>OZ007592.1:149930214-150599214 GCA_963931845.1 Maratus michaelseni
AATATCCTATTTTTTATTTTATTGTGTGTTTTTGTGAGCATTTTATCTTATTTGTTAATTGTTACTGTCCTCCAAATTATCAAATTTATTGTTAAAATTTGTATGTATAATAATAAACTTTATTTTTTAATACTTTTGTATTATTTTCATTTGCTATTCAAAGGATACAACTGTTAAAAAGTATGATTTTTTTTCTTTTCTTTTTTTACTCAAAATATGATCTTTTAGCCATTAGTTTCATAGCTGTCAACTGCTATAATTTTTGGTCATCCCTATTTCCATACAAAAAATTATCTTACTTGCAGAAATCTGCGATTAAATAGCTACCAAAAAGGGGTGGCTAAAAATTGCAGCAGATGGCAGCTATATAGTTAATTGGATACAAGAATTTTTGTATTATAGTATAATTAACTGCAAACATTTAACTACTTGATGAGATAGACTTGTCATATGTTTCATATATCAAAATGTAGGATGACAAATCTAACTCATTAATGGATTTTTTTAAGTATTTAGAAAAATATGACCAAATTTACAGGGCTTGGAAAGGAGTTTAGGGTTTTTGGATTGATAAAAATTCCAAATCTCTTTTCATCTTTAGACTAAAATCGATAAATCAATCATATTTAAAAGATCCACTTAGCATACAATCTTTCCATAACGTTTGAAATGTATGTTTAAGTTTTTATCATCATGATTGATCCCACTCCTACAAAATAAGATCTTAATCAAGGATGAAATCATCATGAAAATAGGAATCCTACAGAAAAATACTGTTTTCAGGCATTGTGTAAATTGTTGGATTTTAGTAAAGCCTCACCAACAATTTCTCTTTTTAAGCAAATCTCTTGAAGTGTATTTTAACCTCTTTAGATCTGAGATACACAAATGTGGACCACCCCTATTCTTCTCCTTAAAAAATCTTAACCATTTGATTTTTTTTTTTTTTTTTTTTTTCTTTTACATTTTTACTTTACATGTAGCTGAATGTTTTCTGCTTTGGAACAAAACCAATAAATGGTAACACTGATGCTTATTTCCTCATAAAATAAATGTTATTTTCACCAGAGTTTGTAAAATGTCTTCATGACAGTGTGGCCAAGAAAAGTAGAAATTTTCATAATTATTTAACTTAAATACTTTAAAATAAAAAAATTCAAAATTTGTAGATCATTCATTTATTTAAAGCCCTTCAATTTGTTATTGTGTAAATTTAGATTATTGATAATTAAATTGATATTTTAATGGAGCTAGTAATTTTAGATCCATATTTGGGGACCTAACTTACAAGCCCCCTAAAGTATCAATTTCAGAAAAAGGGCTCTTTATGTCATCTATAGTGTCGTTTTGTTTGTGCAAAAGGAGTGAATGTGTATTTGTAGTGCTATTTTAACTTCAGGTCTCAAGAGGTTAAATCACTAAGTTTATGTCTATCTTTAATTCATTTACCCTTGTTTACTGAAAGGGTATCTCATCTCATCTAATTTTAACAGCAAACAATAAATCATGTTATTTATATTATTATTTTAAGAGCATAGTAGCCAAACACTTTCATGCCATTGTGAATAAACATATATATAATGATAATAAAATAATTGGAGATGAAAAATAATAGATTTTTCTTTCTTCAAGCAGTGATTAAAGAAATACTAGAGCAATTAGTGATCAGAGAATAATTAACACAACAAAAATAAAGCAACTTCTGCAAGGAGATTTTTAATTATTTTATGTAAACATGAAATTAAACAAATGGGAGAGAGTAAACATTCCTAGCAGCAATAAAACTGTTGATGGGATAGAGGGTATCTAGTCCTCTGGTACTGATCACCTGATGATGAGAGCTGCTAATTAATTGCTCTTAAAATTGTAATAGTGTGTTTTTACTTACCATCTGGAGACAAAAGATCTAGTTCTATAAATTTATACAATACAAGACAACAGTAAGATAACATTACAGAAATCTCCAAATTAGATCTCCAATTAAAACACACACAAGGAAATATGTCAATAATCTGACTTAACGTTCGAAATTTAAAATAATATTTTTCTGTCATTTTTGATGGGGGCATATGCTAGTCTTTAATAATGACGGGGATATTTTAGAAATAATCACTTGTATTGTTAAAAATTTTGAGGTTTTGTCACCAAAGACATCACCAAATTCGAAAATGTGCAATATCTCACAAATTATTGCACTTGTATTTTATATGGTACCATTCGATTCAGCATGCAAAAATACATTAAAACATGTTATAATTTGACACCGAACTAGAACACCCGATTTTTAAGGAATTTTTTGTAAAGTTTGTTCCTCTTTAGGGGTGGAATTTTAGAAAATCCTTTCTTAGTCTGCCTCTACATCCTAAGAAGTATTTTTCCTCCAAGTTTCATGTTTCTAGGTTTAGTAGTTTGGGCTGTGTGTTGATGTTATCCCCAATCAGGACTTTCATTTATATATATAGATTGAAAGTTAATATATTTTTTAATTGAGCTCCTAGGTTTATGTCCTTTTTTCCTCGGCCTTTCACTAGCTCTAATACATCATAAGGAGAATTCTACAGATTTTTGATTTTTTTATATTTTATTTAAAGGATTTAAAAATACTGATAATGTTAAATAGTACCATTTCCAACTCACCTTTTCGCATAATCTGCTGCAAATATAAAGAATTATTCTGTAAATCAAATATACATTTATTACTGTATTAAATTAAGCTTTTCAAGAAATTTTGATTATAAAAAATGATTTCTTTTTAATGCATGGTGTATGTAGGGATGGCGAATCTGTATGTCAAATTGCAAATTGTCACAACTTTTTTGGAAATTTTTTCTTTGACTTATGTGAAGAAAACTAATCAGGAAAAGTGATGGGAACTGGCATTCTGGCATGTAGGTTCGCCTTCAATGGTTTGGGTGATCAGCTACATACTAGTTTTTTTTTTTTTTTTTTTTCTAGAATCAAATGGAGTTTATTTTGCCATAAGTGCATTTTGTATCTATTTCACTAAGGAATGGTTGCAGACTACAACATTAGACTGATGTGGGTGATTTTTAAGCATCAATGATAAGCTGTGTATGTTCAATAAAATAAAATAAATAGTGTTAGAAAATAGTCACAGATTATAACACAAGGTTGATGTTATCGATTTTTTAGAGTAACTGTACCAGTGATAAGCTGCGTATGTTCAATTAAATAAAATAAATGGTAGTGTTGGGCTATGAGATGCTTTTATCGATTCTCTTGATTGTATGAAATTATGTTGTACATCTCGATTGTTTTCGATGACTCTAATCTACCAATTGCTATTCATATCTGATCCGATCTTATCAAGAATATCTGCGATGGACAAACCTAGACAATCTATGATGCTGTCAAAGGCAGACACAATTGGCTCATGTCATATATACCCACGAGCAGGGAAGACCGAGCTATGCTCGGTAAAAATTAGCTTTAAGTTCAAATATCCTGACGCATAACCAAAATGACCCACTAATCAAATTTTCTCAAACATGTGACCTAGCTCAACAGTCTTCTCGTGCCCAAAAACCATAGGAGGCAAAATTTAGTCTAAATAGTCTGAGCCATTTTTAAGATACAATAGCTTGATCCATAATGACCCATGACCAAAATGACTCACTAATTGAACTTTCTCGAAAATGAGACCTAGCCCAACAGTCTTCTCGTGCTCAAAAACCATAGGAGGCAAAATTTAGTCTAAATATTCTGAGCCGTTTTTAAGATAAAATAGCTTGACCCATAATGACCCACTAATTGAATTTTCTCGAACATGTGACCTAGCCCGTCTTCTTGTGCCCGAAAACCATTGGATGCAAAATTTAGTGTAAATAGTCAGCCGTTTTTAAGATAAAATAGCTTGACCCATAATGACCCACTAATTGAATTTTCTCGAACACATGACCTAGCCCAACAGTCTTTTCGTGCCCGAAAACCATAGGATGCAAAATTTAGTGTAATTAGTCTGAGCCGTTTTTAAGATAAAATAGTTTGACCCACTAATCGAATTTTCTCGAACACGTGACCTAGCCCAACAGTCTTCTTGTGTCCGAAAACCATAGGATGCAAAATTTAGTGTAAGTAGTCTGAGTCGTTTTTTAGATAAAATTAGCTTGCCCCACAGTGACCCAAAAATGACCCACTAATCGAATTTTCTTGGACATGTGACCTAGCCCAATGATTTTGTCGCGCCCGAAACTCGTAGAATACAAAATTTAATCAAAATCGTTAGAGCCGTTTTTTAGATAAAATTAACTTGACCTGGGTTGGCTCAAAAATGACCCACTAATCGAAAGTTCTCAAACATGTGACCCAGCCCAATAGTCTTGTCGTGCCCAAAAATGGTAAAATACAAAATTTAGTCAAAATCATTTGAACCGTTTTTTAGATAGAATTAGCTTGACCCTGACCCTTGAAGACCCAAAATGACCCACTAATCAAATTTTCTCGAACTCGTGACCTAGCCCAATTGTTTTCTGGTGCCCCAAAACTGTAGGATACAAAATTTCATCAAAATCGTTAGAGCCGTTTTTAAGATAAAATTTGCATATATATATATATACAGTGGAATCTCGATTTTACGGTACCCGCTTCGTACGTCATTTTTCACTGGTCCGAACAAATAACCTATACTGATAATATTAAAAAATCCCGGATACTGCGTCATCCATTTTTAAGATTTCTCGCATCGTACGTTTATCTATCAAGAGGCTGAAAATATTTTTTTCTCGAATTTTGCTTGTTAGAAACAAGCACACCACGTTTCACTCTAGAGCTCAATACAGGATGAATCAACACCGCCATTTAAAAAATCTTCGACCAAAAACAAAGTTAAAACTAGTTAGTGTTAGCCAATGGCAGACGGCGACCTACGATTAAAAAAAAAAAAAAAAAAAAACCAAGAACGAAAAATCATGCGTCAAGCATAGATTATGTAACACTTTCCAACACTTCCAAAATAATTTTGAAAATCTTTACCGTAAGGTGTAAGATGATATCTAACTAAACAATTTTGAAAAACGCATAACATATTTAAAAATCCAATTTCAGGAATTGCCAACAATATTCGGAAAAACATCCGAATACTTTTACTCAGCCCTGTATAGGATCTATAGATTTGTATATATACTACATAGGATGCTAAATCTTAATTTAGTTAGGAAACGCGCAGCACAATTTAAAATTCTCCTTCTGGAGTTTCTGTCAATAAACGGAAATGTGTTCGCGAACTTTTGTGCTGCCCTGTATAAGATCTACATAATTCATACACACCAAGTAATAGACAAAAAGTGAGTTAAATTTAAAATCGCTTTCAGCAACTTAAAACGCACTTCCAGGAATTATTGTTAACAGACAGTAGAGAATTCTTTTGTGTGTCCCTGTAAATGTACGATGACTGCTATACACACTGATGACTGCTATAAATTTCAATGCGTTTAAAATAGTGAAACATTATTTAATTAAACCGCAAACGATTTTTATCCATGGACGTAATGTAATGGAATTCTTTTGACTGTCCCTGTAAAGTAACTATATGTGCTATGCACATCATATTCCATATTAAGCTTCTTGTAATGCACCTTAGTGATATATATCAATTATAATGTATTTAAAATTGTGTAACATCATTAAAATTAACCGCAAATGATTTTCCCCCATAGACCGTAATGTAACGGAATTCTTTTGAGTGTCCCTGTAAAAAAACTATCAGTGCTACACACTTCAGTTGAAATAGGGAACATGCTATAGACAACAACAATAACATATAAAAATTGCAGAGCAATCCGAGCATATTTACGGGAGTTAGAGCACGGACAGACGGCAGACGGCCATATGGCAGACAAACCGAAGTCATAAACACTTTTCAACTAGGTTGGAAAGTGTTAAAAAACTGATGTTTCAAATCTATCTGTGGACAGTCGAATAGCGTAGAGCATGCTACCGTTCCAGAGTGGATTGAGAAAACATTGCCTTCTACGGGGGATGGTTATTCAAAAGAGAACATTTTTAACGCTTATAAACTGGGCTACTTTTTTAATTTGTTTCCAGACAAGACATTAAAGGGGAAAATTGCCATGGTGGAAACTGTCAAAAATGCGTTTGACCGTTTTTCTGTACGCAAATTCAGATGAAAGCAAAAAACTGACGTCATTTGTAATTGGGAAAGCCAAGAAACCTCGCTGTTTCAAAAATGTAAAAAGTTTACCAACTGATTACGACGCCAACACTAAATCATGGATGACCCAATCACTTTTTGAGGATTTTCTTCGGAAATTTGATAAATAGATGCGCATGCAAAATCGAAAAAAAAAATATTTCTTGACCAATGTACTGTTCATGTTGATCTAAAATTAAAGAATGTGCGTGTGGAATTTTTCCTCTAAATTCTATAAGCAAATTTCAGTCGTGTGAATTAGGAATAATCCGAGCATTCAAAGTGCATTACAGAAAGGCACTAATAAAAACGGCACTTCTTGCACTAGACTCTGGTGATCTCCAAGATGCCTGGAAGCAAAAGGTTAATGTGTTAGAAAGCTTTCATTTGATCTGTTCGGCATGAAGATAATATTGGAAAAAAACCCTGACGGCTCGGCCTACAGGCACAGGTAGATTTCGAAGACGCAGACCGTGGGTCTCCTGTTTGTTGGGAATTGCGGAAGAAAAGACCTTTTTGCCATGATGCGGCATTTTGGAAACGCCCACTTCGAAAACTAACTTGTTTGCGAGCGGAGCCGGCAGGGACTGTTTTTGTTTTTAATTTTTTTTTGCTATAATGGTTAGTCCTATAAAAAACTTGTCAATGTGAAAGTTTTAGATAATATTAAGAGGATTTATAATAAATTTAAGCGGATTTGATATCTTCTGAATTGACGAAGCTATGAATTTTTTTCTTCCACCCCTCCCCCCTCCTTTCCCCCCTTTTTTATGGATATCAAAAATCTGTCATACATACATTTTTGGCCCTTTTCCTAGAAGTAATAATAACTTTAAACGGATTCGATACGTATCATAACTAAGAAATTATGGGTTTTTTTCTGTTTTCACAAAAAGCCCCCCTCCATTTCCACCCCCCTTGGTACGATTTTTCCTGTTAACGAACTTGACCGAGATTTTATGCCCCATGATTTTATGTATCAGTTTGGAAGAGATTTGTGCAGAATTATGGGAGTTATCGTGTCCATAAAAAAGTGACATAGATAGATAGATAGAAAGTTTTGAACTGGGGATGGTTTTGGGTTCTGGGAGTCATAATCGGTGTAGATCTGCAAAAAATTTTCAAAAATTCCAACTTAGGGGAGAATGTAATAGGTAGTATTTCTTACGAAATCTACCTAAAAAAAGTGCATTTCCAATGCTTTTGTAAAATTCCGGATTTCCGAAGTTAACCGATGAAAGATCCAGTGAATCACATACAGACGAGACAAAAGAGGAAGATTTTATTGTAAATATTGAATTTGATGATCTAGAAATCGATGGTCATGAATATGTTGAATGTGATAAAGATGTTGCCACTTCAGTAATTCAGACAATATCTGATTTCCTTCATGTTATTACAGTGGAGATGATGAAGACGACGAACCAACAGATAGTGTGCCTTCATCGAAAAAAGTTCTTGAAAGTTTGACTATTGTAAAAAACTTTTTATCTTCTAATGTAAACCAAGAAGTGAATTTACGAAAACTTGCAAGTATTGAAAATGCTATAAATGACATTATGTATAAAAACAAAATAAAAGGTAAAATAACAGATTATTTTTAGTGTAACTGGGTGAGTGTCTGCTTCATTTATTTTCTTTTGAATGCGTTAGTTTTCCTTAAACCCCGATTTTACGATTTCCTGCTTAGTACGTTATTTTCCGTCGGTCCGGTGAAAAACGTAAAACCGGGGTTTCACTGTATATACAACCACACACAAGATTTGCTCGTATTAGAATATATGATAAACTTTTGTTAGCTTTCCCTCCTGGGGCGCAGCTCATAAAGTTGCGTTAAGCATACGGATTCAGTATTAAGTTTCAGCAGTTGATATTTCAGACACCACAATTTCTGGTTTAAGTCAGAATTTCTCTATGAAGTGTATTAATTTTTTCCAATCTTTTTAGCACTTTCCAACATAGTTGACAAGTGTTTATGAATTTGATTTATCTAGACGTCTGTCCTTGCTCTAACTTGCAAAATTATAGTTGGCAGCTATCTAAACAATATATATTATTGAGGTTTACTGTGGCATGTTCAGCAATGAAAATGAAGCATTTATAGTTCGTTTAGACACTAAAAATAATTTCATTACATTATAGTCTATGGGAGAAAATTACTTACAATGTATTTTAATGATGTTAGACTATTTCAAGCATATTGAAATCGATATATATATCACTGAGGTGCACTACAAGATACAATGCATCTCATAAATATAAAGACACTGATATTTTCGAAATAATATTTTAATAATTCAGTATTCAAAATATGTTTATGCATATAACAAAAAGCATGTACCAAAAAGAAACATTTTACAGTAAATTAAATTAGAATTAAATAATTTCAACTCGAAAATGGATAAATGGAAACAAATTTGTTGTCTCATAAATATAAAGATATTTTACATACTTTTGAATTACCGTCCAATAATAGATCCATTTTTATTAATGACAGCAAATATTCTAGCTGGCATGTTGTTTATTTAGTTGTGTAAGTATTCTAGCTTTCCGGAATCAATCCGGTCCTTCGGGACGCGGAGGGATGACCTGGAGCCCGGCAGAAGACGCCGTGGCGTCCGGATTCCATTTTCAGGAGTTTGGGACAAAGCGGGGTCTCAGAGGGAGCAGTAACCGATGTAAGTCCACTTCCGGGAGGACTGGGCTGCCGGCCTTCGCCGGTACGCTCGGACAATCCTAAGTGCAGCCTGGGGATCCTGAACCGGGCACGAAATCGAGCGGCCTGGAACTCATCCTTTCTCAGCGTGCGGCACTCCAGGGGATAGACAAGATGAGTGCTTCTCTTGTCCGTCCCCAGGGCCCTCGGCGGGGGGCGCCGGAGACAGCTGTTGTTGAGATATGGAGCCATGGGTGGGAGCCACATGGTCAAGGTTCTGGAAAGCTGGTGTTCGTGTCTAGTGAAGGTGAGCTAGCGGACGCAGACGGTTACGTAGGTCCGGCCGGACCACCGGGACGAAACTATCGCACTACCTGTTTCGATCCCTTCACTTTTCGCTTTCGAACTAACGCTCTCCCGGCCCTACGGCTCTGGCGGCCTGGTCACCCGACAGCGTGACGGGGGTCGGAACCCCTTCCTATTTTTTTAGCCTATCTGTGTTTACTAACCTAGTTTTTAAGATGTGTTTGTCCATTCCCGATAAGAGAGACATGAGATTACTCGTGTGAGTTATTCTCGATCTCGAATTGGGATATAGCAAATCATGAGAGGGAGCCCCTAACTAGTCGCTGGGCCCTGGTTGCTCCTATGAGCTTTCCAGACAAGCCCGGCGTCGAGGATGTTACGGACTGTCGCTCATGAACCGAGCCTGTCCGGCCACTCTCGCACCCATGTGTGGGGTTGCGAATCTCACCGATTCAGGCATCCATAGAGTGAAAGGGGGCAATGTCCAGTAATGGATGGGTGCCGCGATTTTTTTTTAATCACCCGCATTAGTCTTATATCAAACCAACTTCGTTAGATTTCTTTTTTCAACTCAAGAACGCTTGAAAACTGCCTTCCAGATGCATATATACTGTGAACGAGACTGCCCCAAAGATTCTCAACTTGATTTAAATCAGGGCTACGTGCAGGCCACACCATATCAGCAAACCATTTTTTTGTGAGTCTTGATGTGTGAATCTGTGCATTATCCTGTTGGCACAAATAATTCCGACCACCAAGAGTTTCAGCAATTCGCAACAAGTGACTATTGAGCACTTCTATATACTCTTTAGGTATCTGTTTACCTTCCAGAAAAGCAATATCTGTAGTTCTATTAAAAGAGAAGGCACCCCAAACCATTACAGAATTTCCTCCTTTCTGCCTATTGAAGAGGGTTCGAGGTTCACATCTTAAATTGTGTCAGTAGGAATTCCAACCATCTCCGTCATCCAAGTTAAATCTCTTTTCATCTGAAAAAATGACTTGCATCCATTTGTTCTTCTAATGCATATGATCTTTAGCCCAGAGTAGTCTTCGTTCTTTTTTCAGTAAAGGAAATCTGCACATATGCCAGCACACAATATTTTGGCTTTCTTTTATACGATGATGTGTGTCCTTTGAGACCTTACCATCAACTCATTGAGAAACTTACCGAAGTGACATTTTTTGCGACGAAACAAATTGCATGATCTTGCAAACGTAGTCTTTCTCGGTCTGCCAGATCGTTTTCTCGAACTTAATTTGTAAGTTTTTGATAAAACTTTATAAACTGCAGCTCTGCTTCTCCCAGTTTCTTAACATATTTTAGAAACTGTAAGGCCATTAGCTTTAAATCGACATATTTTGCAAATGTCATCTTTAGAAATTTCAATGTTCCGCAGCATCTTTGCAATTGAAACAAGTCAAACAATTTTGCTGGTTTGGGTAACTTAAAGTGTATGTCTGTGAGCGCACATTATTTCTGTACACGCCCATTCGAAAAAAATTTGCATATGAAGCAGTTTCAAATTTGTCTTTATATTTATGAGACAGCATAATAAAAAAAAATTATTATTCGAGTCAAAATTATTTTATTTAAATTTAAACACTGATAACAGATTCATTTCATTGTTCTTAATATGAGGTATAAAATTTAATTTCTTATACTAAACTAATAAAATGTAATTTCAAAAACCATCTGTGTCTTTATATTTATGAGACACATTGTATTTACTGTAGAATAATGTGTGCATAGTATTTATAGTTCAATTACAGGCACACACAAAATCCAGTTACAATATTATCTAAGCAATAATTGCTGGAAGGGCGTTTTCAGTTGTAGTACGAGTTTTAAAATTTAACTAGTATTTTGCATATTACTTGGTGTATATAAATTATATCGATCATATTCAGGGCTGCACAAAAGAATTAGAGTACATTTCCGTTTCTTTGACGGAAGTTACTGAAATGGAAATTTCAACTATATTTCCTAACTGAACTAAATTTTAGTATCCTATGTAGTATAATGTACAAATCTTTAGATCATATACAGGGCTTCACAAAAGAATTTGAATACTTTTTTGATTATAGATGGTAATTCTGAAATTGGGTTTTCAAATGTGTTATGCATTTTCCAAACTGTTTACTTAGATATCATCTTTCACTTTATTAAATGGGAAAGTTTTGTTACAGTATTCTGAATGTGTTGGAAGGTTGTTTCATAATCTATGCTTGACGTATGATTTTTCTAGTTGTTGTGTTAGCTATTGGTTGGGAGGCAGGGTTTGGTGATATATATCTGATATTTTCAAAATATCTGTATATATTTTTGATATTTTCAGACAAAACAAGCGTAAATGATTTTTTCAACTGTTATTGACTGTGTCATTCTGTATATAAAGAACTGCTTTGACAGTGACTTTTTTAGGCTTCCGAGTTTTACGTTTGAAGCTGAATTTTTAAATCTAGAACCAATAATTATGTGGAACAATATTTACTTAGAACAGCCATTGAAAAATAAACTGTCTAATTTAGATAAGTTAATTACATTTTCATTAGAAAGAATCTTTTATGGTGTTGGTTTAGTTCAGTATAAACTGCACAACAAGTTAGGGAATGAAAAAGCAAAAAAGCTTACATTTATATTCGAAATTTTCAATAAAAACAAATTA
Source organism: Maratus michaelseni (assembly GCA_963931845.1). Classification (NCBI taxonomy): domain Eukaryota; kingdom Metazoa; phylum Arthropoda; class Arachnida; order Araneae; family Salticidae; genus Maratus; species Maratus michaelseni. The sequence goes on from OZ007592.1 coordinate 149,942,015, forward strand.
TTTTGTATTTAAAATTTAGTAGTAAAAAAAATAAATTCTTTATACTAAATCCTATAGTGTGTTTTTGTGAGTATAAAAAACAAATTGTGTCTGTTTTCAATTATGAATCATTGTATGTTTTCATATCTTCAATTTTGTTATGTTTAAAAAAAAAAAAAAATATTGCTTTATTAAGTTTTATGCTAAGTGCAGTATATGTTTTAGTTTCTAATCCATATTAAATCTGAAAATATTTATAATCATCAATAGGTTGACTATTTTGAAAGTATGAAATACATAGTAAAATATCAATTTTGATATTTTAAAAAATATCAAAATATCAATTTTGATATTTTAAAAAATATCATAATTACGAACCCTGTTAGGAGGCATAATAGTTTGTTATTCAGTTCTATAGGGGCTTTCAGGATACAGTTCCAGCTTTGGGGTGTTTTATTTTCTTTTTTTTACTCTAGCTTCTTCTAGTTTTAGCACCCTGGGTTGCTACCCACAGTGGATTTATCCTTCAGTTACATGCATATGCATTTTCTATAGGGGACCCTTTCTTTTTTCGGCATTTGCCCCATTTCTTCCAGCTTTTTTTTCAGTTGCCCTTCATCTTATAGAACTAGCAAAATGAAGTCCGATACTAATAAGATAATAAAAAAGGGAAAGATCACCCTCTACCTTTCTGTTTTTCATCTCACATTCCTCTTTTCTCCCTCTTCCTCTTTCCCGTTTCTCCATTATCACAACACTAACAGCTTATCCCTACTTTATTTCCTCTTGAACCCTCCTTACCTTTACATAGATTTTAACACTGTATTTACCTTTTACTCTGCCCTGCTGTTAGATATCCCAAACTAACACCATTAGGTCATCATCCTTCAATCTGTTTTTATTTTTTCTATAGAGGCCTTAGTTTCTGAGATATGCTTTTATCCTTCATTTAAAATTTCCCCCTCTTTTTCCCTTTATATTGTTTTTCTATTCTGGATTTTTACCTTATGTCCTTTTGGCCTATGTCCTATCATTTCCTAAATTTCTGTTTCATTTGGACAACTTTTTTAAGCTTTAGCAGATTTTTGCCCCCAGCACCATGTGGCACTTTTGTTACTATACACATGGTATTTCTTAGTTTTTGTGTCTTCTAATTATTCAATTTTCTTTTAGCTTTCACCTATGTACATGTAATCATTTCGTCCTCACTTAGTTTTAGTTCTCATCATCCGGGTAGAGGGTGATCTTTCCCTTTTTTATTATCTTATTAGTATCGGACTTCATTTTGCTAGTTCTACTTGCATCTTACATCACTGACCATGCATATTTTCTTCACAACTTTATTTTAGTCCTCATCTTTCCTGCTAGAGGGCTCTCTTTCTTTTTCTTTTAATTGAATACTAAACATTGATTAATAAACAGAAAAATCATAAATAAATAAATTTATTTTTGTCAAAAATTGAAATTTCAATAAGTTTTTATTATTTATTATTTTTCGCTTTAATTAAGAAATGTTTAGTATTCAATTATTCATCATCTAATATTTAAACAATGTTTACTTTATGTTCTAAGAACCAATTGTAATGTCAAATATAAAAAGAAAAAAAAAACGTGCAAGAAAGAAAGAAAGACTCTCTTTTCAATCTATCAACATGTACTGTAACAATAAACATAAGGCTCTAATAAAAGATGCAAAACTAAGGAGAAAGAAGCAGTGTTACCATAAATGGTTATTTATAGCCGATTTTGAGCAGCCAAGTTCAAGCACTTTCTTCTACTCTTCATCAAATAAGAATAAAACTGATACTAAGAGTTCATGATGAGCTTAGCTTTACAGTTTTAGATAATATTAACAAATTAATTTATGCATATGTTATTGACAAAAATTACTGTTAAATTTGTAAGATATAATTTTACATTATTAAATGAAATTTCCAGGAATAAATAAAATGAAAAATAAATTAAATTAAATGAACAATAAAATGAATTAATTCACAACAATAAATATTCTTTGTGAAATCAATTCAATATTCTTAGAGATTATTTTGGGATTCAAGAGCCTAACGTGATTATTATTAGAAAGTGTTATTGCGTATATTTTTACATTTAAGCTGTTAAAAAAGATAAATACAGCATAATTATTTGATTTTTATGGAGATAAGTACAACATAATTATCAAATTGTCATTTTTATTAGAAAATGTTTTGTGATGCAGTGTGCCCAGAGTTGGCAATTCATTAAAATTTATTCCTTTTAACATCTAATTATGATGATTCCTTCAATGCTTTATAATTTATAACTGCACTGTCATTTAACATGAACAGTAATAATTTGACACCACCTTATTTCATATTTTTCACCTATGTTAATGGAAGAACAACCATGGAAAGTTTTCAATAAATGTTAAAAATGTTAAAAAAAGCCTCAAAACAACACTAAAACATGCATGAAAAACTTTTTTTTCTACAAAAGAAATATAATATTTAATCTTTTTTCTTCTTTTATTGCTGAAATGTATCTGTAAGAAACAGTGCATCCGATATTGAATTCAGAGGATGGCCCAGGAACGACAACATTCTACCCCCCCCCCCCCCCAGAAGATGTAGGGTTTTATGCTTATTGATGTGCAATCCTCCCTTTGTGCTCTACAGTATCCCTCCTTCTCCCATGGAAAAAGTATCTGACTTCAATGCTAAGTGTATCTAAGGAAAAAAAAAAGACTACTAAAGTTTAAAAAAATTATCGTGTATGTAGAAGTTGAATCAAAATAAGTATTTTTAAACAAAGAAATAAAAAAGAGACTTTTTTTTAAAAGTTGATTTTATTTATAATATTTTAGATAGTTCTAATAAAACAACAGCATTAGAAATATTAGGAAAAATTATAAATCCAATTTTTCATTAATACTATGGGGAAACTTTCAAAAATAGAACTATTCATTAATTCTACATAAAGCTACTATAAAAAAGTTGAAGGGGAACAAAAAACTTTATAATTTCAGGAACAATGGATTTGTGTTATTTTATCACACAGAGTTCCCCATTAAAAAAGATGAATTAACATAAAATTAGGAATGAATAATAAAAGATATTTTGATCATGTGTAATGATAACTAATATTTAATGTGAAATAACTAATGCAGAAAAGTTCAAATAATTTAATGTCTGATGCAGCAATATGCTAGTTTTATAATAATAGTTTGTGCTCTTTTTACATTAGCTATTTCATGTTAAATATTCATCATAGCAAAAAGGTCTTTTTGTATCTACTTATAGTCAAAACTTTGTTTTCTTAATTGGGGAAAATTATTTTAAACAACAAGTTTTGCTCCCATAAAAAGCTTTAACACTTTCCCCTGCCCTCCCCTAAGAATCAGCATGGAATAAATAACATACTGGCAGAAATATATTTTATATAAATTTCAGGCAATAAGATCACATTCTGTTTCCAAGAGAAAGAATGTGAATTTTCTACAGGAGTCAATCAACTCCCATCTAATGTCATTAATATAACAACACTGATTGCTTAACTATGAATGGGAGGGACTGTTATAAGCTGCAAAAGAGGAAAAAAAGTATGTTGCTTACACAGCCTAAAAAAACTTGTGGGTATAAATTGCTGTAATGAATTTGGTTCTGAAATGCCTTTAAAAAACAAATGGAGAAAATAAAAAATAAATACACAACCTTACAAATTGATAAATAGCTAAGACATGCAGCACAGTTTTTAAAAAATAAATAATGATGAAAACACTGTAACACTGTGAAGAAAAACCTATTTCAGTTTTTTTTTTTCCTATGAATTAATACACCTGTGCAAAGGTGAATCTGAACTGTACATGAAGAGGTGGTAAAGATACAAAACTAATGACTAGACAATTCACACAACAATAAAGGATCAGGGTCACTATACACAGTTTTTATCAGACACTATGTTGCAGCAGGACCATCACATACAAATTTGGCAGGATTGTAGTCTTCATTGACAAATGAGAAACCTCGAAATTCATCTTGATTGATATTTCTTAAGACTTCTGATGAAATAGGAGTTAATACTGGTTCTTCTTTTGTAAAATCTTGATCGAAGTTGTTAACATCTCGTTTAGTTTTCTGTAATAAATAAGTTAAAATTAGTGAAAAGAGATAGAGCTTTTAGACTATTAGTATTAGTAATCCATGTATTGAAATGAGTGATTAAAAAATTGCAGAATATTTAACAATGAATTGAAGAATGTTCAACTGGCAGTATGACCGAAATATGATTGATTGTGTGTAAAAATGAAAGAAAAAATCAACAACAGATTTTTTTTTTTTTTTTTTTTTAAATAATAAATAAAAGAAATTTCAAGGGGTGGGGGATTTAGATGTTTTTTTTTTTTCTTTTATTGGAAAATCTTCCACTGAAATGGCTGTGGATGATTCTAACCTGTGTAAACTGTCAAGCTTGTACATTTCAAGTTATAAAAAATTTAATTTATATATAATATTTAGAATGTTATATTTTTTGACATAAGAATGCAGAATTGTTTTGAGATATTGAAAATTTAAGTTACATACATTTGACTAACAAAAGTTCAACTGTATTAACAGTCAGAAAATAACATTGTTTTTAAAACATGCTTTAAAAGCTAAATTGCACATAATAAAATTGCAATTTCAAATATCTTCAAATCTCTTATAATTCAAACACTTTATTCAGAATACAAAACTATATACTTATTTTCTTATTCCACATACCAATCACATTCCTCTGCAACAGAACACAACATGATTTAAATGGCAATAATGAGCATTTCTTAGTCAAACTTGACAAATATGACTAAATAGTTTTTTTTGGACAAGTGTTCCTGTATATATAAGGTTACCCAATTATCAATGGGAATTTATGTATGTAAATTTTGGAATTTGACTAAAATATCATTTTTGATATTTTATGCTGAAACAGCTGATCTACTCTAACCTTTTCACTACCAATTTTTTTCATCTTCAAGCCTAAATGTATGCATCAATGAAACAAAATTCATAGAAATGTTTCTACTGAAAAAAAAAATTATTAAATTTTGCAATATGGTATATTATAACACAACAAGCAATCACATTTAGTGCTTGTCACATCAGATCACTGACATGCATTGATCAGGCAAATTCTGTCCTGCAGTCAGGATCACAACCCGTTCACCGGGGCACTCTGCACGGCAGGTAGGGTCTGAAGTGCAGTCTTGAGTATACACATACATGGCACTGAAAAGGCTCAATTAGATTTCAGCAAAGTTTCAGAATCCTATGATTATTATAATTCAAACTACAACTGTTTTCATAAAAACTTGTTGTTTGCAATAGTAAATGAAATCTTTAAATGCATTTATCTCAGTTTATGTTTTTATTTCCTTCAAAACATTAAGGCTTTGTCCAAAGTTTACAAAATTAGTTGAGTTTTTTCCAGCTGAATATTATGTTATGTGTAAGAGATTTAAGTAATGGATATAAAATAAAATGGGATATATAGCTAAGGAACTCCTAAAACTGAACAGATATATCTGAAAATGTTTACTCACACTATGTTATACCACGGCCAGACTGCATCTTAGCGGCCATTGCAATTCTTAAAATCCCAATGTATTTTACGGAAACGGTTGTAGTAGCTGTTTGCCAAGAGGAGGCGCTACTGTACCTCTTCAAATACTGTGATTTTAGTAAGCAAATATATGTTTGTTTATGTTATTCCTGTCACAATTTATTAAAAAAAAAATAGCACTTTTTGGGTAATACTGAGATATAGGTAGTTATTGATTCTGCATCAGTTATTTTTGTAACTATCAAAGTTTTCAGGAATGTTTATTATTATTATTTATTTTGTTGTTGTTGTTTGTTATGGTTTACTGCTATGTACTATATTTTAAATCTTTTAGTGGACAAGGGGGTTGAGATAAAATTTCTTTCCATTCTTTTCAACATTTATGTTATTTTATTTGCCAATATAGTCATATTTTGGACTTTAAACCTTTGATACATTTCCAATTCTCAATGTTAAATGCTTCACAAGTACTTTGATACTGTGAATTTATTATTTAAAATCTATACTGCAGATTTTTTTTTTTTGCAATTAAAACATATTTCAATTAAGGTTATATCCTACATTCAGTTTAACCTCATATCACTGCAGTTTTTAAAGTTTATATTTAATTGAGTCTGCATTAATTATAAATGTTTTTCATTTTAATTGACTGTTTTCTTATATCAATTTACTACAGGTTTCTCATGTGTAATAACTTTATATTTAACTAGTTTTTAATATAGAAATTTGATTGGGATTCAACATATCTACCCATTTTAATTGTCGTAGTTATCTGAAACAAGCTGTACTTTTTTCCAATTTGCTTTTTAAAATATTAATAAAAATAAATTTATATTTATAATCACAAAGGTGTCTACCATAGTCTTTTATCCTTTTATATTATTTTCTCCTATCGAGTTTAGTTTCTGAATGAAACGAGTAAGTAGAGATGTATTATGATTGATATTGAGTGTATGTTTATGAGCTATCTATCTATATTATAAAGGACAAACATGTCCATGTGTAAGGCTGACGTCATTTTGCGAATAGCAACAGTTGATGATGAAATTTCGGTTTTGCAATTTTTACTATTGCAATTTAAAAAATTTCTAAACATCTCACATTTTTTATTTTTACACCGTTATATAGGAAAAACATCTACTTTGAAATGCAATTTGTTTGAAAATTGTATCTTAATTGACTGATTTATTAAAATAAAAAAATAAAAATTGCTTTTAAAATAAAAAAATTGGTATTTTTCACTTTTTTCGGGCTTAATGGTTGCCATAGAAAAAAAATCTATCACTTCATGCGATGCATTGTTATACACTGCAGCTGAGATTAGCAATTTGATGACCCTAACAAATTTTGCACAAAAGATGCTCTTTTCAGCCATGTGATTTGCAGATTTTCTTTCCCTCAAGTAGTGTTAAAAGTAGCTTCAGTTCTTGCTACAAACTACTGATTTTTTGTATCACATTACTCGCTACACTACATTGTTCGAAATGTAACATGCTACACTACAAACTACAGTAAAAAGTAGAGACTACTGTAGTTTTGCTACTTGTAGCATGCTACTTCTGACCCCCTGCCACATAATATACTGAAATTTAGTTAAGCTTCAAAGCACATACCACAACTAAAAATGCACTTGCAGCAATTTTCCCTCATAAACAGTACTGTAACCAAATTCTTTTGTATGTCCCTGTAAACAAACGATAAATGCTATGAACTCCATACTGCATAGAAAGCATGTTGTAGTACACCTCAGTAATGAATATCAATTTAATTATGTTTGAAGTAGCATAACATCATTAGTATATACTGCAAACAATTTTTCTCGACTCATAATGAATGTAACAGAATTCTTTGTATGTCTCAGTAGACAAATTATTAAATGCTATAAACTGCATTTTCAACAGGGAACATCTTATAGTAAACCTAAATAATATGTATCAATGGTACGATACTCGAAGAATATTTACAAGAGTCAGAGAATGGTCAGAGAGACAGACAAACTGAAGTTACAAATGTGGATCAACTATATAAAATGAAGCAACTTTAGATATATATTTTAGCAACTCCTGATAAAAAAAAAATCTTTTTCCACTTGTTATATATTTAATATTTTACAGAACTTTTTTTAAAATGATTAATAATAGAAAACACAAAAAACAAGTCAACAGTATGATATCCAACTACCTACATACATTTAAGTTATGAAATTTCAATATTGTAATATGAAAATGGATTTAAAAAGCATTTTGTTAGTTCTAAGCTCTTCCCTAAATTCCAGTTTAACTAGATATTATTATTTTTTTAAACGTTTTATAATTTAATTATACATAATTTTTCAAAATTTCTAACAGCAAAAAATTATTAGTAAATGAAAATATTAACAAAGCATATTTTAGAATACAGAATCAAAAGTAAAATGAAATGTATCAAAACTTACAATTTTGGGCCTAAAAGGAGGTTTCACTTTACGAGCTTCCAAAGCTTCCCAGTCAACATCTTTAAAAAATGCATGATGAAGTATAGCTTGTTCATAGCCTTGAGAGGCAACACAGCCTAGTCGTTTAGCTGGATTTTTGGTCATGAACTGCAATACAAAATAAGCAGAAAGTGAAATTTAAACATTTTTGCAAGCAAATAAAAAGTGATAAGATCTTAAACTTTTATCAATAAAATATTAACAATGTGTCAAAAACTAATTGAATTCTCTTGATTGAAGATTTTGAATTGAACACAATTAAAAATTTCTCTTTTTTGAAATTTTAACTTAAAATGGCAAAAAGGTCATGCTTCTGCATACAATTATTTCACTTACACCAACAAAGAAATTCAGACTATATTTGAGGAAGCTCCATCAAAATTAGCTTTGGAACAGGTTTTGGGGACGTGGGACATTCACATTCGAAGAAAATACATGTCTTACAAAATCAACTGAGTATTAAATACCAATTTATTGACAAAATGCACTAAAAATTATGTTTTGACAAGACTGTGATTAATATTGTGCTAAAACATACCTACTTAAATATGCCAATAAGGTGCTGAATGTGATGAAACACTCCCAAAACTCACTTTAGACAGACACAACTTAAAATGTAGTGTAAACACAACTTAACAGTAAAATTTGACATTAATCATGCAAATAAACTAAGTAAGCAAATTTCCATACCCCTTTTAATATAAATACTGCTTCTTTGCTTAGCCATACGGGATATAAAACATCATCATGTAATATACTCTCAAATAAATCATCTTCATTGTCTGCTTCAAAAGGAGGCTGACCGGCCATCATTTCATACATAAGTACACCAAGTGCCCACCAGTCCACAGAAGGTCCATATTCAATTTCTTGAAGTATCTACAAAATATTTTATGTAATCCATATTCATACAACATTACTGTAAAACTTAACTCACAGTGAGATTTTTAAATGAGTAAATCTTTCCAAAACTTAATTATTATAATTTTTTTCCTCTTTGGGAGAACAGAAGATGTATGTATATTAGCATAGAATTCCTCTGATATGCAAACACCTATAATCCACACTACATTTGTAAATCAAAACAAAGAAATTTAATTCTTAGAAGGCATCTTACAGTTATGATATATATATATATTTAAAAATCCCTTTCATAAAACTTGTTTTAGATATATAGCTCTGAGTTATTTAAAATTCAAATATACACAGTATAAGAAGTGGTATGTTTATATAAATATCTACAATATTCAACAAAGCTTGCTGATTTTGCACCACATTTCAAAACAGAAAAAAAAAGCTAGAACATATGTATGCACACATATATTCATAAAGTGACTTTGAAAAATAACACTGCTTATCTACACATAATTAATAAGCTGATACCACTCATATATTATATCTTATAAAATTTCTTGACATTTCTAGGTTTCCCCTGCCAATTAAATAAAATTTTGACAGTAGTATTTTTTAATGTTTACTTCTTGATACAAATTTCAATTTAAATACATTGAATGGCGAGAAAATCAGTTAAAATGTGTATCATTCGAGTCAATTTTGTGTTATATCTACTTTTGAAGAAAGCTTAGCTAAAACACTGACATTCAAAATGTTACAAGATTTTAGGTATCCTAAGATTCTAATACAAAGTGTTTGATAAAATAAAAATGAAATATAAAAAAATCATATAACATAAAAAATTAATATCTGACCAAATACATGGATAGCTTAGATGTTAAACAAATTTATGTTTTGAGAAATATAAGTAAATATGCTACACTAACAGTAAGATAAAATACACGATGTTTAAATTTATGCTCTTAATTGCTGAAGCGTCAGTTGAGGCTCACTGTGGAAACGCGAAAAGTTTTTGGTTTCTGTTTGTCTGTTCCGTGATAACTGCAGCAAAAATAGTCCGATTAGGTTGATTTTTGGTAGGTGTAACGACAAAAAAGGTTGGCAATGGGGTTGAATAAAAATTACATTAAAATTTAGAGAATTACTTGAAAGTGGGGGGAAAGTAAAAGAGAGGGGGGAATGTTTAAAATTTGGAATATCAAAAAGGAGAAGAATTTGAATTTTGAAGAAGAGCCAGTGATCAAAAATAATAAGTATAGTGGTAGAGCACATAGAAAATAATTATAAAGTAAATGATTATGGTGGTTAAAACATGGTGAAATTACAACAAGAGTTTCTTACCTGAACTTGAAACATAAATCGCCGGGAAATTAATGTCGTACTTAGCATTGAAATGCTATACCTATATTCCATACGATTAATCATCTTACTATATATTTGTAGATAATAAAAATAATGGAATACTAAATGAACAGACATTACATTTAAAACACATATTTTATTTAAAAATATTCACCTAATGTAAATAGAATCATACTCAACGAATTATCTGATCAGATATATTCTTACATGTACAATTTCTTAAGATAAAACAAAAATATAAAAATACTATCATTTAAGTGACAGTAGTGTAGGATATATTCCATAAAATTCAATATTATGCATATTCATAATAGTATTGGGAAATATAAATATTTACTTTACATTGATACTGATAATTATATTATTGATAGTTGTGATATATGCAGCCATTATGCTGAAACTAGACAAAGTCCATAGTGCAGATAAAGTTCCATTGTCATCGTGAATGTATATGAGTTCATTGAGGATTTATCAGTGTCATGAGAAATACATGATAATAAAAATTCACTTCACATTATATAAAACAATGTGTAATTATACGGCAGGCTACAATGTGTAATTATACGACAGGCTTCGAAAATGAAATATCCGCCACTGGGTGATAAAAGGGAAGATACAAAAGAACCATCTTACCAAGCGTTGAGACCTTCACACATTCCCTCTGGGATAGATATATTATATTTTGTTGAAACCAGTAGATTGTACACAAGATCTAATCAGCTAGTAGTTGTTAGACGTTCACAAGAACTATTCAGCTTGTAGATACAGCTTTGAACTCAACGAAGAACAGCGATTATCTTGCTCCAAATGGTATATATGCCAGACCGTCTATAATAGCATCCGTGATGACTACTTGCTTTCCGCGGTTATCACTTATAATTTCAGCATCACGCTAACATAAGTATTTTTTGGAACGTTATATTTAAATAAATATTTTAGATTTTGTATTTTAATTTTAAAGTATAGCTAGACATCTTAAATGGTACCGATCGCCGAACCCGTTTAGTTCGAACGATCGGCCCTCATAGAATTTTTTAAGACGCTCAAAATTTACGTCTTTACTGCATGATGATCATTTTTTAAGAGAGAGAACGCTACGAAAAATTTAAAGAAGTCGCGGGAAACACTAGCCGTTAAAAGCCAGTTAAATTATCTCAACCGCTGGGACTGAAGAGTTCCTCCAATCAGAAAAAAGTATTCGTGATCGGGTTAATCGCAATTAACCGATGCTGTGTTCAAAATCCCCGAACGGGTGCATGTCGCTGAAGCAGTGAACCGTAAAGTCAATGACCTCAGCACCCGCGCAGACACTCTATGAAAGGAATGTTACTGAGAGGCGAAAAAGGGGGATTCTTCCTTTCTAGACTAAACAGAAACGTTAGATAAGATATTGAAAAAGGAAGATTCAGAAATAATGAATGTAATAGTATTTTATAAAGGACTATCTTTTAAAGTAAAAATGAAGAATAATATTAGAAATAAATAATTTAAAATGATTAAAATTAGGACTTAATTAAAATATAGATTTTAAAATAATTAAATTGCAAAAGATTTAAATTAAAGATATTTAAATTTTAAAATAGAATTAATACACAGCCGTCGCGTAACAGTAGGTATGTTGGTGAGATACCCGAAATTAGCTGTATAGTGTTTCGATATATTTGGTACATTTGTTCGAAAAATATAGAACATTATCTTTTAAGTCATAGTACTTTTCAATGGGAAGTCAGATGATTTTTTAATTTTAACATTCATCGAATGGAAAATGATGCACTGGGATAATTGACATGTTAAATTATGGATGCTAAATTTCTGGAATGGAGATCTTAAATTAATACGATCGCTTTAAAATTTGCCAATAATTTCTTAGAATTTTTTTATTTAATGTATAAAAATTTGCGAAATTTTACGCTTCAATTGGAGAGATATAAAATAATTTTAATTTCTCATTTTTTACAAAAATATCCAATGCATTCTTTTTTTCCTTTCTTTCATTAAATGGTTGCATAGCCAACATATTTTAGTATTTCAAAGAATATCAAAAAAAGAAAATTAAAGTAAATCACATTACTGTGATGCAAAATTTTAATAACAAAATAGCTGATTTTAGTTTGTAATATTCTACTTCTAATAAAATAGATGAGGATCTATTTTAACTACTTAAGAAAGATTACCAAATCGGTTTTCAAAATGAAAATTATAAAAACATTGAATGTGTAAATTGAATATAAGTATAATAAGAGGAATATAATTTGTATAAGTATATTTAGTACACAAAATTGTATCAATTTTAGCAACATATGACGATTCTTAGAGGTTTAAAAGTAAGTGTTCATTTAAGGATAGGATGCAATCTCCTGTGCAAGGAGATGGTTAATCTAATGAAATTACAACAGTAAATGCATTCAGAAATATACTCGAATAATGAACTAGCACAATTACTGGTAATTGAGAACATAAAATTAAAGCAACAACGGGGTTCAGGGGGACTTTGCCTCCCTGAAGGAATGTATTCTTATTCTGAAAAAAATACGTTAAGTAGTTTATCATATCATTGCATAAAATTGTGTTCAATGTGATACTTCTAAAATTTTCAGAAGTTCCGATAAATCTTATATGCTTATAAATGTATAAATAACCTAACAAAATTTAATTTTAGGATATCAAATATTATGCAGTATTATTAATATTATAATAAAAATTAGTAAGATTAATGAACAAAGATTTGTAGAATTGAAGTTGAGGCCTCTGATCTGTAGATTTACTAGTATAAAATTCTTATTGATAGCATTTGTTGGCTCTTTGCTTGGTTTGTTGTATCGTAGCAGAGAAAACCTGTGCATAATAAATTTCAAATTTACCTGAATATATTTGTTATTTATATTGATAAACAAACTATAATCAACAGTGATAAACAAAATAAAGAAATAACTTCTAATATTTTTAGAAAATTTTTCCTTGAAAGTTCCTTAAAAGTTACTTCTTTAAAAAAACATTAAAGTCTGAAAATGTAATATATTTTTATATTACATATTATAAAACATTATATTTCTAACCGGAACTTTATAAAATAAAATATATACATTCATATATATTATATATACACATATATATACCAGTAAACCGAGTCTCGCTCAATAGTTTCTTTAAAATTCATACTGTATTTCAGTAAAGACAAAATTTTACTATTTATTTCTACTTAATTCATACTGTATTTAAGTAAAGACAAATTTTTATTATTCATTTTTACATAAAAATATAATATTTAATGCATTAGTAATGTTCAGTGTTTAAAAAAATGACAAAAAACTATAAGACATGTTTTCTAAACATGACAGAAAATTGAAACATTATTATAAATGAAAACTAAGCATTTTAAAAACAAACATTACTGAAAAAAAAAAATAAAACAGACCTCTGGTGCTATGTAATCAGGTGTGCCACAAAATGTAGTTGTTGTATTTCCATCAAAAATTCCTTCTTTACACATACCGAAGTCTGCTATCTTACAATGACCTTCACAGTCTAATAAAATATTGTCTAACTTTAAGTCACTATAAGAGAAAAGTGTGCTTATATTACTATGCATCCAGCTATGATGTATATTTTATAACATTCCTGTCATAAAATTTGTTTTAGATATATAGATCAGAATTATTTGAATTTCAACTTTACATAGTGTAAGAACTGATGTTTATATAAATACTGGGGATATTTCCCACCAGAGATGCTACCAGCATTTAAAAAAAATCTATCATTTAGAAACTTTTATCAAAATATAAATTTCACTGTGGCAGAAGCTTATTCTGAAGAAAGAAAAAAAAATCAAAGTTATTTAAACTTATTTATTTAATTTCCCGCCAAGAGACACTATAAATGCAACAGAAAATTGTGTTAAATCTGTGCTACCTATTTTTATCTTGGTACTACCTATTTTTTATCTTGGTACTATCTATTTTTATCTTAAGGTTGTCATATAGTGATACATAAATTTTTTTAAATTTAAATTTGGTTAATCTTTTTCTCGCTAGGGGGTGTCATCAGCATAAAAGGAAGTTGAGTTGAATCTGCCCTATCTAATTTTAACTTGGAGTATGGTTGCTACATGCGAAAACATAAAAAAAACCTTTTAAAGTTTAGTAATGCAATTTTCCTCTAGGGACTGCATTAAAAAAACCCTATCATGTGAAAATTTTTATCAAAACTTAAAATTGATGATGGCAGAGGTTTATTCTTAAGATTTATTTTAAAAAACATAAAAATCTCAATTTTACTTAAATTTAGATATTTATTTCTTGCCAGGGGCTATAAAGGGCTATAAAGGCAAAAGAAAATGTTGTTGAATTCCCTAATTTTAACTTGGAGTATGGTTACTATAGAAACATAACAAAATCCATTTTATAGTTTTAGTTACACAATTTCCCACCAGGGGTGATACCAGCATTAAAAAAAAATCTATCATGTGAAAAAATAAATAAATAATAAATATTTAAATTTAGTTACCCTATTTCCCACCAAGGGATGCTATAAGCACAAAAGAAAATTTTGTTTATTCTGTGCTACTTATTTTTAACTTCAGCATAGCTGTCACACAGTAAAACATAAAAGGAATCAAATCTATTTAAATTTGGTTACCCGATTTCCCCTCGCAGTGGATGCTATAAATGCAAATTTTTTAAAAATTTGAATTACTTAACTTTAACCCCTGGTTGCCATGTGAGAAAACATTTTTTAAAAAAATCCCCTTTTAAGTCTTAGTTATGCAATTTCACACCAGGAGGCGCTGCGAGCATTAAAAAACCTATTTTGTGAAAATTTTTATCAATACATAAATTTGACCATGACAGAAGCTTATTCTGAAAATTTATTTAAAAAAAAACATGAAAAATCTATTTTATCTAAATTTAGTTACCATATTTCCCCCACTGTAAATTTGGTTCAGATTTTAAATGTTTCAGTTTATCAAAAGATGAAAATAATTCACTTTCAAAAAGAGAGGAAGTCAATATGTTGTAAAAATTAATATATAAATACATACACTCTATAAATCTCTAAAATATGCCATAGAAAAAATGTTTTTAGCTATAAATTCAGATGTTATACTTTATTTTTAAAAAAATTAGGTATCTCTATCTTTGATTAGGAGTGGGAATGGGGGCATTGCATATATTTTGAAGTACTTACCGATATATAACACCATTACGATGAAGGAACATTAACGCTAATGTGACTTCAGCAGCATAAAATCTCGCTCTAGGTTCATCAAATTTTCTCGCCTTCTGTATTTGGAACATTAAGTCACCACCATTTACATACTCCATAACAAAAAATAGCCTATCCTATAAAGAAATAGAACAGAATTTAAATTATTATTTAAGGAAAAAAATCATAAAGCAATTGTTACAAAGCATGCAAATGAATTTAGTCAATTATTTAATTAATATTCCATTCTGCATAAATTAATTTTATAATGATTTGTAACAAATTCTATTTTTTATTTACAAAAGTAAAAGCTATTGTTAAAATTCACAAGGATTTTTTAGTACAAATTTATGTACAGTATTTGCCAATGGTCGAAGTGGGAGAAATATATTGGCATTCTTTATTACTATTATTAATTTGTCTTGGTCTATTTAAAACATAACTTTTCAATGGTATGAAATTTGAACATGTTTAAATATCACTAAATTATCTCTCATATTCTTTTGGTTTTCATCACATTTAATGAGTGTTTTTAAAATTTTTATTTAGTTTTCTTTGGATTTTTATCATACAAAAAGTTAATTAGTTTAAAAAAAATCAATAAAATGGTATGAGATCAGCAAAAATACAGTAAATATGACTATTTGCTTAACATTTTTATTAAAAAAAAATATTTATGTTACTGAAAATCTAATTCTTAAACTTATGAGATGCACCATAAGGGACATCCATTTAAAAAAAATAATAAATAAATAAAAAGGAGTCAATTAAAACATATGTATTGGAGTTTTAGCATATTGATCACATTGAAAAAACACAAACAGATAAAAATGAATTTAAAGATTGTAATTCTGAATTATTTAAAGGAAATGAAGGCAGTAAAAAGTTTTATTACATATTTTAATTATTGGATCTTTACAAAACATCGTCAGAATATACTATGGATGTCTAAATTCATTTTAAGCAAACGATTAGAAAATTGATATTTTCATCCTTTTTTGGCACAATGATGTCCCCTTCATTTGTAAACATTAAGCTAGCAATAATTGCAACTCTATGAAGAAAACAAAGTATCACTGAAATCTGTGATATTGCAAACAATGTCATTTACTAATTCACTGACTGTTTTCTTATTATAAACAGGAGTTGTAAATAAGTAAAAGTTATATAAAGTTACTTTAAATAACAGTATTATTACTGAATAAAAGATAATTTTATATTCTTAAATTCCTAATTATAGCTAAACATTTAACATTATTTATGTAATTTTATAATGGTGAAAATGAATAGTAAAGTAAAAGAAAAAAATCATTCTTATCATATATTCATCAGTTTAAGCAAATTTTGCTTTTTTTTTTCTGGATATATTGGGTGACTCAAAATAGAGGTTTTGGCTTTTCTCTTTTAAACTGCTAACGATAGAAACATACTTTCCATTGTAAAAAAGTAATCAAATCAAGTACAGCTTTTAAATATGGCATTTATTTTGAAGGAAGTTGTATACATATTAAAATATGCAGCTTAGTTTTTATGTAGTCTCTGGCTCTTATAGATTATACTTAGAAAAAATTTAAAATGCCCTGACAAATAAAAATCCTATTCTTCTACGACCAAACTCATCAAAATATGATACTTTGAATTTTATGAAATTTTAAAGCTTTCTGACACTAAAAATGGACAGACAATTTTTTAGTTCTGGCAAGTTACAAAATTTCATAAAATTTAAAGTATCATATTTCCTTGAGTTTTGGTTGCTGAAGAATGTAATTTTTACTGTTTTACTTGTCAGTGCATGCTTAAAATTTTTGTAAATGTAACTTATAGAACTAAGAGTGCGCCACCTTACAAGGTAATGAGCATGGCGTCTGTAAAAACCTCACAGAGTGTGTTTGTTAAGCATGTCCATATCTGTACTTCATGTTGTGTGTTTGTCTAATTAAAAGAAATGCTTAATAACTTCCACTGTGTAGTTAATAGCTCTGCCAATTAATTTAACAGTAGGGTTGGATTATTTATCAATTTATCGGTCAAATATTGATATTTTTAAAATATCACGATAACAACATCTAAACTTTGACTTAGCCGATATATCCCAATAATAATAATATTGTTTTACGATCACTGCAACTCGAGCCCCGAAAAACAGAAACAAATACCCTGTACCAATATGTCCTTCAATTCTTCTTTCATCCGATCCATTTATTTATTCATTGCAAAACTTCATCCAAAACAGAAAATCTACCATCGCTGATTATCTCTCTATCATATTTCAAAGTAAAGAATATTACAATATATCCCAATACATTCAATCTTTGCAAATCACAGAGTTAGAGATAAATACTGAATAACACTAATCGCACGTTGCTTGTTTGGCTGCTGTAATTGGTCCAGACATATTGCGATATCTCTCGGCCATTGATATGTCCTGTTCAATAAGATGAGCTTGAATATGTGTTGGTTATTGCGTAGTATTGATATTGGTTGCTAGAATGCAGTTTCTTGGATTCGGAAGGAATTTATATCTACGCTTAAAATGAGTGCCTTTTTTGGTTACCCCGTTCCTAAAAAAGGCACTTTAAATGCATTGAAAATTTTTACGGGGAATTTCACTAGGTTATCGAAATTTAACTTATTTCTTATTCTAGTGGATTTTATTAGGAAATTAAATTTTTGAACGGGGAAAGGGAAATGTCTATCAGTTATTCAGAAGACTTTTTTTTTTCAATGAGAGATACATTAAATAATTTAAACAATGTTAGATAAAAATTAAGGCAAAAAAAAAAAAAAAAAAAGAATAAAAAAATATACATGGCTGCCATGATTAAATTCTGTAGTAAATCCTAAACTTCTCAAAATATGCGATATTTCTTAAATTCATATTTTTAGTCATCCAAGGTAATCCTTTGCTAAATTAAAATAAGAAACGATAATGATCATTGATAAAATGAAGGTTTAATAAAATGAATGTTGATAAAATGAAGTTTTTCAGGTTGGAGTGATTTCTTTATGCCAAGATTAAACAAAGGATATATGACAAAAGGATTGTGATGCACCGATGGTTTGGCCCAGACCCATTTCATGTACAAAATAAACAAAATCAGGCTCAGTTCCTCCAAACTCTATTTGAACCAAGTAAAACCAAGTAAGTTTGATATTTTTAACCAATAATTAAATTCTATGAAACAGAAATTGTATACATTTTTATGTGGACAATTTTGAATTTCATTTCATTAAATGTGCTTTTTAATCATATCATATAGAGATGAAATTAAAAAAAAAATAGATTAATAGAATAAAATGAGAAGAATAGGAGAAATACTATCTTTAAAGTAAAGCTGTATGAAAGTAATGCTAATGCAAATAGTTATTAAACAATTAGTATTTTGTTTTAAAAAATATGAAAAATAAAAATTATGTTCTATGAGCACATAGATATAAAAATTTTAATTCATTGCTTTCAACTAAGTTTTGCATTTAAATTGCTAATAACTATATCATTTATCTTTAAAATAGCAAATGTCCTTACTCTCCACCTCCCTTTTAAATTAGTATTGCGATATATCAGCAATATCAATATTAACTTGTTGATATATTGCAATATTAAATTTCTGGTATCGTCCAGCCCTATTTAACAATATAGTCATTTTCGCATAACATATTTTTCTTCTCATCTAATTCAATAAATGGGAAAACCAGAATTTTTGTTTACAATTTTAGATTTATATATATGTAAACTAAAAGACAAAACAGAAAAATCATACAACAATTGGGGAATAAAAATAAAAACATACCTGTTTGAAAAATATGCAGAAAAAAAAATCAAATAAAAATAAAAATAGACTATATAGCAAAGATAATATAAAACAGATTAAAGGGGGAAAAAAAGAAAAGATAAAAAACAAATTAAGGAAAAATTTGTGGCACTGCAGCAGAATCTTCAAGTGCCAAATTACTGTACATACCAAAAAATAAAAAATAATATACAGTGAAATACGTTTAACACGAAACTGAGGGGACCGAATTTTTTTTTCGTGTTAACAGATTCATAAAAAAAGAACAAAACTCACCAATATTTTCGATGTCGCGAAATTTTATTTCGATTTCCAGTAAAACTATACTAGTAGGTTGCATCTATTAGAATAAAAAACAAGCAAAAATATTATTGTTTTTTGGGGAAAAAATCAGATATCTTTTTTGAAGTGCCTTTTTCAGAACCATATTGTCCACAAACTGTTCGAGATCATCCATTGTTTTATTCATCTCTTCATTCGAATGAGCATCTAAATAACTGCGCATACTTTTAATCATTTTCTGCATTTCTGAAGTAGAGGGGACAGGAACTGCATCATTGATTCCGTTGTCAGATTCATCGTCAGAATCTACAAAGGTGGAATCATTTGGATTATGAACGATCTCCAAAATGTCTGTGTCTGTCAGAATCAGTGCTGTAGAAACATCATCATCGACTGCAACATATTCATTTAATGATATTGTAGGACAGTCTAGTAATATGTTGAGGCTTTTCCAAACATTTCATTAAATGTTGGCTCAGTCTCAATATTGGCTGATTCTTGAGGTGCCAAAGAATTTAACACTTTGGAGACTCCCGCATGGCGAAAACAATTTTCAATTGTCGTAGGCTTCACTAAATTCCATGCTGAGCATAACATATGTAATGCATCCAATAAATTAATGGAGAAATCTTTTTTTGCTTCGATCGCGACTAAATATTTGCGAAGCAATTATTTTTGATAATTTAATTCAAATTTTGTATAATGCTTTGATCACATGTTTGTAAAACACTTGTGGTATTTGGAGGCAGAAATATAAGCTTTATAGCTTTTAATTCAATATAGAGGTGTGCTGGACAGTTATCAATGATAAGCGCGACTTTAAGCTTTTCTCCTAAAAATCGCTTATCCAATTTGATAAGCCAATCATTGAAAATAGTGGTCACCATCCATGCTTTTTTGTTTGCCGTATATTCAACTGGTAATGTTCTTACATTTTTAAAATACTGCGGTTTTAAACTTTTACCAATGACAAATAAGGGTAGTTTTTCAGATCCATCCAAATTGCATCCAACCAATACTGTAATTCTTTCTTTAGAGATTTTTCCTCCTGAACACGACTGTCCTTTAAACGATAAAGTTTCATTGGGTAAGCAGCGATAAAATAAGCCAGTTTCGTCGGCGTTGAAGACATCTTTTGGGTCATATTCTAAAAGTATTGAAGGCAACGTAGATTGCAACCATTCTATGGTCATAGTTGGTAAAACGTTATTAGCTTCACCACAAACATTTTTTAACACAATGCCGTTCCAACCAGCCTGGATTTGCCGAAAATTCAATATGCATTTGTTTTGCCAGTTCATCTGCTTTTTCCAGCAATAAGGGACCTGATATAGGAGCATTCTGAGATCTAGCTTGTTTGAACCAAATAAGCAAAGCTGTCTCTAAATCTTCGTGCTTAGCAGTTCTCATGCGTTTTCTCTCTGGTTCAAACATACTGCGCTCAAACATTAACATAATGTTATCTCTGTTTTTTATTATCGTTGATAAAGTAGAATTGGCAATGCCAAACTTTTTGCAGATTTCTGTTTTCGTCCTGCAGTTTTCATCAACTGCATTAAGCAGCTTCATCTTCATTTTAAGCGAAATAGCGGTTTGTTTTCGTACCGATTTCTCAGCCATTGTGCTCATAAAACATAAGCTAATTTACAAAACACACAAAATTCACTGATTTTCACGCAAAATTCAAGGTTTTAACACAAAATTCACGAATTTCAACTCAAACTAACCGACTTTGGAAACGAACTGAAGAGCAGTACTAATCCTGAAATGCCTGAGAATTTCTTATTACCAAACTCCCGACATTCCTTTCTTTGGGCGAGAAAAGCACAACCAAACTGGGTTCCCAGAATCGGCAATTTTTTGCTACAGATAAGGATTCTATTTATTGGCAGTGTTTCTTTCAGGCATCCCTCCAGGAGGGCAGTGCACCCTCGAAGCAAATTCACCGCAGAAAATCGGAGCCTAAGTTTTCTTTAACATTTTATTTACTCTGCCCTATCCAAACCCCTCAAATACCCCCCCCCCCCACCCAAAGCAAATTATCTGAAAGAAACACTGTTCATTGGGGGAGGGGGATAGCAATGATGGATGATGACCACTGGCAGAAAAAGAGAGGGGAAAAGGTCGTGAAGGAAGAAGAACCGATTCCCGGAAGTTAAACAATTGCATAAATAAATTCTACAGAGACGTAGCAAACATGCCACTGAAGCTCGAAAGCGAATTCTTTTCGTGTTAAACGATTTTTGTTTCATGTTAAAAGAAAAAAAAATGCATTAAATTGCATAGTACACTGCCCGGACTGCCATATTGTTTCGTGTTAACCAATTTTTCAAGTTAAGTGTTTTCGTGTTAAACATGTTTCACTGTATATGTATATATATATATATATATATATATATATATATATATATATATGTGTGTGTGTGTGTGTGTGTAATAATTTTTCTTCCTCTTAACAACTGAGTTTTCAGTAAAGTATTTTATGTTATATCATACAATTTTGCTAGTTAAAACTGGGTTTTCATTAAATTCAAATTTTCTATAAATAAGTTCAATAATGAAGTGTTTGTGAGTTATTATTGAAACATAAAAATTTTAGCTTACGCTGTTGAGTTATGAATACTGTTGAATATTATGATTCTGTTATAAATCCAATGAATAATACTTCCACAAAAAGTAAACTAGTAGCAAAATAGCATTGGGACAATACCATATTGGCTATATCCTGGCTAATACTGGCATGAACTATTGCTGCACCTTTGGGGTATTTACATTTTGCCAATTCTGTATCAATATAGGCCAGAAATATTTAGTTTTTTCATTGCCGCAATTTCACATATAAATTATAAATTTCTGCAGTATTGGAAGTCCATTGTAAATATTGCAATGTAAAGCCAGCATTGGTTCGCTACTAGTGGAAAATTTGGAGCTAAGATCTAAACTTAACCCCTTCGCAACGAGCATCCTTTACAGAATTTTTAATCTTTTACCACCTGTTTTTCAAAAGAGAAATTTTTGCCTAATTGAATTGCAGAAATGCTATCATTAAATAAAGCAAAGCTTACAATAAAAAGTAAGTGGTGGGAATAATCGAGGATTCTGAGCATCTTATGCACCATGTATATGTGTCACTCGTCCTCAAGGTGTTAAAGTATTAGTTAAGTAAAATAATTTTTAACTGAAATACAGTAGTCTGTGTGATAAAGATATATCACAGTTTTATCTTTTTTAATTATTTTGTATTTCAGCTCAACGTGTTTCTGTTTTATGGCCTTTCCAGTTTAATTGCTGTTCTTTTAAAATGCCTTTTTGCCAGCGATTGCGCTCCTTGTACGTTGCTTTTTCAGCAGTGTTTTCACGGCGTTACTTCATCCCTCCTTCGTTCTCTGAGTTCGCTTCTATCGGCACTGAGCTGTGACGTCATCGTCATTTGAAGGCTTTCCACTCCTGCGTTTTGCGCATGCGTCACCACCGCTCTTGTTTGCTGTGTTTTCGGGAGCTGTTTTTGTTTTGGCGCTGCGGGCGAAAGGGGCGTGTCTTTCAAATACAAATTAGAATGGTTCTTTTAATTATTAAATGTTAATCATTTTCTGATTTGTTATTTTGATTTTCACGTAGTTCCTAATCATCAAATTAGTTTAAATTAATCTTGCTGTCACATTTGTGCACCCCTTTTCTGGGTATTTATACTAATGTTGCGCATTTTAACAACAGAATTTTAATAAAAATGATGCTGTAAATTTTATGCAAAACGTCGTCTGATCTGAGGCTGGCCTGTGCCGGCGCTTGTATCCTAGAATGGCCGTAGCGCTGATTCTTTGGAGATCAATTTCGCGTTTTCAGTTTTTAATTATTCTATAAAAAATGCTGTTGTAAATTTTAAGTTTAACATTTTAAAAGTTTTAAATCAACTGGTAACTTAATTCTGCATTAATTCTACATCTTTTATTGGATTCTGCCAGAAGGAATATTTCCAAGATTCTTCGAATTTTACGAAATTTGAGCCAGTACTTTTTAAAGACTTGATGTGCAGCTTTCATCTCATCCTTCCTACTTCTTCAAGAAAATGTAATAAACATTATTGGATCCTAACCTAAACGAGTTCTTATTTCAAGTAGTATGAGTCTCTTATTTTTCAACAAAGAACAAGTAAGAATGTTTAATTTATTTTATATTTTTGATTCTCTTCTCAAAGAATATCGACCTAAAGAACGTCATGCAATTTTTTGCATTGGGTTATTGCTCACACATTAATATTCCCATCAATTGCTCTCTTATTTTATTTATGTCACATTTTGGCGCCGTGTTTATTCTTTTATGAAGAGAAAAGTTGAAAATTTTATTTTGTTCTTAAAAATAATTATGAAATTTTGAAACTCATTTTTATGATGCAAACAATATTAATTGAAGATTTGGTGCTTTCTTAATTAATTTATATTAAAAATTGGAATATTATTTGAAGATTTGCTGATTTTTATTAAATTTTTAGAAGTTTAAAAAAAAATATATTCTTGTGCTGCTGAAATTAAAGAAATTTTTTTCCACAGAAGATCGATGTTTGCAATACATCATTAATTTCGGAACTTCTGTTCTTAACTGGCTTGCATATATTTAATAAATTATTTTTAATTGAAAAATGATATTCTAACAGAAATTAATTTTTATTCTGGTATTTTTCCATGAGATTTATTGAATCTTTTATGCAAATTTTACTGAAGAATGAAATTTTTAGAAAATGAATTTATTCTTTTTAACAAATGAAAAAATATGGTGCTTTTTATATATATAAAGTTAAAAATATATATATAATTCATGATGAATTCAAATATTTTTTGAAAAATATGAAAATTGTTCTTGTTCTAAGTTTTGAGAACAAAATTTAAAGAGGCTATATGGTTGTTCTTATTCTTATTTTGGGTTAATTGTTATTAAATTATTGGCACTTTTAAATGAAATTGATATATTTTATGAATATTAAAAAATTTTACTGAAGCAAATTTTATTGGAATTAAATTTATTGAAGCTATGTTCTCATCATATTACTAATTTTGCTGCACTTATTCTCAATATGAATGAATTGCCTTCATATAAGCTCAAGTTTTCATGTGATTTTGTAGTTGTTTTATCATACATAAATTTTATTTAGTATGATTATGATGTGCAAGCAGTCTGTGTTCTTTCTAGAAATTAAAATTCAAGAACTTTATTTATATTTTGAAAATATTACACAATAATTTGCATTTTCTGTTCTACATTTTGAGAACTCTGTTTTTTTTTTAATTTCAAAGAATTGTTGCTTCATCTGAATATAAATTTTACATTACACAGCATCTGCATCTTTTTATTGAAATTCTCATACCATAATCACAAAAAGGAGACTGGTATTATTATTTTTCTTTTTTTTGAGAAGTTATAGCCATTACCTAACTGCTCCATATTCTTGTTCCTGAAATAGTTACTGTGTACTTTGTTTTAACATTCTACAATCTGAATATATACTGACAACTTCAATAAACTGGTTATTATTATCATCTGACTTTGCTTACCTGGTGGAAAAATCTTCAGAATGTGTTATATCCATTGTTGGCTGATTTTCTCTGCTGTCTGCAAATATGATGGTTCCTGATAGTACAATAATTACTTATCTGCACTCTTTTGCGAGTTGAAGTGACTGTTGATGGTCGCCATTCATATAAGGCAAATATATCCGTGTGATTGCTCCTCGTCAGTCCTCTTCATCTTGTGGAACTAGTTTCTCCCTCATCAATATTACTCATTTTTATGGATCTAAGGTGTTACAAATTATAGCTGTGCCTATTTGCAATAGTTTTCTATCTTTTGCTACCTTGCAAAACTCGATTATGGAAGTGTACTGTCATTTATTTTAAAGTTCAGTTTTACAGCATTTACAGAAATTGCTGCTTCTTCAAATGGAACTTCTCAAATTTGGAAAAATTATTATGATTATTTGAAAATTTTTATCATGCGTAAATTATAGTGCCTTTTCTTTTTATTCTAGTATTATTTCATAACCCAATGTTTTCTAAATCATTTTTACCATATGCCTCACTTAAAGAAAATTATTTTATAAATGAAGAAATTTTTTTTTGTTGCATTAAAATATATTGCAAATTTACATGCAAAGCAACACATATTCTTAGACTTTCCAGCTCATTATAAAGAAATGTTCTACCATTGTGAAATGATCTTGGTGAATATTTTATTTTTTTCTAAGAATCTAAAGTGTTCTTATAGTCTTTGTGACTTCTTCAAATGTCACTAATCCCAATTTCGTCTCTAAAGTGTGCAAGTAGTGTTGTATTGTCTCTGCAATTTCTGCCTACTTGAATACACCTATACAAAAAAATGTATATAGGCAACTTAGACTTTCCAGCGCCTCTCAACAAGAGTCTTGTGCTCTTTGTATTATTTTATTCTAAGTGCCACTTCGTCATATTATTCCTCAACATCATGGAACCAGAGTACATGATTTATGTCTGCTAATTACCTGATGTGTCTTCAAATGCTATTACCTGCTGTGTCTTCAAATGCTCTTACCTGATGTGTCTTCAAATGCTCATTTAAGATGTCATTAAGTGCTAATTTTTTTTAGTGCTAAAATGTCTTTATAAAGTCTTCAATTTTATTTTAGTGGTGTGTGTTTCAGGAAAAAGGCCAATTTGCTGCTACACTGCCATTGTGTCAATCAACCAACCAGTGTGCCACTTAACTTGCAAACTTTTCAGCAAGTAGTTACTTTTTTCTGAATGTGATTATCTTTTTAAAATCAGACTGATTTTAGAACTTTTAAAGATATTACATCTGATTATTTGTTATGTAAAAGCAGAACGTTTATGATCCTTCATCTGTAAACAAACAATTTTTTTTTTCTTCCTTCAAGCATTTTATTAGCAATATTCATCTGTTTATTTACAATAGTTTTAGCAAGAATGTTGTATATTTTTGTCTGGTTTACATACTTGCTAATGGTTTAACGGATCGCTATTAGCATTTTTGTAAGTTTTGATGAATTTATATTGTGTTTTGTGCTTATTTGATTTGCAGATTCGTCATCGGTTCTGGAGATCGCCTTTGACAGTCTTGTAAGTTTTGGTGTTTGTTCAGTTTACAGATCTACTGATGGTTTATAAGGGGGCTATTAGTGTTTTGTGAATTGATATGAATACATATTAATAGTTTGTATTTATTTGATTTACTGGTTTGATAATGGTCTCAAGCTGGTGAGAGGCTATTACCACTTTGGTAAGTTTTGTAAATACCACCCAAATAATTCATTTATTGTCAATAGCTGATTTTTCTATAGGATATATTATCCTTTTCATTAATTTTATATAAATTTATGATTATAACATGCTTTACATAACGGTGCACTGTGTTTGTTTTCATAATTCTCATAAAATGTGTCATTTGATTTTAACTTGTCTTTCATTATGAAAGTTAATGGTTAAATTATTTTTTTTTGAGGATCCTCACCTTTTCTCAGTTTTTCTCTGATTATTTTTTTGCAAAAAAAAAAAAAAAAAAAAAACCATGGTATATTAAGAAAACATTTATTGAGTATTAAAAGAAAAATGAATTGAGTATAATTGAAAGAATTTTGTTGAATATTTCAGAAAGAGTTTTATTGAGTATTTCATGAAAAATTATTTTTGACTGAATATTTACAAAAAAAAAAAAATTTATTGAGTACATTAAGTATGAAGTATTACTGAAGAAATGTGTCATTTATTGTTGGTTAAAACTTATTCATTATTTGTTATATATTGAAGAGTTGTTACTAAATCCAACTATTTTGATGAATTACTATTATTTATGACAAATGAATTTAAATTTTGTTGCAACATAATTTTATGCAATTTTCATATAAATTTTGGGTAATAATTGTTATGCATTTATTATATACTTGTTGATATCAGTATTATGTGCATTATGTTAAATACTTAATTTTATATGATTTGAATTATTACTAATGCAAGGCCTTTTTAATGAATTTAAAATCCTTCAATGGATTGTTTTTGTGCACATTTATGCTATTTAGAGTTAAGTTTATATGCTCTATTTTTAAAAGTCCTAGGCATCAGTCAGTATTTAAAGTATTCTTGACTTTTTGTTGCTTTAAAACTTATTATTATTATAAATATTTATGTCTAGACAAGTCGGAATAATGAAGATATTATCGACTCTTTTTATGTTGCTTTACTGTTGCAACTATTTTGATATGATCTCATTGCTAATTTAAATTGAATATTAGCTTTTCTTTTATATACATGATGATATTTGTTTAGAGATCAAGATTAATGGAAGGTATGCCTTTCTTTGCAAAAAAAAAAAAAAAAAAAAAAAATGCAATGCGGCTTTTGTATACTATGTTATATTTATTGTATACATTATGTATAATTTGTGATGAGATTTTTGAATGTACTACAATGATGTATATTCTTTCTCTTTTTCTTTTTGGTCGCTGCACATCACTTCAAATTTCATTAATTAATAATTAATTTACTTTTCATGGCTCTAAATTTATGTAGTTATGTCATTTTTTTTTACTTTGGCATTTAAAAATTTTGTCTTCCCTTTGTCGAAAAAGGCTTTTATGTTTTTTAACCCTTTTTCTCCTTCTGGTCAGTCAAAATTTTTATCGGTGAATGGGGGTTTTGTGATAAAGATATATCACAGTTTTATCTTTTTTAATTATTTTGTATTTCAGCTCAATGTGTTTCTGTTTTATGGCCTTTCCAGTTTAATTGCTGTTCTTTTAAAATGCCTTTTTGCAAACGATCGCGCTCCTTGTACGTTGCTTTTTCAGCAGTGTTTTCACGGCGTTACTTTATCCCTCCTTCGTTCTCTGAGTTCGCTTCTATCGGCGCTGAGCTGTGACGTCATCGACATTTGAAGGCTTTCCGCTCCTGCGTTTTGCGCATGCGTCACCGCCGCTCTTGTTTGCTGTGTTTTCGGGAGCTGTTTTTGTTTTGGCGCTGCGGGCGAAAGGGGCATGTCTTTCAAATACAAATTAGAATGGTTCTTTTAATTATTAAATGTTAATCATTTTCTGATTTGTTATTTTGATTTTCACGTAGTTCCTAATCATCAAATTAGTTTAAATTAATCTTGCTGTCACATTTGTGCACCCCTTTTTTGGGTATTTATACTAATGTTGCGCATTTTTCCAACAGAATTTTAATAAAAATGATGCTGTAAATTTTATGCAAAACGTCGTCTGATCTGAGGCTGGCCTGTGTCGGCGCTCGTATCCTAGAATGGCCGTAGCGCTGATTCTTTGGAGATCAATTTCGCGTTTTCAGTTTTTAATTATTCTATAAAAAATGCTGTTGTAAATTTTAAGTTTAACATTTTAAAAGTTTTAAATCAACTGGTAACTTAATTCTGCATTAATTCTACATCTTTTATTGGATTCTGCCAGAAGGAATATTTCCAAGATTCTTCGAATTTTACGAAATTTGAGCCAGTACTTTTTAAAGACTTGATGTGCAGCTTTCATCTCATCCTTCCTACTTCTTCAAGAAAATGTAATAAACATTATTGGATCCTAACCTAAACGAGTTCTTATTTCAAGTAGTATGAGTCTCTTATTTTTCAACAAAGATCAAGTAAGACCGTTTAATTCATTTTATTATTATGATTGTTTCTCTTCTTAAGAATTATTGACCTAAAGAACAGATGCACAAATTGTGCAGGGTTAATTGCTATTTTAATCACAACTGCAATATTTAAAAGTTCACTATACTATATTCCTTATTCTTCTTCCATACCATCAATAATTTTTCAACGTCACAGTCTGGTAGTAAATTTTCTGTTTTATGTTCTGGAGAATGCATTTTTATAAGTGTAAAAAGTATCAAAACAAAAATAGAAAATGATAAAAAAAAAATCATACTTCAGTTTGATAACAACAATGTAGAGCTGTAAGAAAAGGATGTTTGGCAGACAATGTAAGAATTCTCTTTTCAGTCATTGTACAATCTACATCATCATCTTGTAATATGACGTCCTTTTTAAGTACTTTTACAGCATAAACTTCATCGGAACCTTTCTTTTCTGCTAATAATACCTAATATTGGTTTAAAAAAAAATCAGAATAATGAGTAACATTTAAACAATAAGACACAAAATGACACAGAACTACTGCTTAGCTAAATTATAAAAAAATGACCAACTTGATGAACAAAGTAAAATATTATGAATAACAAGAAGGGAAAGCATAGATTATGAAACACTTTTCCAACACAATCAGAATAGTGTAACAAAACTTCACCGCTTAATAAAGTGAAAGATAATATCTAGGTAAACAATTTGGTGTACACAATTTATTATGCGTTATAACACTATATTAATGTGTTACAACACATAACACATTTTAAAACCAAATTTCAGCTATTACCAACAACAGTCAGAAAAGTACTTGAATTCTTTTGTGAAGCCTTGTATATGATCTATAGATTTGTATATATATGACATAGCATACTAAACTTTAGTTCAGTTAGAAAAGGCATAACACAGTTGAAAATTCTCCTTGAGCAATTTCTGCCAGTAAAAAAAATGCATTCTAATTATTTTGTGCATCCATGTATATGATCTATAGAATTTATATACAGCAAGTAATATGCAAAAAATTAGTTAAATTTAAAAATGCATACCACAACTGAAAATGCACCTGTAGCAATTATCGCTCATAGACAGTACTGCAACTGAATTCTTTTGAGTGTCCCTGTAAATGAATGATAAATGCTATGCACATCATATTTTACAGTAAATATCTTCTAGTGCACCTAAGTCCTGTACATTAGCTTGAATATGTTTGAAATAGTGTAACATCATTAAAAAAAATTGCAAACAAATTTTTCCCATAGACCATAATATAACGAAATTGTTTTGATGGTAGTTACCTGTAAATTAACTATAAATGGTACACACTTCACTTTCAGTTTTAAACATACCATAGTAATCAATAACATATATCAATTAAACCCCTGACCGCCAAGCAAAAGGACAAATTTGTAATGTTGTTTTCTGAATTTTCAAACTTGATATAAAAAACTTAATTACGTATATGAGTGTAATCCTTGAGATTATTAATCATCACTCGATGTTTGAAAACTGCATTATATTTGCATAGTTATATTAATTTAAACAATGCTTCTATTGCAGTGAAACCTACAGTGTGAACGGATATATCAGTTCACGGCAGTGAGTAGGTTAATGTGAATCCGAGTATATTTACATGAGTTAGAACATAGACAGACAGACATATGGCCAGACAAATCGAAGTCATAAACACTTTTCAGCTACGTTGGAAAGCATTAAAAAATGTAGAATTTTATACATCTAATGAACAATAGTATAAAAATGCAGATAAATAATAAATGTGCACAATCAAAAATATACATGTTATTATGAAAATATACAATTTATTCAACATTCTTAGTTTAGTTAAAAAGTTTATTATAATTTTTTTTAATCTTTTTATTGGAAAAATTTTGAAATGATTACATGATTATCGTTAGCAAATATCAAATAAGATCCTTTTTTTTTCCCTAATGATGAAACGAGACTTAGTCTAATACATGAAATGCAAAATTATTACCAGGTTGAATCTCATGTTAACATTTTCCATGTTAAATGACCAATAAAAGTTAATAAAGTCACCAGTGATGGATCATAGGCATTTTTAACTGCATTGCATAGTAATCCCACAAATGTGCTAACAAAATAACAATTATTAATATGCAAAATTTAAAAGATTACACAATTTTAGAAAAAGAAACGAAAAAGAATTTAAGAAACAAAGATTTTGAACAGCCAGAATATGATCACCTAGTTAAAACTAAATACCAGCGCGATTGACTTTTCTAAGTACAGCAAATTATTAAATACATCCTGATTAATTATATGTTTTTATAGAGGTTGTAAATTAACTGATTTGTGAAATTGTAAATTGTTATTTTACTAGAAATGTTAATTTTATTAAACTTCTCATCTGATAGTTCTAATTTGTAACTGTCTCCTTGCATTATAATTTCTATGATAATAGAGTTTTTTTTTTTTTTTTTTTTTTTTTTTTTTTTGGAGTATCTGCAAGAGCTGTTTTATTCTTTTTAGAAGAATTTTGAATCTATATATGTTTGTTCAAATGCATAATAGTATTTGTGATGATATATGAATGCATAAAAATATTTGTTGTGAAATGCATAAAAATGTTTGTTTAAATGCATTTATTTATACTTTGAAAGAAAGTCAGAAAAAGATATTGCCTTTATAACAATTTATTTTTCATTAATATATGATTTTAAGTGAGAGAGATTTTGCTTTGTCCTAAAGGATTCCTATTGATTTATGGAAAAAAAATATACTTTTTTTATTGTATACATTGCAAATAAATTATTTGTATGATAGTATGTGGAACTTCATAAAACAAACAATATATCACTGAAAAACAGATAATCAATCTGACATATTTTTATGTGTTTTGCATTAGTAAAATATAAATATCATACCTTTCCAAAGCTTCCCTTTCCTAATACTTTAATAAAGATAAAATCATCTAATCCTAGTTTCTTCGGTCTATCTTTATCAGCAGGATATATACCTTCATATTTGGTTGTATCACCAAACTTTCCTACATCACCTTAATATAATAAAATAATAATAGTCATTTTAAAGGTCTCATTATGTTATAAATATTCTAATTAATAAATAGATTTTTATTAAAACCAATCATTAAAGCACCAGCTATATATTTTAATATTGGAAGAAAAAATATTTTAAAATGAATTTTTGTACTGATTATGTAAGCATGTAACATAAAAATAAAAATTTCTCTTTAATGTGTTAAAACTTGAAAAGAAAAAGAAAGAAGAAAGAAAATATTCAACAAATTACTTTTCAATTTGGGATTTTATTTTTAAACACATATAATAGTGTCTCTAGTGTACAATGTTGTTACCCCAGTGTTCAAAGACTGGTTTTCCACAGGGCAAGTGACTTAGTCTCCAGTTTGAAGGGACCCTCAAATTAACTGAACTAACTAAATAACATCAAAATGTATAGGTTTAAAATTTAATTTAGAATATAAATAGTTTTTTATATGATATTATATAACTCTTGGTTCATCCATATACTCTGTTGCTACCTACCTAAAACTTAATAATATGACATGTTTTTTTATGCCAATAAACATAAATACAAGCATCTTACACATATACAACATTTAGAAACATCTTTGCTTAATGCACACTACATTGACATATAACTAAATTTAACAGGAAAATCTCTAACTTCAATCTTTCATCAAAATCTTCAATTTCATTTGAAGTCTCGATGGATTATTAGAAAAAAAAATGTATATTTAATTATCTGAGAAGGCAAACTACACATTCTCTAATGTGCAAGGAGTGAAGACAGTAGCATAACATGCAATTATCACAACCAAGGCAGATATTTTGATAGCCCTCTCCACACCTTTTGACTTGACAAAGTCATTTTTGAAAATGACCATGAAATGATATAAATAATAATAGTTAAAATATAACTGAATTATAAATTATAATTATACTGGACAACAATCGTTCTCCACAGAACTAATGTTAGTTTATCCAAATCAGTTTCTCAGATTAATTTCGAATATACTTTCCATTTTTCTCTAGGTAGTCCAGTTTTTGAGAAAATTGTCTCAGAAATTGAGAAAATTTTGAGAAAAAAAATTAAAATTTAAGTCTTTTAGGTACCATTTTATGCAAATTTTAGGTACATGCATGTCAGATTGAATTACCTTTTCCAGGTTATGACAACTGGACTATTTGCTTCAGATAAATGTCGCAGTTTGCATATTCTTAACAATTACATATCAATTATTAAGTCTAATTTGCATATTTTTTAATGTTATAATATTTACATTACTTTCAACTTTAAAGTATTGCCACAAAATTGAAGTAATATTTTTCTAGACTAAATTTTTATGCTGATTTCGAATCTGCAACCCGTTTTCTTCTATCACATCTAGTTTTTGAGTAAAATAAATTTTTACTTTTGTAGGCTATTGGCACAAGGTTGATATAAAATGCTTTTTAGTGGTGTGTACATCATTGTCAAAAGGGTGAACAGTGTCCAATTCCTATCAAGGACATAATTACTAATAGGCATAATCGAAAAACAATTGATAAAAGTAGTAGAATCTATCCTAACTCACTGAAGTACATCACAAAGTAGCATAAAAAGTGTTTTTTGGCTGTTTTGATCAAAAAGTAAAATTTCATTTTTTTTCATAAACTAGATGTGATAGAAGAAAACAGGCACCATATTTGAAATCAGTGTAAGAAACTGTTTAGAAACATATTAGCGTATTCATGTGGTAGAAATATTTGGATGTCAATAAACATTATTAGAAAAACATGAAAAATATGCAAATTAGGCACAATATTTCATGGTCACATGTCAGTATAATCTCGGACACAACATATTTGTAATGTAAACTGGCCAGTAATCATAGCATAAAAACAAAAAAGCCAGTCTGATAATACTCTATGCCTTAAGTTTGCATATAATTGTACAAAAATTCCAAAACTTGCATAAATCAAAATATGCAAATATCTCAAAACTGGACTTACTGGATAAAATCTAAAACTAGATTCGGAATCAGCGTAACAAACTGAATAAGAAACAACTAATTTTGGCAGAGCAAAAGTTCAAATTTGTTGTCCAGTGAAATGCACAGTTTCCAAGTGCATGCACCTGGGATCAGATCATCTTATTTTACTCTATTTTTGTACATTTTTAGGTATAAGGCCCTCAAAAATGCTTATGGACTGTAGTACCATTTCTGCAAGTCTGCCTCTACCAGTGTCAGAAAACATTAATATTACTTTTAAACTAAGAAACTAAAAAAAAAAACTTTTGAAATACAATTTTTAAAAAGTAAGATAGAAAAGTTTTATGGTTAATATTTAGGATAGTAAAACAAGTCAGCAAAGAATACATAAGAATAAAAAAATAGCAAAAGATAAAGTAAAATCTTGCCACAATGTTTTCAAATGATTTTGTGTTGAAGATCAGAACTGTAGTCTATTAATGCTGCTTGAAAATTATTTAATAAAAACATCCTTTATCACAAAAAAAAAAAAAAAAAGTTTTTTCAGTGAAAAAATTACATTTTTAACTTACATCAATGCAATTTTTTTAATTAAATATACAAGAAAAGAGAGAGGCAATACAAATTGCATTTAACTGTATTATTATATTGTATGATTCTGACCCATAAAATTCACTCACAAAGCATATGTATAAGAATATAAGTTTAAATATATATGTATACAGATGAAAACTTGGATTGCATTTAAATAAAGATGGAATAAAATATCCAATACTGCTAACTTTGTTGACTTTTTTTTTAAACCCATAACCATAAATGTGAAATATCAGCAGATGACAAAACCCCTTAATAATTTCCAATAAACTGTACATAAATATTTATTTTTTAATACTGATGCACTAGCAGGACCAAATTTTTAATATGATAACAAAAGTATAGGAAAATGTCAGTCATTTTGGAAAAATTTGTAGATGTGTCTACGCATTAGTCTCACAAGCTGTTATTTCTAGTTAAGGGTTAAGCAAAGTACCTTACATTATTTAACTAAGTAAAATCAATTTATCAATTACAATAATACAAATACCTGCCTATTACAAATATGAATTAAAAAAAATCAAAATTACCTTGAGAATCCAAGTCTGAGGAAACAGGAGATGTTTGAGATCTTTCAGGCATATCACCTAGCTTATTTGGAGATTCACTAATAGAAGGCTTTATAACAAAAATAAAAGTAATTTTTTCAAAAAAAGGAAAAGCAACATCAAAATGCTTACATCTAATTCATAAACAATCATCACAAATTATGATTAATCATATATATATATATATATATTCACAATATTTTAGCCTTGAATTAACAAAATTTACCAGACATTTTGACAGCAAAATAGCAAATACAATAGAATTTGAAAAATATGCGACTGAAGAATTTTAGATTAAAAGAAATTCTAGAAGGATTTTACACCAAAAATAAATAAATTTAACCACAAATCATTTGTTACATATGATGACAAACTAAAAGGACAATATCATAACTAGATTGTTAATAATAATTATTATAGTAAATACATCACAACTAGTTGTAAAAATAAATTATAATTTATTAACTTTTTTAAATCTGTAATAAAAGAAATTTCATATTCTATTATCAGCTGTTTTTAAGAACATAGTTTTGAATATTGCAAATAAGATGAAAAATATTCCAAAGAAATGAGTGCTTATTAAATTAATAAGGAATTCATATCATGAAAATTAACATCCAATTATGCATTATTTTTTAATAAAAATAAAATAATAAGAAAGTTACTAGTATACCAAATATTGTTTAACATTGTATTAATAAGCCTGGTTGGAAACAAAAACTTAAATAGAAATTATTCCAAAATAATGCTAAAATAAAAAACTCTTGTGAAATGGAACATGAGCAACATAATCACCAGTATTTAGAACAACAAAATTGAGTCTATATAACTCAATAAATAACATCACCATACTGTTTGGTCAACAACAAAAATATTAAGTAGTTTGGAAAGTTCTGAGTGCTGTTTCGTTAGATTTTAAACAAATGAAGAAAAATAATGACTCTACTTTTATATTTTGAAGTCCCTCCTCTCTGGATTTTCCCTGACAACTTTAAGGCATCTTTCTAGCTATATCGTCAAAATTCCATTCATGTAGAATTGAGTTAATCTGGAGGCAAAAAGTTATCTAAATCACTTTTAAGAGAATCTTTATAATCAAATGATTTGTCACTCAAGAAATTTCGAAGAGAGCAACAAATAAATGTCAAATGTTTCAATGTTTGATGAAGATTCAAATGTATTAAAACACTCCAGCCAATATATATATTTTTTCTTTTGGTGACAAAAGAGACATTAGGCTTTACAATGCCATGGTGGAACACCACTATTCAGATTTTTAGATGTTTCAAATGAAACAGCTGCACATTTTCTTTCCATTTCTTGAATTGTTAGGATTAGATATCAAAATTTATCTTCTGACATGATGAAAGTTCATAATAAATAATAATTGTATAATTCTATCAGACACAAAGCATAATTTCTTGTGCACGGATATTGGACTTTACTACCTATTTAGGAAATTCTGTTCAATGCATAATCCTTTTGCACCCTATTGTCACATATAATCCTCTTTTAATTTGAAGTAATAATGCTTCTAAAAATGGATCTATTTCATGTTGTATCACAGGCATATTGCACACTGAATATTAATCCATATCGATTTTCTTTGACAGACTGTGTGGCACAGAACCACTGTATTAGAAAACATATTTTAATTTCACCACATGTTCGTAATTTAAACGTCTAAGAATTTTGTAAACTCTGCTAAGTCTAGACATGAAAATTTTAAAATTTGTTTTAATTTTACCTTTTTACAACTTGAATCATCTAAAATTATCACAATTCTTGAGACTAAAATTTTCAGTTTTAAACTTTACAAACCACCATCAAATTTTTGGTTCTCCTAAAATATGGCTTATAAAAGCTATAAAAATGAATCTAAAGTTTTTAACATCATTATCTTCCCATTTACAAAAAGAATAACTTCAAGTATCTAAAATACAGCTATTGATAATCTACATAGAATACTAGGTAAATATAATCAAACTACACAAATAATGATAAATCAATGCAAGAGTAAATATTTCCATAGACTCTACTTTCTCATTCTGCATAAAATAAAAATAAAAAATGCTCAGAACTTTTCAGACAACTCAATAGTTAATTGCATAATCCTGGAAAGATTAAAACCTCATTTTTTTTCTTTTTAACTATAATATTATAGTAATATTTCAAGC
This sequence comes from Maratus michaelseni, assembly GCA_963931845.1. Classification (NCBI taxonomy): domain Eukaryota; kingdom Metazoa; phylum Arthropoda; class Arachnida; order Araneae; family Salticidae; genus Maratus; species Maratus michaelseni. Next base: position 149,979,475 of record OZ007592.1, read on the forward strand.
AATAAACAAAAATCACCTTCTTTTTTCTGCATGGAGGTTTTCCTAATTTATCACTGGATATACCTAGGGCACTCAAGATTTCAGCCATTTGTTTTGGATTGATGCCACAATTATTGGCCACATTTTTCTGACACCGCTTGTGAACATTCATACTGCATGCTGCAAATTAAGTTGAATATTACTTATGAAGGAATTGTATTTTAGATAACACCTTCAAACAAGTCATATATCATAATTAATAAACTAAATTAATAAAAAGGTGCTTGTAAAATATTAGAAAATTTGCTTTTCTTATCATTTATTTTCTTTTTCACCCAAACTGCCCTATTTTTTTTTTTTTTTTTTTTTTTTTTTTTGCAGTTTAATTTTGAAGATATTGAGAAAATTTTTGAAAAACAAACACTACTTCACATATATAAACAATAGGTTCAGTGATGCAATAATGAAATGTTGACTGAATAACAAAAATATACATTATGTGCAGTTAATTTAGTGAATAAACTAAAAATATTTTTGACATCAGTTCTGCTCTCTAAAAAACTATATTTCATCTGTTTTTATATGTTGAATAAAAATGTGTATAGTACATCAGATTACAAAATATCCTTAACCTGTGATTCAGTTATAAGTATAAAAGGTAAAGTTTGGCTAGTGGTTGAACTGCTATTAGTTGATAAACTGTGATCTAGTAGTTGATAAGTCTCAACATCAAGTGATTCATCTACACATTTTCCTTACAATTATTTTCTCACAACCTGAATACCATGTTCTATGAAGGCAAAATCAACCACTGGATGTTGATCAACTATTGGTGCAGTCAACCTATATGAAATTTTCAATACTAATTCACTATTATATCATGCTTATGTATGCAAAAAGAAAGTTTTAATAAAGATTAGAGTAAACTGGTGTTTTTTAACTAACAGGTTTTAAAGAGAATTGTCAAAGAAAAATACAAAATTATAGATTGAAGGAAATTTTTTATTTAAAAATAAAGAGCTGTTTCTTTTTTCCTTTTCAAAGTTATTTAATTCATAATCGGAGATAATATTGGCAATCAACCTAAGAGACTTTTTAAGCAAAACTCTTCCCTGCAAATGATTGCTTCTAAGAAAACTTTTTAACTAAGTTGTTTGTACGCTTTCATACTTTCAGTTTTTGATAATAGGGTGATGACCCAATCTTTCTCACATCTAAACAGCTCATAATTTAATTTAGAAATGTGAGTTGAAAGTCTTAAAATAATTTATCAGCTCTTAGAAAAGAGAAACTCACAGTGTAAAAGTGTCCAAAATATGCTTTTACAAGAAGATATAAGTAAGATGTGATTAATAAAAACCTATTTTTTGCTTTTATTAGGAATACCATAAATAATAATATATAAAATATATTATTATTTATGGTTTTTTATATAAAAAGCAAAAATTACAGATTTTATAAAAAGGAAGAAAAAGTGGCATCCCTGTTGTTAACACAAGAGATGTAAGCTTTTTTATATTATTATTTAGCAATTAATGTGTATTTTTCAACATAGGATCTTTCACAACTGAAAAAGATAGAAAATTAAGAAAAGCAATGATGGAAAAGTTTCAAGACACATCCATATTTAGCTTGAATATTCCATTTATAACACGGCTGAAAGCAAGTTGTAAAGAATTGCTTGCAAAATCTATTGATATTTATCTTTTCAATAAAATAATCAAAACAAACTAAGCTGAAAAGATCATGTTATGTTGCAAGTATTGAATGTGTAATCAAATCTGTACATACAGATAAATTAATAATTTAAAAGTATAAATGTTAATAAAACTGAATTGTTTAGGTCAAGTTAAATAATAATAATTAAAAAAAAAAAAAAACCTACTAAAATAGCAAATTATGCATCTTACCTTCACACTGTAAACCTTGGCGAAATAACCCATATAACATTGAACCGCAATGATCACAAAAAGTAGGCCTTTTGTAGTTATGCATGGTAAACCGATGTGGTATATTAATATTAAATCTACTGCCGCCACCACCAGCGACCTGTGAACATACAAAATCATTAGTGGAATCATATCAAAAAGGGATATTACAGATATCAATTTCAATTATAAAATTTCTACATACAAAATAAAGACATAATACATACTATTGGCATTTAAAATGTATATACTTTTAATATTAATTTAGAACATCAAAGAAAAATTAATGAAAAACAATTTGTCTGGGATGTCACAATGTCAAACATAATTTGTTTACAATAAAATCATTTTTAATAATGTAACTATAAGTACATGTAAAGGCAAAAATGTATGTAACAAGCTTGTGGAACATAGATGTCAAGACATATCACAAAAGCAGTAAATGGCAATTTTAGAAGAGTAATGCTATAAATCTATTTAACAGCTTTGAATAAGAGAGGATTCAGTAGAAGATAAAAAATGTATATATTCCTATGGATGAAATTTATATTGATATCAGATAATTCTCATAATTGAGCCAACATCAGATAGAGTTTCAGAAATAATTTTTTTTATCAAGAATGGCCTATCATGGCTTCAACTTTGATGGTCATCTGAGAGATGGTGGAATACAATCACATTTTTCTCATTAGCTCATACAGTAAACTTTACGTCAATCTATCAAAGCACCCAAACAACTGGAAATTTTCCATACAGTCTGGAGTTTAATTCCTGTCCTTAACACTTTTCCACTCAGTTTTGAAATTTTTAACTTGTATGATTTTTTTATCAAACAGTTTGATTGAGGGAAATATAATAAAAGTATAACACTCAGAGAACCTTTCATCAAAATCATCATTAGTTTATTATGCAAGAATATTTTATTTAGACTGTCAGATTTTCAAAATATAGTTTTCTAGAATAAATTACGTAAAAAATAAATAAATAAATAACATACAAAATAAAATAATTAAAAAAAAAAAAACTATACACTTTTATGAAAACTTTTAAGAACAGAGTACACCAATTTTTTTTAGTAAACTGCAGAATGTGAAATGAAAGAAGAAAAAAAAGAATAAAATGTAAATAAATAACATGCATTATAAATAAAAAATTTCTAAAACAATAATTTTGTATAATAGAGTATATTTTGAATTTTATAGTATACTATAATATTACAGACTAATATTGTTACAAATAAAATTAATATTATTGTAGAAAACTATTAATGAATAGCATACCTCATCAGCAGTTGCATCCCTGGAACCAGGACATTTTGTAACAACAAATTCATGACATCGTTTGTGAACAACACAGGTACATACTAGAAATACAAAATAAAATTTAAAATAAATAAACACATGCATATTTCTTGGATGCCATTACAAGCAATGGAAGATGTCTCAATTATTAGGGTAAAATAAAATTTTCCTGTTGCAGGACAGCTTTTCATGAATTTCCTAAATCCTTTAAGAGCCTACATTAGTCATGTGAAGAAACATGCAAGGTAATGTTAAGTCTATGGGAAGGTTTTTTTTTTTTTTTTTCAAATTTCTTGATCACATTTTAATAATTTTAAATGATTTTTTTTTCTTTTTGCATAGGATAGCTGAGGTCGATCTCTAATGTTGTTAGTTTTTACTTTTTCAGTTTTTGTTGCAGTTTTTTTATAAGTGGGCATTTTCAATTTTGGAACCAGTTCTGAAAGTAAAAGTACCCTTATATAAAAAAAAACTGTAACCAAAATCGAAAAAGTAAAAACTAACAACGCTAGAAATAGACCTCAGCTATCCTATGCAAAAAAAAAAAATCATTTAAAAATATTAAAATGCAAGCGAGAAATTTGAAAATAACTTTCCCATAGACTTAACATTAGCTTGAGTGTTTTTTTCCATGACTAGTGTAGATTCTTAAGCCCATAAACATGTGTGTGACTTTTTACATGCCTAGGGTGAGACTATACCACAAAAACTATGCAATAATATGTATCTATATAAAAGAGTTTTTCTGCAGAACCAAGAAAAGCTCCATTACAGTTACTTAAAATAAATGCACAGACATATTACTAATTTAACTTTAATACACTGTGAAATCTTAAAGACCATTTTAATATAGAGTTAATTAATCAAAAGAATATTTATAACAATTAACATTAAATAACACAATGAATATAACTAAAGCATAATGATAATATGATTTTAAATTTAAATTTTAAAAAATTGAAATAATTAATTATATATATACTGCATTTACTCGCATTAATTTGTACCTCCATGTATTTTATGCACCACATACTTTTGGGAAAAAACTTGGGTTAAAAAAAACAAAGATTTGCATAATTTTTGCATCACGATTATGAAATAATTTGAGATAATAAAACTGCATGCATCCTCATAGTTCTTATTTTCCAATATTTCAGTTTGGCTACATAAAATAAAATTATTATTTTTATTTTTCCCCTATGACAGCACAACTATGTACATATAGTATTATAACTGATAAAACAATATCACCAATACTGTGATACATAAGAGTTAATTTGTTTACACTGTAATTTTTTATTCGTGATAGTATTTTGTTGACTAAAACAGTAAAAGGGCAGATAGAGGAGAATTCTTGAGTGAATGAAACACTTATTTGATATTAGAGTAAACAGTAATAGCCATTAAGAAAAACTAGATAGCACCCATCAAAATTTGACGGTGAACAACTTGAAAGTTTCATTGGAAAAATGTTTGAAATTTTATTTAGTTGCTTTTAAATTAATTAAGTATTGAAAACTTGAAAAATTGTTATACAGTGCAAGCTATTCCTATACATATAAGGCGACAGATGACGTTGTCATTCCAAAATACTCAATTAATGAAGTGAAAGCAGGAGTTTAACTAAAAATATTAATTGAATGAGTAAGGCATTTATTTTTACTTGCTACAATCTCTCTCTCTCTTTTTTTAAGTATCAATATTTAGTATTTTGTAATTTTTTTTAAATTACACGACCATTAAAATTTTTCATTAATTTTATTTTTATCAGCCTAACAAAAAAAACAAACAACAACAAAAAAAAAAACATTAACTTAAAGTTTGTTGTTTGCTGCTAAAGATTTATAATATGTATTTTTTTATTACTTGAATTTTATTTTACATTTTCATAATTATTTATATATTAAACCAAGGATATCAAGGTAATTTCTATTATAGTTCTTATATTAATATTTTTACTTTTTACTTTCTCTTTTCTTTTTACGAAAAATAATCACACACTTTTCTTATATAAATACTTTACACACTTTTTCGTATATAAATATATCTTCTTGATATATTTATATAGTATATTATAGTATATAATGGTCATACAAAATATAGATAAAAGTTTAGATCAATTTATTTAATCGATAACTACATAAAAAATCTTTTAATTTAAATATTTTTAATATAAAATTGGTAATTTAAAAAAATATTACTGGATGTTAAATTTTACTTAATTATAAAGCATTCGAATTTTTAAAAAAAATAAAAATTACATAACTTTTCCTCTTGAAGTAACATATGATATTATTGAAATGAATTAACTTATTGCAATAAAATAACAGAAATCATTCTGTCTGGAGTGGGGATCGAATTGACAATCTCACAGTTGAAATCCAGCGTGTTAGACCACTCAGTCACAATGATCTCATACTGAGTTACTCTAAAACTAAATACGTTCTAGATTTAATTGCACACATGTGCTTAAATGTCAAATTTGCACTGAAAATTAAGATATTTGCTTGTCGCTTTAAAATATAATTAAAAGTTAATTTTGTGGCCGTGAATCTGGAAAGATGTTAAAGTGTTTTCATGCTTAAGGCAAAAAAGGATTTTTTCCATATTTTATTGTAGAATGCTCCAGAAAACTAAAAAGATTATATTGTCCCACAAAAGCATCATTTTAAAAAAATTATCTATGAACTTTTGAAATTGTTATACATTTTGTTTAATCTTATTTATTTATTTATTAAAATGTTATGTTCATCTTATAGAAGGTCATGTCTCTTTTTATTCTATGTTTCCTTTCGAGAAAAATTAATACTTTGAAAAACCGTGTGTTTTTTTCACATCCACTACTTTTAGAATCAAAGAAATGGGGAAAAAATGTACCAAATACGAGTAAATATGGTATCTAAATTTACATTCACATTGTATAAAATATGAAAACTTAAAAATACAGCAGATAAATTCAAATCAATTACCTTGACATTGGTATCCTTGTTTACCAAGACCCCTAAAATAGAAAAAAATATATTAATAAGTAAACATATATATTGCATAAAATTTGTAAAACCATAATAAATGATTAACATATTAAAACAAATGAAATAATAAAAAAGCACATATTCAATAAAATGTTAGTAAAACTTGGTAACCAAACAACAAATATATCTTAGAATGACATGGAACTGGCTGTCAAGCTACATAGGTACTATTTCAGTGTCGTCTGTTATTACTACCAATATACCCTGGCAAATAGATAAACGGAACTAACAAAAAACTGAAACAAACAGCAGTAAAATTTTTTGCAGCAAGTGGAAATAAGAGTTGTTATGGCTCTGCAACTGAACATTTAGTAGTGTTAAGTATTAATTTTAAATAAAATATAAAGTTTGTAATATTTGTTCAAGAAATAATTTTGAAGTTCCTTATTTGTTTAGAAATAAAACTGCAATTGCAATACAAGTTTTTTTTACTCAATAAAACTATTACAGAGATGTTTATTTTGAGATCATAATAATCAAAACAAATAAAATTATCGGAAAGAAGATATAAATGATTTTTAATCAGCAGAGCTTGAAATTCAATTTTTTTCTAGGATGGGAGCCTTCCTACCAACATCTGTAAATAGTGGGGAGTAGAACTGGTAGGGGATGAGAGAAAATCATTTTTAATAAAGCATTTATTTTGACATATTATTTAAATTGATAATACACATGACAAGTATCACTAAAACAACTCAGCAAATTTTAACCAAATGCTTTTAATTATTATGTACCTCTGTTTCTTAATAATTGGGTTTCATAAAGAATTTGAGGTCATAGTGGTCATTGCATTTTCATAATTGTCATTACAGTACTTCTCCGACTTGACTGGTGTTCCAAAAAAGCAAAGTTAAAAAAAATTAGTGAAATTTCTCGGGCAGGAGTCTCGTGCCTGCAAAATCACCTTGGGTAGGATTTTGAAAATCTGGAAATGAATCCCGCCATTCTGTCTTGAATTCCAGGCCTTGATTATCCTCACTAGATAGGTATTAAATTATACCTCATTAAGATTAAAACTTTTTAAAACAAAATGTTCTCCATTTGGAAGCTATTAGATTTTTTTAAATCCACAAACAATCTAATCTTGTTTAATTAAGTATCATATTTTCTAGAAGATTTGCATGTTCAAGATCAAAATGCAAAGGTGTCCAACTTTTTAACTTCCTTGGGTTACATTTGCAGGGAAAAATTTATGTTGCACTTCAGAGAAAAAAGTTTATCTCGGCCGCATTTACACTGTACTGATATTAACGACAGTTGTTAAGAAAAAATGTCTTATAATATTTATATTCTTTTCCAATAGAAAAGCTTTTAAAATTATTGAGCAAATGAGCCAAAACATTAAGACAAGATATTATGCTGATTCAACTTAAGCATGCAAAGCATTTGCATTTCTTCATGGAATGGAAACTAAAAACTCCTTAATGTGTCCATTCCAGAGGTACATTGTACTAATTATTCAAGTTTAAGTTACCCAATTTTAGTATTTTACTAAGAGACAGTTTATGAATTTCCAGTTTAGCATCTTTAAATATTCTCATTCTATGCAATTTCATGAGAATTTTTTGGACAGCTATAAGCTAAAATTCATCGAAAACATTAAACTCGCAAACCTTTCCCATTCGACCTAAACTTATTTTACAAAATGATAGCTTTATAATCCCAGCATTTCTTACATACTTTTTTAACCTGTTTTAGGAAGGTGCACACATTTGGACATTTTATGTTAGTGTAATACATGAGATACACTGAACATTTTTTTTTTTTTTTTGGCAATAAATTTATACTTATTTTACCTTAAGGCAATATTTTCAATAAATATATTATGCATCCCAAAAAGTAGAAAAAATGGATTGACATTTCAATATTTTAAGGATTTTTTTTATTTTTTACCAGGTTACATTTACTACAGCGATAGTCTACTTGTGGCCCGCAGGCTGCACAGCACTATTCTAATGCTTCTAAAATAACATTCAAATTCAAACACGTTCACTTTTGCATGAAAAATAAAAGAGGGAAGAAGAGAATTGAAGAAAGAAAAATGAAATAGAAAAATAGCAACAATAATAAATTAAAAATCCCAATAGAAAAATCCCAGCAACAATAAATTAAATGTTAATATTAAACTCATGATAATAAAAATTAAAAATGGGATTAATATATTTGAAATGTAAATATGCTTATACATTTGCATACATAAAATAAATAAAAAGCATACCAAATAAATTCTCGACAATGAGAACAAAATGTGGGTTGACGTAAAATAGTAGCCATGAATTTATGGCCATTAACTTGATGAACTCTTCGACGCATAGCTCCTCGGCGTCTATTGAGCCCTTGTCTTTCTTTAAACACTTTGGGTTTTTGTGCTGCATTTTCTATAAAAAAAAAAAATATCAAATGCCATCAAACAATATTTAAACAAAATTCTTACAATATATATTAAGCAAAATTGCAACTGTGGGTCTTTCCATCAAAATTTAAAAACTTTTTTTTTTCAAAAGTTAAAACTCCTTTTTTATTTTAATCCTTACAAAATGTGCTAAAACACTTTTATAATTACATGTTTCTTTAACATGTCCTTAATCTGACTTTTCATTATTAAAAATATTTAAGATGAAGTAAAATCTATTAAAAACACTATTCTACAGAATATAAAAAATATACGCAATTCAGAATTAAAATAAGGAAATAAATTACTCTTTAGAAACATGAATACGTTAATGCATTTTAGAATTGCAACAACCATGACAACAACAACAAAAATAATAATAATACTTTTAGTCAAATATATTTAACAAGTTTAAAAAATATATAAATAAATGAAGGTTTTTGATTCATAAAGCAGCTCAGACAAATTCTTCAAATTTATTCAAATCTTTTCAAGACTTTAGAGCGTGAATATTTTGTAAGCTGAATTTTTCTTTGAATAGTTGCCTTTTAAGAAATGTTTTAAGTTTAAAATGCCATAAATCCATTAGATGCTTAAAATTTTCATACTTAATAGATATTTTAAATAAGATTAAATGGTTTACACAAGATTACATTATTAAGGTGTTTGCCAGGGAAAGGTATTCAAAAGGTTCTAAAGGAAAACCTGAATTATACTAACATTACCTTTGAAGAAATTATTCAAAATTAAAAGCAATTAGACCAACGACCAACTAACACCAAATTAAATTTGGATGTTAAAAACTACCAATTTTCAGTGCTTAGAGTATGAGTGTAATACAATTGGTGCAAAAGCTTTTAGAATTAGTTTTTTTTTAAATATCTATAATAGTTGGCAAGTAGAAACCAATGGAAAGTAGTTAGTACTAACAACTATGATAGAAAAAAAATAATAATAATAATAACTTCAGATCATGATACATTATTATAGCTATAGTTCCTAATTACTAGTCTGCATTCTAAATCACATATACACTCATTTTTAATCCATGAGCAGCTCATATTTCATGTAACATACATTTAAAATACTTCTCTTTCAAAATTTTGTATAATATAGCAAAATAAAATTTTCTATACACAGCTGGCTAAGTTATACATGAAATTAAATGAGTTAAATTGTTTCTGGTACTTTTCCATTATACAGACACCATTGTCGCCAAGCGTAATAGTTGGTGCAAAATGGAAATCATGTGAATTGAAACATTTAAAAAATAAAAGAAAAAACATTGTTGATAGTAAAGTGAGCATTTTAAAATATAACATTTGAAAATTACAGACTTTTACGAACTATTTTATAAAATCACAAATATATACTTAAAATAAGTGAAATAATAACTGTTATACAATAAAGTAATAAAACAAAACTCATATTAAACTGTGGGCATAAAATTACAAATATCTTTTAGCATTGCAGTAAACATTTCATTTTTTGAATTAAGGCGTCGCCACATGAACTCTATGAGATATGACTCTAAATGTCTAAATGATGATGAACAGTTCCCTGATGTCTTTTGTTGCACCATTTTGAGATGCCCCATAATCTCTCAACATTTTGAGTATGACATACAGTATTAGGGTCGACAAAATTGCATTTGTGATTTACTGTGAAATGATCATAACCAGCATCCCACAGTTCATCTACTTTATATCCTCGCCAGCAATCTGTATAAATAATACTTTCATCAGCTACATTGTTTTCTATTGTCGCCATTAAAGTTTCAGCTGTACGATCGGGAATAGGAGTAAGGAAACATCATGGTTTTTTTTAACACAACTTTTTATTATGCAGAATTCCAAATTCCTGAAACAGTTTTATCTCAACTTTCTCCTCATCATCTGGTAATTGCCAAATGGTAAAATCCATCTAAGCGTCAGCAGTAAAAGTAAATTATAACTTTAAAAAAAAATGTATTTTTAATTCGAATAATAGCAAATTAAAAAGCTTTCTGAGGTTAAGGCTAAATAATAATCATTCACGTGATTCACATTTCATAAATAGCAAATCACAATGTTTCGCATGGTTTACAATAAAAATCCTTTTCATGATCAGAGTTGAAATAATTGGCGCATTAGCATACATTTTGGCATGGTGTCCGTGTAACGAAAAAGTACCTTATTTCCTTTATTAAAAGTACAGATATGATAAACCAACCTTATTAGAATAAAAACAATTGTTTTACTTGCCCCTGTAATAAAAAATATATAAATATGTATATATAGCTGAATAAATGTGTCTCCCCCACACACAACTAACACATATGCATAAAAGCATATAAATATAGACAGCTTTCTTTTAATTAACAAATTTCTTTTTTCCAGGTGAATAAATACAGAGTAAAAAGTGATGTTATCAACAATAAGCAGCTACATATTCTGAAATTAAAGAGGCAATTTTACAGTATAAACACTACAACTAATAAGAGTTTATTATTGATAACTGCACTGCAGATAATGGAAGGCAAGAATCTATCGACCACATTAAAAATTAGAGCACTTTTACTAAAGTAGGGAAAATAAATATCAGGTCACACACTTAGGATCCTAAAGGTGTGAGTATTCTATCTGCCTGGATGAAAAGAGTAAAAAACTCACCGAAAGATTTAATTATTTTATCATCAAACTACAAACAGATTTGCAGTTTAATTACAAAAATGACAACCAGATAATTTATTATATTGGGAGTTAGAACATTCTCTCAGTCTAATGATCTTTTTTCTAACAGTTTCATCACATCATATGGGTGCTATTTTTCAATGATGAAATTCCTGTAAATTGATCCAAAGTTATACATAAGTTAAACACATTTTAAATTTTTTAAAAATAAAATAAAACGACGCTCAAAGAAAAGACAGAGAGAAAAAAAAAGTGATAAAAAGAAATTTAAAGAAAGAATAAAAGATTTTACCCTATCCTTAATAAAATTTACAAAAATCAAATTAAAACTGATAATTTAAAATAAGATGTCAAAAGGGAAAGTATAAAAACAAAAGACTTTTAAACTATAAAAAGATATACAAAATACTTAAAAGACAAGTAACGCTTAAAAATCAAACTTTGAAAGTAAATAACTATAGTACAAAAATAACAAATATAATGTGGGGAGAATGTTATCTGATCAACTAAAAATACTCAAGAATTAACAAAATAGTACCTGAAATAGCATACAAACGTTGTGAAATTGAAAATTAATTTTTTAAAAATTATTCTTAAAAACATTCAAGATGAGATTTTGTTTTTTAACTGTAAAAGAACAGAAGAGTATTGCTAGAAATTTTGATAAAGCTTTAAAATTTTTAACTATAATTCTCCAATTTGCAGGATATTCATGATTTTATAATGTAAATTTTAAGTTTGGATTATTATTGAGAAATATTCCATCACAGTAATAAATATTATACTGCTGATCCTGTAATAATTTTAACCTCTAAGGCGATTTCACATTTAATCACAAAATCATGAATAACACGTGTTTCCTATGCTATTACAGTTATTTTCATTGCATGAAAATGAAGAATAAAAAAGATATAAGGGAAAAACATTTGTGTTGGTATACTGATGTCATTTTATGTATAGTGAAACATGATAAAAATCTGAGAGAGCTTTATGAGACCTCAATTTCAGACTGGAAGAATACTTCTTTGCAGCAAAAACAGTATCTTGTTTAAAAGAAATCGTGCAATTTTATTCATAAAACTGAAACATTTTACTACAATTGCACCAAAATAATGTAACTTTCATTTATTTTTCATTCCAACGATGCTGAGAATAAAGCCCCAGATATCTGCAATATCAATGGAAAAAACTAAATATTTTTTTGTAAGAGTAAGGATGATAATTTATTTCTATTAAAATATAAAGAATATTCTTCACTTCTACTATTGACTATCCAGTGAAACTTTTATCCTTTCTTACGTTTAAAGTTAGCCCCTCATAATGCTTATAATCAACTAATTGCTTAATTGAAATAGCCCTTGGTCAACTAAATTTTACTATGAGGAGTTTATGTGTTATATTTCACTCATGATTTAAAACATAAAATGTGGTATTTATTTTGCATTTTATTAATTAAAGTTACAAGCTTGTTTAAATGCACAATGCTTACAGATACAGCAAGAAAAATACTTTTATATATCATTATTTGTACTTATTTAGAACTTAAACAACGTAACAATATAATATAAGCTTATTTAGGGGAACTTACTATATTTCATATTTTGCATTATAAACAAAGGTTTTTCGATATTGTTTGGTGCCAAACATTTTTTGTTATCCACATATATTTGCTTTGCTGTGCTAAACAAACGTTCTGCATTTACTGAACTTCGTAGAGCAGATAAATATTTTAATACGAGAGGCTTTATTCTTGGAAATTCTTCAATATGATTTTTCCACCAATCAATTGGGTTTTCACTTCTTTTAATATGAGGAATACTGAAATATTTTTCCAATTCTTCTCTTTTCACATTGCTTTCTATTTCTGTCATATTATCTTCATTATTTTTATTAACAATAAACTATGAAAAACAATCCCATATATCTTCATGAATTTCAGCTGCAAGATTTTGTTCCATTATTAATTTTTTTCTTGGGAATCATGCTCATCAATTTTTTTTTTTTTTTTTTTTTTTTTTTTTTTTTTTTTTTTTCATATCACCTTCAGTTTTATTTATTTTTAGTTCTGGCTTCAAACCAAAACTGCTGTTCTCATTGATTGTGGTTTAAAAATCCAAAGGAAATCACAATAGAATATTTTTAACTGTATGTAGTAATAATATTAAGAAGAAAATATTAATGAGTAATTTTTTATTTAAAAAAATACAGATTTTGTGGACATAAATTAAATCTGAAAATTTGTCATTTTCTTTTTATTTAAAGCTATGCAGAAGATTAACAAAATATTTTTCTTTCAAAGAGTAAGTATAATTACAACAATATTTTCCAAAGCACTTAATTAACTGTCTTATTCCCTGATGAATGGAATCTTAATTAATTGGTCTTGAAATTGTAGACAAACCACAGAGTAAGTGTGGTTTCACTTACTCTCTGGACGAATAAAGTTTTTAATCTACTATTTACAATCTCCGCTATGTTTTACTATTAAAAGAGTTACTCAAATTTAAATTCGTAGTAAATTACTCAATTTTAAAAACTTTATTAAGAAATACATTAATAGTAATGATTTGAGTAAAGAATCTATAAAATTTATTTTGCATGATGTAAAATTTTTTTAATTCTTTTTTTCATTTTTATGAGAACTTAGAATCTCAAAGCAATTAAATTGTAATTGTTCTTAATGCTGTACTGATTTTTTAAAAATCTGACATAAAATTGTATAATATTCATTATTGTCAGTCATATATTAAAGATTGGTACAGAATGATATCACATCTCAATTTGACTGCATATGATAAGATATATCAGTTTAAAAAATGTATCCATCAGTTTTATGTGTCACTTTTATGAAGGATGCTCGAATACAATTTGACATCCTATCCTATGCATATTATTGATAGAACTTATGTAGTAGAGAGCCAGATATCCGGCGATTGTGATTTGGATATCCGGTGGTATTTCGAATATTGAAAAATAAGACAGATACTCCGGATATCCGTTGCATCCCTAATTTGTATTAATAATGATGAACCGATATTAAACAATGCTACACTGCATAATAACTAATAGTAATATACTATCACCAGTACACCCATAAGAAGATTTCGTAATGGAGTCTAATATTACTTACCCATCATACGTAGTATAGGATAAGTCTTGTAGTCGTTTTGAAAATCTGAATTTTTTTTTGACAGAATTACACGTTTTAGACACTGGAGATTCTGAAAAACATATTTTTAGAAAAAAAAAAATTGCCGTCTGCCTATGTGTGTGTCTCTGTAAACGCTCTATCTCCCAAACAAATTGAGATAGAGACTTGAAATTTGGTATGTACTTAGTATGTAATAATGGGAAGAAGCTTATTGAATTTCAGTAACATCGATTATACAGAACTATTTTTTTCAGACTCTTGAAATGTTCGTTCTGATAAAAGGTATATAAAATTTTTTGAAATTGTTTATTTTAAGAAGTGAATATAAAAGACAATAAAAAGACATAAATTTCGCATCAAGAATGAAGTCGATTGGATAATGAGTTCCTGAGATATTTGTAATTATATTTTCCACACTCTTCGATTTTTCATGACCCTGTATTCCATTCAAATTTAAATTCAAAGATATATTTTAATTGGAAATGAGATGCTTAATCCTACGCAGTAAACCAGTAGTTAATACGATTATCAATTTTGGAGTTATAGAGCATTTAAAGTTTATGACATCATCAAGCCACGATTTTATTCGAATTGCAATGCATTTTATAAATAGTTTACACATGTTTTATTTTCATATTTTATATTATGCATATCCATGATGGGTAAGTATTACGGTGGCCCCAACGACGAGTTTTTCAGATGCAGGTTTAAGCTTAATCTGCAAACAACATTAGTCAAGTCAGAATATCATCTCATTTATTCCATCAAAGTTACAGTAAAAGCTGATCGCAGATAGCTAAAGCAAAAAATATATATATATAAATTGTATTTTAACTGAATTAAAGGATGACATCATTTATTTCGGAAAAAAACATGGGATAAAGAAAAATAAATTGAACATTTGAATTTAAATTTTGCTTTTTAATCATAAATATAAATGCACAGCAACAACGCCTCACTTTACCTTTATTTTACATTTTTTTTATAATCATTGTTGAGTATGATATAATGCAGCATTTTATTTTTGTGGCAACATTGATTTGAGAAAAAACTTTCATTTCATTTATGAAAACGATGCAGATTTAATTTTTAATTAATTGCAATTTTTAACTTAAAAAAATGTTTCAATGAAATGTAAGTGTACTATGTCAGAAGCCGGTTCAAAATCCTTTCATATGGTATCTCATTTATAGTTCTACATTTTGTATTTGCTTAGAAAAAGGGATGTTGACAACAGAAATAATATATATGATTACAAATGCCTGCTATTATTACACAATGAATTACAAAGGATTATATATATATATATATATATATATATAGACAAAATACAACTAGACATGATTACATTGTGTCCTGTTTTATATTTTGAACAGGGCTGTGGAGTCGGGGGGAAAAATGACAGACTCCAACTTATGAAATTTTAAAGGAACCGACTCTGACTCCGGAATAGCTAAAGTACAAGTCTGTTGGATGGGCTTCTATTATTCATATTGCTTCATTGATGTCATTTGTTTTGAAATAGTAATATAGTCGCTTTATTAAATTTGTCATTAACTAAAGAAAATATTACTATTTTAAAAAAGTGGTAGCAATCAAGCAATCAGAATAAAAAAATAACCCACTGGCAACACTGCAACCTACTGGCAGATTCCTGTTTGACCTTGAAGCATGTGATGTGCATATCGGCCGATATTTTTTTTTCCATTTCATTTCTTCGGATGAATCATGGGTGTAAGCTCTGATAAGTAGTCAAGACCAAGACCCAGTTACTGCATCGGCAAACTTCCAACAATATTTCAGTGTAAAAATTTTCACCTGTTTTAAACGCATTTTTTTTTTCAATATGACAAAATTACTCTTATAAAATGTCTGTGGAACTTTGCCCCTGCACTAATTAGCTCTGGTCAAGACTGAAGATATTTTGAACACCCCCCTCCCAGATACTCTATGTGTACTCACACAAAAACACAATGTGCATTAAATTTTATATGTGGTAAAATTTAATTATGTTAAAACTATACAAAAATTAAAAGTTAAAATACTTATATGCAGTAAATTGTAATCAAAAAGTTAAATTTGAAACTATTATATAGAAACAACAGTTGAGATTTAATAAATCTCCAAAATTTACTTTAAACAACACACACATACATCTATCAGTTGAATAAAAACAATATATATAATGCTGGTATGTCATTTTAAGGCAATAACCAAAATATTTTATGCCAAATATGGGATGGACAATACCAAATATATATTATACCAAAATATGGGCAAAATGATGTCTAATTTTGGTTTTATATCCATTCCTGCAGACCCAAAAATAGAAGGTGAAAATTTTACAACTTAAGCATCATTTAGAGTCTCAAGAACACGAAAAATTACGAAGAAACGCAAGAAAAATAAAAGTGCAAATTTTACTACTTTGACATTAATTCTGTTTCTATGTAAAAAAAAAAGGCAAAAATTTTATATTTTCAGCATTATTAATTGTACAAGTCCTGCAAACCCGAAAAATCCAAATATTGAAATCTAAGAAGTAAACAAAATGGAAATTTTACTATTTCGGATCCCGCTGACTTGGAATAGAAAATAAAAAAAAGGTTGCAATTTTTGAGTTATTTCGTGTCCTCCAGACCTAAAAAATTCTGATGAAAATTTTACTATTTCAAAAATAATTCGTGTTCTGCAGATTCAAAAGAAAATGTGGAAAGTTTATATTTTTGGTATTAATTTTGTAATTTTGGGTCTTGCAGACCCGAAAATAAAAAGGAGAAAGAGAATGGAAATTTTATTATTTCATCATCATTTCAGGTACCACAGACTCAAGAAAAAAATTACAATCTCGCGGGGCGAGGACGTGCACACAAGAAAAGGAAGAGAAAATTTACAAAGTCAGCATTGCTCCTGGGGTCCCATATGAAGGAAACAAGAAAAAAAAATTGGGAAAGGTTTCTATTACAATGATATTTTGGATTCTGTAGACTCAAAAAACAGCATAAATTTTCAATTTTCGCATTATGTTGGGTTCTGCAAACCCCCAAAAAACCGAGAGAAAGAACTATATACTAAATGTAAAATATCAACTAGAGTTTTCAATTAAACACAGTTTTCATATATGCTGTATACTGGACAGTATATTGGGCCTCTTTAACACAGTTTGCCTGGTATATATGGTCCAATAACAATAATAATTGAGTTTATAAATTTATAATTACATAGAATTGGTTTAATTTCACTTCAAACTGTGCAAAAAACAAGCTGGAGTTGGAGTCGGCCTGTTTTTAGCGACTCTTTTGTCCAAAAAAAGGGCCTGATTCTGACTCCACAGCCCTGGTTTTAAATCTACATATTTCTGCTATTGAAGTGGAAAAACTTTAAGGAAATAAACCCTTTCTAAAATCCGGGTTAATATGTAACAAAAAGATTGATAAAGAAAAATAAAAGGTTGTGAATTTACCTTGAGGTAATTCTTGAATCTTACCCTGAGGAATGAGTTCAATTATGACATGAATTTTCCCACCAGGTTCTAAATCAATCTAGAAATAAAATTAAAGAAGTTAAAATTATGAATACCCATTAAAACATTCAAGATTATAAATACATACTAATTATAAGAATTTCATGATTTCACTTTTAAAATCAAAAATTCATCTTATTGTAAAACACCAATAAGTCATCACCTACATAAGGTGTTGAATTTTCATTGCCCAGTGTCTATCATAGACACTGGGCAACGAAAATTATTTAAGTCAAGCACAGTGATGTGGGAAGTGTAACTACCCAGTGGATAGGTATGTAATTTTTGGGGGGTACTTACCCAAACCTGGGGTAAATATCCAAAAATTCAGTATTTTCATATTTCACTGCTAAAAATCATAATTTTGACAAAAAAATTTTGAAATCATAGGTTACTATGCTTCAAATATGATAGATTTCACTTTAGTTAAAGAGAAATATTGTGTGTTGTCGAATTCAGTGGCCTTGCCCATTTTTTACAGTTTTTAAAATGCCAGTGAATTAAGCAATTTTTTTTTTTTTACAAATGTAAAAAAAAAAAACCTGATTCGTTGAAATTTCCAGGAAAAATTAAATGGGAGAGTTAATTGGATTGTCTTAAACCTTTAATGCTCAAGCTATTTTAATGTTTGTATTTAAGTGAGAATTATTTCTAAATATTTTTCGAACAACAAAGAAATAAGGACTTCTAAAGTTTTGTCTTATAAAACCAAAGAAAGACACTTATAAAAAGAAGCTAATGTGACATGTTTCAAAAATATTTCTTCATCATCACAAAAAGGCCATCCTTCGAACTAGTACAAGAGCAGAAGAAAGTTTTATTTCTGTTCTCATAGTGGTAGTACATAATACAACTAGGATGTACATCATATCAATTGCAGCACTTTGTAAGGCGAAAGAGCGATTTACTCCAAAAGCAGAAAAACGGTGCTGTTCATGCTCCAACAGCAGACAAAACTAGACTACACCAGTACCCAGCAGTATGGATAAATGAGTAAGAATGATGGGATACATTAATGTGCACAAAAGAACCAATAATACACATTAAAACTTTTAGAAAGCAATAGTGAGAAAATTAATATAGTGGGAAATTATTATCTCAAGGAACTATAAAAGGTTAAAGCATAAAAGATAATGTCTATATTATAAATTATGATAGTTAGTGAAAAATCTCATTAGCTAAAGAGAATGCATTTTGGATTCATATTTTAAAAAATAGTTTTCATTTTTAAACCAATGTAGAACAAATTGAATCTCTACAATCAAATTAACCTCACGTTCATTTAATATATAAAAAACTTAACAACATACATAATATATTGTCACAACTTCTTAATTTGGAAGGAATTTACAAGAGAAAAAAAAATCTGGCATTAGTTATTTTTATTTTGCAACAGATATTTTAAATGCAGTGATGTGAGGAGGTACAGTAGGCCAAAAAACAACAAAACATTTTAATGTCCAAATTTCCAGATAAAAAAACAGAACTAGTCATTCGACTGGAAATTATGACTTTTTCAATTTATGTTTAAAAAAAAAAAAAAGTTCAGGGGTCATCTTCATAATGAAATTGCACAAAACTGTAAAGTTTTCAATACGAGATCCTAATTTTTTGACATCATATTGTGTTTCTCTGTAAAATTTACTTAAGAGTACCAAATTGGAAGTCATTCATTCAGTTAAGTTGTTTAGGAATTATGAATATTTAAAATATAGAACCTCTAATGTTAAATACATTAATCGCTGCAAAACAGATTGCAATGCTGATTTTTTTTTTTAAGGCATAACTTAGGAAACACTAGGTGGAATGAGCGGTAATTTCATATATATCATAATTGAAGGTTCTAGAAATCGATTTCTGCTTTTAAAAAAAATCATAGAACACAATTCATATAATTTCTTTTTTCCCGAAAAAATTATGAATTGTAACCTATGAATTTTTTAAACAAAGATCAATTTCTAAAGGCTCCAAATATGTGAATCGTATTGAAATCTGTTTTGCAACAATTACAAGTGGATTTAATACTAGATGTTCAAAATTTTAAATCTTCATAACTCTAAACTACTTGACTGAATGATTTCCCATTTCGTATACTATGGTAAAATTTAACAACAAAGCTAAATATGATGCCAAAATTAGGTGTTCGTATCGTTTACAGATTTGTACAATTTCAATATGAAGATGATCATTAAGCTTTTTTATGTAAATTGAAAGAATGCATAATTTCCAGTCGAATGGATATTTTGGCTCTTTTATGGGACAATTTGGCAATTAAAATGCATGGGAGCATTCATATTTCTTTCTGTTTTTTTTTTTTTTTAAAGGAGGGGGGCAACTGTATATCTTGAAACCACCAGACTTACTTGAAAGTTGACCATTATTTAAGAAATTGATCATCATATGAAATTAGGTTGCACTCAATTTAAGACATACAATGTTATTTGCAGAGAAAAAGAGTATCTGGAAAAGAAAAATCTTATGAGAAGGATTAGAGAATATGTCCTCTTTATTGAAGTAACCTATGTAGTACTAATACATTAGCTAAAGTGGCATTGCACATATTAAGTGTACTACCTGTTACATAATTTAATAACAAGTATCTTTTTAATAAATTTCTTACCAATAAATACATTAGCTCGTTTACATTCTGCGTTACAATTTAAAAAGACATTTAAATTCAATATTTAAATGTAAAATATTGAGTTTTTTTTAATTTAAGAGTTAAAAAAAGTCTAAAGTTCAAATTTTATCTTTCTTTTACAGTAATCTGTTATAAATAATACAAATATGAGGTTTTTCCATACATCGCTTAAGACAAAATCTCTTGAACGAGGACCTATCACGGTTTCATGATATTTTTTTAGAAAATAATTACTTACAAATGAATACACTAAATCATACAGGTAAACACACCTATTAATAACAATAACCATTTTTACAAAAATCAGAAAATTTTCAAACTGTTCTTCAGATCATGAGCAACTCATCTATCAAACTGAATTCAGACTGCTTCATTTGTTACATACTATTTAGGAAATGAATAGGCATCGCTGTGTTATTCCACATACTTTAATTTTGCCTAGTTTGGGGATTTAATGCATTTTAATTGTGATGTTTAAGTCAGGGATGAAAGTGCACTAAAGTCATTTTGTAGCAGCAAAAATCTAATTTTGTAGCAGTAAAATCCATTTTTGTAGCAGCAAAAATCTTAATTTTGGAGCAATAAAAACTGTTTTCGGAGCAATAAGAACTGTTTTGGAGCAGATTGAAATTCTAATGTTAATAAAAATTATTGCTATCTTGAAAATACTTTGATATTTGAAAAAAAAAAATTACTCTGATAAAATTTTGCCACACTTTTTGCTAACCCTGAACATTCTAAACAACATTTGGGTACTGATTGCAATAATGCATGTATGTTAAAGAAATACTAAGTAATGTGCAAGTACAGCTGACTATTAAATTAATGAATCTATAAAATCCCCCCCCCCACCCAAAAAAACTGAGTACATTACTGGGTAATAGTACTTTCATTTAGCATTTTGTTTGAGAAATTATTTCTTTGAAGAAAATATTGTATAATAATAATAAAATCAAATAAGATGTGAGAAACATTGAGAGATGCATGAAATATAAGTGTTTCTTATTTCACACGTACAAAAAAGACAAAATAATAAATTCAAAATAAAATGTTCATTTAAAAATAACGTTTTATTAAAAATTAATGTTATAGAATAATTTATTTATAAATTCTGTAGAATTATTTCTAAAACGAGAGTGGATGTAGAACGATGCAGCAATGTGAAATCGGAAACGTCCAAAGTGTAGGGGAGAAAAAAAATAAATAAATAAAAGGGGAATGGGTACAGATTAAACCAGAAAATCGTGCATTTGGCCGATTCTTTTCATTTTTTTAATCACCAGTTTTTCAAGTTTAATCGACGAATGGCGACTGCTTATTTTCATCTTTATACTCAAGATATATCACTTTATCAGAAAATGAAAAACGCTATTCGATAATACTACTGGTTTTGCCGATTTTCTAATATTTACATTTATGTAAAATCAGTGCATACGAACCAGCCAATATTCTGCAATGCACTTTAAATTCAAAATAATAATAAACACATCAATAAATAAATGATGATTCACGGAAATTTTTAATCTTTCTTTGTGTAATTTATTAATCATAAAAAAAGTAGATAATTTCGCGGAAGGGAAAAAAAATAATATAAATACGATACTGCAAAACCAATACCATATGATATCAGAACAATTTGAGATCAGTATAAAATAGCATAGATAAACATTATTAGCGACGATATTTTAGAAATTTCGAACAAAAAAAACAGAAATCAATAAAATTTATTAAAATATAAAACTTTTCATTTCTGAATAATATAATTAGCGAACAGAAACTCAGATTTAAATATGTTGTGCCGAAAGAATACGCCAATATGTACCAATTGTGCCGAAAGACTTCTATCTTTTCTTTGTGGAATCCAAAGTTTTTTACAAGCCGTGACGTGACGGCAGTAAGGAAAAAAAATTCTGGCAACCATTTGTGGCAGGCGGAAACAGTCAACCCCAAATCAGTTTATTTCAAGTTTTTTTTAAAAAAAAGGATGAACTTTGTACTGTACGGAGATCGGCCGAGCAGGGTTACACACAGCAGTGACGTCAAGAGGTAATTCAAGTGGAGTTGCAAGAAATGGCGATGTAGTGCAGGTTTGGCACAAAATTGAAAAAAATAGCTGTTTTGTAGCAGCTTGGTGCAGGAAAAAGGTTTTGGTGCAGTCTGGAGCAATTGGTGCAGGTCTTACATCCCTGTGTTTAAGTTCAGAGCTCAAATTCTATATAGAACTATTTGTTCCTTTGCAAAATAAAATTTCTTAAATTATGATATGCGTAAAGTCTCATAAAAAATATTGAACAAACAACAAATTGTTAAAAAAGAATATGAAATCTGCTATAATTGATACCATCTATGTATTAATTAGGCTTATGCTTAAATTGTCACAACATTCTACTAGCATGCCATGTTATGAGAGGTAAACACAAACATATTTAATTTACATGATAAAAAGAAACCATGCATCTAAAATTATTTAAAGGGGAAGAAATTAAAAATGGAGAAGGTGTTATTTGTAGACGTATTTAATAAAAAACCATGTAAAAAGAAAAAGATTTCGATACTACTAGTTTTAAATATTAGCTACATTAAAAAAAAATTTAATCACTATTCAGCACTACTTAAAGTATAAAAATGATATCTTACATCTAACTTTTATTTATTTTTAAAAATTCAAACATCAATTTAAAAGGCTTTATTCTAAAGGAGCTGACCTGCCCAACATTGCCTGGGCCTGTGATAACCTTAAAATATACCTAAAATCAGTGTAGAATGATTTTATATTTTTAAATGAAATCTTTCCAAACAAACCTAATGTTGGTAACCCCACTGCCTTCGGTAATGTACACCCACGAATTTGCATGATTTTATGTTTTAAAATGAAAATTCATCCAAACAAACCTAGAGTTGAAGGCCCCACTGCCTTTGGCAGCATACACCCTTGAATTTGTATGATTTTATATTTTTAAACAAACCTATAAGTAGAGGCCTTATTGCATTCGGCAGTTTACACCATCCATGCTGTGCACACTTCAGTCTATTTTGATTTTATATTTTTAAATGAAAATCTTTTCAATAGAATCGGTCAATCATTCTGTTGACTCTTCAACCATCTATAGCTGAAAGGTCATACTGACCATTGGCTACTACAAGAATTTCAGATTTCAGATATATTATATACGGAGTCTGTCAATTGCATGTTCCTCATGAGACCGCTAATTTCACTATTTTTCAGATAAATCATTTAAGTTTGAAACTAGGGATGTAACGAATAGTAATTTTGTCAAATATCAAAATTTAGGCCGAAAACCAATTTTTTTTTTTCCTGTTACAAAAAGTATATATTGATTATAATTTTTTTAAATGTTAAATTTGAAATAAAGTAAAATAAAAATAGATCTTGGTATGTTAAAAAAATTTAACAGCTTGATGTAGGGGAGACCGGTACACACTGGACCTATGGGCACAGTGGACCACCCCTAATATTTTATTTATTTATAGCTTCTCTTGTATCCTAATAGACAACAGAACTACACTTTTTATTTATAGCCTTCAGAAAATATGTTTAGCACAGATTGAACTATGTGATCCTGATTGGTTGTTTTGAGCTTCTGAAAGTAAAATTTTTCATCACCATATTTAAATTTTTTTATTAATTAAAGTGTTGTAGATAAATCTGATAAAACAGCTTTTTTGCAAAGCTAAGATACTTGTTTTTATTTAACTTTAAAGTTAATATGTTTAAAAGAAAGCTATAAAGAATATTAATATGATTATTTATTGAACTTCAACATGGAGCACAGTTGACCACCCACTCCTGGGGCACAGTACTCCACAATCCACTCTGCTCCTGTAATGCAGAATGTTCAAAATATTTAATAATTGCTTATTTACTATAAAGAAATATTGTTTAAAAATAGTTATTTAACTGTAAAATAAAGTAAACAAAGAAAAATAACAATTTACTTATACTGCTTATAAATGTTGGAAAACTGCATAAAAATTCTTTGGCTAATTAATGTTTTGTAAAATGTACAAGAGTCTTTAGCACATCAAATAAATTTGTATTTATAACCAAAACAAAGTCTATGCTTTATTATTCCACAATTATGAGATGAATAAATCTTTTACAAGATTTATTCTATTTATTTTAATACTCAGTCTTAAAGAAATTAACTTTACTACTTTATTTACATAAAAAATGATGCTGACCAATAATTACCCCAGAAGTGACCAAGAATTGCCCCGTTTCCGGGGTAATTCTTGGTCACTTAAAAATTATAATTATTTCAATTATAAGTGCATTTAAATTTAAATAAGCATTTTCTTATATATAGCCACCAGAGGGGGCTTATTCAACAAAAAAATTTAAAACAATACCTTTAATAGTTTTTATAATAATTGGATGTTGATGATTTTTTACCAGGAATTACCCCGGGTGACCCTAGTAAGAAATATTTTGTTTTATATTTACTGCCTTTGATAAATATAACTGTTGTCTAATTGGTGATAATTCTATTCAAGTAAGATTCATGAGAAGCAAATTGAATGGAAATCAGTTTATTATTCCCAAAACTGTGGATGAATCTATTGTTGATGTGAATAATTTCATAATATTGCTCCCAGACCCAAAAGTGTTTCAGGAAAATTCCAGGCTCAAACTTACTCATAAGTATTTTGGAATTTCATTCGCAAAATTTAATGTGTGCTGATTTTTTTATACTTAAGTAATTAACTTCAATTAAATTGCAATTGCTCCTGTATTAATCTGTTATTATTTTCAAAATATAATTAATTTTTTTTTTGTTTTTGTTTCAAAATGTTACTTGTAAATTTATATTACTATGTTATTTTGTGGGTAAAGAGAAAATAAAAAAGAATTAGATTAATGAAAAATAGATTTATATTGTATTTCAGATATACCTAATAGCGGTCTACTGTGCCCAGGTGGGTGGACCAGTGCGCCCCAGTAATGGGGCACACTGGTCCACTTTATGGGTGCATGTAAAAAAAATTTTTTTTGAAAAATGTATTGAAAATTATGATGAATATATAAAGGTTTAACGAATATTCAAAAATATTTTCATGCAGATTGGTTTGTCCATTAAAGAGAAAAAAAATTTTAACTGAAAAAGTGGTCCACTGTGTACCAGTCTCCCCTATTTTTTGTAATATTTGAAACACTTTGATGCAAATTAATAAAACAAGACATTTTATTAAATTTAAATTACTATAGCATAATGTTTATCTATAGATACAAGTTGCAAGTTTAAATAGCATAAAATCACCAAGTCGGGTGTCTTGCTTGTTCTAGGGGCATAGAATTCTGTCACACTTTTATTTAATATATATATATATTTCCACATTTCAGCAATATATATATATATATATTGCTGAAATGTGTGAATCTTCTTGGCATATTAACAGGATCATTTTTATATAGTGCATGAAATTTGCAGACGATAATATTAAAGAGCTTTAGAACTGAACAACATTTTTCTTTTTACTATAAATGTATTACCTATAATCTATAATCAATTGTTATCCACTTTTGACACCATTTAATAAACGATTCGGAACATATGCTTTACACTCACGCAAACATATAAACATAAGTTTGTCGACTTTTTGGTTGGCGCGATTTTCAAGACCGCGCCAAACGAATAACTTAATACAATGACTAGATTGCCATTAAAGGAAAAAATCCCCTAAATTTGGTGACTTTTTTCCTTTTTTTAACTGATTATTATTTTTTTTTTTTTTTGCTGCACGAGTGTAAAGCATCTTAGCCAACAATTCTTAGTTTTTAAATAAAACAGAGAAATGTTATTCGATTTCTTAATATATAAATAAGAATATCTGCAAATTTTGTGCATTTAAACATGAAAATGGCTGCATGAATGCATCAGAAAGTATCATGTTTGGATTTGAGCAAAGCATAACAAAAAAGATTATTTTTACCTTGGATCTATTTGGCTAAATATCCAAAGTATTTGGCTGAAGTATCACCCAACTAACATTCAGTATTCAGCCAACCGAATATTCAGCAAAAGGGCTGAACACCGAATATTTGTTACATCCCTATTTGAAACCTTTACATGCAATCACATGCAACCTTAGGATTGATGCAAATCAGATAACAAAAACAATGCTACATGCGATGGGAGATACTTCATATTGGGCTGAGAAAAACCTGCCAGCACACATTACTGACATAGCAGAGCTGGATTGAAATCACACATGAAAAAAAAATGGATAAAGTTATTAAAATCTTTGAAAAATATTATTTTCAAGTTAATTTATTTTAAGCATACCAGTTTAAAATTACTAAATCAAATGAGTATTTTCTGAAATGAACTTAAAGTGGTCTAAGGATATAAGGAACAAATATTTCTTTCATTTTATATAATTAGGAATAATTTTGTTTCAACATGATAATCCATCATGATGATAATACATTATTACTCCTGTCCTGAATTGTACCTAAAGGTTAAAATTCAATATTTGTATTAGTAGCCAGTGGCCGGTAGAGGCTGCATGTTTAGTAGCCACTATTGTCAAGTTAGTGGCCACTAATTACTATCAGGGATGCCACTGAGAAAATATCGTGTAAAGAAAAAATTTACGACATTTTTCACAACTTTTATGCTTAGATTTTGTGAATTATATTGTATTGGATATAAAATAAATACATTGACATATTTCTTATGTTAAGGGGACACAGTGCCTTGAAATTGGTCAAAATATAGATTTTCTTCTTTTAATATTAATGAAAGCTTCTTTAATTGTGAATATTTTGACACCTCGCAATTTTACCTATATGACAATTATATTGCGAGATATTGTAAATTTTGTTTATAGATCCAGCGCAATTACCCTTATAAATAAAAACTTTAAACTGATTTTTCTCCCTGTTTATGTTTTAATAACTTGCTTGTTTGAAATAGTTTTTTTTTTTTTTTTTTTTTTGTTCTCTACGGTGTATTTAATATTTTTGCGTATGGATTTAACATTCTAGTTTATAGTTATTTTTTAAAAAATATTTTAATTGAGAGTTTGTAGAATTTCTTTAATTGTTTGATATACACAAGAAAAAAAAATATATTAAATGTAAAATTCCATACATCTAAAAATCCATACAGTTTCATGTAGTATATTCACAGGATCACAGGGGTGATTCTGAGTAAAAAAAAAATTTCTGAAATTAACAGCAAATTTTCTGAAAAGTTTCAACAGAGGGAGTGGGGGGTGTCCACTACCGCAACTTTTTTTTTTTTTTCTTTTTTGCCATCTCTTTCACAAAATTTGCGTTTTTTCGCAATCCTTTGACGAAATTTGCAGATTTTCGAGATCTGTTGATAAAATTTGTACTTTTTTGATGAAATTTGCTGTTTTTCACGATTTGTTGACAAAATTTGCCGTTTTTTCGCAATGTTTATTGACGAAATTTGCCGTTTTTTCGAGACCTGCTGACAAAATTTGCCGTTTTTTTCGCGATTTTTTGCTGAAATTTGTGGTTTTTTGCAATGTTTTTGACAAAATTTGCAGTTTTTTCGCGATAAAATTTCCGTTTTTTTCGCGATTTTTTGACGAAATTTGCAGATTTTCGAGGTCTGTTGATAAAATTTGTACTTTTTTTGACGAAATTTGCCGTTTTTCACGATCTGTTGACAAAATTTGCCTTTTTTTGCGATCATTTGACTAAATTTGCTGTTTTTCGCAAAGTTTTTGACTAAATTTACCGTTTTTGACGAAATATGCCGTTTTTTCGCAATGTTTTTTGACGAAATTTGCCGTTTTTCCGAAACCTGCTGACAAAATTTGCCGTTTTTTCGCGATCTTTTGATGAAATTTGTGATTTTTTGCAATGTTTTTGACAAAATTTGCAGTTTTTTTTCGAGATAAAATTTCCGTTTTTCTCGCGATTTTTTGACGAAATTTGCCGTTTTTCGCGATTTGTTTACAAAATTTGTCTTTTTTTGCGATCTTTTGACGAAATTTGCCGTTTTTTCGCAATGTTTATTGACGAAATTTGCCGTTTTTTCGAGACCCGCTGACAAAATTTGCTGTTTTTTCGCGATCTTTTGATGGAATTTGCGGTTTTTTGCAATGTTTTTGACAAAATTTGCAGTTTTTTCGAGATTTGTTGATAAAATTTGTTTTTTTCGCGATTTTTTGACGAAATTTGCCGCTTTTTGCAATGTTTTTGACGAAATTTGCCATTTTTTCGCGATTCTCTGACGAAAGTCACGTTTTTCCCGCGATCCTTTGACAAAATTGGCGACTTTACTTCGAACGAATGACGAGATTAATTTTTTTCGGCGATCATATGCCGAAATACCGATACATTTTATGTCCGAATTTTCGGATTTATGACCGATATTTTTTTTAATTTTCGGAAATCATTGCCTTAATTTTTCGGAAAATTCGGACCAGAATCACTCCTAGATATTCTAAAGAATCAGGGGGAAAAATTGAAGCAAAAATATTCATATTTGTAAACGTAGTAAAGATTTAAAAAAAGTTAATTAAAAAAAATAATTTTAGAAAAATGGGCTGTTCTACAAGAATTTTTTATTTAATTTTTAGTACTAAGTATTGTGCCACCATTCTCATTGAAAAGAGTTTCAAAGGTACTGTGTCCCCTTAAAATGTTTTATAGCTTTTTCTATAATAAATACACTGCATTTTCATAGTTGAGTTGGTGAAAACGGCTGGCTTGGCTACCTGTCAATATGTACAATTTCATACTACATCATTTTGCCCAAATATAGAATTTGGTTTCATGTAATTCTAATTAGAAGCAAATACTCTGAATATTAAATAGTTAACAATTATTTTATATGTACAGAAAACCATAACTTCGTTCAAATGTATGATTTTCCCCCCCATCACCGACTATGAAAATGATTTTTTTTTTCGACCACTTGATGAATTTTGAAATTTTTTCTGCTATTGTTCAAAGGATTTCACGATTTTTTTGCGATCTTTTGACGAAATCTATCGTTTTTTCGCGATCTTTTGAAAAAATTTGCTATTTTCTCGCGATCATTCGACGAAATTTACCCTATCTTCGCGATTTTTAAACGAAATTTGCCTTTTCTTTGCGCTTTTTCGACGAAATATTCTGATTAAATTCGCGTTTTCCCGCGATCCTTTGACGAAATAGGTGATTTTTCTTTGAACGATTGACGAAATTGGTTGTTTTTGGCAACCATTTGTCGAAATTTGCGATACATTTTATGTCCTAATTTTCGGATTTATGACCGACCTTTTTTTTTTTTTTTTTTTCGGAAATAATTGATTGCCATTTTGGCGATCATTTTTTCACGAGATCTTCCTTTTTTTCGTGAGATCTGCCTTTTTTCACGATCTGTTGAAGAAAATTGCCGGGTTTTTTTCGCGATCTGTTGAAGAAAATTGCCGTTTTTTCGCGATCTTTTAAAGAAAATTGTCGTTTTTTCGCGATCTTTTAAAGGAATTTGCCATTTTTTCACAATATTTTGATGAAATTTGTCGTATTTTCGCGATTTTTTGACGAAATCCTCTGATTAAATTCGCGATTTCCTGCGATCGTTTGACGAAATTGATTTTTCTTCGAACGATTGACAAAATTGGTTGTTTTCGGCGACCATTTGTCGAAATTTGCGATACATTTTATGTCCTAATTTTTGGATTTATGACCGATTTTATTTTTATTTATTTATTTTTAATTTTCGGAAATGACTGATCGCCATTTTGGCGATCAGATGCATAACATAGCCATTTTGGCGATCAGATGCATAACATAAAGTCGCCAATTTTTTACATTTAGTCGCCCTGTGGCCGGTGGCGACCGGGAATTTTAACCTTTAATTGTACCAATAAATTAAAGGACATCATAAAAAAAAAAAAAAAAACTCTTCATTAAGCAAAATCTTCAGCAAAATACAAATAAACATTTTGAGGGGAAAATCTACCTACTAGTTTAATAGTTTTGAGTTTGAGTTTCACTATTGCAAAACGATTCACGCTGATTATTTTACAGAACTACACATTTTGAAGCATGTAAAGTTCTTATAAAGTTGCCCCACTTTTTGTGCCTCGATCACAAGTTTTTGTACTTCATATACCAGAATTTCCAATTTGTTAAAATAATAATCTGGCAACCCAGATTATTATCATAAGATTAAATAAAAACTCATAAGATTAATTGATTTATACAAATACAACATGTCATTATGAGCTATGAGTATTTGAATACTGCAGTAAACTCTATTTCATATCTAAAGTAATTGGCAAGAATGCAACTTCTAGGTCATTGCTACATTAAATATGTTAATTTTTTTTATAAAAAAGAGTAAAAGTTTCATCAAAGTTTTATTAAATGACTTTCTGTAATTATACGGGTATATATTATATATGTGTAATTTTGCATTAAATGCCCACACATACATTATAAAATGTGTGATAAATATATTTTAAATCTATTATAAGATTTGCGAGTGAGAAAACTCATGATAAAATACATGCAACTATTAAACATAAATGTTTGAACTATTTTATCATACTAGATGAAGTTTAATTTATTTTACATTAAGTTTTGATTATGTATGCAATTTATAACAATTCAGGAAATTATCTTTAATTAAAAATTAATTGCTTATAACTTTTAGTATGTTTTTTAATACATTTATGGTTAAATTTTTAGCAGAGATGGGTTTTCTTCTACTTTAATATATAATTATACTTATTTGTAGAATATATATATATATAAGTTCAGTAATTAAAAATTGAGTTTTCTTTTCAAACTGAAAGAAGTAATTAAGATTGTGTTTTTTAACTTAAATTGTTTCAAGTGCATACACTTCTTCCCCCTAGCAAAAATACATATTATTGAAAAAGAAGAAAATAATAGGGGATAAATGTGCAAAAAATTTCAAATTGGCTGAAAATGTTGAATGCTGTTTAAAAAATTTAAATAAACAAAACACAGAAAATAGAACACATATAGAATTATGTATTTTCAACAGCTCAAATGCTTCATCTAGATGCTTTAAATATTTGATAACAGATATCCGATTTAAAGAAAACTGTCACTGACAGCATGACAGTAGTGCTGAAAAGTCATAACATACCCACACATCGGATTCATTTTTTCCGGATTCTTTCGATGAATTCAAAAGCTCATCAAAGGAAATTGTACAGTTTGCTACAAAATCATCAGGCGGTATCGCGGCATCATGAAAAACAGTTAAACCAAGGTTCTGTCCATTATGTACATCAGTCGTAAAACATTCATTCCACACCGGTTTGAATGTTTTTTGTTTCGTGGTAGAGCGATCTACATGTATTTCATCGACATCCACGGCTACATACGGGTCAATTAACATAGTCTGTTGTTTTCCTACAACATTAGCATGTCTGGTTGCATATTCAGTCGGACGTAAATCCATCGCTTCACATACCTTCAACTTCAATGTTCCCGAAAAATGCGGCATTTCTGCCCACCGCAGTTAAATTAAAGTTTTGTTTTATTTTAAAATAATTGATTTCATTGTATAACTAAAAAACTTAAAAAGATACGAAAATAAGATGTTTAGTTAAAGTAAACCTTATTGCATTACAACATAAACATGGCTTGTTTCAACTTCCCTACAATCATCATATATCCCACAGTTCTCCTTGACCTGCTAGTTATATGTCTGCGCAAGCGCAAATGTTTTTCCCCTTATAAGAAATAATTACTATCCTTCAGTAATAACTTGAAACTATACTATATATTGTCTTTTTATGAACCTTTGATGTGCAACTACAACACAAATGTTTCAATTATCTACCATATTTCGTCAACAAACAGTGAAAATGAAAGCGAAACAATCAACTAACAACTATTCAACAACTCTCAGTTTATGAGTTGATTGGTTAGTTGGTTGATTCTTAAGGAGTCAGTGAGTTATGGAAAAATTCTGTGATTTACAAACTCCTGAAATTAGAATGCCTTTATGTCGCATAACGGACGGTTCGAGGCTATGAAAAACCAGCTGTTCGGGAAAACATTGAAAAATCGCGCCATTTGAAAGCATATGCTGTTGACGAATTCGCTTGTTTTTTATTCTGCTACTGAAACGATGGAAATGTAATGTAATTGATCTGAACAATATAAGGAATATTCATTCAATTTCAGATTAATTTTGTCTTAATTATCAAATTTATAAGAAATATAACGTTAAAACAAATTAGGTTATAGGCAATGTCTATAAAAATGAGTGAAATTTCAAGTATTTAAATTAAGGTTTGTTTATAAATTATGTAAATTAAACTTATTTTACTTAAGCATGTTTTTATTCCTGATTTTAATGTTAATTTTTAATATTCAGAAAGATTTTCATTTAAATTTTGCAAATCATACTTTTATCAAATTTTTCATTAATTAAAATTAAATAATGAATGAATATGCGTTTTTTTTTTTTTCATTAATTTGCTTTCTGAGGTCATAAGTGAGACAATAAAATAACATGACTAACAGAAATAGTGAAAAAAATATTGTCCACATGTCACTATCGCTAAGCTAATGTTTATTGACGGGTTAACATCTTATCACTCATCTAAAAGAGGCCTCCATTGGCCGAGTGGTTAAGACACAATTCCGCTAATCACTTGAGAGCGTAGGAGTCAGGCCAGCAGGGTTCGACCCCACCAGCTCCATTGCACACACTTTGTGGAGCTCTCAGTTGTAATTCTCTGGTGTTTAAATTAACTTGTGGCTATCTCGTCCTTGTATATTGACGATGACCGCTTATAATTATAAGCGGGAACTTGATGTCAAGCACACAAGTCTTAATAAACAAACAAATAACCACGTCTAATCTAAGGTGCCTCTATATTAGAGGGGCGACATACTCGCAC
Organism: Maratus michaelseni; assembly: GCA_963931845.1. Classification (NCBI taxonomy): domain Eukaryota; kingdom Metazoa; phylum Arthropoda; class Arachnida; order Araneae; family Salticidae; genus Maratus; species Maratus michaelseni. Next base: position 150,012,973 of record OZ007592.1, read on the forward strand.
GCCAGGGCGCATGCTCAAACTGTTTAGACAGACTCTTTTGTCCAAACTACACTGTTAAAAATCTTCAGCTTTTGCTGCAGACACACTCTACCGCTTTTAGAGAAAACGGTCACTTTATTGCGACAATTCTCGATCCACTAGACTTCTGTTCTAGCGTACTTCTGAGCCAATCACGGCTATCGCTGGATAGAAATAGAACCTCCTACTTGTTTACAAGTCTCGCTCTGAGGGGAATGACAAGTTTGTTTTGTGACGATATGGATATTTAAAAAAGTAGATTTAAGCTCTGTTTTCAATTATTTCGCTGCGCTATTAAAGCAGAATATTTAATATTATAAGCTGAACAGAAGAAGAATCATCATTTACTATTATCAGTTGATTAAAAGAAGAGTCATCATTTACAGTTATTTTTTAGTTACACAGCTGCCATGTGTTTCGCGAATTGAAGTGATTCTTTTCTAAGACGTATTCAGTATTAAATGAAATGCGGTCTTTTCTTTTAATTGAATTTCTAAATTAATTGGCCAGCTGGTGTCTCTTTTGAAAGTAGAAGTGTAATTTCTTCTTCTGCTTTGAAAGTGTACATCTGCTGGCCGAACTCGATTTAATAAATTGATTGTGAAACTTTATAAATGGATTACCACATGTAAAGAAAGGGCAGAGAGCTGAATAAAGCAATTTCAGGTTTAATAAGCATTTGAGTTTTATTTATGTCCATTATATTTATTTCTAATGAATAATTCTAAGCACCTGTGTATTATTTGCATATTATTTAATAACATGAAACAGTGATTTAACATGCCTGTTTTCATGTAAAATTTCAAAGAATAAAAGTAATTTCAATCTATTTTAGTAATGGGAGATTTCCAAAATAACTGCCTGTTTAATACTTTAACCTTAAAACACATAATTACATAAAAACCTTTTGACATGGGTATAACATAACATATATATGTATTATAAAATGTATTCATTTACGTGTTTATATGTATTTAAGTGATTGAGTGTTAGATTATTGTAGTTACCAAATTACAGAAATTTAACTTCCTGATTTAACAAAGTTACAAATATTTTTAACTAGACTAGTTTAAATATATAAGAGAATACAAAAATTTCTTCTAATATATATTTATATAATAGTTTAAAATTTAATATTAATGTCTGCTCTTTAGTCTTTATACATCTCATGAGTATTATTATAATTATTTTACAAAACTTTTTATATCTGTAGTTGAAAATAAAGGTAGAGAAAACTTTATTGTTCCTTATTTAGTGTAAATAAAGTGTGGCACAATAGTAATATTAATGTAAACAAAATTGCTACTTTAATTTTTATTTATTGAAAAGCTCTTATTAAAATGGTAAGTATTTTTATTACCTCTCAGGGGCATTAGCTATATTTTTAATTATGAATTCAGTTATAATAGCTTTTTGTCAATTAGATATTTTTTACTATAGGATATTAGGCCTAACACTATCTTCCTTAGAATAACATTTTTCTTGGTCAAAATTATTTTGAAAAAACATTAAACATCATTTTTTTAAAAATAATATCAATTAAAATTACCAGTTATTAACCTTTTTTTATGTAACTTTGAGAAACTTATAAAATATCACTTTCCTACTGAGTGTTAAGTTATCAGAAATCAATAACACGTAACCATTTTTGGAATTTAAACCAAATTATCTGTGTGATAGTAATCCTAAAATGGTAGTTAATTTGAAAATGACTGATAAATAATCCTATTTAGATAACAAATAAAATTCTTTTGAAATATATGTTTTGTATGTTGAATGTTACCTCTTTTTAAAAGAAACTTGGGTACTATTATGTAAGCCAGGCACAGATAATAAATTGTTAAATATTGTTCCCATCACCATCATTTGTATTCTATTCATTTCATTTAAAATACACACACAAAAAAAGGATAATATCACAAACAAAACGATTTTATTTCTACATCAAAGCATTACTTCAAATTTAATATTTTCATATGCAAAAAATAAAAGCTGCTATTAGTGAAATGTTTTTGCAGGCTAACATATAAACACCAAAACTTGCTTCTATAATTTTATGCTTATGATTACTTAATACTTCCTTATTGCTTATTAAGGATTCTATCATGTATAGTTTCTGCCTTTCCTTTCATACAGGGCTGAAACTTTTTTTTTCCATCCAGGGCAAACATGGATTGCAGTATAATACATCTCCGTAGCATAAAAATTTTACCTTGACCCAAGCAAATTTATAAAAATTAAAGCAAAACAGTGTTATTCAAAGGCAAAATCAGTTTGAGGTCATTTAGCATTACATTGGGATCAGGGCCCGACTAGCAAGTTTTTGTGCCCAGGGCACTTTCAATTTTTCGTGCCCCCTTAGATTGGTTGATTTGCGAATAATAGTTTTTTTTTTACATATTGCACGCTTTTTTGAAGAGTGTCAACTCAAAAAATTACGTTTTCCGGAAAGCTGAAAAACAGTTCCAGGAATACAAATAAAATATTGTTATCTATTATTTATTGAAATGTGATTTTAACCACAGATTGAAATATAGTTTTCTCATTTTATCGTATTAATACCTCAAATATCACATTTTTTCAATGTGAAATGTTTCAATGCCTATATTTGAGCTTTAAAAAAAGCTATAATGTATAATAAGTTAACACGCAGAACGATAATTATTTTAAGTTCAAACGCAAAAGAAAAAAACGTGCTGCTTTCTTTTCTACTTCAACAGAACAGGGGTCTTGCTCCGTCCGTCAGCAAATGTGACCACGTGTGTGGGTTGTTACTTATTAGTTTGATTGACAATACGACAAGCCAATCAGATAGTTCTGCTGAACTTCAGAAGTACGCTAGAACAGAAGTCTAGTGGATCGAGAATTGTCGCCACTTTATTATATTATGGAGCATTTTCATTGGTCTAAATAGAGATATTCCATAAAAGCGGTGGAGTGACTATGCAGCAAAAGCTGAAGATTTTTTACAGTGTATGACAAACCTACATTCCAGAACTTAGCGATACTCGCCTGGACGAGTGGATTAAGTGCCTCTATATGAAAGTGGCCACATGCAGGATATAAAATTTATTGGTTGAGACGATTTTGGGCAAAACCAAATCGCCAAGCATCTTGGCGAACCTGCCATTATCGTCAAGCTAATGTTTGTCAACTTGTCAATTTACAACACCAGAGAGTTACATGCGGGAGCTCCACAAAGTGTGTGCAATGGAGCTGGCGGGAGTCCAACCCGCCGACCTGACTCCTACGCTCTCAAGCGATTAGCGGAATGGTGTCTTAACCACTCGGCCACGGAGGCCCCAAGCCTGCCTTTACCGACAAGCTAATGTTTATTAACGTCTCACTCGTCTAATCGAATTTTTCCAGGTGAATATCACGAAGTTCTCTAATGTACAAGGCTTGTCATAGTTTGGACCATAGATTAATTTATAAGATAGGACAGTTACACCAGAATCTGTAATGGCAGCAATACTAGCGTCACTTTTGTGACTATAGTCAAAAGAGGCAAAACTAGAAAACCTCCGAAATTTACCTATGTATATGAAATCTGTTCTCTATGTTTTTAATATCTATCCTTTTCTCTTCGATGCAGATGATTCTCTTCAAATTGACCATTGGTGCGTTTTTTTCTTTTTAAACGACTTCATTTTTATTCTTTCTTTTATTATTATTGTAACAACAGTTTTTATAAGAATTTTTTTGTATGTCTAAACGTGTTAAAATATGTCATGTAGATTCTTGTCTGCAGACGAATATGAGTTCAAAACTTTTGTTTTCCGCTTTTCCTTCACAGTTGAAAACGTAAACATGTAACATTTAAATCAAAGGAAAACCATAATAAGATAGACGTTCAAAAGCAAAAATATTCCGTATATGAAAAGTTTCTTCCCCCTTGTCACTACAGGCGCTGCGATCATCATCGCGTTACCATTACGCTCTATGATAGCGTCCTATTTTGTATGTTAATCCGCGACCTACGTTATACACGGCCGATTCATGACGATTAGGGGTCTCAGGACTCTTAAAATTGGAAAAAATGAAAAAAATGACCATTTTTAACATTTAATATCTTCAAATGTATATGATTTAAAAACACAATTTTTATTGGGATGAAAAGATATAAGCGTGATCTTTCATTTCACATATTTAAAAAGTTACAAGATGCAGAACTAATATTTATAGGGGGCTTCAAATTGCCAGGACATTTGTCGAGCAGAAAATTGACATGACAGCTTACGCGCACGATTACAAAATAATTTTTGCATCTAGAATAAAAGTTTTGGAGTCTAATTATACTTCATATTGTAATAATTACACTGAATCTCAATAAATTTGTATTTAAAGCATTTTTATGTTTTTAATGCAAAGTTGTATTGAGCTAATACAATTTTTTAAAATTTTCAACATTATAACAACTTAAATATATTTTTTTATAATAATAAAAATGAAATTTTAGGTTCAATTTATGTAGACTAACATGACACATATTTTTGGAAAATTTCATGAAAAAATATTGATAAGTTTTTGAGATATCATCCGCGCTGTGCCCAAAAACATCATTTTGAGAAAAATGATGTTTTGTTTCAGCTTTGAGTATGCTTTAGCTTTGAGTGGGTATAATTCTAAAAGCCATAGCGTCTGTTCTAATGGGAATTTCAAGAAAACATTTACACTAAAATGTTCAGGAAAAATAGGAGTTTAATATGTAAAAAAAATTAAAAATTCGAAATTTTGAAGGATTAAGAGTCCTGAGACCCCTTAAAACGTCACAAGGAGTGGACATCTTTACACGGCGATTGGTACAAAGCACCTTCCCCAACTCGGAATGAATCTTCTTTAATCTGATTCCACGCATTTTAGCTTCGTGTTTTCCAGTAAAATTAGCTAAAATCTTAAAACCAAGAAATAGGGAGGCTATCTGTTCCTGGCGGTACAGGCCAGAAGGACTTTTCGTAGTTTAGTATACATCGGTGGATCGCATCCAGATAACCCGACGATTCGCAAGCAGCTGACGTACAATAGAATGACGAAAAATATTGATTTTATTAGCGATGCGATAGCGAATTTTGAAGTACATGATTGAGATAGAAGAAAGTTTTGGGATTAGCACATCCGACTAGTTTAGTTTTTAGGGTTTCGTTGATCTCACGAAACCCTATAACTCCCGCTTCGTTGTCTGTCCGTCACAGAGCCGGTTCTCAGAAACTATATAACTTACAGGCATGAAATTTTGTGTACTTATAGCTGAATACTGGCTATGAAGCTCAAAATCATAAAATTTGAAAAAATCGTATTATTTTAATATACAGAGATAAAAAATCAAAAATCTAACAGCCTTTTCCTATTAAATTTAAACATTTTTCGTTATAGCAGTTGCCAACAATTAAAAATCCACAATAAAATTCTTTCTACAATAATTATTTTTCTATTGAAAGATTTCCACGTGAAAAATGAAAATGAAATAAAAAGTTTCACCAATAAAAAAAAAAAAAAAAAAAAAAAAAAAAGATTAATATGACGTCATGTTGGTAATAAAAAGGAAATTTTCGAACATTTTTCAATAATACAAGGAGTATGAGTATGTGTAAATCAGGGGTCGGAAGTAGCGAAACTACTGTAGTCGCTACTTTTTACAGTAGTTTTTAGTGTAGCGCGCTACATTTTGAATAATGTAGTGTAGCGAGTAGCGCGATACAAAAAATCAGTAGTTTGTAGCGAGAACCAACGCTACTTTTAACGCTACTTCAGGGGGGAAAAGTGCTATTCTGCAAATCACGCGGTTGAAATTGCTTCCTTTGTGCAGAATCTGTTATACTCCACAATTTCCGAATCGCAGTGGTGAATCTCAGCTATGCATCGCATGAAGTCATAGATATTTTCCATTGACACTTGCTGCTGAAATCAAGTATTAACCCACCAAAAGAATTAATTTTCTTGTTGGCAACACTTGTATATTTATTCGTTATTAAGCCTTCATGTTTTAACGCCGGTCTTCTTATTATTCGGAATTACTCAATTCACAGGTTTATTTATTGTTTGTATTTAAGTTTTTTTTTTTTTTTTTTTTTTTTTTTTTGCAATTTTCTAGATTATAATATCTTTCTTAATTTTGCTACGAAATTTGTTAAGTGTGTATAAACTAACGTTTTGGAGACAGACACAAAACATTTTCTTGTACGTTATCTTTATTAATTTTTAATACCCTCGGTTATGTCGCATTTATTTAATTGTATCCTGGGACCCTGGGAGATGCGATATAACGAGGGTTAATCGTGTCTTCAATTTCTTATGTAAATTAAACACTTTGACAAACTTTGGAAGTAGCGAAGTAGTGACTACTTTTGAAAAGTAGTTTGTAGTCGCTACTTTTTAAAGAAAGTAGTTGTAGTTGTAGTTAACTACATTTTCGACAAAGTAGTTGTAGTTGTAGTTAACTACATTTTCGACAAAGTAGTTGTAGTTGTAGTTCGCTACAATAAAAAAGTAGTTTTTCCGACCCCTGGTGTAAATACAGAAAGCAGCTTAATATGACCTCATTAGAGAATTAAAAAGAAAATTATTCTTACTTCATAACGGATTTTTCAAACGTTTGAGAATAATACAAAGAGAGTATCAATATGGGTAACAGAGAATAGTAAATATATAAATGTGAGGAACGTATTGAATCATGATAAAAACCCGATTATGAAAATATTGGCATATTTTAACATTTTGAAGGTCTCTATACAACATGTTTAATTTTGAAATTGATCGACTCGTAGGTTTACCATTGTGTTTTCCTGCACCCAAAAGTATGAAAACATGGAGAACTGGGTGCAGGAAAACACAATGGTAAACCTACGAGTCAACCGCTAAAATCGGGTTTTCACGTGTTTTCCACCAAGATATATGACTTGGCAGACCAATTGCGCTTTAATATGCGAATCGAGTTTTAACTAATTCTGGAATTTCAGCCGTGAACTCGATGAGGTGGTTGTCTGTGCTGTCGCCTCCCGGTCTAAATATATTTTCCTACACTTGGATTTGTCGATAGATGACTGCTAAAATAGTTTTTGAAGGTTTTAAACAAAATTAAAATATTTAAAAGCTTTAATATGCTTTTACAAATATTTTAAGAGTAGAATCGAATGTGAGGATTTCAAAGAGTCATTTGTGATTCATTTGAATTTGTGATGCTGAATGGCAACAGTGTTCGTTTGTTTATATCTGGGATTCCGATGTTTAATCTGGATTTTTAATTAAGAACTTAAACCATTATAATAGGATATGATATATATGTTTCATAGGAAAATATGCTGAACAGACATGATTTCAAGTAGAAGATATTATCATTTAGCTGTTATATGTTAGCATAGGTTTTTCATTTAGCCTAACATGACGTTTAACTACGGTCGATTCGCAGACCAGATTGGTCGCTCCCGTAATGGTTACAGACACTTTCTTGCCTTCGGATTTTATTATAAGTAGATGGAATTGTTAAGGACAGAAACATGAAATTTGACATGGCTGATAATTTTTAAGGCAAAAGTGCACACCCAGAACAGTTTAAAAAAAATCGAAAGTTAAAAGAGTGAAATGCACGAAAAGAGTTCTAAAAACGTTCTAAATTGAGATAGATTTCTATGGAATTGATAAAGATAGAAACTTGAAGTTTGACACGGATGTTGCTTTTAAGACGTAGGTCGCACAGAAGAGTTTTTAAAAAAATTGAAATTTAAAAGTGTGAAAGCGCGAAAAGCGTTCTAAAAATATTCTAAATTACGATTTATTTGGAGCTGTTAAGGCTAGAAACTCAAAATGTTGCATGGCTGTTAATCACGTAAATGATCACACAGAACAGTTTACTAAAAATTCGAAATTTAAATGGGCAGGAGCAAAAATAAAACGTTCTAAAATTTCAATTTATGTGGTACAGCTGGTATAGAAAGAAGCTTCATATTTGGTATGGTGTTTACTCTTAAAATGTAAATGAAGAGACCGGTTTCTAAAAAAATTGGAATTTAACAGGCTGAAATGAGCGGAAAAAGTTCTAAAATCTTCTACATTATGATTTAGTTGGATTTATTCGGATTAGAAACTTGAAATTTAGAATATTGGCTACTTTTAAGATGCAGACGCTCGTTATAAACAGTTTATTAGAAAATCGAAATTTAAAGGTGTAAAATGAGAGAAAAACGTTATAAATTATGTTTTTTTCTAACTTGTTAGGGATAGAAACTTAAAATTTGACATGCCTGTTATTTTTTAGGCGTAAATGCTCGCACAGAACAGTTTTTACAAAATTTGAATTTGAAAAAGTTCAAAAGCAAAAAACTTTCTAAATTGCGATTTGAGTGATGCTGCTGGTCTACAAAGTTGAAATTTGGCATGGTGGCGCTATTTTTAAAATTTCAGGGCTGGCTGAAAGCGGTAAAAAAAAAAAAAAATCGATACTTAAAAGAGTGAAATGTTGGTAAAAGTAAGTTTTAAAAACCTTCTTAACTATGATTTATCTGAAATTTTTAGGGATATAAACTTGAAATTTTACATGGCTGTTCTGTTAGAAACACAAACTCATCCAAAGAACAGTTTGTAAAAGTTTTGAAGTTTTATTGTGTGCAGGAACAACAAGCAATATAAAAATCAATTTTTTTAAAGTCAATTCCTACTTAGGTCAACAAAGAAAATTTTTATTTTAGTTACTTTTTATTAGGGTTTCGTTCATCTCACGAAACCCTACTCCCGCTCCGTTGTCTGTCTGTCACAGAGCTATTCTCAGAAACTATGTAACTTACAGAGTTGAAACTTTGTGTATATAGCTGAATACCAGCTATGAAGAGCTCAAAATATTAAAATTTGAAAAAGCCGTATTCTTTTAATAAATAGAGATAAAAAACCAAAATTTTAACAGCCTTTTCCTATTAAATTTAAACATTTTTAGTTAAAACAGATGCCAAAAATTAAAAATCCACGATGAAATTCTTTCTACAATAATTAATTTTCTATCAGATGAAAATTAACGTGAAAAATAAAAATGAAATAAAAAGTTTCACCAATTGAAAAAAAGATTAATAGGAAATAAAAATGATTGACGTCATAGTGGTAATAAAACGGAAATTTTCAAAGATTTCTCAATAATACAAGGAGTATGTGTATGTACACAAAGCAAATTAATATCACGTCATTAGGGAATTACAAAGAAAATCTGACGTCATATTGAAAGTTTAGCGAATTTTTCAGATGTTCCAGAATAATACAAAGCGAGTATCAATATGAGTAATAGAGAATAGTAAATATATGAGTCTGAGAAACATATTGAATCATAATAAAAATCCGATTATGGAAATATTCACATATTTTAACATTTTGAAGGTGTACAACATGTTTTATTTTGAAATTATTCTTTTATATCGCATTTAGTCCGCGTGACAGATATTATTATGACAGAATATAATAGTCGGCTTCGCCCACTATCGGGCTGGTTTGGATACTCGAAAAAACGAAAAAAATAGACCGGTAAACTTTTACTTTATAAAAAACAAAAAACATGAGTTTTTTTTTTTTTTTTTTTTTTTGATTGCTAAATGAAATTTATTTGGATTTATTAAAGAAAGGATAAAGGGTTTTGACAGGAATATTAAGCGAAACCCTTTGAGCGATCTTCGATCACACTTACCCACTTGTTAAATAATTACAATTAATATAAATATGTATATACATATGACAGAATCACAATATTAAGTGGCAAAACAGAAAACGAATTTCCTTTTGAGTATTTGAATTTGAATTTTGCTTTTTAATCATAAGTATATAAAATAAACCCGTGCAGTATTAATGTCCCATGTTATTTTTATCGAAAATTTTTTTATAATCATCGTTGCGGTATTTTATTTTTGTGGCATCACTAATTTGAGGAAAATCTTTCATTTCATTTATGAAAACAATGGTAGAAATTTTTTTCTCCCATATAAAACTAAAAGTAATTAATTTAATTTAATTAATTAATTAATATTTGAAAAAACTGTATTAACATCCAGTGTCATCCACTACAAGTTTAAAAAAATGTATTTGAACTTAAGTGGATGAATACAAAGTATTTTATTAGCGATTGAAAATTTGAACAAGATATATAAATATATAGAGAGTGTGAGCTAATAGCAAGAATTGAAAAAAGTTTTAAAATTGCAATTTCTGTGATATAGTTATTACAGAAATTTGCTTAACTAGATGATTGGAATTTGGCATGATGCTTACTTTTAAGATGTAAAAACTTGCTTAGAACTGTTTCTAAATATAACTAAATTTCAAATGAAACTAGTCGTTGGGGTCCACCGTAATACCTACCTTATCATAGATATGCATAATATAAAATATGAAAATAAAACATGTAAACTATTTATAGAATGCATTGCAATTCGAATAAAATCGTGACTTGATGACGGATTATAATTATATTAACTTAGAGTTTACTGCGTCGGATTAAGCGTCTCATTTCCAATTAAAATATATCTTTGAATTGAAATTTGAATGAAAATTTGAATGAAATGGCCATGGAAAATCGAAGAGTGTGGGAAATATGATTACAAATATCTCGGCAACTAATTACCCGATCGACTTCATTCTTTATGCAAAATTTATGTTTTTTATTGTCTTTTATATTTACTCCTTAAAATAAACAATTTCGAAAACTTTTATATACCTTTTATCAGAACGAATATTTCGAGAGTTCAAAAAAATAGTTCCAGATAATCGAGGTTACTGAAATTCAATAAGCTTCTTCTCATTTTTACATACTAACTACATACCAAATTTCAAGTCTCTATCTCAATTTGTTCGGGAGATAGAGCGTTTTTCAGACACACACACACAGACAGACGGACGGCAATTTTTTTTTCTAAAAATGTGTTTTTCGGAATCTCCAGTGTCTGAAAAGTGTAAATCTGTAAAAAAAAAATTTCGATTTTCGAAACGATTACAAGACTTACCCTCTACTACGTATGATGGGTAAGTAAAATGAAATGAGCGAAAAGCCTTCAAAATATATTCTAAATTACCATTAATTTGGAATTAATTTTAGCTCTTCTCATTCATTTAAATCTTATGTTTGCCTAATGCTGTATAACGATGAAGTTTACTCAAAATGTGGCTTAATTAGTAATTTTTGAATTATATGTGGCACTAAAATTTCCTCTAATGAAAATCGGTCCACGGGTACCACTTGGCATTTTTCAACAATTACGCGAGCAATGCCGCTGGTTTTGCTAGTTACTTTATAATCTACTATATATATAAAACACAAACGGAAATTTCGTTCCGTTCCTTTATAACTCGAGTTCCGCTGAAGGGATTTTGATGGAACTTGAACTGTTCGATAGATAATTTTTCAGGGGAGGTTTTAGTATATAACATATTGTTCTACGTACATTAGTTATAGAATTATGATAGAAAGTTCTGTTATTTTGACCGAAAAGGTTGCCATTGCTAATTTTTTGGCGACCATTATTGTTGCAGAATAAATTGAAAACGCTATACATCTCGAAAAATAAAAGAAAAAACTGTGCTAATTTTATTAAAAAAGGAAAAAATAAATAAAAAAAAAAAGAGAAAGAAAGAAAAAAAGAAGAAAAACAGTTTTGATGAGAGATAATATTATAAAACGAAAATATTTAATTTAAACATGATTGGGAATATTCGTAATACTTAAAAAAATTATTCAATGGGCAAGATTGCTATTGAAAAAAATATTTGGCGATTTATCTTTTGTTTTTGGCGATTTTGATTTTACTTTTGACCCCAAATAATTTTATTTTAAGCCAAAAGGTTATTTTTTTGTTGCAGAAAGAATTAAAATGGCTATACATCTCGAAAAATACAAGAAAAACTGTTACTAATTTTACTTAAAAAAAAAAAAGAAAGAAAGAGAAAGAAAAGAAAAAAAAAGAAAAACAGTTTTGACGAGAGATTTTAAGCCAAAAGATGTTTTTTCAAGTGTACGACATCATTTTTGAAGTTTTTTCTTTTTTTTTACTTTTCGGTTAGTCGGGCACCAGTGATATATATACATGTACGTGCTATTGAAAAAATATTTGGCGATTAACTTTTGTTTTGGGCGATTTCGATTTTACTTTTGACCCCAAATAATTTTATTTTAAGCCAAAAGGTGTTTTTTTTGTGTATACATTTGAATAGGTAGGTGAAAACACACACATACATATACATACATATATATATGAAATGAATGTGAAAAAGTATGAAAGAATTTTGAATGTGAACGAATGTGGATTGATATGAAAGGATAGTTAGTTAAACCAATTCCAAATCAGAAACTAAAATATAAAAATGCAAAGTTTAAAATCCCTAAATCGTGTGTCAAAATTTTAAAGTTTTGCCTTCATTTCTAGTTGCCCCTGTAACTTAACTTTCCTTACGATACAGTTATTACGAACAGATATCAATTTTGAATCGTCGTTAAGATTAAAAGTGCTGACGGTAGCGCATCTCTCTTCTCCCGGTGGCTAGATCTTGCATGTTAATTATCTGGGCTGCTTACCCAGATATGAGTCAAGGGTAAATAGCCAATTAAATTACATTATTTCATAAGTTGCAAAGCGGTCTCTGGCGGTAGTTTCGATGTATATAATGTGAGGAGTACGTTTTTTGCGTGGCTTTTGACTCTAATCACTCTCCCCAATAACTACGGCCGTTATAAGTCCGATAATTCGCGATCTCCGGCCGATAAGACGATGTTTTCCCGGTGAAAGACTCCTCAAACTCTGGTCTGGGCCTAGCTTAATCAAAGAGACTTGTAATTAATTGGAATAAAAGCTAGTTCCCAGGAAAATGTCTGCTGATTTCTCCTACACTCGTCCGACTACATACTTTTATCTTCTAGCCTATGAATTACACGGTGATTCAACGAACGAATGCCAAGAACTACATTAACGGAGCTAAATATGGTCCTTCGAACATCGTGATATCTAGTAACTAGTATAGAACCCCGTCAAAAATGACGGATTGTTGATCTGCGTTTCATTTTCATAAGACTTCATACAAACAAACAGCATGGAGATTTATTATTGAAAGGTTTGTATTGTAGAAAAATACATTTTAAAAAGGACAAATGATTTCTACAAATAAAAATAATAAGGATTTTTTTTTTTTTTTTTTTTTTTTTTTTTTTTTTTTTTTTTACTTAGTATTAAATTTCTGAAATAGTTCAACGATTGGACAAAATCAAATATTAACAAATAATCCATGTGCGAAAGTTTTTGTAAAAAAGTGTTATCAATGAGTTTTTAAACAGCTTGACTAACCATATAACTCATTGTTTGATTACATAAGCAAAATTAAATGGAAATTACGCTGTACTATGCATTTCTTATATTTTAATTACGTTTGATAAGAAAGAATCATTTTACAGTATATGACCCATTATCCGAAAATCCAAAATCCGGAAAAACCCGAAGTCCGGAAAGAAAAATTCGAAAATTTGTAAATTTTTGCTAAAATTTTAGATTTTCTGAAATTTTTCGAAATTTTTCGAAAATTTTACCGATTCCTAATTTTTTTTCAGTCCATTCAATCCAAAGTCCAGTGTTTCAATGTTTAATAACTAAAATATTGTTACTTCAGTGGCGGGGGAACACGCCCCCCCCTTCTCTTCCCGAAATTAAAAACAAATCATTTTTCTCTCAAATTTTAGTTTAAAATTAATTTATATTACGATTCGTTAGAAACAAAAAATAGTTATGTATTTATTTCATCAGGGGTGATTCTGTTCAGGTTTTCCTAAAAATTTAAGGCATTCGATTTCGAAAATTTAAGTCTTCAGTCCAAAATTTCGAACATAAATATCTCGAATTTTGAACGATAGTCGCCGAAAAAAAATCAATTATGTCTATCGTTCGCAGAAAAAATAGAAAATTTCATCAAAGGATTGTGGAAACAATGTGAATTTCGTCTAAGTACCGAAGATAAAAACGCAAATTTCGTTGCAGGATTGCAAAAAAAAAAAAAAAAAAAAAAAAAAAAAAAAAAAAAAAAAAACGCTAATTCTGTTAACAAATTGCAGAAAAACGCGATTTCCGTCAAATGCTTACGAAGAAGACGCAAATTTCTTCCAAGGACTCCGAAAAAAGTGTAAAATTTCATCAAGGGATCACAAAAAAAAAAAATGGTTAAAGGATCGCAAAAAACCCCCCTGCGAATTTCGTCAAATAATCGCGGAAAAACATGAATTTCTTCAAAGGGTCTAGAAAAAAAAACACAAATTTCTTCAAAGCACTGCGAAAAAATGTCTAATTTCGTTAAGCGATCGCGAAAAAAGTGAAATTTCGTCAAAGGATCGGAAAAAACAACCGCTAATTTCGTCAATCTCAGAAAAAACTCGAATTTTGTCAAAGGATCGTGAATAAAAGGCAAAATTTCGTCAAAGAATAGCAAAAAACGCAAATTTCCTCAAAGGATCGCAAAAAGAAAACGCAAATTTCTTCAAAGGACTACGAAAAATTGAAATTTTGTCAAAGAACAGCAGAAAAAATGCAGATTTTGTCAAAGAATCACGAAAAAAACATGAATTTTGTCAAATAATCGTGAATTTCGGGAGGACCCGAAATACGGAACGATGGAAGCCAATTTCAAAATCTGCCAGTAGATGGCGACACTATACTGAATCAACCTCAAATCTCTCCCAAGGAAATAAATCACCGCATTCTGAAAAAAAAAAGTGCTTACAGAATTTTTTATGAAATAGTGTTTTAAGGTTTTAAACAAAATTAAAAGATTTAAAAGCTTGAATATGCTTTTACAAATATTTAAACGACGAAAGTAGATAATATAACTTCTTTTTCAGTAAGCCTAACATGGCGTTTAACTACGGTCGAATCGCAGAGTGGTACAACCCGGTACTGTTACAGACACTTTCTCGCCTTTGGATTTTATTATAAGTAAGATGGGATGTGTGATAGCGGTGATCGACCGCTCGTTACAGAGAGATCGATGTGCGTTCGTTATAACGAGGTGCGCCCGTTATACAGAGCGGTATCTTACAGTGAGTCTGCTAGGATTAAATACCTGTGATGGGAAAATCCTTTCTTTTAAATAACTATTCATCAATAAGAAACATCGTAATCGAACCAACCATAAAAAGACTTTATTTTTAATCACTGGGCCGGACCTTTAAAAGAAAATAACAGAAGACTAGTGTGTTTAACTGAAAAGAAAAAGTTTGAGTCCAAAATAAAGAAATAAATATCTACGATCAGTTAATAAAAGAGCTCCTGCTTCGTTCCTCATTAAGCTATCAAATAATATTCTGTGTTTTTGATTATCTATCAAGCAATTTTTTCCCCCTTGTCATCTCGGGTATTTAGAAAACAAGAAAACATTTCGTTGCTCATTCAATAGAAAAACAGTTTTGTTCATTCACTCCAAAAGATCTCTTTTCAATTGACCTACTTATCAGCAAAGAGGGTGTCCCACATGGTTCAGAGAGATTAAGGTCAAAGTTCAATGCAGTAACGATCTCCTGGCAGAAGGATGGAATGGATGTTCTTGTTTTTTTCCTCCTCCTTTCTTTGCAGTCTGTGTTTCGGTTTCAGTTTGGTTTAAATGGTGATATATATTTTTCTTTTTTTCATATGAGTAGTGGTGCATTAAACAAATGGATTAATGAAAAGCAAAAAAACCAGGTACGTTACGATTGTGTTATTTTTTAAGAAGAAATTAAAAATGGAAAGTAACTTTTTATTTTTATTTTTGAAACAGTAAGAGAGAAAAACAATTAAAAAACAATTTGAAATTTTATATATTTTTTTAGTGTTATTTTCATGAAATATATTATTATTATTATTATTATTATTATTATTATTATTATTATTATTATCTCTATGTTACAACTTAAGTGATTAAATGAAGCAGATTATTGTTGGTTATTATTTTTGAAATTTAAGCGGGATTTAATGAAAAATTAAGATTTAATTAAAATTCAAACTTTTTTAGAAAAAAAATTAGATTTTTTCTAGTAAAAATATTTTTTTTTATATTTTGTTTAATGAGATTGTAAAAATAAGTAATAAAAATGTGTGCAGAAGACAAATCCACTCAAGTGGGTGAAGGTAGCGAATCTTTGAAAGAAAAAACACAGAAGTTGAGGGAAGTGGAAATCCCCTTGAAAGTCCTCCAAATACGGAAATACATGAAAGTTCCCCTGTAAATATGAATGGAGCTATTAGCCCAGAGAGCCAACAACCTCTTAAAAATCAGGCCCTAACTCCTGAAATAGAGTTAATCAAAAAGGCCGCTGTAGGTAGCTATGCAGCAAATATTGAGGAAAAAACAACAAAAGATCCGGAAATTATCCCGTTTTCGCCGGAAGCTAAGATGATCTTTGCCTCTTGGCTTGCTTATTTTGAGGCTGTATGTATTGAATTCAGAAAAGATGATGTTTGGAAGATAAGAAACATCCAGAAATTTTTTAAAAGATAGTGCCCTTACCCTATACATTAACAACTGTCTTAATGTTTTACACTGGAATGAGTTTTTTTCACTATTCCATGAAAATTTTTCTACCCCAGATACACTATCACTAAGCGACTTTGCTAGTATTCGGTATAGGTCAGGTGATGACCTCAACGAGTAGTACCAAAAGAAAACGAAAATGGGTTGTAATCTGGGTTTAGATAACAAATTCATTCTAGAAGGGTTATCCGCAGGTTTGCCAATTTCGATGCAGAGACTTATTGTGACTAATGCCCCTAAAACTGCCACAGAATGGAGAAAATTAGTTTTTAAACTTACTAAGCTTGAAGTAGCAGGCAAGAGTCCTGAAAATAAACCAGACCCAACTCCCCAAAATCAGTTCAGACAATGGCGAACATATCGCCCTAATACCACTGTGTAGAATTTTCCAATGCGATCCTGGAATTATAGATACCCTTATCAAAACCCCCAGAATCGCCCAAATGTGCCTAACCCTCAAAGAACTTTCCAAAATGTGAGACCATTTCAACCGTCTCCTCCTAGACCAAATATACACTACCAGGCTGCATTGCCACCATCGCCATGCCGCGTATGCCTTAATCTTAATATTCCAAATGCTTACCATTGGGTACGAGATTGTCCTTTTCAAAAGCAATCTTTAGAGGCCTCCTCTCTAACCGAACAACCAAACATTCGAATCCAGAAACCAAATCAGACACAAAGTGATTTTTCAGCAAACCCAAGTAGTAATCAATGACAACTAATAGTACCCGGGTACATAGAAAAAAGAAAAGGATCCAAAGAAACGTCAAATTACTACTCTAGGGATACCAGAAAACTCAATTCCCTGTTTGATCGACTCAGGAAGCTCGTTAAGTGTCATTCCATTACATTTAGTCCAAAAATTCCACTTAAACACTTCCAAAATTCATAAAGGTCTATCGGTCGCTCAAACACAAGGCATTCTCACATTGCAGGAAAAATGTCGTGTTAATTTGAAAATTGGCCGCATATCCAAATATGTTGATCTTTATGTTATCGATAATAAATTACCCTATACCCTTATTGGACTTAACCATTGCCAAAGTTTCCAGTTAAATATTGATTGTGTTAAGATGCAAATTTTCCAAAATAACCAAAGAGTGCCTCTCCTGAACCAATTACGAAATATTCCAACAGTTAATTCCTTGCATGTATGCTAACTATAAATTTGTATGCTAACTATATGCATGTATGCTAACTATAACATGTATGCTAACTATAAATTCTAATAATTTGCTAACTTCCGACCTAATGAAGATGTCTCAGAAAAGGAAAATGCAGGGATATTTGGCGAAAATTATGAGCAGGAGTTTGTAAACGCCACTGAACCTATCCAAGTTCAGTCTGCACCTAACAAACTGCCTACTCTCTTAGCCAAATATGTCGGTATTTTTGCCAAAGATAAATATGATGTAGGATGTGTCAACATGGAACCCCAGAGAATACATTTAACTTCCGACTTACCAATTTCACTTAGAGCTTATCGTACTTCCCCTAAGGAAGAAGAAGAAATTAGAGAACAAGTTCAAAATTTGTTAAAAGCCGGTATCAGTAAAGAAAGTCATACCCCTTATTCCTCACCTGTAACCTTAGTTCATAAACGTGAAGAAGGAAAGAAAACTCGGTTGTGTGTCGATTTCCGAAAATTAAATGCATAACCAAAACAGATGCAGAACCCTTACCCCGAATCGACACTTTATTGGACAAATTGGTGCAAGCTAAAGTGTTTTCCACTCTCGATTTAGCAAGTAGATATTGGCATATACCTATCCACCCTAAAGATACTGAAAAATTAGCTTTTGCCACAACGTTTGGCTTATTTGAGTGGAAGCGTCTCGCCTTCGGCTTGAAAAATGCGCCTGCAAATTTCAACCGTATCCTTCGAAGAATCCTAAATAAATATAAAATTGACTTTGCATGCAGTTATTTTGATGATATTATTGTATTCTCACAAAATGAAGAAGAACATTACCATCATTTGGAAATCATTTTTGATATTTGTGTCCAGGAAAATCTTAAATTAAAGCTGTCTAAATGTAATTTTGTTAAGAAAACAATTAATTTTCTTAGATATGAAGTGTCGAATGGTTGTATTACACCCGATAACCCGAATATTGAAACCATCAAGAGGTTAAAACCACCAACCAATGTTAAAGAGTTACAACGCTTTTTGGGATCTATTAATGTTTATAATAAATTCAGTCATAAATATGCTGAGGTTAGATATCCTCTTAATAATTTGCTAAAGAAAAATGTTCCCTATGTATGGGACCAGGACTGTCAAAATTCCTTTGAAAAATTAAAAGCAGCTCTAATTGAGAAACCTATCTTAAGATTGTTTGATCTCAAAACACCTTGTAATTTATTTGTAGATGCATCAAGTCTTGAAGTGGGATGTGTTGTGAAACAGGATGATGAAAATGGTATTTTGCACCCCATAGCATATCATTCTAGAAATCTTCGCGACTATGCCAAAAATTATGCAATTACTGAACTCGAATGTTTGGCAATTGTGGATGCTCTAGATAAATTTTACCATTATTTACATGGTCAAAAATTTGTCATTCATACAGACCATGCGGCTCTCACTTGGCTCAAAAATGTTAAAAACCTAAGAGGACGTCTTTTTCGCTGGTCCCTTAAACTGAGTATGTTTGATATTAAATATAAAAAGGGCTCCACTAATGTAGAGGCTGATACGCTGTCTAGATTACCTGTTTCAGAAGACCCCCCACATCATACACATTTACTCAACTTGAATGATATCAGAGAAAATCAGAAAAAAGAAAATGTCAAGGTAGATGGTAAAAAATATGTTGAAATTAATGATGTTATTGTGATTAAAAAGAAAAGTTTGTATAAGATTGTCGTCCCTATGGCTTTACGTTTACCCCTCTTGGAAAAAGCCCACACAGATTTTGGACATCCTGGAATTTATAAGATGATAAATTTAATTACAAATCAATATTATTGGCCTAATCTTAATAAAGATATTGAAAATTTTGTTAAACATTGTCATACCTGCCAAATCAACAAAAAAAGTAGGCAAAAAAGATTTGGTTTGTTGCAGCTCATGCCCCCAACGGATATACCTTTTGAATGCTTGGCATTGGACTCTGTTGGCGGACTTAATCATTATAATTCGGCAAAGAAATATCTGCATTTGGTCATAGACCATGCAACTCGCTATGTGTGGGGTTTCGCGTCAAAAAGTGTAACAACTGAAACTTATACAATACAAACATTTTGAAACAATTATTTCAAACTCAAGTACCAGAAAAAATACTTACTGATAGAAATGGAGCATTTACAGCTTCTAGATTTAAACGTTTTCTTCGTAATTATAATATCAAACACAGATTAAACTCCAGTCATCACCCGGAAACAAATGGGAAAATTGAGCGTTTGAATCAAACTATTGTCACCAGATTAAAATGTATTGTAAATTCATCACCAACTAAATTACCTTGGACAAAATTTTTAGATGAAGTATTGTACCAATATAATGCTACTCCGCATTCTGTAACTCAGTTTCCACCTAGTTATTTTCTGTTAGGAAAATTACCTTATGATCCTCTTTTGCCAGATAATGATTATTACCCTCCTGTTGAAGAAGCTAGAAAATTGGCTTAGGAAAGAACAATAGCTTACCATAAAAAAAATCCATTATGATGCTCGTTTTCTTCCTGTAAAGTTTAAAGTTGGTGACATTGTAATGTATGAAGAATTCCACTATCCTAATACACGTAAATTGACTCCACCATATTCTGGACCATATACTATCTTAAAACAACTATCTGATGTAAGTTTTGAAATTGATAAACCCAGTATACATTTTAAGAGAAATTCTGAAATAGTGCATGCTTCCAAGTTGAGATTCTATAACCTCCCTCAAAATTTAAAACTCTACCATGAATAACCCCGTCTATCCCTTTCATCTTTCAATTTTTTATTTTTGCTTTCCTATCGTCCCTCTATCATTTTAGTGTTTGGATGAGGACCCAGCTGGATGTTAATTTAAAACCCAGCGGTGTAGTTGGCGGAGCAGTTTTAAAGTACTGCTAACCTTTTTATTTTTTTTATTACTTATACAATGACAAAACTAGGAACATGTTAGGGGGTCCTCCGCTCCGTGGCTTCCCATCTATAGTCGAACTGTTTCCCATTTTCTCTTTCCATGTAGAATGGAGAATTTGGCAAAACTGCTTCGCTTTCCCTCTGTAGGTGATTATCGGCATCCACTTTTCCTTTTTCCTTGTGCAAGAGATACATTTTTTGGATGATAATCACCTCAGAGTTTAGAAATCCATGTCTCACTGCGCATGGTGGAAAGGATAGCCTAAGTTTTTTTTTATTTTTTTGGTTAGAATTTCCTATTTTTACTAAGTTTTTAAGTTCAATTTTTTTTCCTCCTGAGAATAAGTCCCACTAGAGTGTCCTATAAGCCCAAAGATGCTTATAAATAGATAATTTGGAGTAGTAACAGAGCTTGTAACTGCTCAGATGACATTTTCATGCTTGTGTTGTTTTATTGCATTTGTAGTAATTGTTTTGTCCTATATTTACAATATATTTGAAGTATCTTTTATGTTATATTTTTGAAATTTAATGTTTTGAATAAGTATTTATACCATGTTGAAATATTTTTATAAGTTTAAGTGCATTTTTTAATTGTTTGTGTTTTGTAAATAATATAAGTATTTGCCATATTATATTTCTGTTTTCAAGTATCATATTATTTAGTTTTTATTGTATTGTATAATTGAAGAAAGGTGCAATGTTTACCTTTCCTGATGAACCAACACCCAAGAACAATTCACACAGGACATGTTGGTAAACAAAAACTTTTGCAATGTGCTAATAGACTTTCAAAAAATAGCACATAATGTTCTCGCGAGAAATGTTAATTTTTTTTTTGCTGCAGCTGTGTTTTGTTTTCAGTATATGTCATATGTTTAATCTTCAGTGTATATCGTCAAATAGTACCAGTATTTTATGTAAAAGTAAGCCCAAGCAGTTTGAGAGTCTAATTAGAATTCCGTAGAGAGGAAAAAAAATCGATAGCCTAGTTTAAAATGAGTTTAATTTATGGGGTTGAGCACCACAGCCCTTGCTGACAAGTACTGTGGCGCTCATTTTTAAAGGGGGGGATGTGAAATGAATGTGAAAAAGTATGAAAGAATTTTGAATGTGAACGAATGTGGATTGATATGAAAGGATAGTTAGTTAAACCCATTCCATATCAGAAACTAAAATATAAAAATGCAAAGTTTAAAATCCCTAAATCGTGTGTCAAAATTTTAAAGTTTTGCCTTCATTTCTAGTTGCCCCTGTAACTTAACTTTCCTTACGATACATTTATTACGAACAGATATCAATTTTGAATCGTCGTTAAGATTAAAAGTGCTGACGCATCTCTCTTCTCCCGGTGGCTAGATCTTGCATGTTAATTATATGGGCTGCTTACCCAGATATGAGTCAAGGGTAAATAGCCAATTAAATTACATTATTTCATAAGTTGCAAAGCGGTCTCTGGCGGTAGTTTCGATGTATATAATGTGAGGAGTACTTTTTTTGCGTGGCTTTTGACTCTAATCACTCTCCCCAATAAGTACGGCCGTTATAAGTCCGATAATTTGCGATCTCCGGCCGATAAGACGATGTTTTCCCGGTGAAAGACTCCTCAAACTCTGGCCTGGGCCTAGCTTAATCAAAGAGACTCGTAATTAATTGGAATAAAAGCTAGTTCCCAGGAAAATGTCGGCTGATTTCTCCTACACTCGTCCGACTACATACTTTTATCTTCTAGCCTATGAATTACACGGTGATTCAACGAACGAATGCCAAGAACTACATTAACGGAGCTAAATATGGTCCGTCGAACATCGTGATATCTAGTAATGGGATGTGTGATAGCGGTGATCGACCGCTCGTTACAGAGAGATCGATGTGCGTTCGTTATAACGAGGTGCGCCCGTTACACAGAGCGGTATCTTACATATATACACTTATATGTATAAAGATATATATACATATGTATATACATATATATTTATATATATGTACATATATATAATTTCGATATCACTGGCGCCCGGCTAACCAAAAAGTACCTTTTTTCATTCAAATGTAAACTACATTAATAGCAATATACTTCTATTTACTTCTACCTTATATATGAAATTTCGTTCCGGCTGCTTATAACTCGAGTTCTGCTGAATGGATTTTCGTAGAACTTAAACTGTAAGATAGATAATTTTTAGGGAAGGTTTTATTGTATAACATATCGTTCTACGTAGCTTAGTTATAGAATTATTATGGGAAGTTCTATAACCAGATCAATCCGATTATGAAAGATTAGCCTTTTTAAAAGATTCTGTCGAATGGATTTCGATGAAACGTACACCATTAGTTAGATAATTTTGTAGGGAAAGTTTTATTATATAACATATAATTAGTTCTAGAATTATAGAGGGGGAAATTCGAAAATCGGGTGACCCTTTTTTTATCAAATATTAGCCTTTTTAATATTTGATGAAAATTATGAAAGATTAGCCTTCTGAAAAAGTTCTACTGGACGGATTTTGATGATAATTGTATTGTTAGTTAGATGCTATTTCAGGAATGGTTTTAGTGTACTACATATTGTTCTACGTTGCTTAGTCAAACAGTTACGTGTGAAGGTTATATACTCAGATGAACCCGATTCCGAAAGATTAGACTTTTTGAAAGTTTTTCCTGGGCGTATTTTTTGTGACTTGCATTGTTAAGTAGATAATTCTTAAGGCTGGTTTTAGTATATTTCATATCGTTCTATGTTAGTTTTAGAATCATGTGGAAAAGTTCTATAATCAGATGACCCCAATTATCAAAGATTAGCCTTTATAAAAACTTCTACTGGATGACTTTAGTTAATTTGTTTGCATTGTTAGTTCGATAATTTTTAGTGATTGTATTAATATATTGCATATAGTTTTAACGTTCTTTAGCAAACCCTCACAGTAAATTACCAAATAAAATAGTTGGTCCTTAACAGCTAAAATTTTGACTGCATATCAGAAAATATAATAGCGCAATGGCGTCATTTTTCAGTAATGTGGAAGGATATTCCAAGAAAATATACAGATTGCTTTCAACTACAAGATCAAATTATATTTCGTTTGATTTAAAGTTCATTTGTAGAAACCGACCAGCGCAGCGGGCGTAGCTTGCTAGTTAAGTTATAAAAATATTAAAATGTTATAGTGTCATCATTTTTTTTTATAATTCTAGCATATCAGTAAATGGGTGAAAAATTGATCACAAAATTCCCCATTTACATACATGAACCAAGTTTAGTTAAATAAAAGAGTAAAAAATAAAAAAGCAAGTGACAAACTATTATGTAAATAGCGGAATCAAAGGCTCAAAATATTTGTTTTTATGTAAAATCACATAATTTAAAATCACCAACCAATGTAGAAGCCAAACAGCTTCCTTTGTTAAGTGCTGCATTTTCAGGTTTATTTGCATGTTGGCCTGAAAGATTTCTCGATTTAAACTAGCGGAGATGACCGAACCAAGCTCAGTTAAAATTAGCTTTGTGTTCAGCTCAATATGACAATAAATTCTCCCTGTATTATTGCTATAAATCATTTTATTTTATAACAGTAATATTTACAGGAACAGCCCTGAAGTCTTTTGCAGATCGCAAGATTCACTGTCCAACTTCACATACTTTTGGTTTAGGCCAAAGCACTTCTTTATACTTTATATAGATGTGGGATTAATTGCGGGAAAGTTCTGTGTACCCTGATTGGTTGAATTCTGTTTTCGAGAACGTCCTATGAACTCTAATTGGTTGAATAATGTATCTCGGATCCTATTGGGAGTTTCTAGAAAACTCGTTCAGATTCTGAAAGCCAACTTCTTTCGCTAAATGCCGCCAAAATTTAGCGAAAATTCGCAAACTTGGCGACATTCTTTCATTTTGCGCCAAGCATGTGTTTTGGCATTGGTAATCTTGAAAGTCGATTTCCCCTCCAAATCTCGCCAATGCCACCAAATTTGGGGAAATGGGTCCAACTTTACCACTTTGTTTACTGCTAACTGTGCAACAACTTAATACCTGTTTCAACCTTCATTCCCATTGAAATGCATTGACCCGTAGTGACCCAAAAACGAACCACTAATTAAATTTTTTGGAACATGTGACTAGCCCAACGGTCTTTTCGTATCCCAAAATAGTAGGATACAAAATTTAGTCAAAATCGTTAGAGCTGTTTTTTAGATAAAATTTGCATACACACACAGAGAGAGAAGATTTATTCTATTATTTATTATTTATTATCGTATTATTTCTTTTTGTAGTATTTTTGTTTTTGTAGTTAAAATATTTTCGAAAGTTTGTCTTTTCTTTTAAATTTCATTTATAGAAATTATTAAGATCCTTGACTGATTGAGAGGTACTGCTCAGACGGGGAAACCAAATGTGTAGAGCATGGATGTCCCTCTCGGTCATCCCGGTCTTATTAATAATAAAAAAAAAATGTTACAGGCTGTAGTCCGTGGACTCGAGCCGCCGATAACGAGACAAAGGAGAGGCTCAAAGGTAAAATCATGATAAATAAGAAAATAATGGAATGTAAGCGAAGAAACGCCATAAAATGGCCAGGATGCTAAAAACGCGACAATGAACATTCGGGATTGCAACCCTTAGTTCTTAGTTTAGATTATTCTTCCTGTCTAACAAATAAGCATACCTGTATCTAAATGAGGTGGGAACAACGAATTCTATCGGATGTCGGGTGCCGTTGCCATATTATGCCCATGATAATAGAAGGAAAATTAGGCCTATTTTAAAGAAACTAGGTAAAAATACGAGTTGAAGACGCCACGTGTTTCTCACGATATTTGAATCGTCTGATAATTAAAGCATTTTTCGAATACTGCGAAAATTGCTCTAAAAAACGCATTCGTGCTAACTGGACGACTTATCTTTTGACAAAATCATATCCCCCTTCTTTTTTTAATTAAGAACCGAACATCATGGTGACCTATGCTATTTTTATATTTTGTTAAAGGGATAATCTATATTTTTTTTGTCTTTGTCACGTTTTGAAAACCATGGTCTGCGAGAGAAAAACCTTTCAAAATGAAAGAAAAACAACCTCCGTCTCGAAATGACTCAAAATATTAGAACTAATAATCGTTTTCAGAGAAACGTAATCTCTTGTTTATATTTCGCTTCAAACTGCTCGGTAAAAATTGACGAACCTTCTCGCACGTCTTACACAGACATCAACTACTGCCTTATCAGTTTGCGTAATTGCAGCTTTTTTGTTCTTAGGGTCCAGTAGGTCTGGTAGGTCAATATCTTAATATAGAAAAGAAGAAGAAAAAATGAATCGTCTTTGTTCAAGGATCTTAAGTGACAGATAATTTTTGAGAAACTTTGGGTTTTTGATTTCTTTCCCATAAATTAGGTGTAACTGATAAGTATTCTATGATGTAATGGTAATACGCAATAGTACAACAGCAGGGCTGGCTTTCACTTTAAAGGGGCTAAAATGACCCCCCCCCCCAAAAAAAAATCATAATAATAAATAAATAAACAAATCTGGAGCCTTAAATTGCTTTCAAAGATATTTTTCCTTTAAGAGAGAGATTTTAGTCTCAATAAATGTCCTAAAAGACATCGGACCAAACGTAGGCCGGGGTGCAAGTAAATTTGGGGCTCTATTTATTTATCTATTTATTTTATTTTATTATTATTTTTATTTTTTAACCATTGGGAAAATGGTTGTTGTTTTCGGTCGAGAATGGACCACTTGACGTCGTCACTTAATTTTTTTAAGCGTCTTTAACGAAATTCTGTAACTTGTAAATCTGTAACTAGTTACGTAAGAATTTTCTTTGAATAGGCAATAGAAATGCGTAAAATCGTTACAAAAATGTTAAAGTTACAAAAAGGATAGATGTTAGATGCAAACTATCAGATATGAAAAAAAGTCGAATTCAAAAATTGACGTCAGATGAGAAATCGTCTTATATAGCATAAAACGTGGTCTTCAACTTTAATTTCCTCAAAATACCTTTAGCTCAGACATCAATCTAAACAAGAATTAAAGCAATACTTAAATTTTGCTTAGGGGATGGTCTGCAAATAGAAATTGTACCAAACTTTAAAAATTTCAATCCTAACTAGAAAATGGGAATGCTAAAAAAAAAAAACCCGGAAACTTTGGGGAAAAAACTGGATTTTTTTCCGTTTTTTCCGAAGTGTTATTTTTCAGTTTTTCCAAATTGGAAAAATTGAAATTTAATTTATGAAATAATATATTCAAAATGTTATTATGGCTGCATTTTGATATTTTTCTTTATATTTTTTCATGTTCAGTGTCTCTCATGAAAATGTTAACATAGAAAATATGATCTGTAAGCAGTTTAGGAAGAATTTGAGTCCTTTAAAGAATCCTTTACAATTTTTTCACCTTAAAACATAGAACCCTCCAAAAATTCAGAATTTTTTCAATCTCCATTCTGAATCCTCCAGAAATGTTATGATTTTAGAATAACAAAATATGCCGTATAACAGCTGAAATCACCAATGAATCTCTTATCTAGCTGTATATACATTAGTGGGCAAAATTTTGGAAACCTTTTGGGTAAAATGTTTTTTTGAAATTTGATGGCTCATAACCAGTGGCGCAGCCAGAATTTGGTTCTAGGGGGGGGGGGGGGGTTGAGTTTATAATAAAGATGATCGCCGGTTATATGAATCATCGGTTAATGGAATTAGTCTTTTAACTGAATGAAATCATAATGCTTTTCTCCGCAATTACGTTGGTTATGATTCATTTAAACAGCGTTTACAATATTAGAGTTACAAACTAATGCACCAATGAAATAAAACAAAACTAGGTTAGATTTATAAAGTGTTTAAAAATGATGAGGAGAAAACTTAAAGATGGAAGAGCACAGTACAGCAAATAATTTTTACATATAAAATAACAGAGTTGGGATCCATTTGTTCAATCAAAAATACACAAGGTTTCATTACAAGAGAATCACGAATTCTTATTCCTAACCTTAATAATAATGAAGCAATTTTAACAAAATTTTCAATAGACTTACTTACCTTGCTTTTTGCCAAATGTAACAAGTCATTTAGAACTTTTAGGGCTAGAGTCTTGAAATTTCATATGGATGTTACTTAAAAGACGTAAATGCTCCCCAGAATTTATTTTTTCAATTCGAAATTTAAAAGAATGCAAGAGTAAGAAGCATTCTAAAATTGCGATTTATGTGACACAATTGGTATGAAAACTTAGAATTTGGCATGATGATTACTTTTATGTAGTAAATGCTTCCTTATAACATTTTTTAAAACATTTAAAAATTTAAAAGGACGAAATGAGCTGAAAACTTTCTAAATTATGATTTAGTTGAAACTGTTAGTGTTAGAAACTTGAAATTTAGTATAGAGATTACTTTTAAGATGGAAATGCTTGGCATAAAGAATTTATTATAAATGGGAAATTGTAAGGTGTGAAACAGCTGAAAGCATTCCAAATTACGATTTATTTAGAACCTCACGTCATATCGGGCCTCTCGAAGACGATCTTTTTTCTATGCTAAAAGTAACTAAACGTCTGTATTTCGACACAATCCATTAAAAGCATCTTGGAAGATCAAAATTACAGCGCCTACAAAAATTTGGAAACACTCTGATAAATAAAAGTATTTAAAAAAATCTGAGAATTTTTCGATGACAATGCAAAATGAAAGTTGGGTATTTTGGCGTGGGTTTGCTCGGCGTCGGCTCATGTTTTCAGTATTAAATGTGACTAAGTTTGTGACTTAGTCTTTTTTGACGTGACTCTGTGTTTCTGTGACTCTGTTCTCTTCGACTTTAGTCAAAGACTTAGACTTTTTTCACGGAATTTTAAAGAGGGGTTGGATACAGTTATATTTACAATCGAATAAAATTTCAGAGAGTTCGGACAATAATTTTTTTGTGTTGTTATTTTAAAGGACACGTCGCAAAAAAAAAAAAAAAAAAAAAAAAAAAAGACGCGAGAAGAAAGCGTTTTTTTTTTTACAGCTAATCAATATTTTTTCACGGTCTGTAAAACCATTATATTTATAACCATGGCTTTACAAATTTGCTAAAATCTGGTAGTCAGTAAAAAATTCTAGTTACCAGTAAAAAAATATAACCTGCTCCCGTCCGAAGTCACTAATTTTCAAAAACACAAAAGTTTTTTATCAATTAATTGAGAAAATTAATAAGCCTATTGTAAGATTATTAGTTACATAGTTTATAGAATAGTTACATCATTTAAAAAGATGGTATAAACAAAGTTTTCTAATGAAATTTATCAAAATTATTTATCTATGAAAAAAAATGTAAAGGCTGCATTAACCGGTATGTTCAGGAAATGCTGATTGCCGAAGGTTTCAAATGTCTGGATAAGTGAGTGCTGCAAAATCTATATCTGATGAGGGGGGCATGGATGAAACAGTGAAGCAGGAAAACAATTTCTGCCTATTTTTGTGTCGAAGTCAGTCAAATAATTATTTTTTATTAATTTAAAATTTGCATTTGCTAAACTTATTTTTACTTAATTAAAAATGCCGAAAATGAGAAAAAATGCCATTTGTGGTCATTTCTTAGGTCAATTTTTGTACAAAACATTATAATAATAATAAAAAAAAAATCAGGTTAAATAACTTGGTGGCTAGATAGAAAAACTAGGTCGCCAGTGGCGACCTGGCGACTGCATTGGTCAAGACCTGTTTATAGCTGATGAAAAATTTATAGATTTCAGGCAACTGGAGTTATTTTTTTTAAAACTATGAAACGAGAGACACTTACGAGGAAAAGAAACAAACAAACAAACAAGAAGGTGTCTTTTAAAAATGCTTTTCTGTCTAATAATCAATATTTTTTAGTGAAAATTTCATTTAAAAATATAAAATTGATATAAGATATATAATCATACAAATTTGAGGTAATTATCATGAGCCCAGGCAACGCCGGACGAGTCAGCTAGTATAACTTTAATGACATGCAGATAGCATTCGTTAAAATGTAATAAGTGTAAATCAATGCATAACTAATTTATTGCTGATCAATTTAAATTAATGCATGGTTAGCGTAAAATTGTGTGTAATTATAGATAGTATTTTTCTAAAAAGATGCATTTAACGCACATTTAACGCCTTTTTTTTTTTTTTTTTTTTTTTTCAAAATCCATACTCACAGGCATGGATTAAATTCTAGGAAAAAAGAGTATCGGAACTCTAATTTACAGCAGTAATAACAACCATCAACCCAAACCCCCTTTCATTAGAAGGAGGGATGCATTACGCTTGTTATCCCACCCGCATATTTATATTTCATACATTATTTGTAAAATTTAAAGCAATTTTGTCTTTTGTAAAAAAAATAACAATACATTTTGACTGTATCTATATTCAATTACACATAATGAAATTTAATAAATGAGTAGAGCAGAAAATAAGCAAAAGGAAAAAAAAAGAAGAGCCAAAAATAGAGCCAAAAATAATAATAATAGAACAAAAAACATTGAAATTGGAAATGAGGAATTTTCAGAAAATCCTACTCGCTAAAAATGTCTTTATATGAACTAGCAAAACATAAAACTGGAGCTGTGTGCCTGTGAGCTTCATCGCAAATTTACAATGTTTTACAAACACGAGCAAATTACAGCGACTAAAAATAACAATACCACGAGTAAAAATACGGTGCGGTTACTTCTGACATTTCTCATCGCCGTTCGAAAACCATTGAGACATAAAACAATTGAGTCTACATCTGTGATCGCTAGATAGATACATGCTCCAACGTGTGCAACACGCGACGTCACATATGTAAACGCTTTGGTAGGAATTGACGCAAAGTATTGGTGATGGGAGAAAAAGGAAAACATAATTTAAAATTCGATTTTTCAGAAATGCTCTTCCGCTGAACATCGGAGCGCAATGTTTATGAGCTCCGGTGAAGTCTGACCAATATTTAAACATTGACTAAAAACAAAGAAGTATCGGAGCGGAGCTCCGGTAAGCCCCAGCGCAAATTCAGCACTGCTCACAGGCATGTATCTATAAGTCAATGAAATCACAATCAGTGCTTCTTTCCACCGAGGGACAGGATGCAGTGCCTCCTCGAGAGCAATATCATGTAGTTATCAGGCGAAGTTTTACTTTCCTGATAATTAAATAAAATCTCAAGTTTATCGTAAATGACAGGTAGTACATATACGCTCTCATCCTGTGAGGAAACATGTCGTAGACTTGAGGCTTCGATGAAAAAAAAAATATTTTATTTTAAGAAAGATAATTGAAAAAATGAGGCGGTCCCCCAGCACTCAGAACGTCTATATCTTCACATCATGAAAACTCAAAATCGAATGCCTTTTATTGAGATGCCACAAATTTATCCGCGTCGACCCATAGCTTACAGAAGAAAATTCGTCAGGGAGAAACACATTCTAATTTTTTTTAATGCAAACTGCCAAACCAGATTACCATATCAGCATCTTTATAGCAACAGAAACCTAACTGTCCGAACTTAACATCTGCAGGAATTTTAGCATGCAGATGTATCCAGAAATAGACGTTGTATTTTATCTTTCTTTATTTATTCTGTGATCCAAAATGTATGCATTATGAAGGCACGCAGATGCCAAACTGAAAATGATTTCATTTCTCATATGAAAACCGCAAGCACATACGAAAGAAAGAATTTAGACATGTACATTAATTGAAAAAGGATCACTTCAAGCTGCGATAAAAGAGATTAAGAATTATTGAATTTTAAATAGAAAGGAAAGAGATTTTCTTTTCACAGAAGCGCGATAGAATTAAAAATAGCTAAAAGAGGAAACACAACTAATTTATAAAATTTTAACGATAAATATATGAATCTCCATCATAAGCAAGACGTCGTTGCTACATTACCAACAAATGAAATATAGTCTTTAAATTTGTGTACAGACCCCCTACGAAACAAATGATTCGAAAGAAACACCGATTGCAAAAATCTGCTCACAATCGAAAAATAGCTTTTTATAACTTTAAGTATACTTTTTTAAAATTCTTACTTTTGAAAAGATTTTTTTTCCTAGTTACGCACATAGCTTGGTCTTAGATATAACTGAGAGCTAAAAACGCAAAAAAAAGCCGCTTGAAACTGAGACAGACTTACAAAGTGTATGTTTTTTTTTCTCTGGAATTCGATGGTCTGTTATTGTTTCGAACGTGGAACAAAGACAGAAATGCAATTAAGAAACAGACCACTGTATACTATATAACTCAAAGCGTCTGTGTGAGAGTATATGACCCTTCTTTTACTATAAGACGTCTCGACAAAGTGACGCAAAAAGGCCAAAAAACTTAATTTTAACTTTAGTAGTTTTGATTCATATAAGAGGCAATTATAGTAATTTTTTTAGCTCTGGGGGGGGGGGGGGTTAACCCCCAAACCCCCTCCTTGGCTGCGCCACTGCTCATAACAACCAATATTTCTTAGTTATACCATAAAAGCTATATACCATTGGAAATATAATTTAATAAAAAATATCCTGCAATGCAGTTTGTTCAATTCTAATTAACTTATCAAACGTTATAGCCAAATAATTAGAAAAAGGCAGTGAAATCTGATTAGGTTGATGATAATGATTTTTCTTTTTCTTGAGTGTAGCCAATGCATATGAATGTTTGGAGTGTCAGACAGATTCCATTTTATTTGGTAATGTGTCAATCGAAGCTAGGGTAGGATTTCAGAAAAAATATATATATGCCATATTTTGGTACTTATAGGAGGACTTTTATCATTATTTTTTATTATTGCTATCAAGCTGCTAAAGTTCTTTGCCACCTTTCAATTTTTGAGCTAGTAAAGCAAAATAAAATTAACAAAACATCATAAAGTGTTGATTAGTTACCCAGAAATCAATGTGTAACAATATGTTTAAGTGTAGAAAGCTATGGTTAGGAAGAAATTTTAAGTAAAATTCGAAGTAAATTAACAAAGAGATGTCCAAGTCAAGCAAAACACGACTGGTAAAGGTAGGAAAAGGTTCAGGAGATCAATTGGCGTTAGATGAGTAAAGTCCCTGTGTATAGGTCACAGAAAAATCTCGGTGAATGCAACATGAAATGGCATACTGAAATGTGGAGTTGAATAAAGGTACAGTTCTGTAGAGAATGCAATATTTTGGTCTAAATGCTAGAATTTCATGAAAAAAAATTATAAATCAAATAAAGGTTGAAAATGTTAAACTGAGCTAAAAGGCATGTTTACCAGACAGAGAAACAGTAGGGTCATGTTACTTGTAGTGTTAAAATGTTTTTTTTTTAAAATGGAATTCTAGCATTTAGACCCAAATACTGCACTCTGCACAGTACTGTACTTTCAGCTCCCCATTACAGTGCATCATTTCATGTTGCACATACTGAGATTATTGTTTTCTGTGACCTATACACAGGAACATTACTCTTCTACCGCCATTCTTGCCTTTACCAGTCTTGTTTTGCTTGACTTAGACATCTCTTTTGTTTATTTACTTCTAACTTTACTTCAAATTTCTTCATAACCATAGTTTTCTACATTTAAAAATATTGTTACACATTGATTTCTGGGTAACTAATCAAGTCTTTATGATGTTTTGTTAATTTTATTATGCTTAATTAGTTCAAAAATTGTAAGGTGGCAAAGAACTTTAGCAACTTGATAGCAATCATAAAAAATAGTGATAAAAGTCCTCCTATAAGTACCAAAATATGGCATACTTTTTTTTTTTAAATCCTACCCTAGCTTTGACTGACACATTACCAAATAAAATGGAATCTGTCTGGACACTCCAAACATTCATATGCATTGGCTACATTCAAGAAGAAAAAAAAATATCGTCAACCTTTATCTGATTATTTGGCTATAACGTTTCATAAAATAATTATAATTGATCAAACTGTATTGCATGATATTTTTCAGTAAATTATCTTTCCAGTGGTATATAGCTTTTACGGTATTACTAAGAAATATTGGGTGTTATGCGCCATCAAACTTCAAAAAAGCATTTTTCCCAAAAGGTTTCCACAATTTTGGCCACTACTGTATTTATGAAGGACCTCATTAAAAATATCTAAATAAGAACCTAAATATAACAATAATTTCTGATTCACAAAATTTTGATTATACTTTTTATGACAATTTTATATGATTTTTTTTTTATTAATCAATATTTTTTATACAAAATGTTCACAAAAACAGGATCACGTGAAAAAAAAAAATTGTAAGCAGACCTATGCAACTTCTTTTGTTAAAAATAAAATTCATGTGCAAAATTATTTCAATAACTACAAGAAATTTAATATAAAATTTGAAACATGCATTTATTTTTATTGGCAGAGCTGCGATTTTTCATGTAATCAGATAATAATCGCCAGAAATATTTAACTATTATTAGAAACAAGTTATTTTTTAATAACATGTAATTGAAATTATTTAGTCTTTTCAACCTTTTTTTCTCTTTTCTTCCTTTTCCTTAAATATAGATTTTAAAACTTGTCTAACTGATTTTTTTTTCTAATATAAATGCTTACAAATAAACTTTGCAAAGAAAATGTAAATTTTCTGATAAAAATTGTTTTCAACTAAATATTTCAAAGTATTAAAAAATCCACCTGTTTTATAAATTTCATTAAAGAAATATACATACATATAGAGAAATATACAATCTAAAACTTAAACCAAAACATAGGGTTGGTTTAGGTTTAAACTGGAAAGCTATACCGAAACTAAATACACAAGAAATGAAAATTCCAATTGTACGAAAAAAATAATAATATTGTGAATTATTATCAATTTTTAAGCAATAGAAGATATAAAAATGATTGTGTAGTTCCATTTTTAATTATCTCTACTAGTAATTGAACAAATGTAACTGAAAACTGATTCAACAGAGACATGATATATTACAAATAATGGTGTTAAATTAAGAAAGAAAAGCTACTGTGAAGATTTTGAGACTGAAAGGCTAGCTTTTAAAAGCTGACTTTTTTTTTCTTTTTTGTAATATATTCATGTAAAGTGAAAAAAAAAAATTCTTTAGTATGTAGAAATATAAAAAATGTTTATTATTTTATATTTTTTAAGAAAATGTAACTTATTTTTGAGAAACATTTGTAAGAAATCAAAATTTTTCCAGAAAAACCCCGGAAAAAACTGTTTTTTTTTTTTTTTTTTTTCCGCCACTTCAAAATTTCCTGAAATTTTACATCTCTAATCCTAACACCCAAAGTTGGCATCATATTTGGATATTTTGGCTTATTCTACCTTCGGATACCAAACGGGAAGTCAGTAGATAGGGAATGGGACTTCTGCGTCAGCAGCAGGCGGTGGCGGCGGTGCGGTGATAACACCGCCTGCTGCCGAGATCATACTATAGTAGATTGGTGGAATAACTAGCTTGGGGAAGTTATGTTCTAGTAGGGTGGGGCGAATAGATCTGCTATAAGAGGGGGAAGGGTATTTTAGGGAGGGGCTAAATTAATAAAAAATTTTAATGTCTTATAGTACAAGGTAACGGTTATGGTAGAGTCCGAACACTGCCCCCGCTATCCCTCTGCATTTTCCCAATGGTTGTTGTAATTTGTTGAATTAGAAAATTTATTATTTTTTTTTTTTTCAGACGTATAGAAGTTTTTTCAGTCTCGTTGGGGGACCTCTATAAGCGCGACAATGTGACAGTTTTCAAAGCCTTAATAGTTGAATTTTGAGGATAGATAATTATAAATAATAAATAATGAATCCGTTTCACTTGAAATAACGGCTCTAAAAAAGTGTTTTAAATAATAATAAATATTTTTTATTATAGATTAAGAATATAATATTATCAACTGAAATTTCTAATAATCATCTAATAATTTCTATATATTATTTCTGATGTTTCCATCCCTTTTTCTATGAACATATAAAACGTACAACGGTGAATGAGGTAGCATATGAAAGATTTTTGAACAGGCATTTGACATTGCTCACATGTCGTTTAAAACACGTTGTTTGATTAAAAATTGCAGTTAATTAAAAATTAATGAAAAAAACGTTTCAGCAAATAATTTTAAAGATTGTCGTTCAAAAGCCCGCACGGGTCGACTGATATAGTATTTCTGTTGTCAATATCTCATTTTCTATGTACATACAAAACGCACAAGGATGAATGGAGGTATCATTTTTTCGACTTTTTGATGTAGTACACTCACATTCTGTTAAAACACTTCGATTAAAAATGAATAAAAAACGTACCCGCAAATAATTTCTACGATTGCAGTGTGAAAGCTTTGCACGGGTCTACTATTGTTGTACAAAATTGTTGAGCATGTCATACTCTCAAATGTGTTTGTATACCTCAGCATAATTATCTGACGTTATTTATATAAAATGAGGTTATCCCACTATAATTTGCTAGATTTGAGATTGCAATTCTATGTCTGTATGAAGGGTCGTCTTAATTCATTCGGGGACCCTGAGGTCGATTGATTTTGGATAGGCTTCTTACAAATTTGCCTCTATATTCACATATTTATTTTTTAAACGTATTCAGTTGTGGAAATCTATTTCTATCCTGTAGTTATAGAATGAAATCTGTTGATGTTCATATTCTGTTCCTATCGACCAACACAAAAATATCGCAAAATATTAAAAAGTACGATACTTAACATGACTCTATAACCATAATTTCTTATTAAATGTATGTTTTTATTTTAAATAAAAAAAATATGTAACACGTATTTTGCTAGTCTAGGGAGGAGCTTGGGGGGGGGGGGGGGGGAAAGCGTCCGCTGAACATGGCGGTTTTATGGTAGAACGAGGGGTAATGGAGGATAATTGTCCATCCTAGATACTTTTGAAACTCCAGAATTTTTCACTGACTATGAATAGAAAAATGTATAAGTCATGCGAAATTCCCGTTATCGGAAATTTTTAATGTTTTTACCGCTCTTATACTACCTCTCTGCTAACCGTCCTTGCCACTGGCCCATCTTTAAAGACGGTTCTATGTATTCAGTTTGGTTTCTTCACTTCTTCAGATTTTTTAAAAAGTGGAAATTAATTTTTTTATACGAAAAATCGCCTTAAAAAACGGAAAACCACACAGAAATTTGAGAAATTTTAAGGGAAAAACATGCAAAGTAAAAAAAAAAAAAGGAGAAGAAGAAGAAGAAGAATCGCGGTTGCACAAAGTAGAGCACTGCAAAAAAAAAAAAAAAAAAAAAAAAAAAATGTTGATTTTACAGTATAATACTGGCTGTGCGCGGTAGTGTATTACTGCTTATTTTACTGTTTATTACTGTTAATTTTAAGGTATGGGATGCCAGTATTATACTGCAAAATTAACATTTTTTTTTTTCAGTGAGGTAATGCTACAGTTTTTCAAACTAGAGATCTCGTGAGTGAATACCAAAAAATGCCGAAACTGCAGATAAACGCGAATTTCATTAAATAAAATTTGTATTTATTACGGACTTGTCAGACCGCAAATTCTCAATCAGTAGTGAAGTAATGTTTAACTCATCAGGAATTCCATTGATCTAAGAAAGCTTCAGCATCCAGCAGAGACTGTATGCGGGCTTGGGCACACGTTCCATATGTAGATCGGATCGGATGTTCGTACATTTTTTGAACGAATTTTATGAGCTGTAAAATTAAGCGCGTGCTATGACATAATTTTATTCTTACAACATTAAAATTGTGACATGATAAGTTATT
Source organism: Maratus michaelseni (assembly GCA_963931845.1). NCBI lineage: Eukaryota > Metazoa > Arthropoda > Arachnida > Araneae > Salticidae > Maratus > Maratus michaelseni. Next base: position 150,050,273 of record OZ007592.1, read on the forward strand.
ATTTTCAATTTGGCAGTTTCGTTTATTTTTAAAATTGCTTTTTTAAACGAGCAATGAATAGAATGTTATATTTGCACTCTTTACGAAGAAAATTAGGCTTAATAAAACATTTAAAGTTCTGTAAAATCCATGACCTTTGACGTCTAAAGGTCCTATTCGTAATAGTGATAATCTGAAAGGGAAATAGTCCAGGTTTAAATACAGGTAAAAAGTACTAGTATCCGAAGAAGAGGAATACTTCTGCGATTGACTTTACGTAGGCTTTACAAGGTCTTTAATTTTATAAACGAACCCATCCAGTCGAAAAACTGCTTCAATTAGTGATGGGCATAGGCATAACGATTATTTTGATTATTTGAATGAATCATTCGGACATGCGCAGAAGCATATCTGTCAAACTTCAATTTTTTAAAATTATTCAATTACTATCAGAAATTTTGAAAAAAAAAAGTTTCTGATTTAAATTATAATTAGATTAGACGCCAGATAAAAATGAAAAATGTGTTTCGAAACGCATTTTTCCTTTTTATCTGGCGTCTAATCTAATTTAAATCAGAAACTTTTTTCCCCCCAAATTTCTGGTAGCAATTGAATAATAAAAAAAAAATTTGAAGTTTGACAGATGTTCTTCAGCGCAGGCCTGAATGATTCATTCGAATAATCAAAATAATCGTCATGCCCATCACTAGTTTCAATGTCATTAAAATGCGCAGTTTTCCATTATAAATAAACTATTCACAAACCGTTTAAGTTTAAAAAAGACCAAATATGAGTAATTCTCAGAGAAGTGTCAATTTCAAGTCCCAGGGGTCTTGTGGATGTAGTTTTAAAAATACAAAAAGTAAAAATGATTTAAACTATCAATATTAATTAGTAATGCATACAATGAAAAAAAAAACTTAATTTTATTGCACAGATGTAATTGCAGGCAAAGTTTTGAGATTTTGGTGGCAATTAAAAAAAAAAAAAAAAAAAAAAAAAAAAAACAATTTTTCAGAGAATGATCTTATATACAATGTTTATCAAGATGGCGAAACTTGTTGCAGAATTCTACATGAGAAACATTTAGTTGTATAAAAACGAACAAAAAAAGTTGTTACAGACGATTTCTCACGATAAAGCTGGAAAAAATTAACCCTTTAAGCTTTATTTAAAGAATGTAGTAAAACATTTCGTAAAGAATTCGTAATTGTTTCTGGTATTGCATATAATAAGAAACTTAAAATAAAGGAAGTAGACAAGAATATAAAATCTATTCCCTTTCTAACAAGAAGCTTATTTTAGTCCAATTGACAGAGAAGAAATAGTATATCTGTAGCAGGGTTGGGTTTTTGACATGACAAGCGTCAAAAACTGGTTTAAACTGTCAAAAACTGGTTTAAACTGTCATAAACTGGTTTTAACCGTCAAAAACGCGTAACACCCTTTAAAACTCTTAACAACAATAGGTATACATTAAATATCATGGTGATTTATGTAATATTTTATTTCAATTATAGCAATTTAATAATTACAAAAAAAAAATAGATTATTAATTGTAAGGAAATATTTTTATTTTTTGGAATTTTCAAATCAGAAGAAAATTATTGTACAATTAATAATCTGGATCAATTTTACCTCGCTGCATTCTGCAGCACATAATCAGTTTTGCACATTTATTTACACCCAAAATATTTCTGAGTTTAGAGTGTATAAAGCTAACATTTGAAAATACTCTCTCAATTGATGCTGAGCTAGTAAGACTTGATAGCAAAAGCATTGCTAGTTCAGTAAGTTTGGAGGCTGGTTCAATTGAAAAACCATTGCATCTTACATCTAATGATACCTTTCCACCAAGTCATGGGGTTAACTGTCCTCCCTGTAGTTTGAAATACGGAGGAGAAAAAGGGGATTCTTCAGCTTTGTATGCAATTAGCATTAATGGATAAACATTCATAGATTCTCTCTGTAGCTCATATGTGAGCTGAATCAATGTGTGCATCAGTCAACCCCTCACTCTTAATGTTGAGACGAAAATTATAAACCATAAAATGGTATGGTTTATCATTAGATCCATTTTGTTACACACTTTTTCAATATAAGTGAAATTTCTTTTAGAAAACTGAGCCTAACATGACATGCATGAGCAATTGTAACAGTATCTCATCGAAGAAGTCTAATGCAACACCTATGGGTTTTACCTGAAGTAAAAGATCTTTGTGCTGTTTATATAAATTAAAATCATTAATCAGTTGAGAAATTCCAATATCCATTTTAACCTCATGCTCTTCCACAATTTTCTGAAATATTGACCATTTGTATAAAAAAGTTTCAAGGCAAGTGAGTTGACTATTCCAGCGGGTACCACTTGGCCAGCTGGAATTTTACTTATTCTTTACACTCTTTAAGCCATGCTGCAGAAAGATGATATCATTATTTTAAATTACTAGGACATTTAAGATTTTTTAAGTATGAGAAAAAATGTGCAGCTCATGTGAACACTTTCAAATCTTATATTTACATTTTAAGAAGCACAATTTTACCCCCCAAAAATTCCTTGTGTCTATCCCGTCCCCAAGAAGAAGAATTATGTAATTTGTCAAAGTCCTGCGTGTATTTCTGTGAATAAAAAATATGGACTATTCGAGACAACAGCCTTGTAGCTTATAGGTCTCAAAGCAATCTCCATCAAATGTCAAATACCCCCAAAAAATTCTAAACAAAAATTGTACAGAGTTAAAAAAAATTGCACTTTACAATAATACTTTACTACATATAAATTATTGGTACACAGTAAGAGTGACATTTTAAACATTACGTTGTATATATATGTCACATTTAATGTGAAATTTTATATGTCAATGTACTATTTGAGGCTTTTGACAAAGTTTTTGACAAGAGGTTTTTGACGTGACAGTTTAAACCATGGTTTAAACCGTCAAAAACTGACACACGTCAAAAACCTGCCAACCCTGATCTGTAGTCACAGAATTATCAATAAATGGAGCTGCATTAAGACAAAACAGGCAGATATACAGCCCCCCCCCCCCTAGTAATTCGAATACGAGCCTTTTAGTATGGCATTAGATAATAAAATTTTTGAATAATTATTTTTTTTAAGTATTACATATTTGATTGAAATATAAACATACTATATTAAAAAATATAGAAAAAAAATTGCATCTTCGGATAAAAGTCTCCCTGTCGTATACCCATTGATAACAGATACGGAGTTCTGTGAGGCTGGAGATTCCTTGATTTGATAACTTATTAGTAAATGAAAAAAAAAATGAATTGCTTTTCTTAAGTATAATATTATTAACATGCGAAATTTTTATGACACAAGTTCTAACTTTTTAATTTTGTTACTTATTTGTTAATTTAATTTAAAATAGAACGTTAAAAGAAAATGCGCGACTGTACTTTATTGTTGTTTTATTTAAAAAGCAGAACCCGTGATGTGTTCTTAAATACAATTCCCCCGCCCCGTACTTTGTACCGTCTCTCTCCTCTCTTCTTCTCTGCGGCCTAGCAGATATACATATAAGCCAATAAAATGCTAGGGGAAAAATAGAACAAAAAAATTATATTAAAGAAAAATAACATTTGTCAAATATTCTTTCTAATCCTCTACGTATGTTACTTATAGAATTTTCATGCATTAGATTAAAATATATAATATATATTTATATAACGTCGATATGCACTTTGGCAATCTGTTGAACAAAAATGAGGCAAAATATCTCTGTCTGGTATTAGGAAAATTATTATTGTCATAAAAATAAATATATATAATATAACTTAATAATACAATAAATAAAATATAATATTTAATATTTAAAACACACAACTTTTAAACGTTTATTTAAAAGTTGATATATTAACTATCAAAATCGTTCAAAAAATATCCGAACAGCCTCTGAAGTGCAAATTGTTGCTACCATCGTCTTTTCCTGTGTAAATTTCCACTTTAACAATGTGATTTTACAGAAAAGCTATTACTATTCCTTTTTTCATTCTTTTTTATTTATCTACTTTTTTTTTGTTTTGTTTTTAAAGACTGAGAAATTTGTTAAAGATGTTTATTTTTTAATCGGCTATTTTGTGTATAATTTACAAGTGACGTTTCTAGAGAAAAAAGACAGAAGATCCAAATACAGTAAATTTGGCTTTATAACGAAAATTTAAAAAACAGAACTCAATTAAAACACCTCATCGCATACACTGAGTAAATTTAATTACGAATACACAATATTTGTCTTTCCTTAGCTAAGCAATTGCTTTGATTTCTAACATTTTCTATAAAAGATTTTTTGGTAGCAAATTTACTGCAAACATCATTCAGTCTCCGAGAACGTTTAAAAGTTTATCATCAAGACCAGCCGAAGATCAAACCGGCGGGCGGGCGGCGAGGCGACCGACCACGCTAACTTTGCCTGTAAATCTCCTTTCCCAACAATAGCAATGGTAATGCGGAAAAGTGAGTTTTGATATTTTGAAGGAATTCAAGTCGAAATATTTTTTGTTCCGTTTATCGTTCTGGTTCATTTAAAATTAAATATTTCGCTTCGGTTTCGGATTTGGACGATATTCTTCATTTGGAAACGGGGCTATAAACAAGTGGGTAAGTGTGATCGAAGATCGCACAAAGGGTTTCGTTTAATATTCCTTTCAAAACACTTTATCCTCTCTTTAATAAATCCAAATAAATTTCATTTTTCATTTAGCAACAACAAAAAAAAAAGTCATGTTTTTTATAAAGTAAAAATTTACCGGTCTATTTTTCTCGTTCTTTCGAATATCCAAACCAGCCAAACCAGAATATAATAGCAGGCGAAGCCCGCTATTATATTCTGTCATAATAATATCTGTCATGTGGACTAAATGCGATACTTAAAAAAATTAATTTCAAAATTAAACATCTTGTACACCTTCAAAATGTTAAAATATGCGAATATTTCCATAATCGGGTTTTTATCATGATTCAGTACTTTCCTCAAACTCATATATTTACTATTCTCTATAACTCATATTGATACCCGTTTTGTATTATTCTCAAGCATCTGAAAAATTCGTTAAACTTCCAATAGGACGTCAGATTTTCTTTTTAATTCTCTAATGACGTGATATTAATCTGCATTGTGTACACACACATATTCATACTCCTTGTATTATTGAGAAATCTTAGACATTTTATTACCACTATGACGTCAATGAATTTTATTTCATATTTATCTTTTTTTCAATTGGTGAAACTTTTTATTTCATTTTCATTTTTCACGTGGAAATCGTCTGATAGAAAATTAATTATTGTGGAAAAATTTTCATCATGGATTTTTAATTTTTGGCATCTGCTATAATGAAAAATGTTTAAATTTAAAAGTAAAAGGCTGTTAGAATTTTGGTTTTTTATCTCTATTTATTAAAATAATACGGATTTTTCAAATTTTAATATTTTGAGCTCTTCATAGCCGATATTCTGCTATATACACAAAGTTTCAATTCTGTAAGTTACATAGTTTTTGAGAATGGCTTTGTGACAGACAGACAACGGAGCGGGAGTAATAGGGTTTCGTGAGATGAACGAAACCCTAAACACCAGCTTTTTGGGAAAACATTGAAGAATCTCTCCATTTTAAATTAAATTATTATGCATTTGAAGAATTCACCCTTTTTTGTCTTCTTTACTCTGCTACTGAAATGTGACAGATGTATCCGATAGATAAGAATAACATAAGAAATCTTCATTTACTTTCAGAAAAATTTATGTTAATTATCGAATTTATTAGAATTATAATGGTAAAATAAATTAAGTTATCGCTGATATTAGTAGGAATGAGTGAAATTTCTGAAATGTGTTTAAATTGAGATTTTTTTTTTTTTTGTTTATAAATCATGTAAATTGCTTTTTTTTTTTTTTTTTTTTTTTTTTTTTGCATCTAAATATGTTTTTACTTCATATTCGAAAATCCTGCTTTTGTAAAAATTTTCAATATTTAACCCCTTTGACCCTGATTTTTTTTTCAATTTTGGGAAAAAATTACTGTTATGCTAACAAAATTTAAAATAGCTATCGGAATCACAGAAGTTAGGGTTTAATGAAAGTGAACGAATGCTTTCTTTACCAAAACCTCACAAACGTAGTTATTTTGCGTGTTTTTCATATAACAATAGTCTAAGGAAGATTTTTTGAAGACGTTTGGAAAATGTCGTAGTATAACTAAATTAAACAAGCATAAAATTTAGTAATACTTTTTATCTTTTATCAAAAATTACCAATTCGGAAAATGATTCCCAAATTTTAATTTAAAGGGTTAAACGTATGTTTTAATTAAAAGAAATGCCAACGGCTTGCTAATAATTATGAAAATTATTATTATTATTATTATTATTACTACATACTAAACATAAGTGAAGTCATAATAGGAAATGTAGAGATTCATACTATCACTATTAGGTGCTGGAATTAATAAAAATAATGTTTAAGACAAAATAATACTCAATAAAAGATATGTCCTATTAGTAGGACGTCAGGGCCGAAGGGGTATAAATAATGAAAGATCATCCTTTTGTTTAATGGTTAATTCGGTTTCTGAGCTCGTAAGCGTGACAATAAAATAGCATGAATAAAAGAAATAGAAAACAAAACAACACCAAGAATGCAAAGTGTAAGCAAGCGATCACGCCGCCATTTTACCTATACTGTGACGTTACGCAAATCGAAAATATTGTAGATAATGTATTATTTCAGTTCCAGTTTTGTTTAATCAGAAATAACGTTTTTGTCGGTTTTCTGTTTTGATCCGGTTCGAAGTCTTGATTTCATCAAAAGATGCACATTTAATACAAAAAATCTTCATGTCAAATTATCAAATTCTTATTTATTAATTCTTCTTCTTCTTCTTATTATTATTATTTTTGGCTTTAGGTTTTCCAAAATTTTACATTAGTTTAATTTTAATAAAGAAGCCTAAATATTCATTAGTCTATTAACTTTCTTCTTAATCTTAAGTGGTAATCTACGGTCCTAAATACATCTCTAAAAAAATTAGAGAGGACAAAAACTACTATTATTGGGTCTCTTTTTCGGGTTGGTATTTTTGCAAAATGCTTTAAGATGGTATTATTTATTTCTCTACTTTAGTTAATAATTATTTAATTTTTGGGAGTTTAATTAGTTTCAGTACACGTAAATTCAGATTTAACTTTTGTCATATAGTTTATTTAAAAAATTTAAAGACCAGAATTGAATGATGTCAGTAGTTTGTATTTCCATTTATCTTCTAAATGGCTGAAATTTTAAAAATCAACATGTAAGAACATTTTGATTCTGAACATTATTGAAAATTGCGAGATTTATAGAACGCTGACGGTAATATAATTTTAGTAGGCTGTAACAGTCACCTACAAAAGGTTTTTTTTCTAGAATAAAGTGTTTATAGCATTTATAGTTATCTATACAGGGACGCACAAAATAATACAAATATTTGAAACAAATATATGAAAAGAATATATATGTCAAATGTGGGATATGTAGAACGCGGATAGCAATGAAATTTGACTATGTTGTTACACTCAGCTGCAGCATGTTTTTTTCTCGAAGAAAGTGTATATAGCATTTATAGTTATTTATACAGGGCCGCACAAACGAATACAAATATACGGAAATAATATATGTTAAATGCGGGATTCGTAGAAACCTGACGGCAATGAAATTTTAGTATGTTGTTACAGTCACCTTATACAGAATGTTTTTTTCTAGATGAAAGTTTGTATAGTATTTATAGTTATTTATACAGGGCCGCACAAAACATACAAATATATGAAACAAATATATGTTAAATGTGGGATTTATAGAACGCTTACGATAATGAACTTTTAGTATGTTGTTACAGCCACCTATAGAATGGTTTTTTCTAGAAAAAAGTGTATATATTACATTATGTGTATAAAGTGTACATTTACAGTTATTTATAGAGGCCGCACAGAAAAATGCAAATATATGAAACGAATATATGTTAAAGGTGGGATTTGTACAGCGCTGACGGTAATGAAGTTTTAGTATGTTGTTACAGTCACCTACAGCATGTGTATTCTCGAAGTAAGTGTACATAGCATTTATAGTTATTTTACAGGGCTTCACAAAAGAATACGAATATATAAAGCGAATATATGATAAATGCGCGGTTTGTTGAACGTTGACGGTAATGTATTTTTTAGTATGTTGTTACTGTCAGATAGACAGTGAGAAGAAAGCTGACGGTTAGCAGGCAGGCAAGACCAACAGTTAGACAGCAGACAAAATCAGCCAGATAGCAGACAGACAGACAGAGTGTAGACAGATGACACAAACAGACAAACAGCTTATAGCAGACAACAGGGCAGACATGCAGTAGACAATATACATACAGACAGCACACAGACATATATATCAGACAGAAGACAGGCTGTCAGCAGAGATCAGATAGCAAACAGACAGACAGAAGGAAGCAGATAGACATACAGCAGTCAGTCATACCGCACATAGCAGACAGACAGATATACAGTAAACAGACAGCTTTCAAAGTGTAAAGCAGACTACAGATAGCAGACAGACATACAGCAGACATTAGAGAGAGCAAGCAGATAGACAACAGACAGTCGACATACATACAACAGACAAACAAATGACAGACAGATAGGCAGCATAAAAACAGCCGACAAAGTGTTGACAGACACTTGATAACAGAAAGCCGACAGCAGACAGACATACAGCAGATAGCAGACAGCGAGACAGCAAACAGACATACAGAATATAGCTGGCAGACAGACAGGAGACAGACAGCAGACAGACAGCAGACAGACATAAGGCAGAATGACGTACAGCAAACAGACATACTGCTGCAGATGGCAGATAGACAGACAGCCGACAGCAGACAAAAAACAGCAGACAGATAGACAGCAAATAGCAGACAAACAAACAGCAGATAGCAACAGACAACAGATATTTAGCAGGCAGACATAAAGCATGGAGATATAGCAGACAGAGAAACAGTTGACAGACAGGCGCAGCAAACAGATAGCCGACGGCGTACAGACAGACAGCAAATAGATATACATACAACAGATTGCAGATAATTAGCAATCAGACAGCAGGCAGAGCACAGACACCAGACACACATACAGTTGATAGACAGAAATCAGATACGGATACAGTAGAAAGAGAGACAGCAGATAGCATACTGTAGACAGACCGAAGACAGACAGCAAACAAACAGATAGCATACAAACATCCAACATATGTAGACAGACAACAGGCAGAAAGCTGTTGAACAGCAGGCAGTTAGCAGGCAGATAGGAAACAGACAGCAGGCAGTTAGCAGACAGACAGGAAACAAACAGGAAGACTGCAGACGGACATAGAGCACACAGAGAGCAGCAGATAGCACACATACAGAAGACAAGTAGACGGCATCCAGACAGCCGAGAGAATGTAGACAGTCAGGCAGACAGCAGACAGGGAACACACAGACAACAGGCAGAAAGGCATCCGGTTTATGGTAGACATATACCAGACAGACAAATAAACAGAGAGATACAGAAAGAGCCAGATTGACACATACAGGCAAAAAAAAAGTTCGCACGAAGGGCGCAGGAGGCAGAACCCCCTAGTAAATCTATACTAATACTATTATAAAGAAGTAACGATTGTTTTTTTGTTTGTTTGTTTGTTTGTGTTTGTTTGTAGGGGGTAAACTCTGGAACTACCAAACAAATTTCAAAAGTGATGGGGGCAAAATGATGATGACAATCCGTGCTCCAACATAGACTATATTTTATATCTGTTCCATTACCCCTAGGGGGGTGCAGGAGCGAAAAATGTTCTAAAGTTACGCTTTTTTCAATACTAGGTGATGGTGGCAAATTGATGGTGACAATTTCTGCTGTAACATAGGCTATATTTTATGTCGGTGCCACTACCACCAAGGGGGTGCAAAAGTGAAAAATTTCTGAAATTATGATTTTTGCGATACAGATGGAGCTAGAAATTTGAAATTTGGAATGGTAGTTACTTACAAGAAGTAAATGCTCTCTAAGAACAAATTCTATAAAAAATCGAAATTTAAAAGGGTGAAATGAGCGAAAAGAGTTCTAAAAACATTCTAAATTACAATTTCTACGGAATAGCTTGAACTACAGAACCCTTTTCAAAAGTGATGGTGGCAAATTGATGGTGACAATCCCTGCTGTAACATAGACTATATTTTATGTCGGTTCCAATACCTCAGGAGGTGCAAGAGCGAAAAACGTTATAAAATTACGATTTTTTGCAATATTGAAGGAGCTAGAAACTTGAAATTTGGCATGGTAGTTACTTACAAGATGTAAATGCTCTCCAAGAATAAATTCCAAAAAAATCGAAATTTAAAAGACTGAAATGAACGAAAAGCGTTCTAAAAACATTCTAAATTACAATTTCTATTGAATCACTGGAACTACCGAAACGATTTCAAAAGTGATGGTGGCAAATTGATGGTGACAGTTCCTGCTATATTATAGGCTATGTTTCACGCCTGTGTCAATATCCAAGAGGGGTGTGGTAGCAAAAAACGTTCAAAAATTGAAATTTTTGTCATACTGAAGGGGATAGAAATTTGAAATTTGGCATGGTAGTCACTTATAAGATGTATATGCTCTGTAAGAACAGTTTCTGAAAAATTCGAAATTTAAAAGGGTGAAATGAGCTAAACGTGTTTTTAAAACATTCTAAATTGCAATTTCTATAGAATCTCTGATACTGCCAAACCGATTTTAAACGTAATGGTTGCAAATTTATGGTGACAGTCTCTGCTCTAACATAAGCTATATTTTATGTCAGTGCGACTGCTCTCAGGGGGTTGCAGGAGCGAAAAATGTTCAAAAATTGCAATATTTGTGATACTGAAGGGATTAGAAAATTTAAATTTGGCTAGGTAGTTACTTATGAGATATGTATGCTCTCTAAGAACAGTTTCTAAAAAATTCGAAATTTAAAAGGGTGATGTGAGGGAAAATGTTATAAAAACATTCTAAATTACAATTTCTATGAAATTGTTAAGGACAGAAACTTGAAATTTAACATAGCTGATACTTTTTAAGACGCGAGTGCCCACCTAGAACAGTTTTTTTTTAAATCGAAATTTAAAAGGGTGAAGATGGCAAAAATATTGTAAATTACGACTTTTTTTTCATACTTACAGGATTTAAAACTTTAAGTTTGGCATGGCGGTTACTTTTAATGTACAAATGCTCGCTAACAGAGGTTTGTAAAGAAATTCAAAATTTCAAAGGGCAAAATAAGCGGAAAGCATCTTAAAAGCATTCTAAATTACGATTTCTATGGAATTGTTATAGATATAGAAACTTGAAATTTGACATGGCTGTTGCTTTTAAGACATAAATGTTCGCACGGCACAATTTTTCAAAAATCGAAATTTAAAAGAGTGAAATGCGCGAAAAGCATTCTAAAGATGTTCTAAATTGAAATAGATTCCCATGGAATTGTTAAAGATAGAAACTTGAAGTTTGACACGGTTATTGTTTTTAAACTGATCGCCCAGAAGAGTTTTTAAAAAATTTGAAATTTAAAGTGTGAAAACGCGAAAAGCGTTCTAAAAAGTTCTAAAATACGATTTATTAAGCCTAACATGACGTTTAACTATACTGTCGATTCGCAGACCAGAGTGGTCGTCCGGAATGGTTACAGACACTTTCTTGCCTTCGGATTTTATTATAAGTAGATGGAATTGTTAAGGACAGAAACATGAAATTTGCCATGGCTGATAATTTTTAAGGCGAAAGTGCACACACAGAACAGTTAAAAAAAAACAATTGAAATTTAAAGGGGTGAAGAAGAAAAAAAAACTTTCTAAATTACGATTTTTTTTTTTTTTTTTTTTTTTTTTTTTTTTATACTTACAGGATTAGAAATTTCAAATTTGTCATGGCGGTTAATTTTAAGATACAAATGCTCGCTAACAATGGTTTGTACAGAAATTCAAAATTTCAAAGGGTGAAATGAGCTGAAAGCGTCTTAAAAGCGTTCTAAATTACGATATCTATGGAATTCTTAGGGATAGAAACTTGAAATTTGACATGGCTGTTGCTTTTAAGACATAAATGGTCGCACATAACAATTAAAAAAAATCGAAATTTATAACAGTGAAATGCGCGAAAAGAGTTCTAAAAACGTTCTAAATTGAGATAGATTTCTATGGAATTGTTAAAGATAGAAACTTGAAGTTTGATACGGATGTTGATTTTAAGACGTGGGTAACACAGAACAGTTTTTTTTAAAATTGAAAATTAAAAGTGTGACAGCGTGAAAAGCGTTCTAAAAATATTCTAAATTACGATTTATTTGGAGCTGTTAAGGCTAGAAACTTAAAATGTTGCATGGCTGTTACTCACGTAAATGATCACCCAGAACAGTTTACTGAAAATGCGAAATTTATAAGAGCAGGAGCAAAAGTAAAACGTTCTAAAATTGCAATTTATGTGGTACAGCTGGAATAGAAGCTCCGTATTTGGCATGGTGATACTTTTAAAATGCAAATGAAGAGACCGGTTTCTAAATAATTCGAAATTTAACAGGCTGAAATGAGCGAAAACGTTCTAAAAACGTGCTACATAATTATTTAATTGGATTTATTCGGGTTAGAAACTCGAAGTTTTGTATAGTGGCAACTTTTAAGTTAACGCTCGGTATAAACAGTTTATTAAAAATTCGAAATTTAAAGGTGTAAAATGAGAGGAAAACGTTATATATAATGTTTTTTTTTTTTCTAAATCGTTAGAGATAGAAGCTTAAAATTTGACATGCCTATAATTTTTTAGATGTAAATGGTTGCACAGAACAGTTTTTATTAAATTCCAATTTAAAAAAGGTGCAGAAGGAAAAAACTTTCTAAAATTGCGATTTTAGTGATGCTGCTTGTCTAGAAAGTTGAAATTTGGCATGGCGGCTATTTTTAAGATTTCAGTGCTCGCTATGAACGGTTTTAAAAAAAATCGAAATTTAAAAGCGTGAAATGAGCTGGAAAAGTTCTGAAAACCTTCTAAACTATGACTTAACTGAAATTGCTAGAGAGAGAAACTTGAAATTTTACATGGCTGTTACGTTAGAGACGCAAATTCATCCACAGAACAATTTTTAAAAGTTTAGAAATTTTAATATGCGCAGGAACAATTATCCCTATTGCTTGATTTTGAGATTTTAGCTAATTCTACGGAAAATACACGAAGCTAAAATGCGCGGAATCCGATTACAGAAGAGGCATTCCCAGTTCTCGTCAATATTGAATTTGAATGAGAATATCACCAAATTAGACAGACATAGCCAAGTTGGCTTTATATATGGCAACATATTTTTGTCGCCGAATTTGGCGATATTTCACCAATTGTCGCCAAGCTTGGTGAGAATTTGACGTTGGCGAATATAAATATATAGTGTTAAGCATGTAAGTGTTGAAACGATGCTTACAACTATGAAAGAAAATTTGAGGAAACCATGTTAACTAAAACTCATAAATTAAACTCGTTTATGGATGAATTCTGCTGTCTTGTTTGAAAATGTTAGCTACCCTAAAATTTCAAACCGCTATATCTCAGCCATTTTTTAAGATAGAGACAAAACAAAAATTCCTCCGGATTCTCCAGATGGAGGAATCCTACTGTATTGTTTCAAAATGTCAGCCATCCTATAATTTCAAACTGCTTTATCTCAGCCATTTTTTAAGATAGAGGCAAAACAAATAATGCTCTGGAATCCTTGGACAAGAACGAACATTTAATACAAAATTTTTTTAGGATTTCTAATTTTTTTGTTACATCTTATTTTAATTTGAAAGCTTTAAATGGCTATCACAGCGCCTCCTCCAGGCGCAATATCCCCAAATTCAACTGGAACCTGCAGGCGATAGTAAAAAACATATACAAAAAATTTTGTTCAATTATCTGCATAACTTTATACACTTTTCGATGATACAATAGTGTAAATGAAACAAAAATTGCGATCACAGCGCCCTCTTTCGTCGAAACATCCCCAAATGCAAGTGGGACATGCTGGCCATAGTCAAAAACATAGGAAAAAAAATGTGGTTCAGTTTGAAGCATAACTTTATACACTTTTCGATGATATAATGAGGACAGACAGACATTTTGTAAAAACATGTTTTTCGGAATCTCTGACCCCTAAAACGTGTAAAACCGTCGAAAACCGGAAGTCAAAAAAAATTTCGATTGCAATACTTCCTTATATTGTAGGTAGAAGAAAGTAAAAATGGTGAGTAAAGCCTATTTAAAGAACATTGATAGACAGTTATGGAAAGTTGTGCATAGAACAGGGTTCGTAAATATCAGAATATTAAAAATATCCGATATTTTAATATTTATTTGATATTTTAGATATACACTGCAGAAAAAAACTGTTGATTTTACAGTATAATACTGCGTGGTAGTGTATTACTACTTATTTTATTGTTTATTACTGTTAATTTTACGGTATAATACTGGCAGCTGGAATGCCAGTATTATACTGTAAAATCAACATTTTTTTAATTTTATTTATTATTTTTTTTTTTTTTGCAGTGATATCCAATGTTTTCAAATCACTTATTGATGGTTATAAACATTTTCAGACTTCATATAAATTAGAAATTGAAACATATCCCATTTAAAGCATGAACGTATAATAAAACAATATTCTAAATTTATTTTTCTTTATGCAACAAAATTTTGAAAATCAACTAATTGAAAACAGATAATTTGCTTTTTGCACTCACGAAAAAACAAACTATAGGATTTAGTATCAAATATCAAGAAAATTGTATGCTTTATACAACAAAATTTTAATTGAAAAATATATTTTTTAATTAAAAATTGCAACACAAATGTAAGCCTGCCTGCCTTTTTCATTCCCCAACCTCTGTTGTGCAGTTCAAGCTAAACTAAATCAAAAGCAGAAAATGTTCTTTCTAATGAAGCTGTAAACAACTTATTATATAAATTAGTTTATCTTTCAATGGCTGTTCTAAGTCAATATTGTATTGTCACACAGAATAACAGAATTATTGGTTGTACATTTAAAAATTCATAGCTTCAAACTACGTAAAGCTTGGAAAAGATTTATATATTTTTTTGGCTAAAAAAGTCACTGCCAGAGCAAAGGTTTTTTATTTGCAGCACGACACAGTCAGTAACAGTTGAAAAATTCATTTACATTAGTTTTGACTGAAAAGAAAAAGAAAAAGAAAAATGCCCAGTTAAACTGATGGCATTGAGCTCACAGGCTATTCACACTAGTTGTATATCATACCCCTATTTCAAATAATAATTCCCTCGAAAAATAAAGAAATCGACAATAAATTAAGGGTGGATTACTTCCCTCCCCATTCCCCCCTTTATACATAACCAATGAATCCCCAAAACTAATCAGTGAAGCGTCTTATCAAAATGAATCTATATACAAAATAGGAAAGAAATTGGATAATTCTGCATGAAAAACCCATTTATCTAAATTAAGGGGAGATTAGCCCCCCGTTCCCTCCTTTATACTTAACCAATGAAACCAGTAATCAGGGAAGTGCCTTATCACAATGAACCTTTAAACAAAATTTGAAGCAAAATGGATATTTCTATCAAGAGTTAACGCGTTACGTACATTCATACATACATACAAATAGGTACAGAACCGGCGGGCACATTAGTTCTCACCCTTTGATAGTCTATGAGCTAAAAAAGCATACACAATGATATTTTTAAAATAAATATAAAAAAATATGAAAGTATCAAAAATATCAAATATCGTGATATTTTGATAATAAATATCGGATATATATCAAGATATATATACCGATTGATATATATCAGCGAACACAAAAATAGTGAACTTTTATTTTACGAGTTTTAACCAGCATTCTGGGAAGTTCCGCCATTCTGTCTCTGTTCAAAAAAAAAAATCTTTTTATTCATTCAGCCATACACTTCCTTTTAAAGAGATGCTGGAATTGATAAAATCGGACGATTCAAATGATATGCAAGAAACATTCTATGTCCTAAAATTGCACCGAAGGGTATGAAAATCATAATTGAAAAACATTCACGTTTTTGACCCTTGATAAGTATGGATGTTCGACGGGCTTCGATTCTGCAGTAAACACGGACAAAGATAGCATAAACAAGAAAGAGAATTCCCAAGACCCACTTGAAAGGTTAAAGAGACATAAGGAAATGGGATACCAGAATCGAGACTATTCTGTTTTAATATAAAGAAAAAGATGAACGGAGTTCTACAAATTTATACCAAACATGCAAGTTTGTCATAGTGAAATTTTTTAAAATAAAATTCTGTTTTTTTTTTTCCTTAAAAAAAATGGTAACCTTTTTGTTTAAATCTCATTAAAAATTCGCGGTACTTTTGAGTTGTAGCGGCCCACACAATTATGATTATGTCAAGATTGCAGTTATGATTTCCCCAAGATCATCGCAAAACTTATAAATGTATATATACCCATATATGTATTCCAAATGCTCATATATGTGCCATATACATCATTATATACATATTATTTACGTCTTATATCCTATATATATTATATACATCATATACATCTTATACACATGTCACATATATATGTCACATATGCGCCATATATAACTGTAATAGGTCCATATGTGTCCCAAAATGTTATATTACATCATATATTAATGTAATGTCATATGTGTTTTATAATTTGGCGATAAATCTTGGTCGCTTTGCGATTCATTCTCGGGGCCGCTATAACCCAAAAGTACCAAACAGTCTTGAAGGAAAAAAAAAAAGCTTTTTAAAAATAAAATAGATTAATAATAACAATAATAATAAAAATATTTTTAAAAACAAAAAACTCATATGTCAAGGAATGTTATGAACTTTGACTGTTAATAATGCATGAACGAACAAATCTCTCTCTATATAAAAATAATAATATTGAATTAGCATAGATTATTGTTTACGCTATCATAATGTCTTATTCAGAGATGTAAAAATTAACTCCGAAAATTTAGAGCAAATTATGCGGATTTTTCCCACTGTGCGGGGACTTATTTATAGCAAAATTTTACAATGTGATTCAGAATATTCTACGCATTTCTTATGGAAAATTAATATGATGGAAGATAGTTTTCTGATACCTTCGAAAAAAATCCCCCAGTTTTAAAAAATAAAGAAGGAAATAAAGGTAAAATGAAAACTCTTAAAAAGGCTCTTAAGAAAAAAAAAAAAAAAAAAAACACTCGAGAAGATTTGAATACTGAAAGAGATAATATAATATTACTTGTAAAAGTGATTTTTTTTTTCCAATCATTACGTCAAATCGTCTTTTCTCTTAATCATTACGTCAATGCGACGGACGTGCTTTCCATCGGTTCGTGAACTTTGCATTTCGTAACTCAGGAGGCACGAATCAATTTGATTTTTTGTTCGTTTCCAATAAGAGCTTCTTAATCATATTATCAATTTTGACATGCAGCTGTAAATACAAAATGCTTGCTGCTGCTGAATTTTTTCAAAAACTGGTAAAATCCATCGAGCAATCAGAATATTTCATTAGGGATTGCAGTCAATTGTTGCTTTGTTTATTATTTCACTCTTTTATGTCCCTATAACTGAAGTATTAACGCTTACTTATCCCTCATTTTCAATACCGAACATGCCATAGTAAGCCTCATTAATATACATCAATTGCATGGCAATTCGATTATATTTACGCGAATTCGAGCATGGACAGAAGAACAAGTCAAATTCATAAACGCTTTCCTTTGGAACGCTACCGCGCATGCGCGGTAGCGTATTACTGCTTATTTTACTCTTTATTACTGTTAATTTTACGGTATAATACTGACAGCTGGGGTGCCAGTATTATACTGTAAAATCAACGCTTTTTTTTTTTTTTTTTTTTTTTTTTGCAATGTAGTATCTGAAATGAGAAACATATTTTATAGAAAATTTGAATTCATTGCTCTTGGGAAAATTTGTATGTTTAAAAATCCCAATTTAACAGAAAATTAATGAACATATTTTTAAGTTAAGGATTTTCCATAATCAGGATGTTCAGCAAATTTTACTCACAACGCTCTTCAACAACGAAAATAATAAATATTCTGTAGATAAAAATACAGCCATAAGCGTAAAATTTCATTTGTGCTTATTTTTGAGATTTGTATTCTTTTCCGACCACCCACTTTCCAACAGAGTTGAAAAGTGTTTATGAATTCCGCTTGTCTGTCTGTCCGTGCTCATACTCGTATAAATGTACTCGGATTTCCATTAAATTTACATATGTTATTGAAGTTTACTATAGAATGTTCGGAATTGAAAATGAAGTGTGTAGCATTTACAGTCCGTTTACAGGGACATTCAAAAGAATTGCGTTACATTACAGTGTATGGGTAATAATTTGCTGTGTATTTTAATGATGTTACACTGTTTCAAACATTTTGAAATTGACATATATATATATATATATATCTGAGCGCAGTATAAGATACTTACTATATAATAAGGTATGCATCATTTGCGATGTATTTTAATGCTTATAATGCTTTTAATGCTTTTAATTCTATTTCAATAACATATAACACTATATAACACTATTTTAAAAATATTGAAATTAATATATGTCAGTGATGTGAAGTGCGAAAGGCTTACTATAGAATACAATATGCATAGCATTCATCGTTCATCTAAAGGGACACTCAAAAGAATTCGGTTACAGTACTGTCTAGGGACAATAATTGCTGAAAGTGCGTTTTGAGCTTTGGTACGCGCTTTTAAATTTAACGATTTTTTTTTTTTTTTTTTTTTTTTTTGCATATTACTTGGTGTGTATAAATTTTATAGATCATATACAGTAATGTACAAAATAATTCGAATGCATTTATTACTTACTCATCATACGTAGTATAGGGTAAGTCTTGAAATGTTTTAAAAATAGATTTTTTTTTTTTTTTTTTTTTTTTTTTTTTTGACGGATATACACGTTTCAGACACTGGAGATTCCAAAAAACATATTTTAGAAAAAAAAAAATTGCGTCCGTCTGTGTGTCTGTAAACGCTCTATCTCCCGAACAAATTGAGATAGAAACTTGAAATTTGGTATGTACATAGTATGTAATAATGGGAAGAAGCTGAATTGAATTTCAGTAATCTCGATTATCCGGAACTATTTTTTTCGGACTTTCTAAATATTCGTTCTGATAAAAGGTATATAAATTTTTTCGAAATTGTTTATTTTAAGGAGTGAATATAAATGACAATAAAAAAACATAAATTTTCCATAAAGAATGAAGGCGATTGGATAAATAGTTACCGAGATATTTGTAATTCTATATTCCACACTTTTCGATTTTTCATGACCCTGTATTTCATCCAAATTTCAATTCAAAGATATATTTTAATTGGAAATGAGACATTTAATCCGACGCAATAAACCATTAGTTAATATAATTATCAGTTTTTGGAGTTATAAGGATGTTTCTTTTACGCAATTCAGTAAATAGAGCATTTAAAGTTTATGACGTCATCAAGCCACGTTTTTATTCGAATATTTTATAAGTATAGTTTACACATGTTTTATTTTCATATTTTATATTATGCATATCCATGATGTAGTCCAGTCAAATTGTGCTCAAAAAGTGCTTGAAGTGGAAAATTCTGGTGTAATTGTTTTTAGTGGCTTATTTTATGTTTTTTGGGGTGCTGAATACGAATCTGAAGTTTTCCAACAAAATTTCGTTCGGCAAATTTGTTTTTTTTACAAAAATCCTGTAAAAACACGGACTTTTTTCGTTTTTTTCAAAATAACTCCAAAATTGTGCATTTTGCGTGAAAGTCGGCAGTATATGAGTTAAAGAGAATAAAATTTCCTACATTTTATGCACTGAAAGATTTTTTCTATGATCAATGGTTTAGCCGTGAGAGTGCCGCAAAAATGGGTATTAAAAACAAAAACTGTAAAAAAACGGGAATTACGGCACTTTATGTCGATGTAACATGGAAACAAACCATTTAACGCAAATATTAACCATCATTTATATTAAAGATTATATGATTGACTATATTTTATGCATTTAAAGTAGGGGGAAAGTGCAGTTCTGGCACCAGTGGAAGTTGGGAGCAGTGGAGCAGCTCCACCTACTTTCATGAGTCAAAGTTGCTCCTCCTCCGGGGAGTTCTTACTCTAAGAGGTGATAAAATTTTCTAAAAAGAGGTAAAATTAGGTAAAGGAAGTAAAACTAGGCAAAATCGTCGAAAAACAGTACTTTTCGGAAAATAGCAAAAAACACATTTTTTTACAGCCTTTCTGTTCATAAGGCCTAAAAATAAACATTTCACTGTATACATTATACTATACTTTAAAAAAATAGATAAAATTCTCTACAATTTATGTGCAAGTAATTTTCTTGGACCTTGAATAATTATGAAAAAAGCAATGACGAATACACGAAGTAGTCATCCACCTGCTTATTAAATGCATATAACTTATATGCATCATTATACATGTGTGCAGATACGTAAAACGTTGATGTTAGGTTACATAGGTACAAAAAATGATAAATGATTCACGATTTATTAGTATGTAAACTGTTTAATGTTAAATGATATAGTAAAATAGGTAGTTATGTATTTATACATTATTAATTAATAATTATTATGAACATTGAAAGGAACTTGTCAGTCAAACCGAGTCCTCTTGGCCAATGGTTTCATGTTTCCTGAGGGTATGCCTTCTAGGTCTTCTACACCTATAAAAAAGAAATTAATTATATAATAGCTATTTACGCATACGGGCGCGAAAAGCCGTTTTTGTCCCGAGGATCGAAACTTATGCTCCGGAGAAGAACTGGCGTGTATAATATTTTTTTAAACGGTGGAATTAATTATAACTAAGTTAAGATTCATACAGCATTTTATCATAACATTATTTTTACCTCTTTTTAATATCAGCCCTCTTTTACAGCTCATTTCAGGAATCGGTCACTTTTGGACCCCAAATCAGGGAGCAAAAAAGCTATTATACTACGTATCAGGGTTTTAAAAAATAATTAATGACATAGTTTTAATTGTCTAAAAACTAAATAGTTATGCACAGTGTATTGGGATACATATTTTGACCACACCAAATTAAAAATGAATGAAAAAATAAATGTGAAATGGAATGATTTATGTATAATTACCTTCAAGTACTTCAGGGTATTCCGGGTCATCCTCGTTTTCTTCTATTTCAATATTAGGCATGTTATTACAACTGCTCTCGCAGTTTAGACACATATTAGAGCAGCTGAGGCCTGCTTTTTCACATCAACAGTTTTTACGGCATGTCTTCTTGCCTTTGCAAGAAATGAGTTTTAGAACGGCTTGAGGTGCTGGTGGCTCTAGCGTGGTTATTGGCTCTAGACCATCTTTGGTGCTTTTCCAACCCCATTGTTCAGGATTTTTTTCATTCCCAAGCCATTGCTGAACTTGAAAATACACCCTTAAAGAATGTTGTTTAGCTGCAGCCTCCGTAGGAGGTAGGGACGCCAAATGGGTTGATGGCTTATATGCAGACTTAAGGTAGCATAGATACCTCAATTTGTTTAATGACGTGGTTTCCTTGTCAGATAATTTGTACAAGGAAGTCAAAAAACGATTGCCAGCATCAGTAATTGCATCAGCATCTGCCATAGGGTCTTTAAAAATTTCAATGGCTTTAATTAATGCCGGGTTTCTTTTGAGAGTCTGAAGAAACCTCATTTTTCCTACTTTGAAAAAGGCTGAAGTAGTATCACAACCACTCATGGCATGTAAAAATAATATGTTGTCAGCAACCGATTGTTCAAGTTTGCAGTCAGGAGAAAAAATGAGTGGTGAAACTGTCCCTTTGCCTGGCTTTAAAAAATATACATTTGAATGTATGCCCCTACAGAGACCAATCATTTAATTTGCGTTCATCTTGAGCTTATCAGCACTTTAATATTTCCTTTTTTGGACAACATTATAAACAGTTCTTTTAAAAGCATATTGGTTTTAAAAAAATCTATATTTCAGTAAATATCTTTTTAAAATGGCGAAAATCTGTTGCATATTTGCCTGCAAGGAAACTGCCATTTCAGAAATTTCTAGAATGCGGGGGGGGGGGGGGAACATACACATATCTAAATGTTAAGTTTTGAATTAAAAATATTGTTTGTGTGTCTGAAGAGAATTCATTATTATATTTATGTAATTGTTCAATGGATTTTTTTTAAGTGTTTATTGCTATTTTACAAAAATTACTGTTTTTCGACGATTTTAGATAGTTTTATCTCCTGTACCAAATTTTACCCCTTTTTTCAAAATTTTATATTCTCTTAGAGTACTAGCTCTCCGGAGGAGGAGCACCTTTGACTCTTGAGAGGAGGTGGAGATACTCCACTGCTCAAAACTTCCACTGGTGCCAGATCCACACTTTTCCCCTACCTTAAATGCATAAAATATAGTCAATAATATAATCTTTAGTATCACTGATGGTTAATATTTGCGTTAATGGTTTGTTTCCATGTTACATCGACATACAATGCCGTAATTCCCGTTTTTTTACAGTTTTTGTTTTTAATACCCATTTTTGAGGCACTCTCACGGCTAAACCATTGATCATAGAAAAAAACTTTCAATACATAAAATGTAGGAAATTTTATTCTCTTTAACTCATATATTGACGACTTTCACGCAAAATGCACAATTTTGGAGTTATTTTGAAAAAAACGAAAAAAGTCCGTGTTTTTACAGGTTTTTTGTAAAAAAAACAAATTTGCCGAACGAAATTTTGTTGGAAAACTTCAGATTCGTATTCAGCACCCCAAAAAACATAAAATAAGCCACTAAAAACAATTACACCAGAATTTTCCACCTCAAACTACAATTTGACTGGGCTAATGGGTAAGTATTACGGTGGCCCCCAACGACTAGTTTTTATTGACAGAAATTTTTGAAGGGGAATTTTCAAATGTGTTACACTGTAAAAAAAAATTCGGAAAAGTTTCCGGTAGGAATAGGATTTCCAGTTGCCCGTATAGTACAGGAAACTTTTCCGAAACAACACGGAAAAAAAAACGGAAAAAAACGAAAGTTTTTTCTTTCCGTGAGGAAACTTTTCCCGTTTGATTCAGAAACTAATCTTTAGACACAGAATAAATTCCTGGGTCTTACGGAAATCTTTCCATTCACATAAAGAAACGTTTTGGAAGAATGGAAGAATAGATAGAAAGTATTCCGTTTAAAAAAGGAAAACTTTCCATTCACATAAAGAAACGTTTTGGAAGAATGGAAGAATAGATAGAAAGTATTCCGTTTTAAAAAGGAAAACTTTCCATTCACATAAAGAAACGTTTTGGAAGAATGGGAGAATAGATAGAAAGTATTCCGTTTTAAAAAGGAAACTTTTCCGAATCAGTCAGTAAACTAATCTTGAAAAAATTAAAAATTCCTGTGTAGAATAGAAACTTTTTCTTTGCTTTACGGAATTTTTTTTCGTTATGATCGGAAAATTTTCTGTATTGTAAAGAAACTTTTGTTTTGAAGAGTAGGAACATTAACGGATGAAAATATTGCTTTTGGACACTGTTTTGATTTCCTTTTATCTCAATTAAATATTATTAAGAACTTTTTTGAATACATACACACATTTTAAGTATTTGTTATCATAAAATGCATTACATGTAATGCATTTTATGATAACAAAATGCATTTTATGATAACAAAATGCATTTTATGATACGAAATGTGTGTATGTATTCAAAAAAGTTCTTAGTAATATTTAATTGAGATAAAAGGAAATCAAAACAGTGTCCAAAAGCAATATTTTCATCTGTTATTGGTCCTACTCTTTATAACAAAAGTTTCTTTACAATACAGAATCAGCTTGAAATGTTATTTATTTGTTACAAGTATACTGATGCGCTCATGGGTATAATATAATTAAATATTCAGATGATGCTAAACCAGTGTTGAATTCAGAGCATTTTCTGCGGCTCCGGTGGGGAGGGGGGAGGAATTATATATTTCCTTTTTGGAAATTGCACTTTTTAACCATTAAAAGCATAATATCTCAAATCTTCTGGGGGGGGGGGGGATTTCAATGTTCCAGGGGGGTCCCAGCGGGCCACCCCCTGAATTCAATACTGTGCCAAACAACTGTTCAATATTACTAAAAAAAAGGGACAAGCCTGTATCCTCAAAAAGCTCAAATTGATTCCACTGGGTGTAGCACAAGTATGAAACATGTTCTATGCATATGAGGTGTATGCAACTACTTTGAAGTTTATTGTTGCTGGAAAGAATTTCTATAGCTATATTTCTAAAACAAAGGACATACAAAACCTATCTTTTTAAATCATAATATTGCCCCACCCCTCCTTAAAAAACAGAAATAGCCATATTTGACTGAAAATTATCTTCTTCCAATAATAGGTTTTAAAAAAATAAGCTTAGGGGGTCGTCATCATTCTTAAATTGTACCAAACTCCAACTTTTCAATACATACACCTAATTTTGACGTTATACATTTTTTTTTCTGTAAATTTCTCCCAAGGATACGAAACAAGAAATCACTTGGTCAAGTGGTTTAAGAAATATGAAGGTTTAAAATTTGGAAGTCTTAATGTGAAATTAATTTGCAATTGATGAAAAACAAATTGCAATGCGGGTAGCTTTTTAAGCGTAATTCAAAAACTACTTGACATAATAATTTTGGATTCGCTTATTTGAAGATTTTCAAAATCTATTTGTTAAAATTGTATAGATAATGTTTAGTTCTCTCTTTAAAAAAAAAAAAAAAAAAAAAAAAAAAAAAAAATGTATTTTTAAATTCATTTCAAAAAAGAAAAAAAATAACCTATGAATTTTTAATAGAGGTGGATTTCTGGAGGCTTCAAATATGCAAATCCAAAATCACAGATAGTTGGTAAGTAGTTTCTGAGTTATGCTTAAAACATAGAATTATATGAGACTTATTTCTCAATTTATCAATGTATTTATCAATGCTGTAACTATTTGAGTTTTCACGATAGTTCACTGGTCTTTTTATATGAGTTGCCCTATAGTATTGCTATCAAATCATAACAAAAATGTTTGCTGTAGTTTGCGCATGCGCAGTTAAAATTAATTTCATAAAAATACCTATATCTCATCAAATATTCAATATATTAATATTTTAATCACAGTATACTATTTCTACGATTCTTTGTCAAGTTTTTGGAAAGTGGTGTTAAATTTGGCTGAAAACTCTGCATGTTATAAAAAAAAACTTTGAATTTTTCACAGAAACGTTAATATATTCACGAATATACATGCTATACTTACAAAAAATGCACACAAATGTTGAACAGAACCTACATAGTCATTTACTACAGTGACAGACCATTTTTAGCATTTTTCGTTACTTGGGTGATCGAAAATATTATTTTATTATTAAAGTTATTATCCCCCCCCCCATAGTTGTCCTCGCGATAAAATATTCACTGAAAAACATAAAGTCAAACATGTTCTTTACATCCTCAAAGCTTAAGGGCATTCCGGGCATTTTACTCACGAGTTTCAGTAAGATAATTGACGAAACGTCTGAAATCGGTCACTGCCCCTTAATTTCTGGACACCAGTGTAATATTAATAAAGTAAATCTAAAAACTTTTGAAGCCATGTAACTTATACGAATATATATACAGAATTCAGCTAATCCTAATAAATAGCTTGATGATAAACAAATTTTAGAAGCCATGCAATTTGAAAATGTACAAGACTTTGAACTTGAAGCTCAACTGAAAATTATATAACAAAAAGCCTTGCTAAATGAAAATCCTTTTTAAAAACAGGGTTCGTGATTTTACTTATTTATTTAATCAAAAAATCATATATGTTTTTAATTATTTAAATCAGCTATTTTTTTTTAAATTCAAAATACAATTTTAAAATTATACATTTTACAGTAAAATAAACTTTACTAAATAATTAAAATTAACAATTAGAAGTGTCCATTTAAATATATTTGAAATTAAAAAAATATATAGAAACTCATTCACTTGGTTAAATTAAAATATTTTAATCATATAAATAGTTAAAAATATACAGTTTAAAAAAATGGAGCTACAGAAAAAGATTTAATTTAGAAATGTGAATTTTCTTTTACTTTTGAAAACATGAAATAAATAAAACAAATTGTCTTGTGTCATCACTTATTTACAAAAACTGCAATTTAACAGATATCCTATTCTGTATAAAATACATATACCACCTTGAATTACCCCTTTGATAAAATAAAAAGCATATGCACTCTGCATTACTAAAAGCTAAAGCTTTTTGTTCTGACCAAATTTCTTTATTCATTTAATGAATTTAGAGCATATATTAAACACACTTAAGATGATTATGATTATATTTTATAAATTTCAATGGATATGAAAAAAATATTCTTTGTTATTAAAATGTTTGAAAAGAAACACCAATTTTCCAGCTTTATGAGTTCCTAAGCGATTACAGAGTTTACAGTGAATTAAAGTTTGATTTATTTGAATTTAAAATAAAAATAATTAAATCAGGCCTTTTTTTAAGATTTTAAAACTTTAGTTGTTTATGAGTTTACATTTGCAAGTAATTGAAATTGTATGAAAAAAATATATATAACATTTCAAAGTATATTACTTACCATGCAATCTTTATTTTCCGAATCTTTCCATAAATAAATTACGTTGGAATATTGAACCATTTGTTATTTACATGTGCACAATGAAATCATGAGATATCTACATAAATATCAATAAATATACTGTTGACTGACCTATATTCATTTTACTATATTTATGAAGTCTAGTTGCCTATAAAAATTTATGTATATTTAAAGTCAAAATTTTATCATCATTAATGACAAAGAAAGAAATGTTTGTGAGTCTTTTATTCTTCAATGGCAGATCACTTAATAGAAGAATATTAAAAATTACAAATAATTCAGGAAAAATATATAAAAAATAAGTGTATATTTAATAAAAAATCTGACTTCGCAAATGTGGTATGTGCTGTTTTTTTTTAAACTTAAACTTAGTAAAATAAATCAATCGCATTTAATCTGCACAAACATTAAATTGCACATACTAACAAAATACTATTTAAAAAAATATATATAAGTTACTCGATTTTTTTTTCTGGCTAACTACAAAAGACAGAAAAAATAAAACAAACATTTATACTGAAAAATAACATTTATTTGCAACAAAACTATAAATCAAAATGTTATAATGAATAAAAATTACAGCAATACTGATATTACTTCCATTGACAGTTCTTGCCTTCGAATAGCTGCACTTAGTAAAAAAGTAGGCCTAGATTCTTTAATTTCTTCCAGGCCTTAATTGATTACACAATATGATGCTACCAAAACAAAATTGTCCTAGGACATTTCTCCGAAAAAACTGTCAAACCATCAATATTATTCGAGAACAGCATGATTTCCTTTCTTACATCATCATTCGCTATTAAGCAAGGATGATATGCTCTAGCTGGAATGCGACACTGATCACTGCAGTATTATCCTGCAATAATAACAATAATAATATTAATATATTTTTATTTTACTAATTTCTAGTGATCATGTATATTTAATGGGACAAAAACAGCACAACAGCAATGAATGATTAAGAGGACTCTTCGTCTTCAGCGATAAGTATTTTTAAGAGCATAAAATTTGAAAATTTTCCTTTCAGTAAAAATTTCAAATTTCATAAGTTTTTAAAATACTTAAAAATTAAGGAAAATTATTAAAATGTACAATTTAAAAATGTTAATTTAAAGATGCACATTGGACATCTGCTTCCTGCTGGTGAAAGCTATATTTTGATAATTGTATAAGGGAATTTACTACCTCTTTAAAATTTACGTAGGTTACCATGGAATTTCACGATCTGCATTAAATGAAAAAAAAAGCGTGCCACAGTAATATAATAGAACGTGGGTAAGTGTGATCGAACATCGCTCAAAGGGTTTCGTTTAATATTCCTTTCAAAACACTTTGTCCTTTCTTTAATAAATCCAAATAAATTTCATTTAGCATCAACAACAAAAAAAAACTCATGTTTTTTATAAAGTAAAAATTTACCGGTTCTGCATGAAAACCCATTTCTTTAAATTAGGGGGTGGAGAATAGCCCCGTTCCCTCTCTTTATACTTCACCAATTAAACTTCAAAACTGATCAGGGAAGCACCTTATCAAACTGAACAAAATTTGAAGCAAATCGGATAATTCTGTATGAAAAACCCATTTATCTAAATTAAGGAGGGGAGATTAGCCTCCCGATCCCCCCTTTATACTTTACCATTGAACCCCCAAAACTAATCAAGGAAGCGCCTTATAACAATGAACCTATATACAAAATGTGAAGCAAATTGGATAATTCTGCATGAAAAAAATATTTATCTAAATTAAGGGAGGGATTGGACCTTGTTCCCCCTTTCTATACTTAACCAATGAACCCCCAAAACTAAACAGAGAAGCAACTTGTCACATTGAACCTATTTACAAAATTTGAAGCAAATCGGATAATTCTGCATGAAATACCCATTTATCTAATTTAAGGAGGGGGATTTGCCTCCCTTCCCTACCCTTTATACTTAACCAATGAACCCCCAAAACTGATCAGGGAAGCGCCTTATCAGAATGAACCTATATACAAAATTTGACACAAATCGGATAATTCTGCATTAAAAACCCATTTATCTAAATTAAGGGGGGATTGGACACAGTTCCCCCTTTATGCTTAATCAATGAACCCCCAAAACTGATAAGGAGAAGCGTCGTATCACAATTAACCAATATAAAAAAAATTGAAGCAAATCGGATAATTCTGAATAAAAAAAAACATTTATTTAAATTAAGAGGGGGGATTGGCCCCCTGGTTTCCCCTTTATACTTAACCAATGAACCCCAAAACTAATCAGGGAAGCGACTTATCACAATTAACCTATATACAAAATTTGAAGCATATCGGATAATTCTGCATAAAAACCCATTTATCTAAATTAAGGGGGGGGGAAATTAGCCACCGTTCCCCTCTTTACACTGAGCAAATGAACCCCCAAAACTAATGAGGGAAGCGCCTTATCAAAATGAAGCTTTATACAAAACTTAAAGCAAATTGGGTAATTTTGCATTAAAAACCCATTTATCTAAATTAGGGGTGATTAGCCCCTGTTCCCCCTTTATACTTAACCAATGAACCCCCAAAACTGATCAGGGAAGCGCCTTATCAGAATGAACCTATATACAAAATTTGAAACAAATCGGATAATTCTGCATAAAAAAACCCATTTATCTAAATTAAAGGGGTGATTGGACACCGTTTCCTCCTTTATACTTAATCAATCAACCTCCGAAATTGATATGGGGAAACGTCTTATCACAATTAACCTATATACAAAATTTGAAACAAATCAGATAATTGTGCATAAAAACACATTTATCTAAATTAAGGGGGGGGGGATTAGCCACCGTTCTCCTGTTTATACTTAACTAATGAACCCCAAAACTGATCAGGGAAGCGCCTTATCAGAATGAACATATATACAAAATTTGAAACAAATCGGATAATTCTGCATGAAAAACCCATTAGCCCCCAGTTCCCCCTGAATCTTTAACCAAAGAACCCCCAAAACTAATCAGGGAAGCGACTTATTAGAAGGAACCTATATACAAAATTTTTAGCAAATACAATAATTCTGCATAAAAACCCCATTTATCTAAATTATGGGGGGGGGGGGATTAGCCCCCGTTCCCCTCTTTATGCTGAACGAAATAACTCCCAAAATTAATGAGGGACGCACCTTATCACAATGAAGCTATATACAAAATTTGAAGAAAATTGTGTAATTCTGCATGAAAAACCCATTTACCTAAATTAGAGGGGATTAGTCCCTGTTCCCTCCTTTATGCTTAACCAATGAACCCCTAAAACTGAGCAGGGTACCGCCTTATCAGAATGAACCTATATGCAAAATTTGAAACAAATCAGATATTTCCGCATGGAAAACCCATTTATCTAAATTAAGGGGATATCAGCTCCCCGTTCCCCCCTTTGTACTTACCAATGAACCCCCAAAACTAATCAGGGAAGCGGCTTTTAACAATGAACCTATATACAAAATTTGAAGCAAATTGGATAATTCTGCATTAAAAACCTATTTATCTAAATTAAGGGGGGATTGGACACCGTTCCCCCCTTTATACTTAATCAATGAACAACCAAAATTGATAAGGGGAAGCGCCTTATCACAATTAACCTATATACAAAATTTGAAGCAAATTGGATAATTCTGCATAAAAAACCCAATTATTTAAATTAAGGAGGAGGGTACTAATCACCGTTTCCCTCTTTAAACTTAACTAATGAACCTCCAAAACTAATGAGGGAAGCGCCTTTTCACAATGAAGCTTTATGCAAAATTTGAAGCAAATTGGGTAATTTTGCATGAAAAACCCCTTTATTTAAATTAGGGGGAATTAGCCCCCCGTTCCCCTTTATACTTAACCAATAAACCCTCAAAACTGATCAGGGAAGCGCCTTATCAGAATGAACCTATATACAAAATTTCAAACAAATCGGATAATTCTGCATAAAAAAACCGTTTATCTAAATTAAGGGGGCTATCAGCCCCCGTTCCCTCCTCCTTTATATTTAACCAATGAACCTCCATAACTAATCAAGGAACCGCCTTATCAGAATCAACCTATATAATAAATTTCAAAAATTGAAATCGGATAACTCTGTATGAAAAACCTATTTATCTATATTAATTGGGTGGCGAATTAGCCCCCCTTTCTGGCTTTGACAGACTGGGAGCTAAAAAAGGTTTCTATTACAATGATATTTCGGGTTCTGTAGACTCCAAAAGTAGCAGAATTTTCAATTTTTGCCTTACCTCGGGTTCTGCAAACCCCAAAAAGCAGAGTGAAAAGACTGTATACTAAATGGAAAATATCAACGAGAGTTTTTAATTAAAAACAGTTTTCATCTATGCGGTATATAGTCCCAAAATAAAAATAATAATTCAGTTTATAAATTTAAAATCACATATAATTAATTTAATTTCACTTTGAATTGTCCAAAAAACAAGCTAGAGACTGAGTCAAGTCGGCCAGTTTTTTAGCGACACCGAATCTCCCCCCCCCCCCCCGAAAAAAAAAAAAAAAAAAAAAAAAAAAAAAAAAAACGTGCCTGATTTATACTCAGACTCCACAGCCCTGGAAGAAATGATTGGATGAGGACGTATCACAAAAATTCTAAGCTTTGAGATTACTTAAGAGTAGTGCTTGGAAGGGCACGCAAAAATGCTGTGCCTAGGACTCTGAAGTTTAAAGTTGGGTTCTAGTGACATTTATGATTTATATGTTGACATCATGACTCTTTTGAACATTTTTTTTTCTTGAAATTTGAACAGTATTAACACGTGCATTTAAATACATGACAAGATTTAGTTAAATGAAAGCAGAAATATGAAATAAAATCAAGTAAGATTTTTTTTTTGCTAAAACACCACAATTGAAGCTTTATATTTTTGAAGTAAAAAAAATTCAAGCCTTTTGAGGGTTTATTCTCCCTGAAGCCCATTCAATATAATTTTTCAAGACATGAGCACGAAATAAAAATCAGAACAAAAAATTGTCTTCCTTTCCACATGTGACATGATGTTCAGCAGTGGAGATCTCCCCCATCCATCTCTACTGACAAACATTCCCTGTTTGCTTTTTTTCTTTTTCTGTTTATTTTAAATTATTAGAAAAGATTAAATGTCATTTTTTATTTTCAAAATAATGTAAGAAAAATAAAATTTAGCCAATTAAACTTGAATATCCAGGGCGAGGCAGTTGATCTCTGCTGCCCAAGATGTAAGCTTCTGCATGCAAGCTTTTACAGCATGAATATAGATAATATCAACCTCAAGATATTCAGCATATTCAACTTTACGTTTGTTACAACTAAAATTTTGTCTGATATGCAAAGAATACTGAAATTTATTTTACCATATACCAATACAAATTTCATTATATCGTCCTAACATAAAGTTCTCAATTTATTAATTAACATTATAGAATTTAAAGGATTCCCCTTTTCAATTGAATTTTAATACACTACAAATAATTAGGAATGTAAAGAATATTCGACCACTATTCGGTATTCGGCTTAATGGGCCCTTTTGCCGAATATTGAACAGATATTCTGCCGAATACCTGTAGCCGAATATATTTAGATATATTGTCGAATGCTTGCTTATTTGGCCGAATATTCTAAGATATTTGGTTAAATAAGTTCCAGAAAAAAAAAATGTGATTTTAAATATTTTTAACAAACAATATTAAAGAATGATATCTAAATACATTAATTATTATAAGAAAAATAAATCCTAATACTTACTCAATTTTAAAGCTTCATGACAACTTATAAATAACTGTATATAATGAAATTAAAAAATATTTTTCTTGCTGCATATTTAGGCATCATATGAATTTAAGTAAGTATTGCAACATTAATTTATTTTACATTAAAATGCAAAATATATACTGCATTTAAAGTTTAAATATCTCTCTCTCTCTCTCTCTCTCATCAGTGAATTAAAAAAAATTTACTTTATATCTATTTTTTTAATCTGATTTATAATGATGATAAGTTTCTTAAACAATAAAATTCATAAATATTAAAAACAAATATTTTACTGTCTTGTAAAAATGCTTAATCTTTCACAAATTAAATCATTTTTCTAGCTTTTAGTTTTACTTTTAAATAATAAATATATGACTATATAATTACTTTACTAATTAAAAATTAAACATTAGATGTTGATTAAACGAACTAATGAGTTTGATACATTGAAAAGAAAAAAACTATTACCTATACTGAAAAAACATTTAATGAGTTACTTCAAAATAACATACAGGGGTAACAAAATTATTTATCACTGTAAAGCCTGAAATTGTGATGCAAAAATAACTTTTCAGCATTTTCAGGAAGAAGTCTGTTTCGTTTGGTTTCATATATATTACCAGCTTCAGAAAACAAACGTTCACTATATACCGTGCTTACATACATTCAGCTGTCATGATTTTTGAACACTCAAACAAAAAATTTATTTCAATTAGTCCTTAATTTAATTTTTGATTTTAAAATTGGAAAAAAAAATAAATAAACAAATAAAATAATTTTTTTTAAAGTCAGTATTCGGCCGCCGAACATTCGGTATTCGGCTAAAACTTGGCCGAATATTCGGTATTCGGCTATTCGGCCAAATCCCTATTCGTTACATCCCTACAAATAATAAAATGTAAAATTGATTCTATAATAATGCAGTACCTGAAAAAAGACAATATGATTCTGATATAGCATCGAACATAGAAAAATATCATCAATTTATTTTAAGATCATAGGTATGTTATTGATGTCTTCAGTGTTGAATTCAGACATTTTTCTCCGGGAGGGATTTCTGTGGTTCCGGGGGGGGGGATATTATAGAGTTCCGGGGGGATTGCACTTTTTGATTATTAAAAGCATAAAATGTGAAATCTTCCGGTGGGACATTTCAATGCTCCTGGGGGGACTGTCCCCCCACCCCCTGAATTCAACACTGGATGTCTTACAGAATTAAAGAAATAAACAAGGAATTTAATTTAGAATAAGTTAAAAACTATTTAAAAAAACAGCCTACAAAAACTAAGTTTCATTAAGATAATATCTAAGTTAGAAATTTCTGGCACATCAAAATATTTTTTACTTCGGGGATATTTTTCTCATAAAAAATAAACTGAGCGAGAAATAAGATAACATGCATTTTATTTCAGGCTACGCAGCTCCTTAAACATGTTATTCGATTTGATAATCATGCACTATAAATATATGTACATATCAAATCCAAAATATTAAAAATCACATAAATTTTAGTACTTACCATTGCGAAGTTGTTGTTGTTGTTGTTGGTTTGGCCCATGGGCCCGGTGAGCAGCTTTTTATTCCTATACAGCTGTCTTACTCCGCAAAAACCAGACTCCTACCAGAGGTAAAACTATTGCGAAGTTAGAAGTACGTAGAGCAGTTGTCCAATATTTAAAAACATGGCGCCCATCTTCATCCAAAAACTCGATTCTGTTCTGTTATCAATCACGTGACGCAACGCCTTTCATACGTCAGCAGAGAACGAGACTGCGCAGTAAGTCCGGAGAAAGCTGTTTTCCATCCGTTCGGAAACTAATCCGATATAAATAGATTATTTTTATGACTGTAGAAAACCTTTCTGTTGTGATTCGGAATAATTATTTTATCGGTTGTTTTCCGTATCGTAAAGGAAATTTATCTTTTACGAAACGGAAAAGGGTTGGAAATTTTTTACAGTGTATGCATTTCCTAACTGAACTAAGTTTTTGCCTATCACTTGGTGTGCACAAATTCTGCAGGTGATATACAGGGCAGCACAAAAGATCTCGAGTTCATTTCCGTTTAATAACGGAAATTGCTGAAGGGGAATTTACAACTGTGCTATTGCGTTTCCTAACTGAACTAAGTTTTAGCATGCTATGTGGTATATATATACATATCTATAGATCATATACAAGGTTACACAAAAGAATTCGGATACTTTTCCGACTATTGATGATATTGGCTGAAATTAGGTTTTCAAATGTGTTATGCGTTTCCCAAATTGTTTACTTAGACATCATCTTTCATCTTAATAAACAGTGAAGTTTTATTATAGTATTCTGAATGTGTTGAAAAGTGTTTCATAATCTATGCTTGTCACATGATTTTTCGTTCTTATTACTTTCTTCGATATGCATAAGAAGAATCTGGTTAATAATTCCACACTTCTGCATGCAATTAGCTGCAGATTATATGTTTAAGCTGGTATTTCGAAGTAGAAAAAAAATTACATTTTAGGATTTCTAATATTTTTGACATGTAAGACATTATTTTATACAAAACCGAGGACGTTCTGCATTTTTTGTAACTGAGTCTTTGTCATCAACTCCTAAACTTTCCGAAATGAGGTCGATAACGTCCAAATTTTGTCCAATTAATTAACCCCTGCATAGTGTAGAAAATCAAGGAAGTTACATTACAACAAATATACATAATGAACAAATAATGAAAAAACATGAATAATGCCTCCATCTTAATGAATATCAAGATTTTGGTGTTAAGAGAAAGAAAACAATTATAAAAATATTACGTAAAGTAAATCTATGTATTTGTGATCAATTTATATCCTTGTATAACTAAATACGAAGCTTGATGAAAGGGTTAGTTGTTGAGGCATATAGCTATCACGAAAATCGTGAAAAACCACAGCGTATATATCAACACTATCTGTTGGGTTATATACACCAAAATCTAATTAGCACCAATTTAAGCCAAAGTTATTCAAGGTTATGTCCTGTTATTCAATATTAAGTTTGATGAAATTCTGTGTATTAATTCTTGAATTAGAGTGGTCACAAATTTGTGCTATATACAAAAATAAATTACATACATACAGATACAGTATTGCAGACATTTTTCGAAAATAGTCAAATCGTATTCAAGATATCTTAAAACGTGTAACTTGCTCAAATAACGGAAGTCGAAAATTTTCTCGTTTCCAATATTTTTTTCTTCGGTAATATAGAAGAAAGTAATACGTAAAATTCTACTTACCCCGTGATTTTTTCTGCATAGCTGAAAATTGATAGCGTTAAACTAGATTATGCAGACGGATTACGTACTTACTCATATAGTATATTCACGAGACGCGATAACTGAAAATATTCGAATTATCCAAACAACTGGCTCGAAACTTCGAATTATATAAGATTTTAAACATTCTTTTGAACACAGTTTACAAGGGGACGTACAAAACTCTTGATTTAGGTAGAACACTCTTGCTTTTCCTTTGTTTCCCATGCTTCTGCTTTTTGATAATTTTATGTTGATTTTTTATACAGTTTTAAATGTCGTGTTATTTTATCTTCAAATGTGCTGTTGCTGGCGGATAGAAATTGCAAAACAAGATTAGTTTTCTCCTCTGTGATAGATCAGTGATATTAATCTGATAAACTTTCAGATTGAATATAAATGATGACTTTTTAAAACTTTATGACTGTTACTATGAACGAATTTTCATTTTTCATTCTAATAAAATAAAATAAAATAAAATGCAACATCTGCTTTTAGAGTAGCATGTTTTTATTTATATAAATTATAACTTTATGTAGATTTTTTTTTTTGAATTGGTGTGCATTATTACACTGAAAAAAAAAAAAAAAAAAAAAAAAAAAATTGTTGATTTTACAGAATAATACTGGCACCCCAGCTGCCAGTATTATACTGTAAAATCAACATTTTTTTTTTTTTTTTTTTTTTTCCTCAAAGGATATTAATTAAAAAATATAAAAGATAAAGATGCTGCTGCCTTAATATGTCGATAAAATAACGTGTAAAAGAAGAATCTACTGGATTTACTTACCCATCATACGTAGTATAGGGTAAGTCTTGTAATCGTTATGAAAATCGAAAAAAAAAAAAAAAATGACGGATTACACGTTTCAGACACTGGAGATTCCGAAAAACATATTTTTAGAAAAAAAAAATTGCCGTCCGTCTGTTTGTGTGTGTGTCTGTAAACGCTCTATATCCTGAACAAACTGAGATAGAGACTTAAAATTTGGTATGTACTTAGTATGTAACAATGGGAAAAAGCTTATTGAATTTCAGTAACCTCGATTATCCGGAACTATTTTTTTCGGACTCTCGAAATATTCGTTCTGATAAAAGGTATATAAAATTTTTTGAAATTGTTTATTTTAAGGAGTGAATATAAAAGACAATAAAAAAAACATAAATTTTGCATACAGAATGAAATCGAGTGGATAATTAGTTGCCGAGATATTTGTAATCACATTTTCAACACTCTTCAATTTTTCATGACCCTGCATTTCATCCAAATTTCAATTCAAAGACATTCATTTTAATTGGAAATGAGACTCTTAATCCGACGTAATAAACCGTTGGTTAATATGATTAACATTTTTGGAGTTATAAGGATGTTTTTTTTACGCAATTCAGTAATAGCACATTTAAAGTTTATGACGTCATCAAGCCACGATTTTATTCGAATTGCAATGCATTTTATAAGTAGTTTACACATGTTTTATTTTCATATTTTATATTATGCATATCCATGATGGGTAAGTATTACGGTGGCCTCCAACGACTAGTTTCATTTGGGAAACTTGCCAAGTATGGGAATAAACAAATATAAGTTCAAATTAACAAATATTTGGAATTTAAAAGTTTGAATTAAAGGAAGTGGAATGTAACAATAAATTGTACAGAATACCCATCCGTAACATAGCAAAATTTGACGTCATTTTGTTTATTTTCTAGGTGAATATTTCCCCTTTATTAACGTGTTTCACATTGGAGAGATTTTTTTTTTGTTATGAATTTAGAACTGATTTATAACCTTAGCATTATTTTGAATTCCTATCAGTGATGTAGCAATTCAAAAAATTATGATCGGGAAAAAAGTAATCATTTTCAGATAAACTGAACAACAAATATCTATAATTAATTATTATATATTGTAAAAAAATATTTATAAGAATACTTAATTCTTTAAATTAACTATTAATGTCATTATAACAAATCGATATTTTAAATTATTTTAGAAAGAAGATTTAGAATAGGAATAATGCCTATTTCCGAATATGAGTACAATTTTTGGAATATAGCTCGTCTTCATATTAAAATTTGTATCAACTTTTATATTTTTCAAATGGTAATACACACTTTTGACACTTTATTTGAGTTATTTGGATCAAATCAACCAGGAAAAGTTTATAGTTTATGCATTCTTTCTTACATATTCATAGAGTTATAAAAGTAAATGCTTTAGGGGATTAGCCATAACTTTAGAAAAATAAAATTAAGATCTCACTGGAAATATTATTAGAATCATATAGTAATTAACCAGAAAAATTGTACAAAAAAAAATCTAAATATATCACGAACTAATTTTATATGAGTAAAAATTTTATGTAAATTTTCTGGTTGCTTCTAAGATTTTCTTATAATCTGGATTTAAACATTAAAAGAAGACCTCTAAGACCGTAGAAAAGTATAATTTCTCTATATGTTGAAAATTAATGATAAAAATGAGTTATACATTCAAATAGCTATGTTTTTTACTATGGTGGTTATTTTTATGTAAAAATAATGAGGTCATAATACATAAATCTTTTTCGATATGAATATATTAATAATTTCCATAATATATGTTGTTCAATTAAAAAATATATTTAGTTTATTTTTGAGTTTATTCATTCTATATTATGTATATATTTTTAAAATCCATTTCAATCGGGATATTTTTGTGAAGATACAAATAAAAATTTGTCTCACGGATTTAACACTGGCATCCTCAAATTTAGAGCCTTTCTTTTACGAAAAAGTGCACAAATTATGTACTTTACCGGGCTGATTTGATCCAAGAAATTCAAATGAAGTAAGTGTTATCAATTAAAAAATGAATGCTGGATGCAATTATATATATATATATATATATATATATATATATATATATATATATATATATATATAGAAAGATAATAAAGAAGACATTATTCTGAGTCTAATGACATCATTTTTATTTATGATTTTATTATAAAGGACTGCGAATAAAGATTGATGCAACATTTTTTATGAAACAGGCTACATTTATCTAATTAAATTTTCAGCAGAGCTGAAATTACGCTGGAAATTAATGAATATAAATGATGTGAATTATCACTTTACTACACAGCGTACAACCCACAAAGTGAAAAAATGTCCAGACCGGGGATCGAACTAGGATACCTTGGTATAGCACACCAAGGGCTTTACCATTTAAGCCACCAGGACGACATTCAAGTGCTTAAATGGTGCACTGCAAAAAATAAGTGTTGATTTTACAGTAAAATATTGGCAGCTGGGATTCCAGTACTATACTGTAAAATCAACACTTTTTTTTTTTTTTTTTTTTTTGCAGTGTAAAGTACTTGGTGGGCTATACCAAGGTATCCGGGTTCGATTCCCGATCTGGACATTTTTTTCACTCTGTTGGTTGTACGCTGTGTAGTAAAGTGATAATTCACATAATTTGTATTCAGACTGTACATATATAATTGTTTTTTTTTAAGAGAGAAATTATTAAAGTTTAAAAGTAGAAAAAAGTAATATTTCGGACAGCACACGGGACGAACAAAAAGTCCCCATTTGAATGGAAAGGGCATAACCCCATGAGCCCCTCCCTTTCCCACACCCCTAATTTGTAGCGTAAAATTCTTATTAAATAAAATATCTATAAATATAGTTAGAAATCTAAATGAGAAAAATAAATTGTAGATTTTAACGAAAGGTAAACAAACCTGCTTTTTGTTTTAATTGTTTAAGCATGTTGATGTTATTGACTTTTTGGAAGATCCTCAATCTGTTTAACTCTATTCTTTCTCCAACGTAAATTCATTCATGGTTTGTTTTTAAGCTCATTCATCTACATGCATAAACAGATAGTGAACAAGTGAGCGAGGTCACTTAGTTCATCACTCTTTCTAA
Source organism: Maratus michaelseni (assembly GCA_963931845.1). Lineage (NCBI taxonomy): Eukaryota > Metazoa > Arthropoda > Arachnida > Araneae > Salticidae > Maratus > Maratus michaelseni. Next base: position 150,089,921 of record OZ007592.1, read on the forward strand.
TAATAAATTTTTCCAGCTCCCAAGTTTACATCTTGCATCCCTTAAAAGTTGTTATTGTTGTTGAAGCAAATCCATTGACGCACCATTGTTGATTTATTCTGAAAAAAGAAATGAATACACATTATTAATTTATTAAAAAAAAATAATAATAATAACCCGTGTTCTGGCGTTTTTAGAAAAAGTTCTAAAAATAACTTTAACTTATATCGCTCGCAAATTTCATAACTGCATCTCGACTGTGAAAATAGATTCCTGACAGGAAAAGTTGATAAGGATTCATGTATATATATTTTTTAATCTACTAAAATAAAATAACAAGAACGAAAAATCATGTGTCAAGCATAGATTATGAAACACTTTCCAACACATTCAGACTACTGTAAAAAATTTCACAATTTACTAAGTAAACAATTTAGAAAATCATAATACCTTTGAAAATCCAATTTAATTTCAGTAATTACTACCAATAGTCAAACAAAATATCCGATTTCTTTTGCGCAGCCCTGTAGATTTCTATGTATACTACAGGTATGCTAAAATTTACTTCAATTACGAAATATATAGCATACTTTAGAATAAGCGTCTTGTAGTGCATTTCAGGGATATACATCAATTTCAATACGTTTAAAATGGTAAAACATCGTTAAAATGCGCTGCAAATGATTTCCCTCCCATAAACCGTAATGTAACGGACTTATTTTGAGTGGCTGTGTAAATTAAGGATACATTCTATACACACCATATTCTAGAGAAAGCGCCTTTTAGTGCACCTCCCTGATATGTATCAATCTGAATATGTTTAAAATAGTGTAACATAGTTAAAATTCGCCGCAAACGATTTTTCTCCATAGACCGTAATGTAACGGAAATCTTTTGAGTGTCCCTGTAAAAGAAAACATAAATATTACACACTTCATTTTAAATACCAAACATACTACGGTAAACCCCAATAACATATATCAATTTCAAGGCAATACGAGTATATTTACGCGATTTAGAGCACGGGCAATCCGACAGACAAACCGAATTCATAAACACTTTTCAACTATGTTAGAAAGTGTTAAAAAGGGAGAGAGAGGGAGAAACTGGACTTATTCGCTTGCTTGTCTTTTGTAAAGATAGTTGTATCCAGGGGCCTCGCTAAGGGGGGGGGGGACGGGGGGGGGAGCCTCCCCCCCCCCAAACATTTGTGAATGCTATTACACTTGGCAAATTTACAAACTTTTATTTGGCAAATTTGTATAAAACTTTAATAAAAACTATAATATACTCTCTATTTTTAATAGACTTGACAAAAGTTACAGATCTAATTGGGAATATTATTAAACTTTTTACAAATAAGAACTATATTACATTTTCTAACTGTGGTATTTTGGTAAATTGTAAAACTAGTTGGCAAACTTGTTGAATTGGCGAGAACTATTTATTTTTCCTTTTCAATGAGTTGGCAAATACTGAAATTTGACTTGGCAATTTAAGGTCCTCTCCCCCCTCAATAAAAAGTCTTAGCGATGGCACTGGTTGGATCCTAAATAGAAATTGCAATCCCGCAGCCGATTTGAAAAATATTTACTCAGATGTATTGAATACGTAATTTTAAGCATGTAAAAAATAATTTAAAAAAATGTAAAACATAAAAATAAAAATTATTGACTAAAAGGTACTTTTCTCATATTTGCAACAAACAAAAAATTACATATACTTATCATAAATATTGTAAATTTTCTAATGCAAAATTGTAAAGTAAACGATTTATTTACCTTTGTAAAAAATCTATTTCTGGACATCTTCAGCATTTTTAATTTAAAAAAAATTACGAAGTTCGTTTTAGCAATAACGATGTGAAACTGCTCAAATGATAAATAAATCTTCCGAAAAGCATTCCTTTATTTTTAGAAACCCCAGAAACCAAAAGATTTCCGTTATTTAAAGAAGTGTTTCTGAAACAAAAATTTCTTCTGCTGCCCGTAATTTTCGGAAACGTTTCCGAGTAGCTTTTACAGTGTATTAATCTGCTTTGTCAACTCGGAATATCGGTTTTCCAGATGCTATCAATTCTCAAGAAAACATTTCACATGCTTGTTGAACACTATATATCATGTTTGTCCTCATTATTCAGTTTTCCCCTCTCGTTCCAACAGACAAACATAGTAAATTAATAGAATTAACAATAACATTAAAATGAAATCATTTTGTTACTCTTGTATGTATCTATATATATGTTACGATCAATATGATTAATCCGATTATTATTAATAATAACCGGCCATTATGACCGGTCATTATTAATAATAACCGGTTATTATTAATAATGACCGGATTATTTATATTGACCGTAACATATATATTATGCTATCGTACGTGACACAGAAATCGCGATTATTTGTTAATTGTTTAATGGCAACGCCCGAATGAAACGCATCTCATTGGTTATTGTGTAAAAGTCCTTTGGCAGGATTTAGGTCGAGCTAAAACGGGTTTATTTACGTTTCGCTCTTTCGCTGCAATTATGAAGCTTCAAAACATTATTAGATATGCCCGTAAAAGATCTCGGCGAATGCTTGAAAGTGAAGAAGAAGCCGAAGAAGCTTATTAAGCCGAAGAAGCTTATTAAGAAGATAAAATCGAAATAGATTGGATCGAGAACGCCGTCAAACACAGAGCATAAGCGATCGCCAAAATAGGCTTAATAACCGTCGGATGCATGAACGCGTTGCATCTAAAATCCAAATTACTGATTTAAACGTTCCGGAGCATAACTGTGGTACTCGATCTTATACCGAAATGCCATTTAAGTTCAACCGTAAGAACTCCCCTGATCTTTTCATTCTTTAAAAGTATGTGTCATAATTTTCCCTGACCGTTTTATTTTTTAAACGTAACTGTTATACTTTTGAAATTTTAGCTCTTATTTAATTTTTTTACAAGTTTTTAGTATAAATAAATATTATTTAGTTTTTTTTTTATGAAGTCCACGCCACTGGTATATTTTTCAATGACAGTCTGCCCGGGCAACGCCGTCGGGTTAGCTAGTAGATTCTGTTACGCTGATTTGTTTTCTGAAAATGTTTAATTGAAAATTGATAACATCTGAAAAACTGATATTCCGGGTTGAGAAAACTGATTAATACACTTTAAAAACTACTCCGTTGTTAAAACGTTTCTGAAAATTATGGACAGAAAAAGAAACTCTTTTTTCAGAAATGCGTCTTTAAATAAGGAAATTATTTTAGCTTATGAGATTTATAAAAATAAGGGAACGCTTTTCGGAATCGTGGGTAACTGGAACGCGGTTGTATTCTATTTCCGTAAACCTTCTTGCTAAATAATAAACATTTGTCATTTTTTACAGTGTAAAAATTGACAGATGATTTTTTAGTGCCGGAAAGCTCAGAAATTTCCAAAAATTCAAGGTATCATAACTCGGTGAATTTTTGTCATAAAAGAATGGAATTTGTACTGTTGGACTTGTCAAAGCATGTGACTAATCTTTTTAAATGTAACTTATGAGAAGACCCTTGGACCGTATAAAAATTTAAAAAGTGTATTTTTTTGAAAATTAACATCAGGACTATTTCATTCACATAATCTTAATTACTGTTTTAAACACTTTTGCGATTACATTGCCTACGTATTTCCAACAAGTAAAAATTTAAAGAGCGTTTCAATCTTTTTGGAAGCTTTACCAAAATTTTAAGCGACGTAACATTCTGGTTTATTTTGTCTTAAAATTTTCAGTTGTCTAAGAATTATTTAAGATATATTGCAAATATAAAACAAACCACTGTGTACAGAACCTTTTTTAACAAACTAAATTATGGATAAATGTTTGTAATAATTTAATAGTATTTATCATCAGTTAAATAGAAAATAATATCAATAATCGTCTTTAATTTTCCATCAGTTCATATAAAGTTTTTCTGTACCATTTTTTTTTTCTTTTGAATCAAGAATCAAGAATGAGGTTGAGTGTGCCTACATGGGGCGTAATGCCCATGTTTACAGCTGATCGATCTGGGTCTATCTAGGCAGAGTGATGTTGATGCAGTTTTGAGACAGTTCTCGCAGGGAGCTGCAGTGGAGAATGCAGGATGAGCATCTGGTGGTTGCTTCTTGATCAATGATTTCGTGGTGACCATAGGGGGGGGAGGGGGGTGGAACCCCATAGGGGGGGGAACCCCATAGGGGGGGGGGGAACCCCATCAGAGCCATACAATTTTCTATTTTTTTTTCTAAATTACATGCCGAAATAGAAAATGAAAAAGTATGTAATTTATAAAAAAAGGAAGTAGAATTAAAAGATTATAAGATAATGCTAAATAACCCAAATACATACAAGTACAATACAATTATTAATAATATATATTTATTTTTTTCCTATCATTAGAAAAGAATTTAAATAGGAAAGTTAATGTTAACCGATGCCAAATGTTAGGCAGGAAGATGTCAAAAATGTAAATTAATATATTTATGCCAAAGAGAAAAATAAAGCAAGTTATCAAAAATTTTGAATTTTGAATAAGTCAACGAAGCGTTTAAGATGGTTCCCTCCTCCTTCTTTTCGAAGGTGGAGCAAAACAGTCATCTCTACTCAAGATGGCGAGAGGTCTCTTCTTCCCTCTACTGCTAAGTACACTATAAGGTTGAATGGACCGCAACGCTTCGTTGGGAATTAAAGGGCGATCTCTGTGGAATTTTTTAGCAAGTTTTTTAATTACTTGCGAGATAGGCCTAATTTTGATTTTGGCATAAATGACGTCATTCCGGACAAACGTTGTCGCCTTGCAGATCCTACGTAATAAGCGGTTTTGGGAAATTTGAATTCTTCGCATCTGAGTCTCACAGACCGAACCCCAGACATCAGAACCGTATGTCATGGTTGATCGAATGAAGGACTTATACAGCAATAATTTATTTTTGAGTGACAGACAGCTATGATAAGCCAGTAAAGATTAAAGGGATCCTTGAGCTTTGGTAGATTTGGCAATTATGTCCTTTATCTGCCTAGCCCAGGTTAATTTTATATCTAGATAGATTCCTAGCTATTTATAACTGGTGACCCAGGGTATGAATTCACCATTAAGAGAAAGTTTAGCAACTGGGGAGATAGCTTTATTGGAGAAAATCATGATGGCACTTTTAGTAGCATTGACTTTAATGCGCCAATGTCTTAACCAGATCTGAAGGGCCAAAATATATGCTTGGAGTTTAGTTAGCACAATGTCGAGTGACATGTTGCTTGTCATGATGACAGTGTCGTCAGCATAAAGTGCTAAGTAGACGTCAGGAATCCTTATGACAAGGAATATCATTTATGTAGAGGTTGAACAGCCAACGGCTTAAAATACTACCCCCCCCCCCTTAGATACGCCAGACTCGATAATTTTAGAAGAGGAGATAGAATTATTAACTTTAACTGAGAACGATCTATCTTTAAGATAGTTCAAGAATATGAGGATTAGTTGAGGCGGAGCCTTGAGCAAAATGAACTTATATATAAGTCCATAATGCCAGACCCGATCGAAGGCTTTGGCAATGTCTATGAATACAACGCCAGTTTTTTGTCTGCGATATAAACCCTCATGAACGAGTTCAGTTACTCTCCAAAGCTGGTGCTGAGTCTAGTGTTTGGGTCTGAACCCAAACTGCTCAGGTTTGATAATCGAATTGGAGTAAATGAACTATTTCAGACTATTTGCAAGTATGTATTCATAGACCTTAGAAAGACAGGATAAAAGGAAGATAGGTCGGAAGCTAGAAGGGGCATGCCTGTCCTGTCCCGCTTTTGGGATCGGGACAACCTACGCCTTCTCCCATGCGTCCAGGAACATACGGAGATTAAGCATGCAGTTAATTAGGATAGTAATAAAGAAGAGGAAGATGGAGGAGCATATTGGTAGAGATATTATCAAGACCAGGCGTTTTGTTCTTTTTGAGGTTCCCGCGATAAGATATTACCTCAGAGGGTAGAGCAGGTTTGAGAGTGTTATTGTGATGTGAGTTTATGAAACGTTCAACCTCTATGTTGAGGATGTCGACCGTTATTTTTGTCTTTTGGTTCTTTTACAGATTGGTGATGGGTAGATTCGAGATATTTTAAGTACCGAAACCTGATTAGTTGTTTACGATTTAAAAATATGCTTTATTCTTCATACGTCCATTTATTTAGTCACTAGCTTTATGAGTGAACTCATAGTGCCTTGTGCAATTGTAAAAAGTATAATTATTAAACTGATAACAAATGAAAATGTAAAACATTTTAAAAATTAGCATAGACTAAATGTCGAATTCGGAAATGACACCCTTTCGAAGTCTCAAATGTACAAATGGCACAAGTTGTCCAAAATTAGCCGTTGGGAGCTTTCTCACTAATCCAATAAAACTCATAGGAATTCTGCATGTATAAGCTTTTCTAACTAAATAAATTATAACTACAGTTTCCTACGCCGGCAAATCAAAGAAACCGTTGCATCACTCGTTTGACATTCCAGAGACAGATGAGGACTATACAATACATTTAACCACTGGGAAAGCCGTTGATGCGCAGGGGAAATTCCAGGAGTTCTTTCAAGAACAGAAATCTCACCGCATCAACTTATGAAGGATCAGATCAGCTGATAGAATTTGGAAACCTTCCCCAACCAATGAAAAAGACAGAAAAGAGATGACATTGTCGCTTTTGAGTAAGAGTGGCCGGAAAGAAGATACGATGTCTGCTCTTCCAAAACCGAGGCGTTAAATAGAAAGACGAGATGCGAAATGAGGGAGTTGATGAGAGTTGTTGATCTCAGTTGATTTGAGAGCAGAGAGTTTTGACCTAGAGTTGTCGCGTCCCGCAAGACTTCAATAAATGATTTGTCGATCCGATACAATCAACGGAAGAAGAGACCAAACCCCGCTATCGGTATTGTATGGCCCATTCTGGCCAATACTTTAAAACGTAGCGTATAGCTCTGAAAAGCAGAACAAAAGAAAGAAAGCAGTTTAAAAAAATTGAAAAAAAATATTTCTTGTGTCTTCCACTGAACTGCATAACAGAACGGAACGCTGACGCAGCAGTTCACTTTCTACTGCGACTAGATCGCCTATTTAATGCGCGCAACTAATGTAACTCGCATTTTCCTTAATATTAACTGTATTTTTTCAAACTTTTCCGCATACTTTTAATCATTTTGGACTATTTCTACACCTTTTCCTATTCTTATGGGTCGTATTAAACAAATTTTTCATGTTTCTTGTTGAGTTTACATAAACTTTTATCCTTAAATTGGATAAAATTAAATATTTGTGATAAAAAAAATTAAATTTTTTAATTTTTAAATAAGAACTATAATTTAGTGAAAACTGTAGCAACTTCGTCATATTTTAAAGAGAAAATCGAATTTGAAAATATCTACGCCATATGCCATCCTATGAAACGTAATCAGCGTTTTGCCACAAGTTTTCCTCCAAAATCTAGGGCATTTTGTATTCATGGGCCGACTGCTGCATTCAGGGTAACATAATAGGGCAAGACAAGCCAATGCAGTGCTTTAGGAGGGCTGACGAGGAACGTAAAAACCGCCACGCGTAACCTCCATCGAAAGTAAAAAATGAACATAAAATAAATTTTTGAAATAAACAAGGGTCCGAAAATATAATTTTGAGAACTCTGGTGGAGAACCTCGCAAAAAGCAAGGTCATTCCAGAATTTGAAGCACCAAGCCAAATATGGTCTAGAAAAAAAATGGTACATAGAGCATCCAAAATGTTGGGTGCCCTACACTTTATTGACAAGCTAGTCTAGACTTGGTAAAGACGAAGAATGAATAGGAAGTAAAGTTATCAAGGGGTACCAGAGCCCAAAACTAAGGGGGGACAGAGGGGGCATGTGCCCTGGGCGCCAGAACGGAAGGTGGAGGGGGCGCCAAATGAACATTTGGTCTGTCGCTTGATACAAAAAAAAGTATATGAACTTTGGGTAAAAATGTTTTGTAGTTGGAAAATTCAAAAGAAAAGCTGAGAGTTCATGGGACACTAAACAATAAGGGGTGGAAAATTCACAGAATAAAATACTTATTAAAAACTTTTTTTGTTTTGTTTACTATTATATTTTTTAATTTAGTTTCAGGAAAGCATCTAAACATATTAGTCTATAAATAGGAAGAGCGGTATAAGTGATAGTTCCATGAAACTGTAGATAACACACAAAGATATTTTATGGTATTAGAATTCATTGTTATACTTACTGAAAATTATACTTACTGTTTTTCAGTTCTTAAGATAGTGTGACGCGACTCATATCACTGTGACTTTAAACGTCTGTTCAATCGTAATGTAATACTATAACTACAGTAAAATCTGTGAAAATGAAATCTTTCTATAACGGAATCCTGTCTTAAATGAAAAAATTACATGGACCCAACAGGAAGAATAACATCAATTCTATTTGCTAAGACGGAAACCTAATAAAACGGAATTTTTTTCCTGGTCCTTTCGATTCCGGATTTGCTGGTTTTACTGGATAAGTATTTGACAAAGCTGATTAAACAGTTCACTATTACGTATTTTATGATTACATATTTTTCAGTTTAAAATAAGTCGGCTATTAGAAACTTAGTAAAATTATCTTTGTAAATTTACTTTGCGGGGAAGGGTGGGGGCTTGTTTGTCCTCCGTGAAAAAAAAAAGCTAGTTTCGAACCTGAAAGGCACAGCAAAGCAATAGTATTTGATACACCAGGGGCCCAAAACTAAACTGAGTCCAAGAATTATAAAACAATGGGCACCGCATAGATCGCTAATACAAATTTTGACGGCCTTTCACTAGTACCTGTCACTAGACTGCTAGACTGCAGACTACTAGAAAAAGTACCGACTGCTGTAGTTTCTCTACCTGTAGCCCACAACTCCTAGCTAATGGTACATACTGTGTGGGTCATCAAATTACAGTGCTCTAAGCACTTCCACACGATGCCATCCCAATTAATCCAAAACAAAGTTATTCTGTTGAAAATTTTGATAAAATATCTTCATTATTGCCGAAACGTAGGTGAAAGCTTACTGTGGAGACCCGAAAAGTTTTGGGTGTCTAGTTGTTTGTATGTGTGTATGTCTCACGATAACTGCCGCAAAAAGCATCCGATTAATTTGTTATTAGGTAGGTATGTTGATGAAATACCCGGAATCAAAACTGCATACACAGTAAGCGTTACGTCTTAATGCTAGAGTATAGGGACGCAAAACTGACACAACTGAGCCATCTTGTGGACGGGGTTGACAATGCCAATATGCGGGCTTTTAGTATGACATCATTAGGTATGACACAAAATCTACCATCCGCGCATTCTCCTGAGCATACATACATTGTGAATCTTTACTCGCTCATAGAAGATGTATCTTGTTTACCAGATTTATTGCCAAATATTTTTAATACAGTTTGTTTCGATAAAATATGTACATTTAATAATATCATTTAGTATCATTTTTCCTTCATAATATCATTTTAGTTTCAGTAGTAAAGGTAATAATATATAAGCATTATGTAAGCACTATGTAAGCATTACTGTATTTTCTCCCGAAACTAAAAATATATCGTGAATGTTTTTTAAATATAAATATTTTTATCAAAACAAACTGTATCAAAAACATTTCGCAATAAATCTGGTAAACAAGATACATCTTCTACGAGTGAGTAAAGATTCACAATATATACTCAGGACTCAGGAGAATGCGCAGATGGAAGATTTATATATAAATTCCCTATCTCGCCAAGACCATTTTCTCTATCTTGCTAATGCTGCTACATGGAAAAAATACCTTACCCTCTAAACTTATTAAAAGGTATTGTTACCAGAAAACACCTGTATACTTATTTTTTTATAATTTTAGAACATCAGAAATTGACTGAAAATTGGATTACAAAATTCCATCTTTACACACAAGAACTAAAGTTAAGTTATATAATAAAAGCGAGATACGAATAATAAAACGAGGTGAAAGTAATTATATAAAGTGTGGTAACTTTTTTGGCTTAAAACCTTAAATTTTGATAGATGGATACTGAAATTTTATTACACAAATGTATTCCAATATTTACCACAAACTTTCACTACATTATAACTAATATTTTAGAAACAAACAGAAATTGATATAAATCTGTTGCTTATTCCATGATGTTCAAAATTGCAGATGATAATAATATCATATATTGTCACTTCTAGAAAGATTATTATCCACTAGAGATTTAAAACAATGTAGGTATTCAATAAATATTTTGTAAAAGTATAATAAAAATATTTTGTAAAAAAGTAATAATATACAAAATAATCACGAATAACAAAGAATACAATAGTTATTACAATATACTAACGTTCACCAATTTAACACTAATACAAATGAAAACATGTCGTTTGCGCAGTTTTTTCATAGATATAGGAACTACTAGATTACAAACAAAAAGTTAAAACAGTTATTCACCTTGCTGTAGTTCAAACCCCTTCGCTACGTGGCGTACGACCTTCAGTGACGTGACTTCGCTTTTGATCTGACGGATGCTTTTGCCATTTATGATTGGACGCTTACTATGTATGCAGTTTTGCCCGAAAATGGCGCATTTAGATAATTGATTTAAATGTTAAATTATGGATGCTAAAATTCTCAATGGGAATGTTAAGTTACTCCGATTAGTTTGAAATTTTGTCCATACATATGCCACACATTCTAAATTATCTATGTATTTTTTGATGGAATGTGTGCATCTGTTCGAAAAATATAAAGCATTTTAATTTTTCAATTTTATATTTTCGTTATCATAAGTAATTATTTTTTTCTCATTCACTTTACCAGTTGCCTAGTAACTCTACTTCATAGCGTGTCCATAACCATTAATGAAACATTACCGTAACACCAACAAAAACTATGAAATTATTAATTAGTATGTAATAATTAATTGACAACGATACTGTTCTCCAACACTCTGAATATAGATACCATATACTTATTTAAAAGAAGAAGAAATTAAATTAAAAATTGAAAAACTGAAATTTGTGGAATTTAGACAGAATTTTCAAGTCCCAAATGCCTAAATACCACAAATAAAATGTGTGGTTTCATCATCATATTAGCCATAACATTGCTAAAGAATATGATTTTGGGACTACCACACCATAATAGAGAAAAAATCACAAAGTTCAAAAAATAATAAAAAGAAAAGAAACCTTACCCATAAAAATGAGAAAAAAACAGTGAAATTAAATCATAAAGTTCAAAATACAACTGGATTAAAAAGGATATAGGGAAAACAGCACAACAGTTACCAGATATACAGGGGTCATCACATAACACAGGCAATGAATTGCAGAAAGGCATTACATGTTGCCAAAATAAGTTTTAAAAGATGATAGACCATGGAATATTATTGTACAGCAGAGCAAAACTCAAACCATGGTGCTGCCATCTATGAGAAGATTAATGAATATTCTATGATTTAATAAAAGTAGTGGATTAAATTTATTAGTTAAAGATTAAACCAAACACTGTCTAAAGAATGATAACTATTAGTTAAATAATAGATAAATATAATTAAATAATAAATAAAATTATGTTGATAAAATATTCAATTACATTAAAATAAAAAATGGATGTATTAATGAAAAATTCTATGTTAATAAATTATATGTAAAATGGTAAAATTAATAATTATTGATTAATGCTACAGAAAAATATTTGTATATATATATATATATATATATATATATATATATATATATATATTGTGACTTTCCCGATTACGAACGATTTGGAAAAAGGAAAGTTTAAATAAAATATAAAATGGATCCTCCTGAACAGATCAAGATTTTTATTCTAAAGAATTCGAACAATAAGCAGTTGAAGAGTATAATTGCATGAAATTGAAATTACTAATAACAGTTCTTAGAAGTTAGATTTTCAGAATCTTTGGGAAATCTTATAAGCTTATACTATACATATAATCTAACATTATTAAATTACGGATTTCAGTTAGATATTGTGTGAAGTGAGATGACAATTAAAATGTCTTGTAAAATGGACGTTGAGGCCCCTGATCTGAAGATTTACTAGTTGTTAAAATTGTGAACTAAATCCGGGTTCGACTTGGAGACACCCTGTTTTTTTGACTGAATAACCTTGATTTAATATACAAAAATGTTCATTGTAGAATGCTTCAAGACCTTTTAAAGTTTATCCGATCTTTTTTTTTTAAAAACACCCCTATATCGTTCTGTTGCAATGATTTTTCTTATTTCAAACATTATCGTAAGATAATCTTAATTTGAGCTATTTTGAAATTTAGCAATATTTTGCATCGGCATCTGTTCAACAATTTAAGAATTTCTATACTTTCATCTGTTCAACACAAACATTGTGCTTCAGAGTGCATAATAATATATAGTACTGAAGTTGCTTTGTACTGGACATTTGACAACTTGAAGTTATTTTTCCAAAATTTTATAGCATGTTTTGTTGTGTTATAATGTAAACATCATTTGCGTGGGGCAGTAGCAACATCGCTTCATTCCTCTTACCAATAGCAAATCCGACATTTTGTTTCCAGTATCACAAACTATTCTATTGGTTCTCTTATTAGTCTCTCTTATTAATTATTCCTTGGCTCTTTCTGAAAAATTAAAAAATACTGTTATATACAAATATATATACATATATATATATATATATATATATATATATATATATATATATATATATATATATATATATAAACCTTTGAATTAAAAAAATCCCTGACGGCTCGGCCTACAGGCACAGGTAGATTTCGAAGACGCAGACCGTGGGGCACCTGTTTATTGGGAATTGCAGATGAAAGACCTATTTGCCATGATGTGGCAGTTGGGACCACCCACTTCGAAATATACCTCTGCCTGTTGGCGGAGCCAGCAGGAATTTTTTTGTTTTTAATTTTTTTTATCGCAAGAGTTGGTCCTATAAAAAACTTGTCAGTATAAAAATTGTAGATAATAATAAGAAGATTTATAATAAATTTAAGCGGATTTGATATCTTGGGAATTGACGAAGTTATGATTTTTTTTCTTCTGAAACTCCTATTCCCCCCCCCCTCCATGGGGGCATTTTTAATGAAATCAAAAATCTGTCATACATAAATTTTTGGCCCTTTTCCTAGAAGTAATACTAACTTTAAATGGATTCGATATGTATAAAAATTTAGAAGTTATGGGTTTTTTCTGTTTTCACGTCTGCTTGTAGGCGGAGTCAGCAGGGATTTTTTTTTTTTTTTTTTTTTTTTTTTTTTTACCGTAAGAGTTGGTCCTATAAAAAACTTGTCAGTATAAAAATTGTAGATAATAATAAGAAGATTTATAATAAATTTAAGCGGATTTGATATCTTGGGAATTGACGAAGTTATGATTTTTTTTCTTCTGAAACTCCTATTCCCCCCCCCCCCTCCATGGGGGCATTTTTAATGAAATCAAAAATCTGTCATATATAAGTTTTTGCCCTTTTCCTAGAAGTAATAATAACTTTAAACGGATTCGATATGTATAAAAATTAAGAAGTTATGTTTTTTTTTCTGTTTTCACCTCTGCTTGTGGGCGGAGCCAACAGGGATTTTTTTTTTTTTTTTTTTTTTTTTTTTTGCCGTAAGAGTTGGTCCTATAAAAAACTTGTCAATATAAAAGTTGTAGATAATTTTAAGGAGAATTACAATAAATCTAAGCGGATTTGATATCTTGGGAATTGATGAAATTATGATTTTTTTTCTTCTGAAACCCCTATTTCCCCCACTCCTTGGGGGCATTTTTAATGAAATAAAAAATCTGTCATACTTAAATTTTTGGTCCTTTTCCTAGAAGTAATAATAACTTTAAATGAATTCGATGTGTATAAAAATTAAGACGCTTTGGGTTTTTTTCTGTTTTCACAAAAAGCCCCCTCATTTGCCCCCCCCCCCCCTTGGTTCGATTTTGCCCATTCACGAACTTGACCCAGCTTTTATGCCGCTGGATTTTATGCATCAGTTTGGAAGAGATTTGTGCAGAATTATGGGAGTTATCGTGTCCATAAAAAAGTGACATAGATAGATAGATAGATAGATAGATAGATAGATAAAGTTTTGAACTGGGGGTGGTTTTGGGTTCTGGGAGTCATGATCGGAGTAGATCTGCAAAAAATTTTCAAAAATTCCAACTTAGGGGAGAATGTAATAGGTAATATTTCTTACGAAATCTACCTAAAAAAAGTTATATGTACTGTAAAATTATTTTTTATTAATATCACAGCTGCCAACTTTTAAGCTATTTTTATACCACTTATTTCGAATAGAAATATACATCTTATTTAATCCAAGATATATTACGATTAAATAAGGCAAAGATTTCTTATTCGAAAAAAGTGGTAACAAAACAACGTAAAAATTGATAGCTATGGAATATAAGTGTGCAAAATATATTCATGCAAGGATACATTTTATTACAAATTATCAGAAAATCTTCTGAAAAAAAAAAAAAAAGAAAGAAAGAAAAGTAAAGGAAAAAAATCTCCTCTGGCAGATTTTGGCATTGTTTCTCATATTTTCAATTGATTTTTATATAGTTATTAAACTGAATTGAAAATTTCCGAAATTCTCACGCCTTAACATCTATGGAAAATTAGGTACTTTTCGGTTAGCCGGGCGCCACTGATATGTATATATCTATATATGCATATATATGTATATATACACACATATATGTATGTGTATATATATATATATATATATATACATGCATATATAAATGTGTGTATGTATAGATATATGTATATATATGTATACATAGATATATAAATTTCACTGGCGCCCGGCTAACCGAAAAGTACCGAAAAGTTTATTAAAAAGCATTAACCTGCGTTAATGCTTTTTAACGCAGGTTATTAAGTGGAAATTATGGGTATTATGTGTTTGCTTATAATATTCTCTAATGGTTGATATATGCTAAGTTTGCTTATAATGTTCTCTAATGGTTGATATATGCTAAATTTGCTTATAATGTTCTCTAATGGTTGATATATGCTAAATTTGCTTATAATGTTCTCTAATGGTTGATATATGCTAAATTTGCTTATAATGTTCTATAATGGTTGATATATACTAAATTTACTTATAATGTTCTCTAATGGTTGATGTATGCTAAATTTGCTTATAATGTTCTCTAATGGTTGATATATGCTGAACTTGCTTATAATGCTCTATAATGGTTGATACATACTACATTTGCTTATAATGTTCTCTAATGGTTGATGTATGCTAAATTTGCTTATAATGTTCTCTAATGGTTGATATATGCTGAACTTGCTTATAATGCTCTATAATGGTTGATACATACTAAATTTGCTTATAATGTTCTCTAATGGTTGATGTATGCTAAATTTGCTTATAACGTTCTCTATTGGTTGATATATGCTAAATTTGCTTATAATGTTCTCTAATGGTTGATATATGCTGAACTTGCTTATAATGCTCTATAATGGTTGATACATACTAAATTTGCTTATAATGTTCTCTAATGGTTGATGTATGCTAAATTTGCTTATAATGTTCTCTAATGGTTGATGTATGCTAAATTTGCTTATAATGTTCTCTAATGGTTGATATATGCTGAACTTGCTTATAATACTCTATAATGGTTGATGCATACTAAATTTGCTTATAATGTTCTCTAATGGTTGATATATGCTGAACTTGCTTATAATGCTCTATAATGGTTGATGTATGCTAAATTTGCTTATAATGTTCTCTAATGGTTGATGTATGCTAAATTTGCTTATAATGTTCTCTAATGGTTGATATATGCTGAACTTGCTTATAATGCTCTATAATGGTTGATACATACTACATTTGCTTATAATGTTCTCTAATGGTTGATATATGCTAAATTTGCTTATAATGTTCTCTAATGGTTGACATATGCTAAATTTGCTTAAAATTCAGTGGATGATAACATG
Source organism: Maratus michaelseni (assembly GCA_963931845.1). NCBI lineage: Eukaryota > Metazoa > Arthropoda > Arachnida > Araneae > Salticidae > Maratus > Maratus michaelseni. Next base: position 150,105,898 of record OZ007592.1, read on the forward strand.
AGTTTTCTCAGAAAAAAAGTGTTATTTGTTAAAAACAAAAACTTGAATGTACTGAAAGTGTTCGATTTTACACAATGAAGAAATACTATGTTTTTCTCACAAGCTCGTTTGTAAAAGTTCCAACTCGACTTATAAACTATTGTCAAGAGACACTTCAAGGTTCGTGCCAAAGCCCTCGAAGTTCTTCCTTCAAATGAAAAAAAGAAGCACCAAAAGATAAAACTTATATCTTCTGCGATGACGTTTGTAACCTTCGACTCGTAGCTACTGAGCGGCGGCGCGCTGTTCAACTTTAACTATAAAAACATCCCCGATTTTACTCACACGAGACTCAAAAAACATGGTAAAATAAACTCGTAAAACGTCCACAAATTTCCGGACTTTATTACTTTTTTATTTCCTATTCTCCATTATAATTCATCTTCATCAACTTTCCACCGAGCATTATTTTCAGAAGAACATTTTTAATCGCTAGAAGTTTTAGAGCAGTATTATTTTGTTACTTCCGAAGAATAAAATTGTTCTTGAAATGGATTTCGAAGGCATACTCAACGAAGTTGGAGATTTTGGAAAATACCAGAAATCCGTACTTCTGAAGTTCATGGTGCCAACAACATTTGCTTCAGCGTTTTACGTTCTGAATGTTATATTTATGGTCGCTACTCCAGAACACTGGTGTTCCATCCCAGAACTTTTTTCCACAAATTTAACAGAGATGGAAATAAGAGACTTTGCAATTCCCAAACATTTGGATGGCAGCTTTTCAAAGTGTACCATGTACGCTTATAATTATTCAGCAGTAGCAATAACGTACAAGACAACGGGCAAGATTCCAGAATTCAAATACGTTGGAAAAATAATACCCAAGAAACCAGTCAGAAAATGCATGAATGGCTGGGTTTACCAGAAAGAATGGTACGAAGAGACAGTCGTATCTCAGGTAAATATAATGTTCCAGTTTCTATTATATTAAAATCTGACTATCTGTTTATATGTCACAACTACTACTCCTAGAATATAGAACGCAGCAAGATGAAACTAACGTCAGTTATTCGCCGAGAATGTCATATAAACTCTCAAAATTTTAAAATTTGAATTAATTTCCGCGATATCAGTCGGATGTACTTTCTTTTGTACTTCTTAATGCCATTTTTATAAAAGTGGCAACTAAATTATTCTATTATTGCGACTAAAACAGGGAAAAGGGGGGACTTACAGGGATTATTATATATTTATTGACGTCATTTTCTCATTAAAATAGAAAGTATCTTTTATTTGAATAGATGGTGAAAACAATATCGTGAATTAATTACATTTTTCAAGAAATTTAGAAGAAATAAAAATTTTCCCCATATTCAAACTTCATGAAACAGTTTATTCTGGTAAACAAATATCATCTGTCGACAAATTGTCATCTAGAAATCATTCCACAGTAGTTTTTCAATCAAGGAGGATAAACAAAAACAAATTTAAGTTTGTTGTATTTAACAAAGCAATTCTTGCCTGTATTTACAAGAAGGGAATTCAAAGAGGAACATAGATTTGCACAGATAGAACAGCATTCCTAATATATGTTTTATATAATCGTATTCGTAGACTGATATTCCAGATCGAAACGATTGTTTTAAGACGTAATTAACTAAAAGCTGCGGGATGTGAATTATTTTATTTAATTACTTTATTAGTAATGCAGTAATACTTTTTTCAATTACATAGTTTAAAAAAAAAAAAAAAAAAAAAAAAAAAATTAAATTTCACGCAAAAAAAAAAAAAAGTGTGCAGTCGAAGTTCGTTCTAAAATGACGAGGAAGTTTTCTGGTTTTCTTGTAAACCTACAATAATAAAATATAAAAAATATTTTAAATTCTATAAAAATAAGAAAAATGGAAAAAAAAAAAGAAAGAAAACTGTAATAAAAATTAATCAGTTAAAAAAAAAAAGAAAGAAAGAAAGAAAGAAAACTGTAATCAGGGTTCGTACGGATCAGGGAATTTTCCAGGAGTTTCACCAGTATTTTCTTTATAGAAAAAGAAACCTAGGCTAAACTCGCGAAACTTCGTCTTCTTTTAAGAAGATATTTTCTGTAAGAAAATACTGGTACCGAAGAATTTCCTGGTCGCAAAATTCCAGGAGCTGTACGAACCCTGTGTAATAAAAATTAATCAGTTAAAAATAATAATAATAATAATAATAATAATAATAATAAAGCTCTGATTTTTTCATTTTCTATTAAATAATTAATTACATTTCCGAAAGTTCCTATTGTTCTTTATTCTCAATTATAATACAGTTTTGTTTCTATATATATATATATATATATGTTACGGTTAATATGATTAATCCGGTCATTATTAATAATAACTACTCTACTCCTATCCACTCTTATTTTTCCAATTTTTTCATTTGTGCTGTCGCAGTCTGATCGCTTTCTATGTATTCAAACAGAAATCATTTGCGATTTACTTATGTTGTGGAATAATGCCTTTGATAAAGTGTTTCACAATATACGTCTCCATTTTTTCTTTTTATAATGTTATTACCATCTATATTTGGATTTTTCTTCTTCTTTAATCAGTTCCTTTTGCGATATTGAGTATGTCCTTTCTATCCAATTCTTATTACTGGTTAAGTTATATTGTGTTGATTATATTCTGATTCAATAGCTATATTAATTTCAAAAAGTTTTATTTATGTTAGTCACATATTATATTTTTTCTTCTTCTTTTTCTGGATATTATTCAAACAGGTATGTGTTCATATTTAATTTTTTGTTTTTTATTCACCCATTTGTGTATGATGTTTCGGTGCTGTCTTATACAGTTATATATATTGTAAATGGTAGCACCATGAATCAGTAAATACATTTTGTTAACAATATTTAATTGGTATGTAGAGGGCAGCATAGTGTTATTATATTTTTTCTTTTGATAGATAGTAATTAGAAAATTATTTCAAATAATTGTTTTTCACAAAATTAAATAGGTTTTTATTTTTATTTTTGTTTTTTTATTTTATTTTTTTATTTTTTACTGTTTTCAGTGTGTTTTACTCCCAATAATTTTTGCCTAATACACATTTTTGACGTTCTTTCATCTATTAATGTTTCAATTAAATTAACTGCGACTTTGGTCATAGATTTATGCATTATCATGTGCTCAATTCAAATGATATCAGTCATCAGTATGCTGGATTTGAATTGTGCTACATAAATTTCTTGGTTTGTGAGTAAAATAATTTTTTATTATCTATCATTCATGGGTTTTGTTTTCCTCTCCATTCGTTTACTTCTATTAATGCAATATTTCTGGTAGAAATATACTGATCTTAGCATATTTTCCAGTATATTTTATGGAATATTGCATTATTTTTTTAGACACGTGTAGTGTTCTGCCACACTGATGATTAAACATTGCACATGTCTTTATTCATTTCGAATTCCATTTTTAATTTCATTTGATATCCAGATTGCATTTTTCCTTGCATTATATGGCATCTTATATCATTATATGTATTTATTTTCTAAATTTTCTTGAAATTTTTTAAGTATGTTTGGCTGCGTGCCGTCACTGAAATGGCGCACCGGTAATTTGATGTTCGAACTTGTTAATTATATATTAACTGTAATTGTATTCTGTTTACACTTTATAATTACCTATCTTTAAATGGGAGATTTGGTTAGATTTGATGCAAGAACTTGTTTAATGTATTTTGAAATTCAAAGGTATTACAATTATATATATATAGTATATTCCTCTTCAAATGTCTAATTTAAAAAATAAAATAAAATTGAACGTTAAAAAATTATAAATTATAAATTAAACCATATATATATATATATATATATATATATATATATATATATATATATATATATATATATATATATATATATATATATAAATTTGTGTTTGAGATTTACAAAATATTTATTCAACTAAATTAGCAATTTTTTAAAGAAAAAAAAAAGTTATTTTTATGTGTTGTTTTTGGTATGAGAATAATAATTCCAAAATTTACTCCCAAAACAAAAAATTCTAAAGATAATTTAATCAATATATAACTGAAAATATCAGTACAAATTCTCAACACTTTATTTTTAACACTTTCCAACATTGTTGAAAAGGGTTTAGGAATCAATTTGTCTGACCGTCTGCCCATGCTCTAAACTCGCATAAATATACTCGAATTGTCATGTAATTCATATATGTTATTGAAGCTCACTATGGCATGTTGATGCGTCACGGCTACGGGTATTTTAATCAGGAGTGCAAAAGGATGTATCAACGAGTACCTTTGACAGCATAAATTCCCCTTTCTTTTCCCCGATATTTCGATCCCCTCCCGTAAAGCTGACATCAAGCCGTTCGATATTGAAAATGAAATATGTAGCATTTAGAGTTCATGTACACGGACACTCAAAAGAATTCCGTTACATTATGGTCTATGAAGAAAAATCATTTTCAATGCATTTTAATAATGTTACACTAATGTTAATTTCACACATATTGAAATTGATATACATCACTGAGGTGCACTACTAGATACATACTGTAGAAGTGTGCATAGTTTATTTATGGTATCGTTCATTTACCTTCACGTCCCTCCTGTTCTGGTAGAGCAAGTACGGGTCGAGTAAACCCGACTTAAGGCCTAGGGCCTGGCTCCTTCTTGGGTGTCCAGCCCCGAAACTGTTGGGGGACCTTGGCTCGTCCCCAAGTGTACGTGGTGGTCTCTCAAGAGGGCTCAGAATCACGACAATCGCAACGACCTGTGTCGTCATTCACTTCGGTTCAATGGGAGTGATGCGCAGGTGGTGGTATCACCGGTCGCAGCGCACACAGGAGGACCCTCCTGGTCGTACGCGCTAAAAGTCCCTCAGGACTTGGGTGCGACGGTTGGCGTGCCTGACGGGCTTCTGGCGGCGCAGCTCAGTTTTATTGTTCATTTACAGGAATACACAAAATAATTCATTTACAGTATTGTCTGTGAGCGATTATTGCTGGAAATGCGTTTTCAGTTGGGGTCTGCGTTTTTAAATTTAATTAATTTGTTGCGTATTGCTTGGTGTGTGTAAGTTCTGTAGATCATATACTGGGTTGCACAAAAGAATTCATTTCCTTTCCTTGACTAAAATTACTGAAGGGGAATTTTCTACTGTGTTATGCACTTCCTAATTGAATTAAATTTTAGCGTACTATGTAGTAGATCTACAAAACTATGGACCATATACAGGGTTTCACAAAATAATTTGAATATTTTTCTGTCTATAGATGGTAATTGCTGAAATTAGTTTTTCAGATGTGTTATATGTTTTTCAAATTGTTTACTTAAAAATATCATCTTACACCTTATTAAACGTGGAAGTTTTGTTACAGAATCTGAATGTGATTGGCATTGTAATATTATATATATATATATATATATATACATATATATATATATATATATATATATATATATATATATATATATATATATACATATATATATATATATATATATATATATATATATATATATATATATATATATATATATATATATATATATATATATATTAATAATACAGCTTTTAATTATTGATATTACTAAACTTGAACTAATTATTACAAACTTGATGGTATAATAGTCAGAATACATTGGGATTTTTTTTTCTTTTTCTTTTTAGTGTTTTGTGTGAGGAACTAGTAATTAATAATAAATATATGACAGCTACATGAAATAATAATAATTTTGTTTAAAAAAATGTTTATCCAATTAATTCTATCAATTTTTTCTTTATTATAATTTTAAAATTTCTAAAATAAATAAAATAAAGTAAAAATAATAAGTTAAAAAATTTTTAAGCGAAATTTTCACTGCAATAAATTCTGAAAATGAGAAATTTAAAGTGATCCGAGACACAATTTCTAGAAAACGTTAATTTTTTACTTTTTTAGCTTTATACATAATCGAGAAGTTTTAGAATAAAATAGCGAAAACCTGATTTAAATTCAATAATTAGATCAAAAGATAATAACCCTTTTATGTCGTGCTGTTTATTGTTGACTAAGGAGTATTTAAACTTTAAATCCCTTTATTTGAGATTATATTTGTCCAAGATTCGTCATATATAAATTGATGTATCTAAATGTATATGAACAAGAAAGAAAAATCACGCGTCAAGCATAAATTATAAAAACTGTAAAAAAGAAAAAATAATAAAAAAGAAAAGAAAAGAAAAGAAAAGAAAAGAAAAAAAGAAACAGAAAAAAAAGTCTATGAGTATGCAACATGAGTAAATAAAATTTAAATGAATTAAATAAGTTACAACGGTATTTACAGAAAATTATAAAAAGAAAGAAAGAAAGAAAACTAGACTGTTTGTAACAAAGAAAGATCATCTATAAGTATATTTATTTAGTACTACAATTAGTAAAATCCCGATTAATTTTGCATGTTATACATGTTTTTTATTTATTTTACTTAAAATCTAGAACAAACTTTTTAACCCTTCTCTTTTTAAAAACATATCGCGCTTGAGCATAAAAAATTTATTAACTGATTTTTAATTATTTACATTTATTTTAAATATATTTTCTGTTGGTTTATAAATTTTATCAAAATGCATCTATGTTGAAGTAACATTAAAATTTATATTAGAGATTTTTTTTTATTATTATTATTTCCTTTGCGTAATGTTTTCATGCAATTGCAATGGAAGTATTAAAAGCCGACGACCACAAAACCAACCGGAACACCATTCGATGCATATTTTAAAAATCCAAATTAATATCGATGTCCAAACTTTTATGACAAGGCTTCACGAAAATCAATCGCCCGGGCTTCTATAATACCAGCCAAAACTGTTTTGTTTTTGCATGATGGTTAAAATTTCGCTCAACGGCAAAAATTTCAAAAATAAGTATGACAAATACTTTTTTAAATTTCTGAATAAAAAAATTGTTTTATCAATGAAATGCCAAAAAACTAACCTATAGACAGATGATGACATTTATCTGCCTAATTAGATAATAAATGTTTTCTTCTTCCCTTCCTCTTTCAGTGGGATTTAGTTTGTGATAACAATCAAATACTTTTTTTAATTTCTGAATAAAAAAATTGTTTTATCAATGAAATGTCCTAAAACTAACCTATAGACAGATGATGACATTTATCTGCCTAATTAGATAATAAATATTTTCTTTTTCCTTCCTCTTTCAGTGGGATTTAGTTTGTGATTACAATCAAATACTTTTTTTAATTTCTGAATAAAAAATTGTTTTATCAATGAAATGTCAAAAACTAACCTATAGACAGGTGATGACATTTATCTGCCTAATTAGATAATAAATGTTTTCTTCTTCCCTTTCTCTTTCAGTGGGCTTTAGTTTGTGATTACAATCTGTTAGAGAACCGTCGGTAGCATAATAAATTTTCTATCTTTATAAATTGTTATATCAGTCTTCATATTTTCATTTTCATTTTCATCTTTTGATAATGGTAAAAAAGATTGGTTCAGCTTACCTGAAATTTTCCTTTTGCGCAGAGAATATCCACGGTGTATCCAAAGTATTGCACCGATATTTATCTTATCGATTCATTGACGTATCACTGTATTGAAGAGCCTACATCAGTCACGCGAAAAAACGCTCCAGCTAATGTTAAGTCTATGGGAAGGTTATCGCGCGTTTTCTCGCTCGCATTTTAATATTTTTAAATGATTTTTTTTGCATAGGATAGCTGAGGTCGATCTCTAACGTTGTTAGTTTTTACTTTTTTGATTTTGGTTACAGTTTTTTTATAAGCGGACATTTTTAATTTTGGAACCGGTTTGAACCGGTTCTGAAATCGAAAGTCCCTTTATATAAAAAAACTGGAACCAAAATCGAAAAAGTAAAAACTAACAACGTTAGAGTTCGGCCTCAGCTACCCTATACAAAAAAAATCATTTAAAAATATTAAAATGCGAGCGAGAAATCGCGCAATAACCTTCCCATAGACTTAACATTAGCGTGAGCGTTTCTTCGCGTGACTAGTGTAGGCTCTTAAGTAATAAGAAATATAGTATTAGTAGAAAATATGTTGTGTGAAGTAAGTAGATCCATTTTCCTTTGAATATAATATTATTATTGTAATTCTTGACATTATATTTACATTTGTATCGCGTTTGGAGGCTGCATAGAAGTGCTCCAATTTTACATTAAATTTGGGATATTTACAAGGGCGTCTTAACTGTTCGGTAACATTTTAGATTCTGAGAGATTGTCATTGAGTTCTCGCGCGGGGCATCACGTTGTAGGTTGAAGGAGAGAGTCTAGAAAATTTCTCAGCTGATTAGTTTCGACAGTCTCTGGTTTTATTCACTATGGTTTGCAGCTGCGTTTATCACTTGAAGTACTTATAGTTAATTGGGGTCTGGTTTTTAACATGTTCTAAGTGTTCTTTCGATCGTTCACAAGACGTGGAGATTATTAACTGCATAAAAAGGTTTCTCCGTCACAATCAAATATTTTTTTTAATTTCTGAATAAAAAAATTGTTTTATCAATGAAATGTCAAAAAACTAACCTATAGACAGATGATGACATTTATCTGCCTAATTAGATAATAAATGTTTTCTTTTTCCCTTCCTCTTTCAGTGGGGTTTAGTTTGTGATTACAATCAAATACTTTTTTAAATTTCTGAATAAAAAATTGTTTTATCAATGAAATGTCAAAAAACTAACCTATAGACAGATGATGACATTTATCTGCCTAATTAGATAATAAATGTTTTCTTTTTCCCTTCCTCTTTCAGTGGGATTTAGTTTGTGATTACAATCTGTTAGAGAACCGTCGGTAGCATAATAAATTTTCTATCTTTATAAATTGTTATATCAGTCTTCATATTTTAATTTGCATTTTCATCTTTTGATAATGGTAAAAAAGATTGGTTCAGCTTACCTGAAATTTTCCTTTTGCGCAGAGAATATCCACGGTGTATCCAAAGTATTGCACCGATATTTATCTTATCGATTCATTGACGTATCACTGTATTGAAGTAATAAGAAATATAGTATTAGTAGAAAATATGTTGTGTGAAGTAAGTAGATCCATTTTCCTTTGAATATAATATTATTATTGTAATTCTTGACATTATATTTACATTTGTATCGCGTTTGGAGGCTGCATAGAAGTGTTGCAATTTTACATTAAATTTGGGATATTTACAAGGGCGTCTTAACTGTTCGGTAACATTTTAGATTCTGAGAGATTGTCATTGAGTTCTCGCGCGGGGCATCACGTTGTAGGTTGAAGGAGAGAGTCTAGAAAATTTCTCAGCTGATTAGTTTCGACAGTCTCTGGTTTATTCACTATGGTTTGCAGCTGCGTTTATCACTTGAAGTACTTATAGTTAATTGGGGTCTGGTTTTTAACATGTTCTAAGTGTTCTTTCGATCGTTCACAATACGTGGAGATTATTAACTGCATAAAAAGGTTTCTCCGTCACTCCCCCGTAATCTCCTGTGTGGGGAATGGTTGAAGGTTCAGTTTCTTACGATGGTTTTCGTACACAGGTTTGGGGTTGGACTTGGTGAGAGTGTCGGCTATCATTTCTTCAGTGGGGCAGTATTGTAAATCATTTTTTCCTTCTTCTTTCATCAGTTTGATGTTGTGTAAACGTATGTCGATGTGTTTGGATCGCTTAGTATCTTTATCGTTTTCAGTCATTTTTATACAGGACATATTATCCTCAAATATCGTGATTGGTAGTTTTTGTGGAATGTTGAGATCGTTAAGCAAGTTTGTTATCCAACTTAGTTCTTGTGCTGCGTTGCTAGCTGAAACGTATTCAGCTTCGGCTGACGAAAGTGCAATGCAATTTTGCCTTTCTGTAATCCAGTAAATCGGCGATTTTCCTAGCATGAATAGATTTGCTGACGTTGATTTACGTGTTTTCAAGTCTCCAGCCCAGTCTGCATCGGCGTATGCTGTTAGGATGGGCTTGCTGTTTGCGTTAAGAGTTAAATTCAAATTTTCTGTAGTTTTAAGGTATGAAATGATTCTTTTCACTGCTGACCAGTCCTTTTTGCGTGGTGTTTCGTTTCTGCGGCATAATATGTTGACTGCGGCAGATATGTCGGGACGCGTGATTGTTGATATGTACAGTAATGTGCCTGTGGTTTGTCGATATTTCGTGTTATTAGGTAAGAGATTATCGTCGTCCTCAAGTCTGTTGAATCCAGCATGGGTGTGTAATGAGGTTTCATGTTGTTTAAATTCAGTTTTTTCACTAGTTCGTGTATTTTATTGTTTTGATTTAGGTAATATGTATCGTTGATTTTATTAATGTTTATGCCTAGGTAATTATTCACTTCTCCTAAGTTTTTTAGTTCATATTCTTTCTCAAGTTGGTTTATTGTTTCTTCAATATCACTGTCCTTTCCTGCTATGAGGATATCATCCACGTAGATGATGTATATCGGATTTTCTTGATTTGATTTAAAGTACAGACATGGATCATTTTTGCTCTGTATGAAATTATTGTTTGTGAGTGTTTCCGATATTTTGGTGTACCAGGCCTTTTCGGCTTGCTTAAGACCGTAGATGGCTTTTTGAAGTTTACAAACTCTTCTTTCATCACCGGGTTTAATATACCCGTCTGGTTAATTCATATAAACAGTTTCAGTTAATTCACCATGCAAGAATGCTGTGGTGATGTCAACATGTTTCACGTTCAAATTTTTGTGCAATGCGGAGAAGAGAAATGCACGTATTGTAGCGTGCGAAACTACAGGTGCGAAGGTTTGATCATAGTCAATCCCGAATCTTTGACTATATCCTTGTGCTACTAAACGCGCTTTATAGCTTTGAACATTTCCTAAATTGTCCTTTTTTAGTTTAAAAGTCCATTTTGAACCGATAATTTTTGTTCCGGGTGGTGGATCTGTTAAAGTCCAAGTGTTATTTTTTCTTAGGCATTGGATTTCATTTTGTATTGCTTTTATCCAGTTTTGTTTATCATTAGTATTCTCCATTTTTTCGATATCTTCCCAATTTTCGGAAATGTTTTCAGATGAACTATTTATGAGACAAACATATCTGTCAGGAGGAACGCCTCTATTTGTCCTATTAGACCTTCTTGGTTCAATTGGTTGCTGTTTGGGCTCGGATGGTGTCTCCTCGCTGTCAAGTTTTATTTCTAAGTGATTTTCATGTCTATCCGGTAATTTTGTATTGTCATCTGATGTTTTTGTGGTGTTTTGTATCTCCTCAATGTTATCTGAGTGTACATTTTCATTTTCAAGAAATTTCACCGTTCTCGCTATTATAATTTGTTTTCCTTGTGTGTGAATTCCATAACCAGTTGATCGTGTGTCATAACCTACGAACGCTCCGGTTTGAGCCCTGTTCAAGTTTTCCTCTATTTACTTTATCGACGTCAAATAGCGCTTTACAACCGAATGTTCTTAAGTGTTTTAAATTCGGTTTAACTCCTTTCCATAATTCGTAAGGTGTTCTATTGTTATTTGCTTTGGTTGGGAGTCGGTTTTGTAAGTATGTTGCGGTGTTTATGGCTTCACCCCAAAAATGTTTGCTTAATTTTGCTTGTGATAGCATACTTCTAGTCATATCTAATAAACTTTTATTTTTTTCTCTCCGCAACTCCATTCTGGCTCGGATTATGCGGGACAGTCAATTGGTGTAAAATTCCGTTCTGTTTTAAGTATTCATCTATCTCTTGATTTAGATATTCACGACCGTTATCCGATCTAATTTCCTTAGGTTTTTTACCGAACTGATTGTATATCATCGTTATATACTCTTTTATCTTTTCAGCAACTTCGCTCTTTTTAGATAATAAATATATCGTAGTATATCGGGAATAATCACCAATAAGAGTCATAAAATAAAATTTTCCGCCTAAAGTCGGTGTATTTAAAGGACCACATACGTCACTGTGGATCAAATCCACAATATTAGTAGCTCGGTTTGTTGCTGATTTAGGATACGGCATGTTAGTTAATTTAGTTTCGACACAAGTTACGCATGTTTTATTTTGATGTTTACAATTTCCTATCTTTATTCCGTCCTATCTTTATTGATTTAATCGCGTCATAATCTCTGTGACCGAGTCTGCGATGCCAGAGATCTATGCATTGTTTGCTGTCACAGTTATATGTTATGTTTGCATAATTTTGTGGTTCTTCCACATCGTCTATTTCCTCAATAATGTATAATTTTTTCTTATTTTTCGCCCTGATATATATTTCTTCATCAAAGATCAAATCGCATTTATTATCGTCGAAGATTAGTTTACACCCGTTTTTAGCGGCTTTACTAACCGAAATTAGGTTCGACTCTAAGTCTGGGACATAAAGCACTTCGCGTAATTTCGTTAATTTTTCTTTTCCTTCGGGGGTTAATGTTTTTATAAAAACTTCTCCTGAACCTAACGCTGTCAGTTTATTACCATTCGCGATCGTTACTGAAGTTTTATTATAATCAATAAATTTACTAAATAGGCTTTTATCGTTACAAATGTGCGAAGTAGATTCTGAATCGAGAATCCAGTTATTTTTGCCTACTTTTTCGGTGATTAATGCTTTATTTCGCGTCTGATCATTTGCGTATTTTCTTTCGTTTTGAATTTTATTTTCCCTATGCGTTTCGGTCTTTTCATAGCATAATGAAGATGAGAAATTCTTTTTATTTTTGAATTGATTGTTACGAGGATTTCCGGATTGTACCGTGTTTTTGCTCTTGTAGTGCCAGCATTCGTAAGTGGAATGATTTTTCATTTTACAGTTGTTGCAATATTTTTGTTCTCTTCTATTTTCAGTGTGTGTATATCTCCTATTTGTTTTAAATGCTCTCTCATTGTTGTTATATCCGCTATGTGATTGTTCTGACATTTCATGTCTACGATTATATTCGTCCGTTAATTTGTTTTTGATAAAATCAGGGGTGAGCTCATTTTCCGGTCTCGCCTCCAACGCAGTTATCAAAGTATTGTAACTGGGGGGAAGAGAACACAGAAATAGCGCGGAAGTATGTGAATCGCTAATATTTTCTCCAATGGCATTAAGTTTATCTATAATTTGCAAGATATTAGTGATATGAGTGATCATGTTTCCACCCTCCGCTAATTTAGTACTGTATAGTTTCCGTAACAGGTAAAGCTTACTAGATAAATTTCTTCTCTCATGTATATTTTTCAGAGCTTCCCACGTTAATTTGGCGGTTTCTAAGTTTTTTACATTTACGATTTGAGAATCATCGATGCTTAAGTTTATTAGAGCTCTAGTCTTGCGATCTTTTTTGTGCCATGCGGGGTCGGGTGGATTTGGTGGATCTTGTACTATAATATCATCGAGTTCCTCTTTAATCAGGAACATCTGCATCTTGAACTTCCATGCACTATAATTTGTAGAATTGAGTTTTTCAATAAATTGAGTATTTTCTTTTATCGCATTCATTATTTCTTTTTTAGTGTTCTTTTATTTATTATTATATTTTTAGAAAATGTTTAAATTATCGTTTTTAATACTGGGATATTCTTTTTTTCAGTCTTTCATAATCTTTGTTAGAGGACCGTCGGTAGCATAATAAATTTTCTATCTTTATAAATTGTTATATCAGTCTTCATATTTTAATTTGCATTTTCATCTTTTGATAATGGTAAAAAAGATTGGTTCAGCTTACCTGAAATTTTCCTTTTGCGCAGAGAATATCCACGGTGTATCCAAAGTATTGCACCGATATTTATCTTATCGATTCATTGACGTATCACTGTATTGAAGTAATAAGAAATATAGTATTAGTAGAAAATATGTTGTGTGAAGTAAGTAGATCCATTTTCCTTTGAATATAATATTATTATTGTAATTCTTGACATTATATTTTACATTTGTATCGCGTTTGGAGGCTGCATAGAAGTGCTCCAATTTTACATTAAATTTGGGATATTTACAAGGGCGTCTTAACTGTTCGGTAACATTTTAGATTCTGAGAGATTGTCATTGAGTTCTCGCGCGGGGCATCACTTTGTAGGTTGAAGGAGAGAGTCTGGAAAATTTCTCAGCTGATTAGTTTCGACGGTCTCTGGTTTTATTCACTATGGTTTGCAGCTGCATTTATCACTTGAAGTACTTATAGTTAATTGGGGTCTGGTTTTTAACATGTTCTAAATGTTCTTTCGATCGTTCACAACACGTGGAGATTATTAACTGCATAAAAAGGTTTCTCCGTCACAATCAAATACTTTTTTAAATTTCTGAATAAAAAAATTGTTTTATCAATGAAATGTCAAAAAACTAACCTATAGACAGATGATGACATTTATTTGCCTAATTAGATAATAAATGTTTTCTTCCACCCTTTCTCTTTCAGTGGGATTTAGTCTGTGATAACAATCACCTTCCGAGTCTCGTCCTTACGTTAGCTAATGCTGGCAGTGTTGTTGGAACATTTTTATTTTCTTCTATTGCTGACTGGTGAGTTTCTTTTTTTTTTTTCTTTTTACTCTCTTCATTTAAAAAAAAAAAAAAAAAAAAAAAAAAAAAACTTTTGCTATTGTTCTTTTTTTTTTACTTTTTAAATGCTGGGATTTTTTTTTTTTTTTATGTGAATTATCTTTATCGATAATCTAATTGTTACAATCAATGATTTTTTTAAAATACAAAAATAAGTTAAGCTATTCTTTTTTAACCAGCTCCTTTCTTAGGATTCGAACTCGAGATCATCAGCATGGCTGACCGCTAAATCCCATTATAGCGGAGTAAAATTTTAAGAATTATGCTAGGACACTGTATTTCAACTTTTTGGTCCAAGGACACGCGTTGATTTTATTCTTACAAATTTTATAGTCGGTTTAAGTTACAACCGACTTTAGTAAATTTTAGTAACTTGTTTTTGAAGAATTACTCCTCACATTTGAAGATTTCATATTGAAATACTTCACAATTATTGCTGGATGCTGCATGACAAGTTGAAATTGGTGTAAAGTCTTTTTCATGTGAATGGGAATTGTTGTATCTTACACAATTTATACATTTATGGCAATCAGAATTGGGTTGAAGTTGACATTGTCTGGAGTCATGGGAAGATGCACAGTATGCACATCTTATAGGATTAATTCTTATATTAAGTTAGCATTTTCTCCAATTTGTTTTAATTCTGTTCACGTATTAATATTGAATGTCTTTTAAGTATTAAGGCTGGTCCCAGCTGAATTGAAATTTCTTGTACATTTTAATTTGCTGATATTTTATGCTTGTTATTTACTCTAGTTTTATTATTCATTCATTATTGTCCATTTAGTACTTACTTCTATCCAATATTATTATCTACTTCAGTTCTGTATAATTCAATATTATGGTAGTATTATTGCTGTATCACATAGTATTATTTACTTTCTTTTATACTTTTTCTTATGTATATATATATATTTTAAGTATTAAGAATGTTGTGATCTCAACCAGTATTGTAAAAAGTAACTTTGTATTAATTTTATTTTAATCTCTAATGTAATATTCAACATCTATACTCTAAACCAGCGCTTCCCAACCTTTTTTCTTTCACGTACCCCTTCCTAAGGCTTTTCATTTCGGAGTACCCCAATTAATCATAACCACCCACCCACTCCTCTCCCCCCCCATGTATTGTTAAAATCTCCATCTTCCTTGAATGAAAACGAATATTTCAAGAAATATTCATTATTATATTTTCTATTCATTATGGGAGCACCGATGTTTTCAGTATTATTTAAAGTATTCTAAAGTATAATTATTCAGTATTTATCAGTCATCAGAGCAGGCCTATTAACAGCCGCATTCAGGTTATCTTGCAATTCTAAATAATCAGATTGTTTTGAAGAACTTGCAGTTCCCGAATCATCAGGTTGAATTTCAATCGCAGTTGCAAGTACTCTTAAGAGTTCCGGATTTTAACAAGTTATCCATTTTAAACATAAAACCAAATCTTTCAAATAAAGTAAACACTTCATATTAAACACTCATTAAAAAGAACAAAGCTTTTCAAATAATATACGTTAGTGATATAACTCCACCTACTCGAAAATAAAAATAAGGTCCTGTTTTCCAACACGTTTTAAAATAAAACATTAAAACCGGAAACTTTGGCGTAATTTAGGCATTTTCTAATTTTATTAATAACGGGACTAAATAAGGAACTTGAAAAGAATATTGTACAATGATCAATGGTAGTTTTTACAAAGATTGGGGTAATATGTATTTACACATACAGTATCATTAGCGGTGGGCGGAGCTAGTGACATGGAATTATCAATGAATTATTAGGTCTAACTGTCTTTTACCCTGATTTTGAGCGCAAAATATTGAAGTTACACATGAGACTAACTTTGTAAACCAAAACTATAAACTTTATTTATGTGTTTTCAGTTAAAACATTTTTTGCGATTTCCGCCATTAGCGATATTATTTTCACGTACCTCCAGGGGTACGCGCAAGGCTCTGCCCTCTACGAGCTATGCTCGCCAACCGCCGCGCCGTTCAGACACTGCCGGCTCTAAAAACATGCTAATTTGCTCTGTTTAAAAAAAAATATATGGAAGATGAGTATAATTAAACGATCAGTGGCGACATTCTAGACGTTTTAAATATATCATTTTAAATATGACGTAATTTTCATCAACGTTTTTTTTTTCTGTTTTTAATATTCACGTGTAAATACATTTTTTAATTAAAAGGAAATATTATTCGAACTGTTTAAAAATTTGGCAAGAATAGGTAAAAAATTGACTTTTTTGAAATATGAAATAAATTTCCCGTGTATATGTTTTTTTCAATGGAAAAGAGTTTTGACTTTTATCACGTAATTTTCCACCATTTAATTATTTTCGCACGTAATAATTTAATTAGTTTACGTTTCATTTCTCTTTTGATCTGTGTAATTATAGTTTTTAATTGTAAAATGTTTGGAAAATTCTATTATTTGCAAAAAATTCATTTACTTAAACGACAAAAGCAGCGCTTTTTTTTACAACAGAATGAAATGATTAATAATATCATTGATTGATTTAACAAAAGTTACCTAAAAGCTATTTTTTAAGCATTTGTCTGTGTCTAGGGATGTTGGCGTTGACTTTCACAAAATACTTAATACGGATTTTAATAATAGATTAAGAAACAAAAATTTCTTGGCTCAGAAAAGAAAGTTATCGTAATTTTTGCTTTTAATTTCGTTCTTTGTTGAATACCATACCCATAACTTCGTTCATGTAAAATTAAATAATAATCAATACATTAATTAAGTATACTCCCCAGTAAATAAAAGCATAAACAATAACCCAACTCTGTATCACAATTTATAGTAGACAATATACTTCTGATGATTCTATTTTGAATATTTGTGTTTTTTTTTTTTTTTTTATAAGATCATTTCCAGTCCTTTCATGTGCTTGAAATTTCACGCACTTTCTCTAAGTTTAAGTTTCTTGAATAAACTTACTTCCTTGTTATTCTACAGGGTTATTCTAAATGATGGACCCATTTTCAAAAAATTGTATTTATTAAAGTACAAATCCAAAATGAACAATCTTTATACCAATGAAAAGAGGAAGTTTCAAAGTTTTTTTTAAAGACATTATAATATTATAAATGTTCAATGTGTCCACCGTTTGCTGCACGGCAAATATCTACGCGATAGCCAAACTCTTCCCACACACGAGAAAGCGTATCTGCTGTTACTGAGTGCACGGCTTTCAAAAGCGGTGATGGTTCCAGAGGCCGCTACCAACAACCCGGAACCGTATCACTGCTGCCGTGCACTCAGTAACAGCAGATACGCTTTCCCGTGTGTGGGACGAGTTTGGCTATCGCGTAGATGTTTGCCGTGCAGCAAACGGTGGACACATTGAACATTTATAATGTCTTAAAAAAAACTTTGAAACTTCCTCTTTTCATTGGTATAAAGATTGTTCATTTTGGATTTGTACTTTAATAAATACAATTTTTTGAAAATGGATCCATCATTTAGAATAACCCTGTATTTATCATTTCTATTCATTCTGTTTTACATTTATTGAGTTCATGGTTTCGGATTTAGACTTTGGTTTTGAGATAAAATATTATTGTTTAAAATGATTATGTTAGTAAATATTTTTTATGAAATTTGTTAATTAATCGTCACTTCAGACATGACTTTGATAGTTTTAATGAAATCAAAAAATCAATATACAACATTATGTTTCTATTCTAAAACACCTCATATTTTGAACAAAATGGCAGATACATGATATTTAAAAATGAAATTAAAACATAGTAAGGTATAAAATAATAATTAAAAAAATCATAAAGAAAAATCTTTAACTCTCATATATTCACTACATTTTTATTTTACAGTGGCATAATTTTGACAGTGGTACATCTACCACAATGTCAAAATATTTATTACGCCCAAACGACTCTCAAACTCTAAATGCTTATTTGTTAAGCAATGGAGCTGCTTATTGCTTTTAATCTGCGAAAAAAATATATCTGTTTTTAATGAAAAGAACACCCCAACTAAAAAAAAAAAAAAAGCATTGCCATACCAATTGTTTCTTGAAATTTAGGATTATGAAAGATTCCAAATTTGGCAGGAATATAGTCCATTAGGGAACAAAAAATACCTCGCAAAGATTTTGTACAATGTAGGTTTAGATATTTTACAGTTTAAATGAATTATCACTTATCGCGTCTCACGTACTTAGAATAAGAGAGTGTAATGAATGGATTAGAATTTCAAATAGCATGCGTATTATACTACGTTTTTGCGAAATACAGGTTGAAATTTCATTAGAAATAGTATACGTATTATAAAATTACTGTCCAATTTTACCATATTTTTTAACTTTCTGTTATGCTAAATAGATGAACTCCAATTACGAGTACTTATATTACTCACTCAAATCGCTCTCGTTGGTAATATGTTCAAATTTTGTATGTATTCCTGTAAAAATTACAATAGGATAACAATTTCTTTTTAGATGGGAAAATGTTATATTTTCTCTTAACAAGTTATTCAAATTTATGATAGGGATTTGGAAAGCAATAATAATGTTAGCCTTCGTAGTAGTGGAAATACTGAAATCGGGAAAAATATTTGCTATTCAGTGTGTCAAAAAATAAAATAAAATAAATAAATAATAAAAAAGAAAAAATACACATAGAAAATTTTGTTTTGTTGTGCTTATTAAAAATGTATAATAAGAAAATTGATAATTTTTGCATGAAAACAGAAAAAAGAAACAGGTATTTATTAACCTGTTTAAATACTACTACTAATTTGAACGTTGTTGAGACGTTCAAGCTTAGAGAAATACTGATTTTTACCACAGAAAACATCTTTTTATTTCTCT
The DNA here is from genome assembly GCA_963931845.1 of Maratus michaelseni. NCBI lineage: Eukaryota > Metazoa > Arthropoda > Arachnida > Araneae > Salticidae > Maratus > Maratus michaelseni. The sequence continues at coordinate 150,125,242 of OZ007592.1, forward strand.
TTGCTCTTAAGTTCTAAATCTTTCCTCAGACCCCCCCTCCCCCCCCCTCCTCTTCTTCTTTCTCTTGTGACAAACGCGATGTCTAATTCTGGAAACTTTCCGCATCGGAAAATAATAGTGACCTCTTTGCCGGTAAACAACATTCATCGTTTGGTGTTTAAAGAAAAAAAAACTCAGAAGACTGCGTTTCTTGAAATTATTATTTAGCCACAACTCATTGTTTTTTGCTTGGGGAAAAAAAATTCAGATAGTGAAAAAAAAATTATGAACAGTGTGTATGTAACAAAGTGTCTTTAAAGCTAAATTTCAATGGAAAATAACTTCTTTACATTCTTGACTTACTTAGTCTTTAAACCTTCAAATATTAATAATACATTACTATCATATATTCTAATACGAGCAAATCTTGTGTGTGTGTGTGTGGTTTTATATATATATATATATATATATATATATGCAAATTTTATCTTAAAAACGGCTCTAACGATTTTGACGAAATTTTGTATCCTACCGTTTTGGGGCACCAGAAAACCATTAGGCTAGGTCACATGTTCGAGAAAATTCGATTAGTGGGTCATTTTGGGCCACCATGGGTCAGGGTCAAGCAAATTGTATCTAAAAACGGTTCAAACGATTTTGACTAAATTTTGTATCCTACCATTTTCGGGTACGAGAAGACTATTGGGCTGGGTCACATGTTCGAGAACTTTCGATTAGTGGGTCATTTTTGGGTCAACGAGTACGGACAGGTTAATTTTATCTAAAAAACAGCTCTAACAATTTTGATAAAATTTTGTATTCTACATTTTGGGGCATCAGAAAACCATTGGTCTAGGTCACATGTCCGAGAAAATTCGATTAGTCGGTCATTTTTGGGTCACTGTGGGACAAGCTAATTTTATCTAAGAAACAGACTATTTAGACTCAATTTTACATCTTATGGTTTTCGGGCACAAGAAGATTGTTGGGATAGTTCACATGTTCGAGAAAATCGAATTAGTGGGTCATTTTGGTCATGGGTCATTATGGTTCAAGCTATTTTTATCTTAAAAACGGCTCAGAGAATTTGAACTAAATTTAGTATCCTGCAGTTTTAGGGAACGAGAAGATTATTGGGCTATGTCACATGTTTGAGAAATTTCGATTAGTGGATCATTTTGGTCATGGGTCATTATGGGTCAAGCTATTTTTATCCTTAAAAAGGCTCAGTCGATTTGAACTAAATTTTGTATCCTACGGTTTTTGGACACGAGAAAATCATTGGGCTAGGTCACATGATCGAGAAATTACGATTAGTGGGTCATTTTTGGGTCACTGTGGGTCAAGTTAATTTTATCTAAAAAACGGCTGAGACTATTTTGACTAAATTTTATATCCAACGGGTTTCGGGCAAGACAATTGGGCTTGGTCACATGTTCCAGAAAATTTGATTAATGGGTCATTTTGATCATGGGTCATATTTGAGCTCAAAGCTAATTTTGATCGAGCATAGCTCGATCTTCCCTGCTCGTTAATGTTTAGATGACCAAATGTGATGTTCCAGATTTTAAGAAACAAAAACTGGAACCAAAAGTGGAATTCCCCACTATCGCAGATATTTAGGACTTTACAAATTTGATAAAATCTAGTAGCCAGAGAAAAAATTATAGTAGTAAACAAATATTTACCACCCCCTCCTCCCTCGTCCACAATTTTCAAAAAGCACAAAAGTTTTTATGAATTAACTGAGAAAAAATAATAACAAACATAGTTTAGAATTATTAGTTACATAGTTTAGAAAGGTAATATAAACAAAGTTTTCTAATGAAACTTATCAAAATTATATATCTTAAAAAAATATTTAGTAAAGGCTGAATTAATCAGCATGTTCGGAAAATGCTGATCGACGAATGCTTCAAATGTCCGGAGTCCGGAGTCCGGCGACCATATTTGTGAAGCCCTGCAGATATTAAATCTCATTCTCATGTTCCCCAAATGAAAAATAGATTATTTTTTACAGTTTTCGAATGCTGGAAGAAAGTTGAAATTTACATTGATGTTTTCTATAACCTTTTTATCAAAATTTGTTGCTTACTCATTCTTAAAATGGATAAATAAAAGAAAAGAGTCGGTTTATTTTGCACTTTTATTTATTCGTAATTTTCTGCCGAATGCATTTTTTAAAACTGTTTCACAAGTTTATCAATAGAGAAGTGATATACTATTGTCTACGTCTTCCTAGAATTCCTTTTAAAAAATCGAAGTTTTTTAAAATTATTTTTATGTTAAATTTACGAAAACTTGGATGATGATCGCTGGGTTTCCGTAACAATCGGGGACATTTAAAAAGCGTAGAGATATTGTCTAAAAACTGTTCACTTTAATAATATGTGTATCATTATTTTAAAAACGTTATCGCCTGTAAGTGATTACTTATTACTTCAAAAGTTATTTTTCTTCTTCATTTTTAATTATTTGGATTCTTACAATCACGTACTCGTAGGTGTTCTTTCGATCATAATACTTTTATAAATTTATTTGTTTTAATTATATATTTTGTACTGCTTGAAAAGCATAGTATGTATTGATATCAATAAAAATGGAGAGTAAGGAAAGTTTTCAATCTGCACATTTTCCCCTTAAAATGAATTATATTCAGTTACACATTATTTGAACTGTCTTTATGAGTTTTGTGCAATTAGAGAAAAATTTGAAAATATAATTATCGTAGCAAAAAATACTCTTTTGTTTTAACTATTTTTTTTAATTATTAAGTTCTTTTATTTTAAATATTTTCGAATCCCGAAAACAAATTGATGTCTATTATTTTTTGTACTAAAATACGAAAAAAGTTTGCAAATTGATTTTCTTTCAGAAAACGTAGCTAATTTTAAAATTTAATTTTGTTTAAATTAAACCAGAACCGAAACGTGATATATGTAAATACACAGCAAAAAAAAAAAAAAAAAAAAAAGTGTTGATTTTACAGTACAATACTGGCAACTGGGTTGCCAGTACTATACTGTAAAATCAACACTTTTTTTTTCGCAGTGTAAGAAAGATGACAGAAACAAAAAATATCGAAGTTCAATGCACTGAATTAAGTCGATCAGTAGACCATTTGTAAAAATGTAAGTGTGTAAAATGAAAATTTGGATGACAAAAAGGAAATTTGTCAATTCCTAGATTGTATGTGGTGAGAAAAATGTTAAAGAGTTAAAACTAATTATTACATATGCGAAAATGTCATCCGCTATCTGCAACTATATTGCCATTACAAGAAGAGAGTAAGTAAACAATAGGTCGTTCAACTTGAGACAGAAAAAGCATTGGCGATGCGATGGCGCTATTTTAAGAAAACGTAGCTTCAAATTATTTCATGATCGCAACTGGAAATAAGCACTATGAACAATTAGAATTATGGAATAATTAATTCAGTCCTGCATTAACTGGGGAGTTTATTTTTATATAAGATATAAATACGAAGGAATTTCACATTTTCCTAAAATTTAACCATACATTAAAAAAAGAAAGAAAGAAAACTTGATAAATATCGTGTTCAGTGATGCAATGTTCTTTTTATCTCATGTGGTGCATTTGAATTTTAGAATTTGCTGAAACGAGATATGTAACCATTAATGGAATTAACTATTATATATTGATTATTAAGAAAAGTAAATAGAACACATTTATATTACTGAGGTGGACGAATAAATTACTTTTACACATTTAATGAACTTCACAAAGCATCACAGCATCAATACATGAAGACAAAACAGATAGACCGGGAGCCGGCAGCACAGACAATCACCTCATCGAGTGTTCACAGATGAAATTCTAGGTTAGTTAAATCTTGATTCGCATATTAAAACGCAATCGGTCTGCCAAGTCATATCTTGGTGGAAAACATGATGAAAACCCGATTTTAGTGGCTGACTCGTAGGTTTACCATTGTGTTTTCCTGCACCAAAAGGTATGAAAACATGGAGGACTGGGAGCAGGAAAACACAATGTTAAACCTACGAGTCAGCCGCTAAAATCGGGTTTTCAGGTGTTTTTCACCAAGATATGACTTGGCAGACCGATTGCGTTTTAATATGCGAATCAAGATTTAACTAATCCTAGAATTTCATCCGTGAACTCGATGAGGTGATTATTTGTGCTGCCGGCTCCCGGTCTAAGAACTAGGAGTACATTCCATGGTTAAAGCAGTAAGAAACAAACTTATTGATATAAATGGCGCTAGAGGATGGACTTACAATTATTCCTGTGGTGCTATCATCTAGTACTTACTTTCTAAAATAAAAACACCACATTAACCAAACAATTTTTTTTAAAGAAAAATATAACATAAACTATTCAGAAATTTTAGTTAAATCTTTATTATTTGTTATATTTTGCATTTTCTTATGATTTTATATTTTAGAGTTTCTGTAATCCAAATACTAATATTCTTTTTGCACATTAACACTTTTAATAACTTTTTTAATTTTTAATCCTTTTTGTACACTACATTTCATTACTGATAATGTGAACTTTGTGAAAATTGTAAACTAATTGTAAACGTATTTTTATGAATTATCTGCAAAATTATGTCCGAAATGCAGATGCAAAAAGTATTCAAAGGAATTATCGATTAGGAAATCTAGACCTAATTCTATCAATCTGGCTCCAATCAGGGCTTAAATTGCACCGGAACCCGACTCCGGTATTTCTCTTCTTTTTGTAAATATTTAAATATTGGTCGGAATTCACCGGAGCCCAGTGCAAGCGCTTCCGAAAAACCGAAGCCTAAATTACCCTTTCCTTTTCCTCCCATATCGAAGCTTTTGCATTCTTTTCAATCAAAACATTATATGTGACATAATTATTTATCAATCCGTAATTACTTATCAATACTTATCAATCCCTAAAACAAATACCCCAAAACCACGTAATGTTATTCTTACAATAAGCAATTGAGCAGTTCTCCTTTTTCTATAAAAGCATCGAATCTTTCCGATCACGGTGTCAAATGTTTAATTTTATCTAATTTTCAAGGACTCATCACGAAAGACTGTTATACGGAAGGAATCGATTATAGTTTAAGATATGCACCTTTTATAGGAAATTGAAAAACTTTGTTCGATTCTTCAGCATATAAATATTAATTCTTGAAAATTTTATATACATTTTTTCATAAAAATGCATAGATGCAAACTATTCTTTTTTTTTTTGTGTTAACACTATTTCCGAATCACAATCCTTACTTTATTTAATCGCAGAATTCTGCGATTAATTAACATTAAAATTAGGCAAATATTTCTATTCGGCCGGAGTGGTAACTAAAATGTGGAATAATTGATAGCTAAGTAAATGCATATGATGTATTTGAAATTTTTATTTTGCTAAAGAAAAAAATTGCTTCAAATTTTGAAATACATATAATGTATGAAATATAAATATGCAGTTTGGAGTGACGGTGAAGTGACGGGGGGGAGGGGGCACGCAACAGTTATTAGTACTGCAGAATATTAGGGCTCCGGTACTTTCTTTGTTAGAAATTAAGCCCTGGCTCCAATGTTAAAGCCACAAGTGCTGTCATTGCATGTGGTTAGCAATAGTACTGATAACATCGGTTTTCTTTGACATCAAAACACTATGGAGAATGCATAATATAAAGCACTTAAGAATAAGTCGTAGAAAATTTTCCAGCTAAGTAAAAAACTGTCCAGGCCGGTAATCGAACCGAGAATCTTTGGCTTAAATTGCCATTGATCTTCTAATTGAGCTACCGGGAACAACAACCGGTGACAAAATTCACTAGGATAAACTTATGGCAATAGCATCTGGTCTGCCATGTAGACAACTCAACAAATTAAGCCGCAGGTAATGGAGCTCCAATAAACGATATAAACGTAAATACACTTTATTAATTTAACACAATCATACTGATTAACAATGATCTGATACAAGTTGAAAAACAATTTCTAACTTGATAAAAATTGTCCAGGCCGGAAATCGAACCAGAACATTTAGCTTAAATTACCAATGCTCTTCCAGTTGAGCTACTTGGGCCAACATCTAGAGAAAACAATTCACTCAGACAACCTATTTGGCAATATCATCCAGTCTGCCATGCAGTCAGCTCAACAGAATAAGCCGAATATACATTTATACATATATTCCTAGTATATATATGTTTTCTACAAAAAGAATTTGGATACATTGAGATCTATTGACGGTGTAACTGTTTGAAGTGTGCTTTAATGATAACAATGCATTTGAAACAGAATGAAATGAATATAATGTTACTGAGGGCTGAGGTTCATTACATACGGCATATTCTGTATGGAAAATAGTCCGTTTAAAAATTACAACAAAAAATTACATTATGGATATATTATTATCAATCGTAGATCACTGTAGTAGATACAAATTGTAGCACATATTAATGATCTTGTTATCTTGTACAATTTAAACTCATATACTTATATTCTATACCTATACTACTGTAAATGTAACATTAACGACACTATATGGCTATAGACAAGATTATGTGACTATAAATCTACTATGTTGGGCTAAAAGATTGAAACCGGATTTCTTTGACGAATGTCAAAAAATCATCGCGAAATAATTTGTGAATAAAATTTATGAATAATTTATGACCACTTAGGACTAATTCGAGGCGAGGATATCGCACCTCCCCCCCCCCCTTTTCTTAGAAGCGTTTGCGTTTCATGATCTCTGTACGACGAGGCAGATTTCTCTTCCTTGTTTAAAAACAAATCGAAAAATCAACAATTGCAAAATAACTTGATTTTACGGTTTACGCTTGGGCACTAAGCCAGCACAGAACGTACTTGGATTAATCTCAAATTCAACAAAACATTTCCAGGATCTAATAGTGCGTGGTATTGAAGTTATTAAAAGACGTTTTAACAATCTTAACGAGAATGTTTATGTGTAAAACAATTTATTTTTGACATATATAAATTTATCTTTGTCAATGAATATTGACGGAAAACAACATAAAAAAGAAGGAAGAGAAATCATGCTAAAGTTTCAAATAATGTTCGAAAAATAACTCACTAAACTTTTTAATGAAAATAAGATGTTTTAGTATAAACTTCAGTTTAATATACTGCACATTTAACTGAAATAAACAGTTCAGTCAAGAAAGAAAGATAAAAAATTCCTTATTAAAATTATAGTGCATATTTACTATCATGTGTATGCTTTAAATATGTTTCGTTATTAAATAAATAAATAAATAAATAAATAAAAATAAAAAACTGGTTTTTAAGGGGAAATAATGAATTGTTTATTCAAGATATTACAGTAACTAGGAACTGCAATATCAGAGAATTCACAATTATAAATATAGCAACAACTAAAATTATAATTATAGGGATAATACATTTTCTTTATTCGGAATCGGAAGTTCGTTTCTTCTATTTTCTGATAGGTTGATGCATCATTGATATGATTATAACTCCGAAAGCGGAAGTTATCTGAGATAAGTCCAAAATAATAATAATAATAATCTGAAGTAGTAGATGATCAAATATTGATATTCTATCTATAAGTGATGACTTCACAACTTTCGGCGCATCAGTCATTTGCTTGATAGAAAGGTACAAAAAGGGGGCAGATCCATTTGTATGCGAATTTTACTTTTATAATGAAAAACAGCTCCAAAAAGATGCTCAATCGACTGGTGTTAGAACAATATCATGAAGTTATATAGATATTCTAATACCATGGTTTGGATGCTATATACGAGATATAGTTATGTCCTCTTTATCAATTCGGTGCAATAAGGAGGCAGTTCCAGAGTAAATATAATTCTATTTAGTCATTTTAGATGTCACTATACTCTTCGCTTTTGCCTATATCAAGCACGCTAAGTACCTGCATGTATGCGCATGCATGAAAAAGAATTAGCAATAAAATATGTACGCGCAGACTATATATGGTTTTACGAAGGCTTAAGTACCAAGGAAAATATCAGTCTAATCCGTCTAAAGACAGCTTCACAGATGTTTAATATTAATTATTACCACAGAGCAGATTATGTTTGTAACTCTTTTCTAAATTTAAAAAAAAAAAAAAAAAAAAAAAAAAAAATGTTGTTTTCTTATTTTATACATAGTTGCTAACTTTTACGCCCTTTCCTACCATGATTCTTGAACAGAAAATTTTATCTTTGTTAATAGCCAAAAATTTAGGATTAAACAAGGCAATTTTTTCTGATCAAAAATAGTAACGGGAAAAAAGCGTAAAAGTTGGTATCTATATTTTATAGTACATTAGTTGGCGTAGAAATATTTCCGATTTCTTTCCATTGTAAAAAGAAGGCAGCTCCTCAAAAAAAAAAAAAAAAAAAAAAAAAAAAAAAAAAAATATATATATATATATATATATATATATATATTGCTGTAATTTAACAAATTTATTTAAAAGTGTGACATTTAAACTCATTGTGCATTTCTTACTAAACTACATCACAGTTTTTTACATAAAACAACAACAACAAAATACGCATTAAGTTAAACGTTTTTATTGTCTCCTGAAAAATTCGCGAAAATAACCTAACTCTATTTTTTCAAATTATTTGATAAATTTGTGCACTTTAATTTGCCTGTAAAATGTTAAGAGAATCATACACTTTAGCTGGTCTTTCAATGGCAACAATCGATTATTAAGATAACACAAGAAATTTCCGAATACGATTCCTTTAATGGATTGCAGATTATAAAATACTAGCAAGCTACGCCTGCTACGCTGGTCAATTTCTTTTAACGAACCTTTAATCCAACAAAATATTGACATTTCATAAATAACTTTTATATTTTAACAGAATAATAAGGCTACTATAATTTGTGACTCGTGCTATAGCCAATATACACGTCAGGACACGTCGCCCTTATCATTATCTTTTTACGCATGAAGGTTTCGCTATGGTACTCCATTGGAAAATTTGGTAATTTTTGAAATTCAATATTTGAAAAACGGCATAATCATTAGATTTGAAATTTATATCAAGAAAAATACAATTTTTTACCTTTCGAACGCAGTTTGTCTAACAATTTTCTGACAAATACTTTTTGAGCTATCATTTTTTTCAGTAACTTCAAATGTTTCATTTTCCGAGATTAATCTGTTGCAACAATTAGCGAAAAACCCAGTCGTCAGCAACGCATAGTTTTTTATTAAAGAGGCTGTTGGAGCAGGGATTGTCACCACCAATTTGCCACCATCACTTTTGAAATCGGTTCCGTGGTTCCAGAGATTCCATAGAAATTGTAATTTAGAATGACTTCAGAACGCTTTTCGCTCATTTCACCCATTTAAATTTCGATTTTTTTTTTTAAATTTATTCTTAGAGAGCATTTACATCTTATAAGTAACTACAATGCTAAATTTCAAATTTCTTGCCACTTCAGTATAAAAAAGTCGCAATTTTCGAACATTTTTCGATCCTGCACCAAATTGATGTTAGCGGCACCGACATAAAATATAGCCTATGTTGGAGTAGGGATTGTCCCCATCAATTTGCCACCATTACTTATGAAATCGGTTCTGTAGTTCCAGAGATTTCATAGAAATTGTAATTTAGACTGTTTTTAGAACGCTTTTCGCTCATTTCACCCTTTTAAATTTCAATTTCTTTTTTATTTTGTTCTTAGAGAACATTTACATCTTATAAGTAACTACAATGACAAATTTCAAATTTCTTGCCACTTCAGTATAAAAAAGTCGCAATTTTCGAACATTTTTCGATCCTGCACCACATTGATGTTAGCGGCACCGACATAAAATATAGCCTATGTTGGAGTAGGGATTGTCCCCATCAATTTGCCACCATTACTTTTGAAATCGGTTCTGTAGTTCCAGAGATTTCATAGAAATTGTAATTTAGACTGTTTTTAGAACGCTTTTCGCTCATTTCACCCTTTTAAATTTCAATTTCTTTTTTATTTTGTTCTTAGAGAGCATTTACATCTTATAAGTAACTACAATGACAAATTTCAAATTTCTAGCTCTTTCAGTATAAAAAATAAAAATAAAACTGCCCAGTTAAACTGAGGGCATTGAGTTCACAGGCTATTCACACTAATTGTATATTATACTCTTATTTCAAAGAATTTGAAATAAGCCCATCGAAAAATAAAGAAATAAACAATATATTAAGGGGGGGGGTCATCCCCCCGTTACCCCCTCATAGTTAACTAATGAACCCCTTAAACTAATCAGGTAAATCTCTAATTACAATGAATATATATACAAAATTTGAAGAAAATCGGATAATTCTGCATGAAAAACCCATTTATATAAATTAAGGCGAGATTAGCCCCCTCCGTTCCCCCGCTTTATACTTAACCAATCAATCCCGAAAACTAATCAGGGAAACGTCTTAACCCAATGAACCTATAAACAAATTTTGAAGCAAATGGGATAATTCTGCATGAAAAACCCATTTATATAAATTAAGAGGGGGGATTAGCCCCCCCCGTCCCCCCCCTTTATACTTAACCAATCAATCCCGAAAACTAATCAGGGAAGTGCCTTAACACAGCGAACCTATAAACAAAATTTGAAGGAAAACGGAATAATTCTGCATGAAAAACCCATTTATATAAAATAAGGGGGGGATTAGCCCTCCGTTCCCCCCTTTATACTTAACCAATCAATCCCGAAAACTAATCAGGGATGCGCCTTAACACAGTGAACCTATAAATAAAATTTGAAGGAAATGGGATAATTCTGCATGAAAAACCCATTTATATAAATTAAGGGGGGTATTAGCCCCCCGTTCCCCCCCTTTATACTTAATCAATCAATCCCGAAAACAAATCAGGGAAGCGTCTTAACCCAATGAACCTATAAACAAATTTTGAAGCAAATAGAATAATTCTGCATGAAAAACCCATTTATATAAATTAAGGGGGATTATCCCCCCGTTCCCCCCCTTTATACTTAACCAATCAGTCCCGAAAACTAATCAGGGAAGCGCCTTAACACAGTGAACCTATAAACAAAATTTGAAGGAAAACGGAATAATTCTGCATGAAAAACCCATTTATATAAATTAAGGGGGGTATTAGCCCCCCGTTCCCCCCCTTTATACTTAATCAATCAATCCCGAAAACTAATCAGGGAAGCGTCTTAACCCAATGAACCTATAAACAAATTTTGAAGCAAATATAATAATTCTGCATGAAAAACCCATTTATATAAATTAAGGGGGGGATTATCCCCCCGTTCCCCACCCTTTATACTTAACCAATCAATCCCGAAAACTAATCAGGGAAGCGCCTTAACACAGTGAACCTATAAACAAAATTTGAAGGAAAACGGAATAATTCTGCATGAAAAACCCATTTATATAAAATAAGGGGGGGATTACCCCCCGTTCCCCCCTTTATACTTAACCAATCAATCCCGAAAACTAATTAGGGAAGCGTCTTAACACAGTGAACCTTTAACCAAAATTTGAAGGAAATGGGATAATTCTGCATGAAAAACCCATTTATATAAATTAAGGGTGTATTAGCCCCCCCCCCGTTCCCCCTTTATACTTAACCAATCAATCCCGAAAGACTAATCAGGGAAGCGCCTTACCACAGTGAACCTATAAACAAAATTTGAAGGAAAACGGAATAATTCTGCTTGAAAAACCCATTTATATAAATTAAGGAGGGATTAGCCCCCCGTTCCCCCCTTTATACTTAACCAATCAATCCCGAAAACTAATCAGGGAAGCGCCTTAACACAGTGAACCTATAAACAAAATTTGAAGGAAAACGGAATAATTCTGCATGAAAAACCCATTTATATAAATTAAGGGGGGTATTAGCCCCCCGTTCCCCCCCTTTATACTTAATCAATCAATCCCGAAAACTAATCAGGGAAGCGTCTTAACCCAATGAACCTATAAACAAATTTTGAAGCAAATATAATAATTCTGCATGAAAAACCCATTTATATAAATTAAGGGGGGGATTATCCCCCCGTTCCCCACCCTTTATACTTAACCAATCAATCCCGAAAACTAATCAGGGAAGCGCCTTAACACAGTGAACCTATAAACAAAATTTGAAGGAAAACGGAATAATTCTGCATGAAAAACCCATTTATATAAAATAAGGGGGGGATTACCCCCCGTTCCCCCCTTTATACTTAACCAATCAATCCCGAAAACTAATTAGGGAAGCGTCTTAACACAGTGAACCTTTAACCAAAATTTGAAGGAAATGGGATAATTCTGCATGAAAAACCCATTTATATAAATTAAGGGGGTATTAGCCCCCCCCCCCGTTCCCCCTTTATACTTAACCAATCAATCCCGAAAGACTAATCAGGGAAGCGCCTTACCACAGTGAACCTATAAACAAAATTTGAAGGAAAACGGAATAATTCTGCTTGAAAAACCCATTTATATAAATTAAGGAGGGATTAGCCCCCCGTTCCCCCCTTTATACTTAACCAATCAATCCCGAAAAGTAATCAGGGAAGCGTCTTAACCCAATCAACCTATAAACAAAATTTGAAGGAAAACGGAATAATTCTGCATGAAAAACCCATTTATATAAATTAAGGGGGGGATTAGCCCCCCGAGGCCCCCCCCCCCTTTATACTTAACTAATCAATCCCGAAAACTAATCAAGGAAGCGAATTAACTCAGTGAACCTATAAACAAAATTTGAACGAAAACGGAATAATTCTGCATGAAAAACCCATTTATATAAATTAAGGAGGGGGAATTAGCCCCTTGTTCCCCCCCTTTATACTTAACCAATCAATCCCGAAAACTAATCAGGGAAGCGCCTTAACACAGTGAACCTATAAACAAAATTTGAAGGAAAACGGATATTTCTATGAAGAGTTATCGCATTACGTACGTACATACATACATACAGAACCGGCTGGCAAGCTGTCAGGGTTTGACAGCCAGTTTGATAGCTAAAAAATCGCAATTTTAGAACGTTTTTTGCTCCTGCACCCCCTGGGTTTAGTGGCACCGACATAAAATATAGCCTATGTTGGAGCAGGGGTTGTCACCATCAATTTGCCACCATCACTTTTGAAATCGGTTCGGTAGTTCCAGAGATTACCCCCTACAAACAAACAAACAAACAATCTTTACTCCTTTATAATATTAGTATAGATAATATTTTTTCTTTTTTAATTTCAACATTAATAAACAGCCCCATGGCTCTATTTCAACAGCGTACTTTAAGAGCAAATTTCCCAAATTTTTTAAACCGTGACTGACAAAGCTTTAGGATAAAAGTTAGCCGTGAGAGAAAAAGCTTTAGGATAAAAGTTATTTCTTTTTAATAGTTCTATCGAATGCTAAAGAAATAACATATGTTAATGACATTGGAGCAAAAAAATAGCAAAGGTGACAATAATAATAATGATAATAAATACCATAATTTCCAGCATGTAATCCGTGCGCAACAAATAAACAAGTTTCGCTCCAGAGATTTTAGTTATTAAATGAAGTCAGTTTAGTACCGCATTAGTTACATTTTATTAAATAAAATTTGCGATTGTAAACATAGTTATTTGATACACGGATTATACGCCGGAAATTACGATACATTTCATTAGAATACATTTATTGTATTCTAAAAAATGTATATTAGATTTAAATATAGATTTAAATAAGGTTATTAACAATTGATAATTTACATATAACAATTGATAATTTACATATTACATATACGACAGAACTAATAAAAATAAGTAACTTTTTATGTTAAAGATTTATCTCTATCTCTTACCATTAATGAGTTACAAAGAAAAGTTGGAAAATAATTCGGGGGTAAAATTTACCTTCTTAAAGTAAACTTGGGCAAAAATTTTAAAAATTGCATGTTAAATACTTCCATGAGTCCTACATTTAGTTATTTTAACAAGTTACTTTGATTTTTAGCATGAAATTAAAAAAGAAAAAAGAAAAGAAAAAAAATAGAAAGATAAAGAAGATAAAGATAAATACAAGAAAAAAATTTCAAGGATCTTTGTTTTCCTTATTAGACTAAATTTTTGAGGTATAAAATATAAAACCAGATTCTTAGTAATGGGATAGAATTCTTGAATTATGTTCTTCGTCTTCAGTTTCAGTTTTTAGGTGCGTTCGTAATTATATAAATACGTAGCACCTATAGTCGTCGTTTGGTCCGTCCGTCTGTCCGTCCGTCTGTCTGTCTGTCTGTCCGTCTGTCTGTCCGTCCGTCTGTCTGTCTGTCCGCATATAACAACGCAAAAACTACCCAACCAAATGGTTTGCAATTTAAAATATATTATCTTTGCAGAATTTTGTCGAGACATTTCAAATTTTATTAAAATCGAATCAAAACTTTAGGAGATATTAATAAAAATATTTATTAAGAAATTTGATTTTTTTTTAAATCGGTGCTTTTTTGTTATAGGAGCTTCCGATGGATGTTAAATCGTCAAGCGACCGAGATACTTATTTTATGACAGAAATTAATCTGCAGACGATATAATTCATTTCACAGAATTAAAAATCATCAAGATCTGAATATTTATATAACTAGCTGATACATATATATCTGAATATTTATATAACTAGTTAAGATATTTGTATGAACAGTGTCATAAAATATATACTTAACTAGCTGTTTAACCCGTTCTACGCACGGGATATCATGAATTTAATTCTAAAACGTGCGTACGAACGCACCTCGTTTGTAACGTTTGACGTACAATTTCCAACTTATTCAATATTCATAAGAATCATAACTACACCGGAAAAAAAAGTATTTGGAATTAAAAATTTTCTCAGTATATTAGAAAGCATGTTTTGAATTTGATGCACACATAAATTATTAAATGTATTAAATTTTGTAGTTGTTTGGGAGTATCCTTGCTTGAAACTGTTCACAGACATATATTTTTGTTTGCACTGCTGTAACTTCCATCGATATATTTTATATTTAAACATAATTGGGGTTAAAATTCAACCCCATAGGTAGATTTTAAGAAATTATATCAACTGTTGCTTAAATGTATGTAGTTTTCTATATTTAGTATATTTTCATTCATTTCCTACTTTAGGAAATATAAAAGGAAACTAAAATACATCATACAGGGTATTTCAAAAAGAGATAAGAACATTTCAAGAATTTATTTCATATAAACTATAATAAGACAGAAAAACATTTTGGATGCACAGAAACACACCACTGATGCAAGAAAGTCCAAAGTTTGGTCTACGTGAGTCTGTTAGGTTGCATTAACTCAACAGGAGTGCGGCAAGCATCAAAATGGTAGTTCATTTCTTGCTACGTATGAATTAATTGATACCTGCTACAGAATTCGTGGCTTCCAGAATTCGATTTCGAAAATCTTGACGATCAACAGGAATAGGTGGAACACACTCTTTCGGAACCCTTATAAGTTAAAAATCACGGTTGTTCTTTGGAGTAAAAATCTGGAGGCCTGGGTGGCCATAAACATGTTAAGTTATTGCAATCTAAGGACTATAGACCAAACATTGGATTTTGTTGAATCTAGTAGTGGGCAGTGACGTTCTATCTTATACATTTTGCGGGAAATAATTTCTTGAAATCTGCTCTTACTTTTTGAAACACCCAGCATATCAAAAAACCTGTTGCAGGAAAATATTGTTGTCAGCAATTGAAAATTTTATTCTTGTGTCCAACAAGGAGAGGGCCAAGCATGGTAATCACAGATTTCGATTATTTTTATATATGTTGTGGTGTAGAAGCCCCTTAGTCTCAGGTTCAACGGATTTTATACAACGTTCCTTGATTCTCAAGAAATAGGGGTCTAATATTTTAACACAATTTAAATACTTACTTTGTAACAAAATTACTACTTGGTCGTAGCTTAGTTGTTATGGCGTATACCCGTTGATCCGCCCCCGTTGATACCCGTTCGAGACCGGGACCCGCTACGTTTGTTTTTCTCTTTTTTTGTTTTATAAATTTACTTGTAATTATTATTTAATAATGCTAATTAAAAATTATAATATTGTGCATTAATTATAATATAAACCAATTATTATTTTTTATTTGTAACTAAATCGTTGTATAAAACATCATTAAACAGTTATTTTTTTTAATCACTTTTAAAATATATTTCATATATGCTTTATCGATGCAATGATATTTGATATTGAACAATTGTGCCAATTCGTGATTTTAAAGAAACATCATTTATATATTGCCTTAACAAGGGAAGTCAATGCGATGATAATACTACTCTGTTTTAAATGTAAGAAGCATAATTATATTAAAAATTAGCATAAGAATTAAATTGCAACATATTTTTTTTTTGCATATTAAAGATTTTTAAATTTGATACGTATGCTTGCGCTTTGAATTAATTTATAATTAATAAAATAAGGTATGATTTTGTAACGATTTTGGATTTTTACTAGTCAATAATGGATCCATTTAAAAAAATTCTCTTTAAATGATGAGAAATGTTTATAATAATGTCTTAAAAAAAAAAAAAAAAATAAATAACGAAAAATGAGTAAAACAAACGTGGTGCGTTCCGGTCTCGCAGCCGGGCGCGCGGATCAACGAGCAGACGCCATAACAACTGAGCTACGACCAACGCAGTAATTTCGTTACAAAGTAAGTATTTAAGTTGCGTTAAAATATTACCAAGACCCCCCCCCCCCCCCACTGTTTCTCGAGAACTAAAGAGCGTTGTATAAAATCCGTTGAACCTGAGACTAAAGGGCTTCTAACCTACAACATATATAAAAATAATCAAAATCTGTGATTACCAAGCTTGGCCCTCCCCTTGTAAGAGATGTAGTTTTTCAGTTATTTGTATAACACTATTACCTCACTACTCGCTTATATTCACTGTTTGTTCATTTCCATGGCTATTTTGAACATTTGTTCCCGCATTCCAGGCAAGGTCGAAAATCTGCTTTCTTGGCGAACATCGCGGTGGCTTTTGTCTCTGGTGTTCTCTCCATCTTCTCACCTACCTTTGCAGTCTTTGTCATTCTTCGAACTCTCACAGGGTCGACAGTGCCAGCCAACTTTCAGCTTCCTTACATCATCAGTAAGTATTATTTGCTTGCTCTCGTGTGATTATCACGTGTTTCAGGGAGTGAAAGTTTATTTGGGAAGTGTTCGAGAAAATTTTAGAAAAAAAAAAAAAAAAAAACCCTTTTACAATTATAGGTTTATCCGGGGAAGAGCATCTGATGATTTGTATTCTTTGTGTATAGGTGATCATTCTTTCTGTCTAGGGAAAATGCATAGAAACTTGTTTTATGCAAATGAATAGAATAAACAAACAATCCTGCCATTCTATTTCTGGACTAGTTGATGATCCGGGATAAAAAAAAAAGTAAAGCAGAGAAGGAAGAAATCGCTTTCTTGTAAACTGCTTAAGGAGTTGTATGGTTCGTAAAAACATTTGAAATATATCACAAAATTATAGCATCCTGTAATAATATGCTTGTTTTAATTGCTTAAAGGGTATAAAACAAAGACTTTATGAACATTAAAAAAAAGTTTTATTAGACTGTATACATGTTTTGGCTCCATCGAAGCCACATTATCAAAACAAATAAGAATATTCGTGTTTTAATTGCTAAAAAGTGTAAAACAAAAACTTTATAAACATTTTTAAAAAAAGTTTTATTAGACTGTTTACATGTTTCGTCTCCATCGAAGCCATTATCAAAACAAATAAGAAATTGGCACGATCTATGATGTAAATACTTTGGAACGTTTCAATTTTACACGTATAGGATATTCTTATTTCTTTTGAGAAGGGCTTCGATGGAGCCGAAACATGTAAACAGTCTAATAAAACTTTTTTTTAAATTTTTATAAAGTTTTATTTTATACCTTTTAGCAATTAAAACAAGTAAACATAACCATTTGAAATTTTTAAATTTCAATAAAAAGGAAAATTCTTAGTGGAAACTCACTTACTTTTTTCCATTTTAACCCTTTCGGGTCTAGAGTCTTAATAGAACATGTCTTTACAATTTCTTTTGTTATTATCTGCATATAATAATAGTATATGACATTATATTTATTATTAGCACTTCATTTACGTTTCAGAATTTAGCAATAAAACAAACAAAACGAAAACAAAAAGTTTGCGTAAAATTCTATACACCGTTGCTAAAACTTTTATTTCAAAAATGTGTTTCATTCTTTGAATTTAAAAATAGCGGCTACTTGTTCGAATAAAGAAAAAATATTCGAAAGTTGTTATATCTATTTAATACTACATTTTCCAAATATATTAAAAAATTCTTCCAGAGCCTATTGTCAAATTAATAGAACGCAAATTAAGTATATATTCGTTAGATTTCAGTAAATGGGATATTCGTTAAACTTCAGTAAAGCTTAATGTTTGCCATTTGGATAGCTACTCTTGATTTTTTCAACTAAAAGTAATCCTCGCACCACAAAAATAAATAAAAATAGGACCAGAAAAGGTTAATAAAAATACTCAACCAAGAAATTTTAGCTAAGCGTATTTTTTCCAGAGGACATGAAAACTTTCTCCTTGTCCAACCAGCGTACTTCTCTCTTCATTTCTACCTTTAATTAATAATTTATCATTTGTTTATATTCTAATTTTGAAAATGAGTTATTTAACTCGGCCGTAATTATATCATACACAGGCACCGTGTGGTTGGAATCTTTACTAAACGTAAGAGAATAAATCATACTACTTAAGTTAAAGAGACATAAGTTAAATATTAATAAATTTAAAGTAACATGGAATGAGTTAAAATTTACATAAGAAAGGTTATAAAGTATTCTATCTAATATAATTCATTATTCATATCCATCATTTCGATAATCATCATCATCATCTTTAATAAAAAGCTACGCGTTGCTGACGACTGGCTTTTCCGCTAATCGTTGCCACAGATTAATCTCTGAAAATGAAACATTTGAAGTTACTGAAAAAATTAATAGCTCGAAAAATTATTTGTCAGAATACTTGTTGTTGTTGGTTTGGCCCTTGCGCCCGGTGAGCAGCTTTTTATTTCTATACAGCTGTCTTACTCCGCAAGCACCTAACTCCTACCAGAGGTGAAACAATCCGATAATACAAAAACCTGCAATCAAAGAACGCCAAACACTCAAACCAAAGCCTGATACTCCCCTACCCAGCGCCGTCAATCCAACTCGGACAATGTATGTAGATCTCATCCAACAATTGAGATAGCAAAACTATATGTTCTCCACCTTTACGCCCAGTCGCTCCAAAAATATCCGCATACGAAGTATTGTTCGATACCTGCAACTTTCGAAACACTACGTCACGCAAACCCGAAAATCGCTTACACCTCAACACTAAATGCTCCTCAGTTTGCTCTTCCAATCCACAAAGGTTACACGTCGATACCCCACTACCAAGAAACCTCTTACGCCGGGCCTGTGTTACAACTGTCTTCGTTAAAAATCTAGCAAATATAACACCACTTTTCCTCTGTAATGATTGATGCGGATGGCCAATGCTACCATAATCCCAACAACGACCAGTACAGTTATTCCGATATTGCTCCCACTCCCATTCAGATTCTTTCTGCTTATTAGTCCTCACATTCATCATCCAATCTTCAGCCGAAAACCACGGAATGCGTACGTTGCTAAAAGGTCCATTCCTAGCCAAATTATCCGCACACTCATTTATCTCAATCCCTTTATGTCCAGGTACCCAAATGAAAGTCATGTTATACTGCTCATTCCTTTTCCGATTAATCTCTTCTCTCAACTGTGTGATAATAGCAACTGATTTTCGGTTAGCCTTTTGAAGGGCTTTTGGCATCTGTGAAAAACATATAATCCCCCTGTCCACCATATAAAATTTAATTGCAACCAATAAAGCCATAGCTTCAGCCGTGAATATCGTATTGATATGCGGAATCTGAAATGCCAACTGACTACCTGTCTTCTGATTCACCATCCCAATTGTAGTCATATGTGTATCTTTTGAAGCATCAGTTGCAATGAAAGTAGCCATATTTTGATACGTCTGAGCAAAGTTATAGAAGGAATTCTGGATCACCTCGTCCGGAAAATCTTTATTTTGAAATGCCCATGTATTGATAATTATTCGACAATGATCACTGATTCTCGCCCCCCACTTATAATTCACCAACTCATTAATATCCGTGCCATAGCTTCGGAGAGTATTTAGTTCCCGGTAGAGTAAGTCAGTCGAAAGCATTTCCGTATGATCCTGGTATTTCACTTCCGAGATAGACAGTTTGGTAGCAAGATACTCAATCCTCTGTCCACACCTCCACACCCCACTTTCCTGTAATAAGACCGGGATTGGGCACCACTACTTTATTTTTATACGAAATTATTTTTACTGAATTTTTTACTTATTTTTTATACTGAATTATTTTTATACGTCTGAGCAAAGTTATAGAAGGAATTCTTGATCACCTCGTCCGGAAAATCTTTATTTTGAAATGCCCATGTATTGATAATTATTCGACAATGATCACTGATTCTCGCCCCCCACTTATAATTCACCAACTCATTAATACTGAATTAATACAAAATTATTTTTACTAAAATTATTTTACTTATTCTTTATACTGAATTATTTTTATACGTCTGAGCAAAGTTATAGAAGGAATTCTTGATCACCTCGTCCGGAAAATCTTTATTTTGAAATGCCCATGTATTGATAATTATTCGACAATGATCACTGATTCTCGCCCCCCACTTATAATTCACCAACTCATTAATATCCGTGCCATAGCTTCGGAGAGTATTTAGCTCCCGGTAGAGTAAGTCAGTCGAAAGCATTTCCGTATGATCCTGGTATTTCACTTCCGAGATAGACCGTTTGGTAGCAAGATACTCAATCCTCTGTCCACACCTCCACACCCCACTTTCCTGTAATAAGACCGGGATTGGGCACCACTTAGGTAAGCCGCTAGCCCA
Source organism: Maratus michaelseni (assembly GCA_963931845.1). Lineage (NCBI taxonomy): Eukaryota > Metazoa > Arthropoda > Arachnida > Araneae > Salticidae > Maratus > Maratus michaelseni. Next base: position 150,146,169 of record OZ007592.1, read on the forward strand.
CCGTAAAGCCATATTGTGGATAACCTGGAGTTGCCGACCGTTTTGTTCGCATGCGTTAGAATCCGAGGATTTTCTTCTAACAGAGCTCCCATCATACTCCTTGTTATACGCGGTAAATGTTTAGTATCCGTACCCCAACTCATCCCGACAATTACTTTTATCAAATTCAGTCGCTTGCAAGTTTTTTCCCTTAACATGGCAATATGATCTTTTAAATTTCCCTGGCGATTGAAATAAACACCTAAAACTCTAAAGGAATCGGAAAAATCCATCTCCTGACCTCGCACCTGTAAATGATCTTCCACTTCCTCCCTCCACCTACCAATCTTGATGATTTGACATTTGTTGGGATTCACCTCCAAGTTCCAAGCCTGAAGCCATTGAATAACCCTGGCAATATTCTCCTGTAAGATCCCTTTGAACCAAACCACGTCATCATGAAAACCATAAAGGAAAATGTCATCCACATATACTACACAATGTATACACGAATCAAAGATTTCGAAAATATCCGCTAAATAAAGTGCAAACAGAAAAGGTGAGAGAGGACTTCCCTGTAAAAGACCCCGGTTAGACTGGAAAGGAGCAGACAGCGAGCCCCTCCATTTCACCCGAATCCTCAACTCTTGAACCAGATTCCGAATTAAGACACAAAGATCAGCTCCAAGTCCCAGCTTTTTTAATTTGAAGAGCAACCCATCCCACCAGACATTGTCGTAGGCCGCCCCTTTGATGTCTAAAGCCACCAAATAACCCTTCCGCTTTGAATGCCTTGCCCTACTGATATCCCTATAAATTTTGTATGCCGCTGCTTCGCAGTCTCTAAATGGGATAAACCCGTAATGATTCTTGTGAAAAATCTTCTTTTCCATCCACCAATTGAGTAAATTATCCAGGATCATTTTTTCGAAAATCTTTTTGCTAGTGACCGTAAGCGCTATAGGTCTATATCCCCGTATATCATTCCTACTTTTTCCAGGTTTCTTGATCTGGAGCATAATCACCTCTTTCCAAACCTCTGGGACATTCTTTTTCTCCAAAATTACATTATACATCTCCAGGAGTTTTGCCAACGTCCTAATGCTCAGTTTAAAAAAAACTTATCCTTATGCCATCGATACCAGGGGTCGTTGATTTACCCTTACTAATTGTATTTAATAACTGCTCCATTGTGAATTTAAGTTCTATACCATCGTTCCCCGAAAAAACGATTGGAATACCCTGTACCACCGGACTGTTTTGAAATGTTATTGACAGAGCATTCGCTTGGAAATTTGCGTCAGGCGGACAATTCGGGAAGCAGAAATCCGTGTTCACCTCCCCTTCATTTTTTTTATTGATGCCACGAATGATTTTGTAAATTTTTGGCCCCCTTCCAGCCTCACTCGCCACTGTATCCCAAAATTTCTTTTTGTCCTTTTTTTATTTCCTTTCTGAGTTTCGCATTGTACAGCTTGTATTTACACCATAAATCAAGCTGGCATTCCCGAACAGCTTTCCGATAATAGTATCGTTTTAACGCCAACAGCCGACGCGTCGCCACTCCCCACCACGGCGGAAGATCCCCATTACTAATTGGAAACCGCTCCTTACAATTTTCTATAATCTGGGTGATAGTCTTTGTCCACTTGTCCAAATCATCCTCATATTCATGTTCACTAACAGCAGTCACCGCCGAGCCAACTCGATCCCAATTAACCAATGTCAAAATTTCTCTCCTGACCTCATAACCACTATTCGATACCTGAATCTCAATGGGATAGTGATCAGAGCCCATCGGATCCGGATGAACTACCACATTGAACTCACCAGCTAACCTACTCGACACCATACTCAAATCTAGGAGAGAGCCACTGCCTCCGCCAGAAAATCTCGTTACCTGGTCCGTATTCAGGAGCACTACATCATTCCGATTAATCCAGTTTACAAGATTAACCATTTTTTGACCTTTCGGATTAGTCTGCCAGTTGAGAAAATAAATATTGAAATCACCGACAATTAAATAATTTTCACCTATCATATCTTTGATGTTATCCAACCAATTCGTAGCCCCGAAGCCTTTAGGAGCGTAAATATTTATAATGGCAATCCACCTCTTTTTAAACCAAATTTTAATCCCTTGCGCCTCATGATCCCGGTCAATAGTAGGCAGGTTAATGATTGTAACAGGAATTTTCTTGTGGACTGCTAAAAACAAACCTCCACCCCCTCTCCCTAAATTTCCTGTCCGATCAGCACGAAAAATATTCCTATCCTTAAAAAATAATTGATGCTTATCCTTGAGCAGAGACTCTTGAAACGCCCAGACCACACTCTTGCGAAAAAACCGAGTGTAAGTTGGCCCGTATACCTCTAATATTAAATTGTATCAAAAAATTATCCATACAACACAACCCGACAAAACAAGTAAAACAACCAACCACCAAAAAAATACAAGAAATGTAACAAAAAACACTTACCCCAAAAATGTCTTTACAAAACAACCACCAGAAAAAACAAACAGTCCATAAACACATGATTTCCATACAAAAAAAAAAAAACAAGCATCACCACTGTTCCAACATCGTTATGTATCTCCCGAGTCCGTCATCATGTCTTCGCTATCCACAGTTATATGAATCTGAGACTGTCCTCTTTGCTGACTTTGCTCACCCATTTTTAATTTTTTATTTCTCAAGCAGTTATATAGCTCAGTCATGACATCTCTATTTACAACTTTATTTTTTCCAGTTACTTCTTTCGTATTTTCCCCCGGTACGTTTTCTTTTTTAGCTTCCGATTTCTGCTGCATATTATCCAATACTTCCCAAAAGTGCATTATAAAGTCCATAATCTGTTGAAACTTATCTTCTATAACAAGAGTCAATTTATGGAGATTACCTTCCATATTTTCTTTTTCCACATGTTGTTTCGTCTTTGCCGCGGAGCTGTTAGCTAGCCTTGAGTTGGATTGTCTACGTGCTTCTGCTAGCGTTATGTGCTTTTCGCATTTAATTTTTAAGATTTCTGCTTCTTTTTTTCTGACTTCGCATTCGATATTGTCTGCCTCGTGTTGTTTTCCGCAATTTGCACATCTTATTTCTATTTCATTACAGTTTATTTCTGGGTGAGATTTTCCGCAGCGTTTACATATTTTTTCGTTTGGACATTTGTTACTCCCGTGCGTATAGCTTTGGCAAACATTACAGCGTCTCGGACGGTCAATAAACAGTCTGATTTTTTGTCTGACATAAAACATTTTTACATATTCCGATAGTGTATGGCCGTAAATAGTAATAAGCACCGTTCCCGTGGGAACCATTCGTCCCTCTTGTCTTGTTAGGAATCTCTTGACATTTTGGACAACAATTTCATTTTCCTCCTCTAGTTCTACCTGGATATCTTTAAGCATTATGTCTACATCCATGCGAAAGATTAAAAATCTTGTGGTGATATTTCCGTTCATTAAGCTATGTTTGACCTGTCTTTCAAATAATTTTTTTTCTTTATTATTTCCCGCGCACATTCATAACTTTTCGTCGTTATCAAGATTTTGTTATTTCGAGTGTATCGAAAAGTGTCGATCTCGCTATGTCTTTCAAAAGTATTCTTAATTTCTTGTTTCACTTGAATGGGATTTAATTTTTGAAAACCTCCTTGTTGACATTCTGTGATAATTACATACTCTTGGAGTTCAGGAATGATTTCAATTTGTTCGTCTGCTTCTCTACCGTCGTTCCAATTGTACTTATTGTAGTCTTCTTTGTCCAAAACAGGACTAGCTTTAAATTTGATCTCGGACCCCGCCATCGCTGTCGAAGGTATCCTGAGACCTTCTCGCAATAGAGGACTCTATGTCAAAAAAAAAAAAAAAAATTCACCAAAACTGATAAATATGACCTAACTCTTTTTTGTAATACCACAAAAACCACACCTTAACGCACCACCACTAATCAACTAACACAAACCACGTATGTTGAATAACCGTCAGAGCTGGGAAACCCTACTCGCTCACCGAGCTCCAACCACCTGTCAGAATACTCTTTAATAAAAAGCTACGCGTTGCTCACGACAGGCTTTTTCGCTTATCGTTGCCACAGATTAATCTCGGAAAATGAAACATTTGAAGTTACTGAAAAAATTAATAGATCGAAAAAGTATTTGTCAGAAAATTGTTAGACAAACTGCGTTAGAAAGGTAAAAAACTGTATTTTTCTTCATATAAATTTCAAATCTAATGATTATGCCGTTTTTCAAATATTGAATTTTAAAGATTACCGAATTTTTCAATAGAGTACCATAGCGAAACCTTCACGCGTAAAAAGATAATGATAACGGCAATGTGTCCTGACGTGTATACTGGCTCTAGTACGAATCACAAATTATAGTAGCCTTATTATTCTGTTAAAATATAAAAGTGTATTATGATGTCATAATTGAAATAAGCGCTTAAAACCGCTGAAATTATCACAATAAAACAAGCTGCTGTAGATAACGAAATTTTTAACGATTTCTTCGGCTATTAACGTCTGGAACGAGGCCAATTCGAAATTACTTCTTTTAATAAATTTCAAAATTTTATTTCAATATATAATTGACATATTTCATATAAAAATGCTCTTTGATATTGTTAGAGGGGGGGGGGGGATTAAAAAAATACATTAAATGTAAAAAGTCTATTAGAGTTTTCAATAAAAAATAAATGGTTTTCAAATATATTCACTATCTCGGAAAGCCTGGGTTGGATGTCCTAGTATTATATAACATTTAAGTTCCTTATCAACTTTTAGTTTGAATAAATTTCTAACATAATAATATTAACGATAATAGTAATAATAATCATTTGTGAATTTACTAAGGGATGCCATATGTTGAAGTAAAATCATTAACTATACAACATGTTTAAAAAAATGCTCAGATGTTAAAATAGTAAGTATAAGTAATTAACCCAGAACTGCTCGGCAGAAATCATCACGAAATAATCCGATGCTTAAAACACTAAAATTCCCAACTTTAAATATTTGTAAGAGACTCTCTATAAAAATGTTGGGTCCAACACTCTTTTCAAATCTTCTAAACTCTCGCAAAATCTAAGCTCCTGTCTGAAAATCTCGTGTCCACGCTTTTTGTTCAAAGCTTTTTTCATAAAATGTATGCCCCATCAAATTTTCAAATCACAACCCTCTTTTATGATCATTGGATGTCGACTTATAATCACAATTATGCTCCTTTTCACACCCCTTTCGTATTTTTCAAATAATATAACTGCTGAAAATCTCACTGGTTATTTTCCCACAATAACCCAATATTCTATTGATCATCTTTACCCCTTCGTACCAAATTTTATTTTATTTTTCTATATCACTGGACTTATGTTATGGGTTTACCCTTCTATTCCATTTTTTCTTTTCTTTTATTATTTTGTTGGACGCCACGAACGCACACGCGGTCAATAGATTTCCTCTTTGGCTGGTGAAAAGTGTTCGGGTAAGACAAGCTACGCCGCCGAAGGCGGGCAGACAGACAGACAGCGCCCACCCTAGGGACCAGCTTTTGGCTAATGGCCAGGACGAACCCCTAAGCCTAGGGAGGGAAAAATATTACTATCCGGCGCTAGCTACAATAATTACAAGTTAAACTACAATTTTTACAAAGTATAAACGTTACCCAATTTTGCCACAAGGCTGGGCGAACGTTAAAATTATTACAATAATTGATATTTTACATAAACTTTAATTTTAGTTATTTATACAGCATTTTGAGATTAACATTATGATGACAATTATTTGTAGTCGTACATTTTGAATGCATTAGTACGTATACAATAACCTTTAGAGGTATAATATATTTTTAAATATGATTACAATATATAATTACAATATAAAATTCAAACAATTTTATTTACACACAATAACATTTTGAAATACACTATATACAGTGGCCCCTCACCCACACCTTCGGCGTACTTCACCGCCGATTCCAGGTTCTTGTGAAAATATACGTTTACGTGGAACCTATACGTGAATCCTAATACCGCCATTGGACGGCCGGTTTACCCGGGCACTTCCGCAAGTGGGCTCTTCGGCCTGGGGAGCATACGCCACCTGTATATTACTCCCCTACCCCAAATGAATTGACAACAGAGGTCGTTGCAACATGCAGTGGAGCCCAAACTCAGAGGACACCACCACAAAACGCTTGGAGGGTCTGCCTGAGTCGCCGACAGCTTCGGAGTCAGAAACCAAAAGAGGAATCCGGGCCCTAGGCCTTAAGCCGGGTTCCTCCGACAAACTCTTGCTTTACCACAACTTCCTATCATCGAGCACCTGAATGTTACGACTGGCCTCATCGGCTGCGGTGAGGAGGAGGAGCCTCATGTGTCTCTGCGTGACCCACAAGGGCTTTACCTCCGACTTCTACCGCCGGCAGAACGACGGATGCGGTCGACTCTATCGAAGGCCATTCGGAGATACATGACATATAAAACAAACACAAACAAACAAAAAACACAACAAATGTTAGATAAAAACGGAAAGTTATGTTAGATACCGCTACGGACTCTGAAGGACGTGGAAACTCCCTTCAAAAGCGCTAAAGAGGCGGTCGCGTGAAAGTTATTTCTAAGACTCCTGCTAGTCCCAACCGTCAGGCATAGAAAAATCTGACTACACATAGATGCGCTGGACTGGGGATCCAAGGTTCGACTTAGGTCTGGGCGCCATCACTTGACTGACGAGCCACCGGCCCGGTTCCTCGTAATCAGTCCAAGAAGAAGATCCAACCTCCTACGAGCCGCAGACCACGGACCTGAGGAAACTTCCGCGAAACGAACCACTTTTGGTTAAACGGAGCGTGTTTTCTTTCCGACCGAAATTTCAGGGCGGCACACAATTACTCCAGCTACAGAGGGAGTCGAAGGAGATGAAGGATCGAGAAGGAGAACTTCTTGGAGTGCGTCTACTCACCCACATCTTCCCGTCCTTGTCTACGTTCCGCCGCCTGCCAGTACCGAGCGTTGCTGTACGCCTCACACACTGACCAGACGCCGCTATGGAACCACCTGCGCTTCTTGTCCTACGGAGTTCGTCCTCGCTTTTGTCTCGCCTTAGATAAATGTGGAAGCTGTCCTATCACCGTTCGCTAGTCCGCTGCCCTCGTATCACCATCCTTGGCGGGTGCAAAGTGCCTAGGCGCGAGGGATTGGCCTACGTAATGCTTTTTACCATCTAGTCGTTCCGAAGTTCTCGCAAGAGACATCAACCTGAATTCCACATCGGTGGGCGTTACCGACCACAGACTATAGGTGTGACTGCGGTGGTCCTCAAGGGCCAGTACCTTGGGCCGCAAACCTCCTGCAGTTTAGAACCGACTCAAAGGAGGGATAGTCCGAAGTCATGTAGCCAGACATCACCCAGCCTCCGGCACTATCGACTAATCGGACACCACTTTACCACCCGTCCTCCACGTTGAGGTGGTGATTCGTCAGCTTACTTGCCCCCGTCGTGTCGAAGAACATCTCGCAATGCCAGTCTCCCGGTCTTCTTCCCCACTGAAGGTGCCAATTCGGGACCACGAGGAGGAGCGGACGGGAAAGTGTTCGGGTAACAAAAAGAGACAATATTATCGTCACAACTCTGGCGCATGAAATGACTTTTCTTGTAACTTCTTGTCTTATTTTTCCCTTAGAGCCCCAGGTCTCGTGAAGTATCAGAAAAGCGTATAATACTCTTTTATTCAAAAGTCGTCCAGTGTTACGTTTTCGCTGCATTTTTACCGATGCCTTTTAGCCTTTGGCTATTCTTTAACACAAAGCCCCTTTTCATTCCTTAACGTAGCTTACTTTTGTGCAACCTAGGTGTGTTGTATTATAAAATTCCCTGCATTATAACTTGTTGTTGTTGACCAATCCCTTTTAAACTCCTTCTTGATCATTTCTAACCAAGGCTTCGTAAGTTCCCATGCATTAAACTAGCTAATGCTTTGTAATATAAATTCTTTCCTTAAATGCATGAATTCACCTTTAACTTACCGCTTGCTACCCGAATGTGGTTGATCGACCCCTGAGGCAGGTACTAATTCTATAACTATTATCCTTACGTTCGTTTCTAACACCGGCTTGACATGAAAATTGGAATCACTTTTCTTTTTTCTATGAGATTTTTTATGACTATCCTTCCTAACCAAATACTTGCTATTGTCTCAGCATCCCTGTTTTTAAATTCGACCAAAGTCTTAAGTAGCAACAAAAGTTTAGTTTTATAATCAATGTGACCTACCTTTATAAATGAAACAGAATTATGATAATAGCATTTAAAAAAAATACAAGATAAATAATTATGACCATTAAAAACAATTATTAAACAAATTTTAAAACTTTTTTTTTTTCCCAACTGCAGCTGTTGAACAAGTAGGTTCGAAGCAGAGATCGTTTCTCGTTTGCATATCATGGTTACTTTGGACTTCTGGAGCCTGCTGTTTAGCCCTTGTTGGTTACATTTCAAGACACTGGACAACTCTCGGCCTGCTTACAACTTTGCCGATTGGTGTTTTCATAGTCTACAAAAGGTAATAATAAATTAGAAAATTATATTGTAGATAAGATACTTTATCACGTTGCACTCCAATTAAGTGTAGCATTATGTTTACTTGTTATTATTATTTTGAAGCAGATTATATCATATATAGCCCCACTGTATTTGTTCTTATATTTTGATGTATAACTATAAAAATGATCTTAATAAAATAAACTAATCGATCATACAAGCTCACAAACAATTACAAATGCTTAAACATACTCTTCGAAAAGATTAAATAATAATTAAACAGAGAAGGTCCACAGAGGGTAATTGGCAAAACATATAGTCGTATAGGCACACACAGTGTTGAATTCAGGCACTTTTCTCCGGGAGGGATTTCTTTGGCTCGGGGGGGGGGGGATTATGGAGTACCGGGGGGTAAATTGCACTTTTTGACCATTAAAAGCAGAACATCTCAAATATTTCAAAGTGAAAGAAGCATTTCAATTCTATGGGGGAGGAAGTCCCTACCCCAGGCCACCCCCTGAATTCAACACTGGGCACACATAACATTACACGCACCTTACCAGGCAGCATTCAAACAATGTACCCGAGTCAGATAACTTAAAGCCATTATAAATAAAGATATATTGTCATAAGGCACTTGCATGAAATATAATTTTTTTACAGTACATTTGAAACTTAAAGATCCGGAAACAAAAAAATTACAATGATTACATTTTTATTTACTGGCTGTTTTCTTTATAAATTGGCTAAATTAATATAGAATCAAAAATCACATGTAATGTTTTAATAAATTTGAGGAAAATGTTTTATTAAATCAATAATTATTAAAAGATTTCATCAGAAAAAAATTTCTCATAATCAGTATGTTATTAATTTGTGTGAACATTTATATACTTTTAGTTATCTGAAACAATCACCCAGACATCTAATGATAAAAGGCCGGTATGAAGAAACTGCTGATATCATAAAAAGCATAGCTGAAATCAATCGTCGAGCCGTTCCTTCTGAACTATTACAAAAACTCAAGGTAAGTTGTTAAAAAAAATTAGGTCATACTTTAAATTTATTGCAAAATCATACAAATGTATGCCTAGGCAAAGAACTGTTCAAATCAAAGTTGAATTCACATATTGTTCCCCTGGGAGATTTCCGTGAGAGCTCCGTTGAAGAAGGGGGGGGGGGCGGAGAGAGAGAATTTTTACTTTAAACTATTGACAAACAGAAAATTCGAAACTTTCCGGGGGAACATTTTGATGCTTCAGGGGAGAATGTCCCTCACCGTGAACATTCTCTGAGTTCATCAATGGTTCAGTTGAAATGAAGATTTTGTTTAAATTTCCGAATTAATTGGACATTTTGCGTCCGGTTGCACAGTCCGAGCTGTAACATATTGAAATTGAATCCTATGTCTGGTCGGAACTAGGAAACTGGATGATTTAACGGCCGCCCTGATGAGTTGTTTATAATAAAAATATCTATTTAAATTACAGTAAAGCGATGATTATACGAAACGGTTTCTTTTCCTTTGTTTTGATTTTTGGTTTACATATTTTTTGAAAGAAATTCCTAGTTTGCAAATTATTTTACTATTGATACTTTTCTGAGAAATGTTTGAAAAAGAAATGCTAATAAACTAGTGGACCTAATTGTCGATATTGAGATGAATATTTATGTCTCAAAAAAAGTTCAAGATCAGTTGAACAGGTGTTCTTAAATTCGAAATTTTGAATTATGACGATATATTATCAGACATCGTAGACCAGAAATCAACAAAAGAAGATGAAAAGGAATCTGATGAACACGGCGATGGACCCTCCAATTTAGAAACTTTCATTAGAAGTTGCGTTGAAATGATTAAAACATCAAAAATATACTGATCGCATTCAACTGATTTGAAACGAGGTGTGGCCATCCAGAAAAGAGAATCTTCTGTTAAACCAAAAACATTGTTTGATTTCTTTTTCAAAATCTAAATATCATAATAATAATAATAATAAAACTAGTAAAGATTTAAAAAAAAAGTAAAATAAAAATTAGGAAAAATAAACTTTCAAACACGTCAGCGCCATGGCCTGATTAAAGAATGGGCCAACTGGGCCATGACCCTATGCCCCCTGATTTTGAGTACTCCTAAATTTGGTATGAAATTTTTCTGCAGCCGACATTTTTAATCTTCCCTGATCATAATCAGCATTTTGTACTTTTAGGGTAGGATACAACTAAAAACAATAACATATTTATCTAAATATGTATTTATATATTAATATCTGTATTTTAAGATATAAATAAAAAAAAAGTGCCCAGTTAAACTGATGGCATTGAGCTCACAGGCTATTCACATTAATTGTATATTATACTCTTATTTCAAAGAATAATGCCCTCGAAAAATAAAGAAATCGATAAGAAATTAAGGGGGTTTTAACCCTCCTGTTACCCCTCTTTATACTTAACCAGTGAACCCCCAAAACTAACCAGGGAAGCGCCTTATCACAATGAACCTATATACAAAATTTGAAGCAAATCAAATAATTCTGCATGAAAAACCAATTTATCTAACTTAGGGGGGGGGGATCAGCCCCCCGTTCACTACTTTATAGTTAACCAATGAACCCCCAAACTAATCAGGGAAGCGCCTTATCACAATGAACTTATATACAAAATTTGAAGCAAATAGAATATTTCTGCATGAAAAACCCATTTATCTAAATTAAGGGGGGGATTGGCCCCCCCTTTATACTTAACCAATGAAAGCCCAAAACTAATCAGGGAAGCGCCTTATCACAATGAACCTATAAACAAAATTTGAAGCAAAACGGATATTTCTATCAAGAGTTATCGCGTTACGTACATACGTACATATACATACAGAACGGGCGGACACATTACCTCTCAGGCTTTGATAGCCTGTGAGCTAAAAACTAATTATTTTTAAGTGTTTAATTATTTGTAAATATAGAAAGGGAAAGGGGGCCCCGATAGAATGCCAGGCCCTGATCCACTGTTTGGCTTGTTCGGGCTTCGGCCAGCACTTCTTCAAACAGTTCTGCCACTGACAGTCCTACTAGTAGCTTGGAAAAAGTGTGAAGGAAAGTTAAAAATAAATATGAGTTTAAGCATATATCGGCTATATCATTCGAACTACCTTTGTTTCCCGTAGCAGTTTGGATAATCGGAGCTGTAATATATAAGTTTCTGAACAAATATGTATTATACTAATAAGTAATTTAAATAATGTTAAATTTTGCCCATTCGATTTTTTTAAATAATTTTTATTGTCTAAAATTTTTAAAAAATATTTTTAAAATAATTTTTATTATTTAAATTTAAAAAATATTTTTAAAATAATTTTTATTATTTAAATTAAAAAAAATATATTTTTTAAATAATTTTTATTATTTAAAATTTTAAAAAATATATTTTTTTCCATGAATTTTGCAGAAGATAGGTGAAAATGGAACACCAGATGAAGTTGAACCAATAAGTGAATCTGCATTTGATGTATTTAAGTACCCACAGCTAAGAAAGAAGTTGTTCATCGTCACTCTGAATTGGTATGTGTTTTTATATTATTATAATTTTAACATTTTAATCATATTTAGTAGTTTTTATAACTAAATTTGTCAAATTAATTATATCAATCTATGTCCTTTTGTATTTTTATTTCGAACTTTTGGCACCGTCAAATGCATCAACAGATCTGACCTAATTTAACAGAGATATCCACCCATTATTATTTTTTTTTTATTCTAATAGAATTTCCTGAATATGTACATTTTAATATAAAAACCATTGAAAATATCCTCAACTTTTACTGTGTTTTATAAATTAATACTGAAAGATTTACAATGCTATATATACGTATAGGTCTGCAATTGCTGTTGCTTACTTTGGCTTGACTTTAAACGTCACCAATCTCGGCAAGAATGATTTCCTAAACTTCTTCCTGTTGTCTGCCGTGGAGCTTCCAGCTTTTCCTCTGGCACTATTGCTCATGGAGAGGGTCGGCCGCAGATGGTCCAATACTATTTTCGTATTACTGACGGGCGTTGCTTGCTTGGTGCCTTCTTTCCTTACTAAAGGTAGGTAAATTTGATAGCAATTTTTGATTCCCCCATTTCAGCAATACAGAATGCCCAACAAATGAAAAATATTGCCATAGAGTAATTCTGTGAAATTAGCAACTGTCGATTTTGACTATGAGTTCTGCAATGGAAACTAGTATGTTGTGGACATCACAAAACTTTCTGCAATACCATTCTAATCAGGGTGACAGATTAAAGTCTTTCCCTCCCTGCTTACAAAAATTATTGATATCCGCTACATATAAAATAGACATGTGAAACTGGGTACCGAGAACTGGCCGACCATGAAAACTTAAAGGGTGGAAGAAGTGAGATAGTTCTTTGTGTAAAATCCCATGAAATCAGTGCGTGCGGCCTTACTTGAAGTACAAATGCCAAAAGGGTTTCGTGATAGATACCAGAGGATACATTAAGCTTTTCCCTGATTTGTGAACATTTCGGGTTTCCTGAACACTAACACTGCTACACTACAGCCACGTTACGGAATTCTGAAAAACAAACAAACAACAACAAAAAAACTTGGTTAGTTTTCCAACAGGTTGACACCAGTTTCACATGTCTATCTTATAAATAGCGGATATGAATAAGTTTTGTAATCAGGGAAAGACTTTTTCGGACAACCTGTATTAATTTATAATAGCATCAGGAATTATGAATATAAAGCATAGTGCATTTCTTCGAATTTAACTCGTAGTTACAGCGATCAGTAAATTAAAAGATGAATAGAACAACAGCGCCCCCTGTTGGGAGTTAAAATTTAAAATTAGACCGACATATACATTTTTGATAATTAAACTCAAATGTAAAATTTGGTGCATTTTCACACAATCGAAAATACGATACAGCTATAATATTCCTCGCAAAAAAAGCATAAGGTTAATGTTCCATAATCGGGTCCTGCCGTCAATGATGAGCGATTCCGGCAACACGGTGTTTAAAAGTGTATGAGAGTTACAAGAATGGAATTAATAATGCTGCAAACCACGATGGCTAAATTGCATCAATTGATTGTGGACCTGATTAGGAATCTTTCCCTAAGCATAGGATATCAGCGACCCTGTTGAGTGATCGAAGTCAAAATTGAATCAGCATCTATTTATGTCAGGGTAAAAGTTTTACAAAATATGTATTTGCAAACCGCACCTAAAACCATACCATAAACAGGCCAGAATGGGTTGGTTTCGAAAGTACATGTTTTACGGGGACGACTGTCTCACCATATTATTCAGAGGCGAAAAGAAGTGGAATGTGGACGGTCCTGGTAACTCGAATTGTTAATGGCATGACCTCGGGTAACAGCCACGCACTTTTTTCAATAGACGAGAAGGCGGAATGTCTCTAATGGTTTGGGGGACCTGCCTGTGATTTCTCCACGAGAAACAAAATTCAACAAGTATTAAAAGACGATATCTGCTTCTATTTGGTGACATCTTAGTGGATCCCGAGTGGAGATTTCAGCACGACAGTCACAATGCTTCAATCTCCAATCCACAACTCACATAGTACGAAACAGTGGCTTTCCGCACGAAATGTTAACGTTTTAGAGTGGTCAGCTTTAAGCCCGGACTTAAACCCGCAATTGAGAACATATTTGGGGTACCTTCTTAACCCGTGAAGTATATACAAGAATGAAAAGCAATGTGACTCTACTAAAGAACTAAAAGTGGCCATTGACAAAGCAAGGCATAAAACCAAGCTACTACCGCCGTTTCTATGTTCACGAAACCTTTGCGAGGGGAGCAGGTGGGCCCAATTGACTTGGGGCACAACACTCTATGGTCAAGAGGAGCACCGTCATGTGCGCATCACTCCACCGCACCCAGAATTTTGACGAAATGGTCGTTACAACAGCAGAGCCAATGTACTAAAGGAAGCTGCCGCATGGCATAACACATGCCAACGTTTCCGGAAGCCCATAGGAGCACCGGACCCTAGGCCTTAGACCAGGATTCCCCGACACGCACTTGCTTTACCAACGCCTTCGAACGTGAAAGGTGAAAGTATCCTCTACCAGCAATAATATTTCAAAAACTAATTGATTCAATAGAAACACGATTATTTGAAGCTATCAAAAAACAGAGAAATACTATTAATAAATAGCATCATGTAAAAGTGTTAAAGGATGTGTTTTTATTGCATTGTGTCTAAATTTTGAGACACTGTAAAGTTAAACTTTTAAGATTTTTTTTTATCAAAGTTATGATAATGTACCAATTTATTCATTTTGATATGATTTAAAGAATAATTTTATAGAATCTAATATATATAAGTAAATAATATATTTTTGTTTCATTTTGTATTGTTATTTAATGAACGACATTTTTTTGTTGTACATAAACTTTTTAGACAGACTGTACACCAAATACAATTCCCCGAATAATGTTGAATTTATAACTATTTTCAATTTTAACGAAAAATAAATTTTACTCTCTGTTCTAGGCAATATATTTCCCAAATAAAAATGAAATAATAATAATAATATTTCTGGATTTTCATGTATTTTTTTATAACATTCAGATATGGGTACATCTGCCATTGTCGCTTCAATGCTGGGAAAATTTGGATCGGCAGCAGCTTTTATGGTCATCTATCAACAAGCAGCTGAACTATATCCTACCCCAGTCAGAGCCATAGGGATGGGTATAGGATCAGTAGTATCTTCGCTAGCTGTAATATGCATGCCGTATGTTTGTTACCTGGTAAGTCATGAATTCCGAATTCTGTCCTACACTGTATCAGATTTATTACATTACATACTTACGTTTAACTTGCATTTCTGTATGTATGTGGCAGTCAAATCTTGTGACTCATTTTTCACCCACTTCTTGTTGACGTAGAGCTTTTAAATTTGGAATATATATGCATTCCTGAGGTTAATACATGAATTAGACATTATTTTTTAAAAATTCGATCCCTAAGGGGGGGGGGGGGGTCAACGTCGGCCCAAAACTTGCATTTTCCCATAGAAATAACGTTACGATTGTTTAATTGAAAAAATAGCTGCATTGTTGCAACATACATCCCTTTTCACTTCACTGTCGCTGCATCATTAAGACGTCACATTGAGCGACGCACACATTTGTGTTTTATAATAAAAGTTGACTTTTTTGTGAATATTAATGAAAGCATGTTTATTTTTTTCCCATTTAATTATTTATTTATTGATTTATTTTGTTTTTTATGTTTTCACTTACCATGTGAATAGTTTAACATACGATCAATTATCGATGATATAACATATTCAATTATCGATGCTGGATTCTCTTTAGTTTCGTGTTTGCCCGATGGTTGAGGGCTCACGGAAAAATATTGCATCTTGTGCTGCGTTTGTAGCCTTGCCAACATGTGATAGTGAGAACTGAGAAGTGCCAGGCTGGTTATTGTTCCAAGTGGTTCAGTTGGTAGAACATCAGTGAGCTATACTGATGACCCGGGTTCGAGTCCCAGATTGGATACTTTTTCACTATGTTGGCTATACGCCTTTTAAGCAATTAAAATTTGAAATACAGTCCAACCTCGTTAACACGAACACGCTTAACGCGAATTACTTTTAGCACGAACTGTTTCCGATTGTCCCGTCCAGTTGTATGCAATGTATTTAAGTTCGGATAACATGAACTACTTTTAACATGAACAAAAAACGATTCCCCCTGAGTGTTTGCGTTAACGAGGTTCGACTGTATTATGAATGCAACGCGTGAGAAATTTTCTATGGAAAAATTTCCAAGTATTAAAATAGATTCATACCATATATTCCGACGTATAACGCGCACTTTCGGAACAAGAAAATTGGTCCAATTTTTCAGGTGCGTGTTATGCGCCAATTACAAAAATGAAATCTTAAGAAATAACTGAAATATCTCTATTTATTAGCAAGAGAAGAAGATATAATTATTTGAATGAATGATAGTACGATTCAAGAGCTTTGAGTGGGATTTAAATATGTAAATTCATGGGTATTTGCCTCATAATTTTACAGGAAAAGCCACTTTTTCAAGATAAATGATAAATTCCAGTAAATTTACGCCATGAAAATATAATTTTCGAATATTGTCATGTTTTTATAGGCAAACCCATTTATCTAAGGGCAAAGCACATGTTTTTAGGGCATTACTGCAGAATGCCTGCAGTCGAACTTTCCCCGTAATTTTACTGGGATATTTATTACAGTGCGGGTGACAAACTTTAGATGTTAAGCTTTAAATGACAAGCTTTAGATGTTCAAGAAAAAGAGATCTAAAGTAGACAAAAGAATATGCCAAGGAAACTTAAAATGTTATGCTTTTCTTCACCGAAATGAGTATCTGTCTCTTCTAAAAGAAAGTTACTAACGCTGCCGTTTCCGTAATTGAATGTATTGTAATTTTTTCATTTTATCCTACAAAAGCTATTGCATACAAAAACATGAAAACTGGTAGCTTTACAGAGAAATATATGATGAACATGCTGGAGTAGACAGTTTTAATACCGAAGAATTGTTTTAAATGAATGTTTAATGTTGAAATCGGTCAAAATAGTTCAGTTACATAAGTTTCACAGAATCAAAAACTATGCATAGTAATTTAACTATCTTTTGAAGGCATATACTTGACTAGATTGTGGTGTGCAGTGTCCAATCATTTTTTTTAATTTGACTATTTTTTGAGGGTTTTTTTTTTTAATTTTTATTTAAAATCTCATTATTTAAATAGAGATTTAATTCATATTTTGAAATAGTCGTTTTTTATCTACTGTTGTCAGGTTTTAAAAAGCCCGAATAATAAAAATACTTCCAAACACTGTGTTTTGAATTCAAATATATGTTTACAATTAAATATTGATAAAGAAAGTAAAGTTTAAATTAATTAAATTATTAGGGAATTTCATGCATTTTTGAGATTTCTATACTAGGAGGTTGCTACATCTATTGATGTTTAGTTTCATGGACGCGAAGCGCTCATACAAGCGTTATGGTGATGGCGGCATTACCGAACATCGTGTATTTTTGAGATCCCTATATAAGGAAGTTGCTGCATCCAGTGATGTTTTCATTTTGTTGACTTATTTTGAAGTCAGGGAAACTGGACTATTTTTTTTTATAAAGGGGAAATTAATGTCAGTGCAACTGACCTCTGTCCAGTTTCTTTAAAGGAGCGCCATTTGAGGGAAGCTACGTGGTGTTCCCCCTTACACCTCAAGGTTTTTTATATTTCAGGATGTATCAGTTATTACAAATCAGACTCTATTTTCTTCTTCTTTTTTTTTTCTTTCTTCGGAAATTGCACAAAAGCTGAAATAACTTGTAAGATTTGAACAAAATACAAACATTAGCATTATTAAATAGGCACTTTAAGCACAACAATTAATAATTATCAATAATACACTTGCAAAAGACTTGCTATTGCAATATTTTGAAAGTCAGATGCATTTATTATCAATGAGTATTTTGGAATTTTTTTTTTAATATTTTGTGAGAATAACTTATCAATTGCTTCTCAGCTGCACACAAGATCAAAAGAAACTTTTGCCTCTCCTCCCCAAGAAAGCTTTTAAATAGCGCTTCTGTCTGCTTGGCTTGCATTGTTGAATACATTATATTCATATGTCCAAGACGCAAGTGCATACTTGTTTGCTTTTAAAATATCTTCATCCAGATCAAATCCATTTAATGAATGTTTCTCCTTGCAGAGTGTCTATAATAAGGCTATTCCGTTTCTAATCATTGGGACGCTGTGCGTTTCTGCTGGTCTGGTAGCCCCTCTTGTGCCAGAAACCCTCAATAAACGTCTACCCCAAACAATACAGGATTCCGAAGAATTCGGGACAGGGAATGGATGTTTTCCATGGTGCAGGTAACTAACTATTTTTAAGAATTATTATCTTATCTTTTTTTTCAATGAATGTCTGTCGAAAATGACACATGTTTCTTACTTCAATATATATACAGTGGTGGCCAAAAGTTTGGACATTTTTTGAAAGTTTCATGTTTTTCAACTTTGTGTGCTTGTAGAATATGTTAATTTTCACTTAAATACTAACGTTTATATATCAAATTGAAGGTAATTTAATGTAAAATTTAATAATAAAAACAGTATTACAATATCTGTATTACAAAAAAAGTTGTGCTCATTTTAGTAGAACAAACAAACACAAATCGTTTTGAATAAGGGCGTGTTTTGTAATAAAAGCGTACTAGCCAATCACAAACACTGTTCTGAGGACCAATCAAATGTCTGTAACTATAGTTTAGGTTATTTGGATGGTAAAAGAGTTATTGTTGTGGAAATATTTTGCGGAATGATGCATACTAGTACAATTACATAGAGTATTGCAGTTTTTGAACATTTAAAGTCCTTTTTTAAAATTAAACTAATTTTAAACAATGTCATCAACAAGAAGAACTAATTGGACATCTACAAAAAAAAGCCGAATTGTCATATTGAGAGAAAGTGGCCTCTCTTATGCTGAAATTGCAAGACAAGTTGGTGGTTCAGCGACTTGTTCTGGTGTACGAAAGTTCTGTTTACGTTATGAAAAAACGAAATCAGTGGAAAATAAGGCCAAATCAGGCCGAAAAAAATGCACAAGGTCTACTGCCGATAGAAAAATTAAACGGCTATGCCTTCAAGATAGAAAAATTTCATCAGATGTGAAATGAATGCAGCGGGTATTGCAGTAAATTCAAGAACAATAAGAAAAAGGTTATCAGGATTTGGACTACAAGCTAGAATTCCAAGGAAAAAAACATATTTAAATCAAAAGCAACGCAAAAAACGAGTTAAGTGGGCAAAAGAACACATTAAAAGGTCAGAAAATCAATAGAAGCAAGTAATCTGGAGCGATCAGAGTAAAATATCGCTCTTTGGTAGTGACGGTAGAAAATACGTGAGACGTAGAGTAGGAGAAGCACTTCATCCTGATTGCATTGAAGCAAATACAAAAAACCCAACAAATGTCATGATTTGGGCATGTATGTCTGCAGATGGTGTGGGCCGAATTCAAGTGATTGATGGCATCCTGAATGCCAAAAAAATACATCGAAACTGTCCTGGAACCAAAATTGATACCTTCCATGAGGGATTTCTTCCCCAACAACGCACCATTTATTTTTCAGCAGGATTCAGCTCCATGCCACACAGCAAAAGTATGCAAAGCATGGTTTCAAAATAAAGGCATATATATATTACCATGGCCAGGAAACAGCCCTGATCTCAATGCAATTGAAAATTTGTGGCGACGTTTGAAAATTCTTGTACGAAAAAAACGTCCATCCAATAAAATACAACTTATTGAAGCTATAATTGATTCTTGGCACTATGTGATTACAAAAGATGAACTCCAAACACTCGTTCACTCGATGAAAAGACGCTGTGAAGCTGTCTTAAAAAATAAGGGTTATCCTACTAAGTATTGATTGTGTAAGTATCACTTTAAAAAAATGCAAATCTAAGATAGATATTACTATTAGTTGCATAACTTTTTTTGTAATACAGATATTGTAATACTGTTTTTATTATTAAATTCTACATTAAATTACCTTCAATTTGATATATAAACGTTAGTATTTAAGTGAAAATTAATATATTCTACAAGCACACAAAGTTGAAAAACATGAAACTTTCAAAAAATGTCCACACTTTTGGCCACCACTGTATGTACACTGGTGTCCAAAAATTAAGGAAGTGACCGGATGCTTTCGCTTTTTACACGGTTTGTTGAATATCTACTAAAATTCTTGAGAAATTGTTCTTGAACTTCAAGGATGTAAAGCACATGTTTGACATCAAGAACAGTAGAAACAATATACTGCAATTAAAAAATTAAATATTGAATATATGATGAAATATGGGCATTTGTATGAAAGATATTTTAACTGCGCATGCGCGAAATATACGAAAGATTTTTTTTCATTATTTGGTTGTCAATTCTATTGAGCAGCTGATATAAAAAGACCAGTCAAATATCGTAAAATCTCAAAAAGAAACGGGCAATACCGTTAGCTAATTGACAAATCGAGGAAAACTGAACTACATGTTATTTTTAGCTTTTAGAATATCTTTTTGCTAAAATATCAAAGAGAAACATTTTGTAGACAGAATTGCATTTTTAAGTCTTAGTTAGTTAATTTTTAAAAGTAATAATTAATCGAATTTTGGAAAATTTTAACGAATTAATCGAACTGATTAAATCAATTAAAAAAATTGATCGTGACTATAAGCATTGATCGATTAATCGGCACATCCCTAATCTATACTAATATTATCAAGAAGTAACGTTTGTTTGTACAGGTTCCCAGCAAAACATGTCTGGCAATTTCCCTGAAGAAATCCAAATAACTCCATGACCAAACAGGCATACACAAAATCTGCTTTAAATAACACAAAAAAACAAGCAACATAAAAAAAAAAAAAGAAAAGAAAGAAAGAAAGAAAATCAGAAATTAATATCGTAAAGGGTTCATACTCTTTTCCCAGGAGAAAATTCAAGCACCTTTCAAGAAAATTGCAAAATGAAATTCTATAAACTACTATAATGCAAAAAAACTTCATCTTTGCCAGTTTTCAAATGAATGCCATACAACAAAGTCTAGAATGTGAAAGTCATGAAAAAGTCTCAAAAAATGTGGAAAACTTTTGTCCATATTTATGGTTTTTCTGCATTGCATTTGAAGGAATTTCTCGATCTTGAAACTGACAAGAGTTTGAGATTTTTCAGAGGCGCCATGTAGCGAGAAAAATAGTAACACTTTTCTGAAAAAGAAATGATTTCAAATTCAAATCTCCCCCCCACCCCATACCTTTTCATGACTTTTTAGGAAATATTTGTAAATTCCCTGACTTTTCCTATATATTTTAAAATTTCCATGACTTTCTCTGACTACTTTGAAATTCCCTGACTTTCCATGTCGCTGGGAACCCCGTTGCAGGGGGTAATCTCTGGAACTACCGAACCGATTTCAAAAGTGATGGCGGCAAATTGACGGTGACAATCCTTGCTCCAACACAGGCTGTGATTTATGTCGGTGCCACAACCCACAGGGGGGGGTGCAGGAGCGAAAAACATTCTAAAATTGCAATTTCTTGATACTGAAGGAGCTAGAAATTTGAAATTTGGCATGGTAGTTACTGATAAGATATAAATGCTCTCTAAGAACAGTTTCTAAAAATTTCGAAATTTAAAAGGGTGAAATGAGCGAAAAGCGTTCTAAAAACATTCTAAATTTAAATTTCTATGGAATATCTCGAACTACCGAACCGATTTCAAAAGTGATGGTGGCAAATTAACGGTGACAATCCTTGCTCCAACAGAGGCTGTGATTTATGTCGGTGCCACAACCCACACGGGGGTGCAGGAGCGAAAAACATTCTAAAATTGCAATTTCTTGATACTGGACTAGAAATTTGTAATTTGGCATTGTTGTTACTTATAAGGTGTAAATGCTCTCTAAGAACAGTTTCTAAAGAATTCGAAAATTAAAAGGGTGAAATGAGCGAAAAGCGTTCTAAAACCATTCTAAATTATATTTTCCACTAGCTAACCCGCCCGGTTCCGAGATAATAACAATCTGTTCTATACAAATATGACTGAAATCTGTAAGGCTATCAAAATAAAGTCGAATGAGCCAAACCCCGTCATAATCGGGTCCATAGAACCAGAGATACTCCTGTAGTTCCACCTTCCACCGCCAGGGTGCGCAATCTGTTCTGGAAGAGGCGATTTCAGAACACACGACCCAACCATAGACCTTCTAGTATCTTTGCTCTGAGGACACAAATTTCCTAGTAGAATTGAAATTTAACCACGGGTAAATATTGCCAAAATAGCGGAAATCTCGAAAGTGGGTTACGCAAACAATCGGTTTCGAAAGGGTTAATGAAGATATTTTTTTAAACCCAACAGTGCGTTTTGAAGAAAATGAACGTGTCTATGATCTGGAGTCTACTGTTTGACCGTATTCGCATTTCTCGAGTCGATGCCGATTTTTAAACCTGGGCCGAAAACGAAAAGTGCGTGAATGAGTTTTGGAAATGATTTTTTTTTTCGGAGGGTTAAAATTAAAATTTTTCAAAACAAATACCAGATTTTAAAAAGCAAAGTGATGTAGATTAGGCGCGGTATTTTTGGTTTTTCGTATCTTGTTTATAAACGCAGATTCGAATTTTTAAAGATAAGAGAAATCGTTAAAATTGTGAAATTGACTTACGATAAAAAACGTTTTCGAAAGGGTTAACGTGAAATTTTTTTTTTAACTAAAGGTTTCTGCCTAAACCCGATAGAGCGTAAATGTCTTTAGGTGCGTTTGTTTTTTGTTTGGTTATTTTAGAAAGCCGATGCCAGATTTTATATATCGCAGAAAATCGGAATTCGCAAAAGTGAGTCCTGCGCGCGAATTTTTTTCGAAGGGTTAATATTCTTATTTTTCAGAAACAAATACAGATGTTAAAACAGGAATAAGTATAGATATTGTCTGGTATTTTTAGTTTTTCGTACCTTACTCTGAACCGCCAATGCGAATTTTTAAAAATCGCCGAAATCGCAAAAATTGTGAAACGGCATACATAAAATATACTTTTTCGAAGGGTTAATTTTCATATTTTTTAAAACTAAAGATGGCTTTGAAAAGGGCAAAGTCAGCTCTTTAATTTGGTGATCTTCGTTTTTCTGTATATCTTGTAGTCCTGTGGACGCAAGGTTCGGAAAACGGGAGAAAATAAAAAAAAAACATGAATTAGATGCTTATTGATTATTATTATTTATTTTTTTTTTTTTTTTTTTGAAATGGTCAAATATAAAATTTTTCCGAACCAACCGGATCGTTCGAAACGTAAAAGTACGTTTTCGAGAATATGTAGGCGGTTTTTCTGTATTTTTAGCCGTTCTCCCATGGCGAATTTAGAAAAACTTAAAAAGAAACGGGTTGACTCGTGCTTTGTTTCTTCTATTTACGGAGATACGGATAAAGGGCTTCTGAGCGCGGGGGAGACTTTCTTTTATTAGTATAGATGAATCTCTGGAACTACCGAGCCGATTTCAAAAGTGATGGTAGCAAACTGGTGGTGACAATCCCTGCTCTAACATAGGCTATATTTGATGTCTATGTCAAAACTCCAGAAGTGTTGCAGAAGCAAAAAAACGTTCTAAAATTACGATTTTTGTGATACTGCAGGAGTTAGAAACTCGAAATTTGGCGAGGTAGTTACTTATAAGATGTAAATGTCTCTCTAAAAAACAGTTTCTAAAAAATTCGAAAGTTAAAAGGGTGATGTGAGGAAAACGTGTTCTGTAAACGTTTTAAATTGCGATTTTTATGGAATTGTTAAGGACAGAAACTTGAAATTTGACATGGCTGTTACTTTTAAGTTACAAATGCTCGCTAACAATGGTTTGTATTCGAAATTTAAAAAAGTGAAATGAGGGGAAAGCTTTCTAAATTATGATTTTATTGTAATTGTTAGGAATAGGAACTTTGAATTTGACATGACTGTTACTTTTAAGACAAAAATGGTCGCACAGAACAGTTTTTTAAAATATTGAAACTTAAAAGTGTGAAAGCCCGAAAAGTATTCTAAAAACGTTCTAAATTATGATTTATTTGGAGCTGTTAAAGCTAGAAATTTGAAAGGGCTGTTACTCTAGAGACGTATGCTCACCCAGAACAGTTTTCTAAAAATGAGAAATTTATAAGTTTGCAGGTGCAAAAAAAAAAGTTTTAAAATTGCGATTTATTGTGGTACAGTTGGTATAGGAGCTTGGTATTTGGCATGATGGTTACTTTTAAAATGCAAATGCTCGCTAACGGTTTCTAAAAAATTCGAAATTTACAAAGGTGATATGAGAGAAAAACGTTCTAAATTATGATTTGATTAAATTTATTCGGGTTAAAATCTCTAAGTTTAGTATAGTGGTAACTTTTAAGATGCAGGCGCTCAGTATAAATAGTTTATTAAAAATTCGAAATTTAAAGGTTTACACCTTTAAATTTCGTAAAATGAGCAGAAAATGTTATAAATTATGGTTTATTCCGAATTGTTAAGGATCGAAACTTAAAATTTGACATGTCTGTTATTTTTTAGACGTAAATTCTCGCAAAGAACAAGATTTTACAAAATTAAAAAAGCTGCAGAAGCAAAAAACGTTCTAAAATTACGATTTTGGTGATGCTGCTGGTACAGAAACTTGACATTTGGCATGGTAGCTATTTTTAAGATTTCAGTGCTCGCTAAGAACGGTTTCTAAACAAATTCGAAGTTTAAAAAGGTGAAATGAGCAGGAAATATTCTAAAAACCTTCCAAACTATGATTTACTGAAAATGTTTGGGATAGAAACTTGAAATTTTACAGGGCTGTTATGTGAGATATGTCAGCTAAATTTGAAATAGATGTGGAATTAATTAACAAATATTATGTAAAATTCCACAGAAATCGTAAATAAGAACGTTTTTTACTCTTTTCACCCTTTTAAATTTCAAGTTTTTATTTTTTTTATTTTAATTATTATTTTTTTTAGAAACCATGTTTAGTATTTGTATCTTAAAAGTAACTGTCATGCCAAACTTCAAGTTTTCATCTTTTCAGTATCACAAAAATCGTAATTTAGAACTTTTTTTCTCCTTCATTCTTTTAAATTTTAATAATAATAAACTGTTCTGTGTGTCTTAAGAAAATTACTTACGGTTTTGTGATAGAAAAATATTTTATTCTAGCAAATCACAAAATCATTTGTTACTGAAACTTAGTAAACAAATAAAGCCAATGGAAACAGGGTTCTCACAGACTCCTTAGACTCCTTAGAAATGAAAACATTCCCAAGTAGTACTTAGAACTACTTAGATAAGCAAACCACTCCTTAGAAACTACTTAAATTGTATTGCGGCTTCGGACGCAAGCGATATTGCTGCCGAGGGGAAAAAATCGGGATTGTAAAACGCACGGTAAATTCTTTATACACGTCATTTATCTGAAGCACAGCATTGATTGGTTAGGATAATCTTATAGCAGGGCACCCACTAGGTCCGTTTTTCAATTATTAGATCCGTAAAGTCCGTTCTTCAACACTGTACTTTACTTTAAATTTTATCAATGTTTGGCTTTTAGCCAAAAATCTCGGAAAAATCACGTTTTTCGCAAATATATCCCAAAAAATACTGTCAAATTTCGTCAATCGATCGCGAAAAAATGAGTAAATTTTGTCAAAGGATTGTGAAAAAACTCTAATTTCTCCAACAGATTGAGAAAAATGTGGATTTCCTCAAAAGATCGCGAAAAACATGCGAATTGCGAAAAATACGTGAATTTCGTTAAAGGATCGCAAAAAACACGCGAATTTTGTCAAAGGATCAGGAAAAACACGCGGTTTCAGTCAAAAGATCGCGAAAAAAACATCAATTTCATCATACGATAGAAATAAAATGCGAATTCCCTCAAAAGATCGTGCAAAAACACAATTTCCCCCAGAAAATCGCGAAAAAACGCGAATTTCCTCAAAAGATCATGAAACACACGTGGTTTCCATCAAAAGATCGCGAAAAAAACGTCAGTTTCGTCAAACGATCGAAATAAAACGCGAATTCCATTAAAAGATCGCAAAAAATGCGATATCTCCTAGAAAATTGCGAATTTACCCCCAGAAGATCATGGAAAAAAACGCAAATTTTCCCCAGAATATAGCGAAAAACATGCGAATTTCCTCAAAAGATCGCGAAAAATGTGAATTTCCTCGAAAGATCACAAAAAACACGCCAATTTCGTCAAAGGATTGCGAAAAACAGGCAGTTTCCATCAAAAGATCGGGAAAAAAATGTCAGTTTCGTCAAACGATCGAAATAAAACACGAATTCCATTAAAAGATAGCAAAAAAAACACTAATTTCTCCCACTAGATCGCGAGAAAAGATGCGAATTTCCTCCAGAAGATCGTGAAAAAAGACACTAATTTCCTCAAAAGATCGCAAAAAACATGCGAATTTTTTCAAAAGATCTCAGAAAACATGCAAATTTCGTCAAAAGATCGCTAAAAACATGCAGTTTCCGTCAACAGATCGCGAAAAAAAGTCAGTTTCGAAAAACGATCGAAATAAAACGAGAATTCCATTAAAAGATCACGAAAAAACACTAATTTCTCTCATTAGATTGCGAATTTCCCCCAGAAGGTCGCAAAAAACATGTGAATTTCGCCAAAGTTTCACCTTCAACGAAATCGATTACAGCTGTTCTAAAAGTATAAATTCAAAACTTGTTATATTTTTTCTTGTATGTTGCGTTTAGCATTTTTTTTTTCATTTAAAAATTTTTTTAAAGATGTATCCTGTATGTGATATACATAATAAGTGTTTGAGGTTTGACTAATCTCTGTTTATATGACCATTGGTCGCTGCATAAAAAAGTTGATTGTCTATTTTGTATTTAAACTTACGAAATCAGTAAACAATATTTTGTGAATACTGTGCAATTCCAGCACTAACAATTAGATTCTAATAGAGTAAAATTTGTTTTTGTCTCCAAATTGGCCATTAA
Source organism: Maratus michaelseni (assembly GCA_963931845.1). Lineage (NCBI taxonomy): Eukaryota > Metazoa > Arthropoda > Arachnida > Araneae > Salticidae > Maratus > Maratus michaelseni. Next base: position 150,173,265 of record OZ007592.1, read on the forward strand.
AAATTGGAGTGTGCATACCACATAACGATGCAGCACATAAAAACAACAACAACAAAAAATTGCAAATCCTTAAAATTTTTTGGACTCCTTGGATTTTTTCGGTACTCCTTGGATTTTTTCTTCCCAACTCTGTATGAACCCTGTGGAAAGCAATATTTGATCATGAAAAGTACTATTTGGAGAACCAATGATAAATATGTAGAAGTTTGGAAACAAAAATTAATTCAAAATCTAACAAATAGCCATTTTATAAAGAAAACAAGATTAATATCTTGCCTGTGTCACCCGAATCTAGTTCAAAACATCCAAACGCGCCATATTTGGAATGCCCAAACTGATTTTGGGGAGGTGAAAAATCAGTGATTCTGTTCCATTAGTTCTATTTCCTTTTTCAAATGTATAACGTAATTTAATTTACTCTTTTTACAATACATAATAGTTGAATAAAGTTTGACTATAAACTATTAATTTTTCTCATGTATGAGAAAATATTAAATACAGTAATTATTTTATTTATTATTTTTTTAAATATAAAACAACCTATTTCTAACCTTTTTATTGGTGTAATGCACAAAATTAAAGAGAGAATTTTTTTTTTAATTTTTGACATATCTTTCTCAAAAATATTCCATAGGCAAGGGGTTAATAATTTCATTTAATTAGAGTAATTAGACACTGAGAAGTCATTATAAATTTAAAAAAAAACATATATATATATATATATATATATATATATATATATATATATATATAATTTTTATTTGCAGCAATGAAAATGTTAAAGATGAAGAAGGAGATGCAGCTGATTCATCAACTGTATAAGAAATTCAGAAGACTTCAAGAAGTTGCATAATGTGTCATATGACAGATACAATTGCAGTATAAGCAATTTAAATATTTTTACTTATTCACACCTTTAAGTTTGGGGACTTAAATTTGATATAGAAATTTCCTATTTTTAAATTTCAATAATGGAATCTTACCAGTTATATGTGTACTCTTTAACACAATTTGTTTTTGTTTTTCAAGCTAAAAATGAATATTGAAAAGATACTTCTGAATGTTTAAGCAATAAAAATTGACTTCATTTATTGCTCTTATATAACTCAAATTGACACTAATCCAGTTAACTCCTTATACGCAATACATGTCCGGATGTAAATAATGAAAATTGTAGCTAAGATTTTAACGAAATTCAATTCTACTAGCTGACCCACTCGGGCAGACAGTCATTGAAAAATATAACAGTGGAAAAGACTTCATAAAAAAAAGACTGAATAATATTTATTTATACTAAAAACTTGTAAAAAAGTTAAACAGCTAAAATTTCAAAAGTATAACAGTTATGTTTAAAAAATGAAACTGTCAGAGAAAATTATTACACTTACTTTTCCCTTTTTACTAAAAATAACTTTTTAAAAATCATTGCTTTGTTAACATTTCAAATTTTATATTGCTAATAGTATTTTTTAAATTATAAATATTAAATGCTTACAAAAATTAATATTTCAAATGAAAATGTATAAAAATATATCTATTTAATTGTTAATGTTGACAAATTATAATTACAATTTGAAATCATTGTTTGTTTCGCTTTTATTCCTGTAGATGGCAGCACCTAACCAATGATATGCATTTTATTCAGGTGTTGCCATTAAACAATTAACAAATAATCGCGATTTCTATGTCACGTATGATAGCGTAATATATATATAGAATTTTTCTTTTCTTTCCTTTTTTTTCTTTTCAGTAATTTAATAACATTTTCAGTTTAATTCTTGTTTCTTTCTGAACCATAAATTAAACAATAATTAAATTAATAATTTTAATATATATACTAACTTCTTATCGAAAAAGTTTTATTTCTGAATAGGAAATTACATTTTTGCATAATTTGCAAGATAAAATTTCCAAATATAAATCTTTAAATAATTTAAACAATCAGCAATTACATCAATGTTTCAGAAAATCTAAACTAATCAATGATAAATATGCATTTGGTTTTGTATATTTAAATAAGTATGCTTCTTTTATTGTTATGCATTATTTGATTATGCTTATATTATTTTTATAAAACTGATAAGCTTTTTCAATGTTAGTTGAAGAGATATTTTATTGCAAAACATTTTTGAAATCATTATCTTCTCATTTTAAAATTCATTCATTCATTAATAATTATGTCTCATTTTGTATCTGCAAAAGAAAGAAAAAAAAAGTCCTTTAATCCACAATATAATCCATACAACCTTTGGTCCCAAACTTTACAGATTAAAGAGTATTAAGTCTGACAGGTTAAATTTTGAATTCTGAGAACCTATTCTATAATTAAATACATAATTTTTGTATTTATTTTTTAAATGAATGTAGAACATGTTTTTATCATAAAGCTAGGTTTTTTAATTTTATCCCAGACATGTTCATCACACAGCAATCTTAAATTTGACTTGCATTTTTCTTATTGATATAATTCATCTATTTGCCAAGACTAAGTAAATCATTCAAATTTGCGAATAAAATAGAATGAAAATTTAACTTAGTATGATTACATACACACACACTAAATAAATAAATTAAAAAAAAAACTGAAGAAACTGTGAATAAAACTTTGCAACAAATTTTGCATTTGTAAAGTGCTTGGCAAATTTGACCTAACCATAACTCTAAGTGTCATAAGTGACTGCTTAAAATACTGAATGGTTAAAAAATATTTTAGAGTAAGATTTTATTGATTTATAACAGTTAGTTATTATATAGCATTTTTCTTAATGTCAAACTGGATGCTAATTTTTAATGTATTTTAAATATTACTTTCAAAAGACTTTTTAAAATTAAAGCATGTAAATAATAATATACAATCACATACAAAACGCTTTAAATAATTCATATAAATGATTTATATAAAAAATACTAAAAGTTAAATATGTTTACAAAAAAATGAGTTTATTTATCATTTAGATGTTTTTCTTGCTAATGTGTTCTAATTTTCTCCGAAACAGTTTAGAAGCAGCAAACTTTAAAAAAATCTCATAGAAAAAATAAAGTTTAATAAAGACTAAATTATTTTTTTATTTTTTTTCATTTCACATATACGATAAATCAATTATGCAATATTACCATGAATACAATTAAAGGAAATGTATCAGATTTTTTTCTTTAAAACTTAAAAACAAGCAATCAACTTTGCTGTAGGGCATATAGACAAGTCTCCTACTGCAACACTTAAGATTTGTCCATTAAAAAGATAATTTCTTATCAGTACTTTTTTAAGCAATGTAAAAAAAAAAAAAAAAAAAAAAAAATATATATATATATAATTTTTTTTTTTTTTTATTAGAAATTTAAATTTTTAATAGCTATTTATAGAAATGGGTAACTGGTATTTCAATTATAAGAATTTTGCTGGATGAAAAGCTTGCAATAATTTGAGGATTAACAGGAAGAAGCCTTTTTCGTTAATTTATTTCATATTAGCCCTAACACAATGCATAAATTTACAATGATTTTAAGTTTTAATGTGTTCTTTTTTAATAAGGCTTTCTTTAATAGGCCTTGTTTGAAATTTTTGACATGTATCATGTTCAAAAATGTCATTTTTTTTCCAATGGAAAATTGTGTATAAAATATTGTGTACATTTATTGTATAAAATGTTATATTTTTATCATTGCATGTAGACCAGAAATAACCATATTTTATATGGTTATTTCTGGATTTTTGTATATATACTATCAGGATTTTAATGTGTAATCATCATGTGTTCTTTTTTATACTTGCAAGTTTTCTTTTTGTGCTTCATTGATTACGTATCTGTATATATATGTATATGTGTGTGTGTGAACTTTACATATTTTTAAATAAAATTTTATGCATTAATTTCCTTGTTGTGTTTTCTGTTTTTTTCTTTAAAGCTGGATTGTTTAAATACAAAGGTAGTCATACTTCACAATCAAAATGACATCTCATGGGCAAATTTTTGTAAAAAATAAGATTTCTCTGGTCACATATCATTTCCACTGTTTTAATAATACGTTCATGTGTGTGTGTGAATGGTGTCATGTGTGCCTTCAATAAATAGACTTAATTTGCTATAAATTAATGTGATAGCAAATAATTAGATTTTATAGCAGCTGCATTGTTTTTGTTAGACCTTGTAAGCACACTGTTGCTTTTAAAGTACCAATTTTAACCCAAACAAACTTCTTAAATGTTGGCAACATATTTGTCATAGTGATACATAGTGTGGTGTCTAAGTAACATATTCAGGGATTTCCTTGCATGAAAACCAAGGTATACTGATTTAAATCAGGTTGATTAGAATCGTGATTAAAGTCACGATTTAAATCACTGTTTTTTTTAAATCATTGATATAAATCAATATTGAAATTTTATTCTTTTGAAATATGTAGTTTTGCCTTAACTCAGAATATAATAAAATTTAAACAATTTACATGTTATATTCAATGATTGGAGTATCATAGTTCAGATTTATTCCAACAGAGCTTAAAATACCGGGACCAGGCCTTGAACCTGGGTACTTTGGCTTGCCGTGCCAATGCTCTTCCTACTGAGCTATCCCAACGATATCCCAAGCGATGTAGTTTGCCTTGTCCAATAAATAGGAGTGAAATATACCAACCAGGATATCATTGAGATAGCTCAGTAGGAAGAGTGTTGGCACGGCAAGCCAAAGTACTCAGGTTCGAGTCCTGGTCCCAGCAGTTTTCACTCTATTGGAATAAATCTCAATTATGATACTCCAACCATTGAATACCCTGTCAAGCTCGTCGACTTAACCATTCGGAGTTTTCCATGGTTTTCCTCTAACCTTGCCGTAAATATGGGTTAGGATCCCTTAGAAAGACTATAGACGCCCCACAGAAGGCACCGCCTCCCCTAGGGCCTATATCCCTCGAGTAGATAATCAGATGTAATAAAATCAACCAACCTAACAATTGAATATAATTTACCTAGTTGAAAATACTTTCCTCTGCTCAATTTACATGTTATTTAGATTAAATAAGCCAAAAAAAAAAAAAAAAAAAAAACAAGTGCCTAAGAATAACTGTTTTAAATTCTCAATTGCTGTAAGGTTTTTTTTTTTTCCCCATTGTGAGCATTAATTGAAGAGATACAGTATTCATTCTAGGAGAGATATCCTAGCCAATAACAAAAGTGGTTCAAAATTCATCTGGCTATTATATGGCCTTATTACCATTATATGTAATTACTTAAATGCTATTTCATATGACATTGTTATAAATTGCTTGATAAATTAATATTTTCAACTTATTTTAAAATATTTTGCAACTGTTTTATCCATGGTTGTGTTGTAGGCTATAAGAACACAGAAAAGCAGAATAAAGTAAATACAGATGTTTCAAAGAATATCTACAGATGTTTATATCTGATCAATTTTTGAAAGAATTTTAAATATTTTACTCTTGAAGAAAAACTTGTTTATTTTGGTAACAAATAGATAAAATTCCTCACCTCGTGTAATTGATTTTTTCTTTCTTTTTTTGGATATATATGGTTGTAAATTTATTAAAACATTTTGGTAAAACACCTGGCAAGACTGTGATCACTATAAACTTGTACAAAGACATACACTCATGTTTCTATTAAATACTAATAAGTACTAAACAAAAGTTAAAGCATATGAATAAATTTAGAGCGATTATGGCATCAAAATGAAAAAATAACAATAATAAATTGGTTGAAAAGTTTCTTGAATGCACAAAATGCTTTAGATTACAACTAGATATGAGTTGGCAGAAAAAGTAAATTTTATATAAATTATTTGAGTTGTATGAAAAGAAAAGATGTGGAGCAATCTGAAAAGAGCTTTTTATGTATGTGTGTATTTTGTATGTGTGCATGTAAAACTGGGATTTTTTTTTTTTAAGTGAAAAATATTTTTTATTTTACTAAACTAATTTTTACAGTAATTAATTTTTATCAAAATATTGTCTTAGTTTACTTTAAAATGATCTATGTGTTACTAAACTATTTCCACCAACCCAAAAAATAACTATATTCCAGAATTTGTCTTCATTATGATAGCTTTATTTTAAAAAATAACATTTCTTCAAAAAGTGCACATAAATTGAGCAGGATTTTTACAATAGATGAAGTATGAAGACAAATTATTTTGGAAATCTACAGTTCTTGGTTGCCATTCAATAGCTTAGTATAAATGGGGGGAAATAATAAAAAATTATTTTAATTTAAACAAATCTGATTTGAATTTTATTTTTTAAATCAGATTATTTTGATTTTTTTTTTTTTTCACTGAATCATGAAAGCGTTAATTTGAGTTATTTTCAGAGGTACACATTTAAAAACGATGTATTTTTAAATTTTGAATTTTTCATAGTTAAGAATAACTTTTTATTGGATAATAATTAGCTTCACACCTTCATTAACATCAATATTTTCTTAACTTAAATTACTGCAAATAATTCAATAAAACATGTTAAGATGGAATTGAAAAAGACCGGAAACAAATTCTATGCTAAGCAGTTTTCCTTCTTATCATGCACACTATCCCTTTGTATAACATTCTTTTCACTGGGATCATGAAATTTTGAGATTAAGAGAGATTTTTGTTATATGCAAATTATATTTTTACAGGTTTTACTGTATTTAATAAATGTGTAACATCTAGTATATTTTATGGTAGATTCAAAGACATAGTAACTTTAAAACAGTTTAACACAAACCTCTATTTATAAAAATAAATCTTTAGATCTTTAAACTGAAAAATCTAAAATTTTCGGCAAAGGATTTGTTACATATGTATCCACAATCCTTAATAATTGAAACCAAAATTATATGTATATCTATTTATTTATATACTTTTTCTGCTCATTGCCACATCTAAGACTGTGCTTACTGCTCAAGCATAAAAAGTTTACACATCAGACAATTGGAGGGGAAAAAACTCAAATATCAGAAGCTTGTTGAGCCATAAACTAGTTAGTGTCAGGGCACATGAGACTTGGGGCTGCATGTTTAACATGCCTGACATGTATGTACTGCAGAAGCTTCTGATATGAACTTTTCATAAATTTAATATACCAATTTACAGAAGAACTTATTATTTCATTTAATATAATCCCTCAAATTATAATATCTTTTCAGTACCAAAGCCATGTGTAGGTAAGAGACATTGGATTTCTTAATTATATATATATATGTTATATAAAAATTTTATTTCGCAATATTCTTTTAAATTATTCTAAATTCTGACATATTCATTATTTCTTAATAATATTTATTTCTATTTAATGTCCTTTTAAAAGTAATAACACGTATATTAATAATTATCTTATTCCAAATTTCAATCTAAAACTTTAAGCCATTTTTTTTTTTTATTACATGGATCGCTTCGCGTGCCTGGGGTTTTTCACGTCAAAATCAATGCACCGTTGTGTTGGGGATTCTTTCTTGTTAAATCTTCTCCATCGCACATAATTCGCTTAGCTTAATTTCGCCTCTCACTGATTGGCTCGTGTGCTCGTTACGTAGCTTCTGTAACTCTCCGCAGGTTTTACAAAACTCGGCTGCAGGCATTCGGAGAGCAGATTTTTGTCATGTTTGGAAGTGCTGACCAAAGCGTTATCTGGTGTTCTGTGACTTAGAATTTCTAATCAGCACTTTAAGATCATTAAATAATGTAGTGAGTTAACGTCAAGCCTAAGGGCTATAATATTACACCTTGATCCTGTGGGAACTGTGCTGGCATCGCTCTTGTTCATTAATAAACAATTTATCTGGAACTTGGCTGAATATTATTGGAGAAATTCTCATGGTGTTCCATCATTGCCTTACTTCCTCGCCATGATTCTTGATAGTGACTGCAGTAATTCACCATCTGTAACCAACTGCCATTTTCTCAAATATTAAATCATCTTCGTAAGAAGCTAACATATATATATATGTACAAAGAAAAGAAAATAGTCTTTCCTCAAAAAGCAAATAAATATATTTATATACACTCTATCCATGATAAGTTGGCTAATGACTTTGAAGGAGTGTGCAAGGCTACAGAGAAAGAAATTAGCAACAAAAACAAATTGTAGAGAAAATACATTATTGAATGAAAAACTAAATTCTGCCAGATGCTAGTAGTTGTGATTGTCAGGTCACCTCAATTAACCTGTAAACTGGGTATGATGAAATATTTTGCCATACACGAACTACTACCGTAATATTTTGAACGCATTACTTCCACAAGTAAAATTTTAATAGAAATTTTGTCATATTAAAGTGCCATATTCATGCAAAATTATTGCCATGAATAAGGAAAAAATTTCTATTCTTTTTTACTGGTGGAAGTGTGCCCCGCTGATAATCAGACATATCAGTTGAACAAAAGTTTATTCACCGGTTAACAGGTTAAGAACTAAATTCATCTAAATTTATGTTACTCATTGGCTAATTTATTGTTGGCAGAGTGTCCCATTAATAGAAGTACAAACTTTAAGAGGTGGTCAAGCACACTACAACAAACAATTATTGTATAGGAAATCAGAGTCCCAATCTACCCATTTAGTCAAAATTACAGGATGCTTCAGTTTAATCTGAGCCCAGATTTTTTATCATAACTTTAAGAATAATGAAGATATTTTAATGATATTTACAACAGAACTAACTTGATGTGTGCAAAATGCAATGAAATCACAAAGTGGCAGAAGTACACAATAATTCAGATGGAGCACCGATGTCATTTGTATATGGCAAAGTGGATTGTCTAATTTAGTAATGATAGGATGCAGATAGTTGCCAATTTCACCACCTTAAATGAGACAATGTGAAGAAAAGAAGTGCAGTGACCGTCATGTGCATCCAGTCAGAGATAAATTAGACGATTCTTTTTTTTGAATGCAGTTGACATTACATATGATGTACTGGCCACCTTACTGAGCACTTCTAGCACATTTCGTGATTTTATCACATTTTACACACACTAATTTAGTTCTGTTGAAAACATCATTAAAATATTTTTATTATTGTTAAAGTTATGACCAAAAATCTAACGTAAAGCACCCTGTAATTTTGACTGAATGAGTAGATTGCGACCCTGGTTTCCTATACAATAATTGCTTATTGTATTGTGCTCTACCAACTCTTAATGTTTGCAACTCTATTAATGGTACATCTATCTCTAAATTACATTCCTGTATACCTTAATGACAGATCTAAAATCATCTGTATGCATTACAGAACCCTTTTGCAGATATTTTCACACTTTATGTTGAAAATCTTATTTAAAGGATAAAAAACAAGTGTATTATTTCTAAAAAGAACAGGAAAATTAAAATATTTTCCTTTTTATTGTAAGAGAAAAGGTATACAATTACACTTATTGCAATTATTTCAATTTAATGGACAATCAAAGCACGATATTCTTAACCTACATACATAGTCAATAAATGTTAATTTTGACTTGCATCTTTAACAGAAAAATCTTTGCCAAGAGGAAAGTATTAAATGCAGTCAAGTTAGATGTACAGTAAAACTCCAATTTTTTTAACTCCATTAAACCAGATTGCCATATATCTTGATCAATATCAGGAAATAAATGAAGTAAACTCTGTGTTAGATGGAAATCTTTTTGACGTGGGAAAATTTCAAGTACCAGCGAGTCTACAGATATAGAGTGAACTTTAAGGCAGAATGCTGCCTATGACAAAAAAATTTCTCGGTCCCAATCGATTCTGGCTTAAACAGAGTTTACTGTAATTACATTTTCAGAAAAAAAATAAAAATAAATAAAAATAAAAACTTTTTGGAAAAACAAATTGTAGTCCATAAAAATATAATTTCCTTGAAATTCCCATCTAAAAGAACAACAACAAAAAAAAAATTAAGTTTAGTTGGAATTTTCAAAGACTATATTAGAAAAATTCAGAGTCAGCATTTAAATAATAATAGAGATATTGCATTTGTCCATTCTCATATTCTAAGAAATTATAAGGAATTAATTCACTTGTATTTTAGAAATTATAACTACATTTGTAAGTGATAATCAAGTAGTGTTGAACATTGCTAACAAATGTCGTAGGAGTCAATAAGAAAAATAGTTGGATTTTTCACTGTGTTTATTCTTTAACATCTGTTTAAAAGATTTTTTTAACAAACATTAGGCCTAGATTTTTATTTTGTAAAAAACCTCAGAGAAATGTATGTGTTGCAACATAGTTTTTTTTTTTTTTACAATTGCCTCAATTATCCAAATATCTGCACTGAAAGTAATCTGGATTACACCCAGAATGCATTAGTCCAACTAATTGGAGTTTTACTGTACTTGTTTCATTTTTAAAACACTTAATGTCATTACATGTAAAGTTTAATTATGCCTTGATCTTTGTCTCTTGTTTCGACCTCCATGTCTGTCACCTGCATATCTAAGCCATCTTTTTATATGATTTTCTACAGTCAACTGGTTTACATCACTAAATCTTTCATCCATTTTAACAGCAGCTAATAAAGAGAAAAAAAAAATGCTATATAAGTTATATATGTGTAATGAACAGGATTCTGTACAAGTTTTTTTTTCACATGGTTCTAATTTTGCAAATTTATTTCTTATTTTTGTGTGGGGGGATGGGGGGGGGAGTAGTTTCACAAAATAACAGGCAAATTTCAAAAATTTGTTCAGCCATAAATAGCCCAAAAAGAAGAATAGTTGAAATTCTTTTGCTGTTCATTTCAGCTAGTGATGCAATGAGGGAAGTATAAAGAAGATGTAAAATATAAATTCCTACTTGTACCAAAATAAGAACAAATTCTTACTAGTACCAAAATAAGAACAAATTTTACTTACCTGTTTAGAGATTCAATTAATGAAAAATTAGAAAATAGCCATCAAGAAAATAAATGGAAAAGGATTGAATTTTAATACTAAAGACTCCCCCCTTCCCTCTTCCTTAATACATCTAACTGAAAATAGGGACTAACTTCATGTTCTTAATTCACTTGGGACTCCAATAATGTAAAATTAGTAAGAACAGCCATCCATTTAATGAATTGAATTTTTAGCATGGAAATATCAAGGATTGTTGTTTTCCATAATAAATATCTTAAGTGCACAAATTCAGATAAATATCTTCAAAATAGGAATAAATTTCATTTATCAGGTCTGATAAAATAGATTATCGAATGTGTGTTTCACATGATGGGTATTTTGTGAAAGGTTTGCAAATGGACACAGTTTTCCTCTAGACAGATTTCTGATAATATATCATGCACATTAAATTAGAAATAAAATGCCTTTGTGTAAATATAATATAAAGTGTAAAATAATTATAATAAAAAGAAAACATATCAAAGTTTGTGCTTTTTACACAACAAAACTTATAAGAAAAGATTCTGCTTTGCTTAAAAATTATATTAACTACACATGTTTTATAAAATATTCTGAATTTAAAGTGTAAAGAAGAAGAAAAAAGAGAGAGAGAGAGAGAGAGAGAGAGAGAGAGAGAGAGAGAGAGAAAATTAAAGATTAAAAATTTGAGCTTTTAGTATTAAAAAAGAATTATCTTTTTTCAAAGCAAATTAAGTCATTTGTACGTGTCACAGAACCTTTTGAAGATATTTTAGCACTTTATGCAAACGATAAAAAAAAGAAAAGCATATGCTTTATTAAAAAAAAAAAAAAAAAAAAAAAAAAAAACATGAAAATGAATGCCTTTTCTTTAATTATTGTATGAGAAAAGTCACATAATTATGCATACCGTATGTATTTCAAATTAATGAACACAATATTCTTATCCCACAAACAGCAATATTCTTATCCCACATACATAGTTAATAAATGCTAATGTTGACTTGAAACTATAACAGAAAAATCTCTGTCAAGATAAAAGCATTGTTTGTAATAGATTTAATTTATCTGTTTCATTTTTAAAGCACTTAATTTTATTACATACAAGATTTTAATTAGGCTTTGATCTCGGTCTCTTATTTCGGCCTCCGTGTCTGTCACCGGCAGATCTAAGCCATCTTTTTATATGATTTTCCACGGTCAACTGGGTTACACCACTAAATCTTTTATCCATACTTACAGCAGCTGATAAAAGAAAAAAAAATGTATGAAACGTTATACAAGCTATAAATTTTTAATAAAACATCATGTACATTCAATTTAAAAAAAAAAGCCATTGTGTAAAATAACTAAAAAAAGAAAAATATTTAAAAAATAGAGTGTGATTTTTACATAACAAAGCTTATTAGAAAAGACTTAGATTTGTTTAAAAATCATACAAACTAGATGTGTTTTATAAAATATCATTTTCACTGAATAAAAAAAAACAAATGCCTTTTTGTAAATATAATTAATTTTTTTTTTAAATGAAGAAGTAAAAGAATAAAAAAATTATAACAATTAATGTAAAATATTATTACATGCTAACTTTAAATAAGAGATTTGGTCATTTTTGTTGTACAAACTTGTTATTTTTTAAATTTTTAATTGTGTATTATCAGTAAAGCTAATACATTTTCTTTTTATTATAAGAGAAAAGTCATATAATTATACATATTGCAATTATTTAAAATTATTGAATAATCAGAGCACAACATCCTTACCTCACATACATAGTTAATAAATATTAAGGTTGATTTGCTACAAAGAAAATAATTTTTTAAAAGCTTTGAAAATCTGACAAACAGGTTCACACACTTGACTGCTTTTTTCTTGCTTCTAAAATAAATTTAAACTAGTTCTACTTTTAATTCTGTCATTAAAACTTTATATTTTTTAATTGAATTGTATAATAAGCATTCTTCCTGAAAGGAAAAACTTAAGTAAAATTTAATTACTTCACATACCATATTAGACCAAATAGACATACATATACTAAAAGTTTTCTCTGCTAAATTGGTAGTTTTAATGTTTAAATCATTTCACCAAAAATAATAATTTGCATTTACATTTATGTTAATGCCATTAAATTAGTTTTGAAAAATAAAATAAAATATTAAAATTTTCTCAACCTGTAATGATCATTGATAAATATATTAACTGTTTAGTTAGAAACTTTATAAATAAATAATGATACATTTTTCTGCATTCATGTAACAATATGCACATTTAAAATAAAGCAACTGTGTCATAAAAGTCAAGCAAGAAAAAAAAAAGAAAGAATGAAATTTTTCTTATCAAACGTGAAAAAATATTACACATTTTTATTTATCCCACACACATTTAATTTAATTAATTATTTTTATTTTATTTATTTACAAAAACATCCAATTTTATTATAAAACACTAGGTTGCCACACGAAGCAAAAATTAGCAAGTTACAATGCCAAGCGAAAAAAATGCCATTTTGACAAAAAACGGTGCATCTGCTATATCTGTACCATAAATTGTAGCAATGTTACATAAAGTATATCATATAAGTTATAGAAAATTAGTTACATAAAGTAACAAATAGTACTGTTTTAAGTAAGTGAAGCCTTGTACTTTACCTATACATACACAGAAGATTTCACAGAGTATGTAGCAGGGTGGTGCAAAATTTTAATCAGATTAACTATTGAAAACTAATGATTAAAAGTTTAATCATGACTAAAGATTGACCATTGAACTTTATCGTCAATCTTTAGTCATGATTAAACTTTTAATCGTTAGTTTTCAATAATTAATCTAATTAAAATTTTGCACCACCCTGGTATGTAGTTTATGAATATAAATGTCTTTCTTACATATCATAAAAATTATAAACAATTGAAATAAACAATTACAAAAAATTCATAGTTCTAAAGAGCTAAACATTAAATTAATGTATTCATATTTTTAAAAACATCAACTTTATTTCACACAGGGACATGTTTTTAAGTTTAACAAAAAGTATGAGTCTATCTTCATATTGCTATATTTACAAATAAGATCAACAGGTAATTTTTAGAAAAATTACTTCCTAAAGCCTAATTATTCACACAGTTGTAAGATCACATCGTAAGAAAGAGGGAAAATCTGAATAATTTATTTAACACTGTGACAAAATATATATGTTTATAAAATGTATTGTAAAATTAGATGAAGGCATCTCAAAGCATGAAGGAATTTCTAAACAAACTATTTATTAACCAACAGCACTGATTGAAATACCTGTTAATTTTTAAAAAATGTGTAATTGATGTGTAAATTGAAACAATTAATTGAAGTAAATTTTTTTGGCTTAAAAAACTCATTTTATAGTATTATTTAAGAATAATATAATTAAGATTTCATAATTTCTAAAACATTATTCTCTATACATTTATGGAAATTCTGCAAAGTCAGAACAACAGATTAACGTGTTTCCAGATATTTACAAAGATCTCTAACAATTGCTTAATACTGTGTATGTGTGAGGCTTTTTCTCAACGGGAGACACACAATGACAACAGATGGACCTGGGATTTTATAGTGTTTAGTTATAAAAAACAATATATATAGATAAATAATGCAATGCATGACAATTTTACAAAATGAAATAAAATTATGAAAATTCTAAAAAGCATTTTAGATTATTAAAGTTAATTAGATTTATTTAGAATTAATAAAAAACTTCTGTTTTCAGATTATTTCCTTCTAAAAAAATTTTTTTAGATGCTTTTCAAATAAATAAATGAAAATTAATGATATGTAAAGTTTAATACTGATACTGAAAAGTAGGAGGGGGGGGGGGATGCTTTTTTTTCGTTTGCTTAAAAAAAACCCTAGCTGAATTGGTTTTAAAAGAAAATATTCCTTATATTGTGCATTATTATTATATTCATTGTTAAAAAAAAATTATTAAAAAAATAGGAACAAGGCAAATAAAAATAAAAGTTTAATAATATGATTTTGATTATAAAAAATATATATATATATATATATAAATATAAGATATTAAAAAAGCATACAGAAAAACAGAAAGAAGATATAAGCTTAATAAAATAAGCAAATTAATCAAAAAGCTTACTAGAAACTAATTTTATGACGTGAGGGAACTCAACAATTGCTTTTTTAAATGGAGAACCAACCCAGTTCATTCGTAGTGCTAATTCATGACCAACAATTGAAGATATAATTCGTCGAGTTGCTTCTCCGTCATCTTTACCACCCGAAACAGATAATGCTCGAGCCTTAATTGAGAAAAAAAAAAATAAGTCACTTCATAGAAAATAAATCATTTAGAATCATTTTTCAATTAAAAATAATAATTCAATTTTCATTATATTGTATCATAGTATCATCTCACCCTATCCCTTGATCCCAAAAGGGGGAAAAAAAAGAACAAATATATTATTTTAAGCATACAGTAACATAACACACTTTTGTACACTTTAGCAAACTCTAAAAAATAACACAAATGAAACAGGATAAAAAAATTAACTATTTGACTCCTTCTAATTGCAAAATTGTTGTACAAAGTAAAGAATGGGTTAAAGATAAAAAAAAAGAAAAGATAGGAATTTATATAAACTGTAGAATTTATAAACAAAAATAAAATATGAGGGGGTTAGAATGACAGTGGAGTAAGTTAATATTTAGTAATTTGGGAAATGAAGGGTTTTGTGAAATTTGTCATATTGCCGTTGCATTAAGTGGTCCAACTTGTTTTGCCCTCTAGTGACTGTCTAAGTGAACTATGACTTATTTGAATATCACACTGAACAGAAATTAATATACGTTCAGTAAAAATATGGTTATCTAGATTTTTTTAATTTTTGACTTACTCCACTGTCATTCTAACCCCTTCATATGTTACGCACATACTTCTACCATATCCTCCTATATGAAATATAATCATCTACTCACTATCATGCTCATAAATTAAAAAATAAGGCTAGTTTTTATTAAAACTGCATTCTATTATTGTTGAAGCTTTAAGTGGAAATTTATTATCTAATCTTCGTATAAAGCATTTACTATTGATAGAGCATTTCAACATAATCATATTATCAGTAATTTCATATAGTATTGCAAAATGAAAATATGTTTTCATTTTTTTTTTCTCTTATTTTTTATATTGTAAGTTTTTTTGTATTCAATTTCTGATAAATAGGAACTGGCAAAATTTCCAACATGTTTAACCCTCTGCTCATGTTTTTTTTTTTTTTTTTTTTTTTTTTTTTTCCCATGAATCCTTTTTTGAATTAGCAAATTAAAATGATATTTAAGATTATGTTGTTGTTTTTTTTTTAAAAAAAAAGACATATGAAGCTTGGATGTTTAAGAAATATCATTCAAAATAAAATTTATTCAAAAACCAATTTTGAAACACAGTTTTTAATCATGTAAGTCAGGAGCCTTGTGTAAGCGAGAGGATTAAATATACATACATAAACGTAAGGATTATTCAATCTGTAATTGTAAGGATTAGTTCTAAAATTATTAAAAAGTGGTATATTTCACTGAAAAGCTGGAAGATATAACATTAAAGAGTGGGATTCCTCTCTAAAAATTGTGGCAACTTTGTCATATTGTACTTAAAAACAATTTTAGCTTTTATAAGTTTATGAAAGAAATTATTATTAAATAAAGAAAAAAATTTCATCATACCATTTTAGTAAATTCTTCACCATTTCTTAACTTCTCTTCAAGGGCATGTAATTCTGAAATACAGTTACATGGTGAAATACTTGTTAATACGGAAGCAGTTGAGTCTCCAGTAAGTTGAGATAGCATCTGGGCATTTTGAAAAACCATCGATGACAATTTTTCCATTGTCTTTATAACACTTTCCAGTTTTGAAGCTTAAAATTTAAAAAAGAAAGATATATATATTAACATTTGATTTAGAAATGGAAATACCTTTTATTCAGTGTACACATAGATGAAATGTGTTAGTTTACTAAAGAATATATAGTGGAAAGTAGGGTAAAACCGGATATCTAAATGTTTTCCTTTGTTAACAAAAGTCTAGAAGGACAGAAAAATCGGAACACCCCTCAAAAGTGTTTGGGAACATATGGGCTATTGAAAAATCATACCTGTTGCCAAAGGATAAGTTTTCTTTACTTAGGAAAAGGCACTTTCTAGGACCATCTGAAACAGCTCCAAATTTTGGTAGTAAGGTAAAACCGGGTATTAATCAGAAATTAAGTTTCTACACTTCCAGTAACAAAAAGCATTATTTCAATAAATGTTGAATCAAACTTTAAAACATATATAAACATTTTTTAAAGTCAGTAACTTATTTTTCGAGTTTTCAAACAATTTTTAATGTTATCATGTAATGGCTTTCTCAGCTTTTACTTCTTGTATCTGCTGCATTCCTCATGGGTCCACTTTATGCAGACTGAACACTATATCCCTCATTCACCATCTTTTGATAGAAGAAACAATTCATTTCAAAATTCAATGCAAAAACATGGCACAAAACTGGCTGTAAAAAATCAACATGATCGTTCTCCTGGATAGCTGGGCATACACACTTCTACTTGGCATCAAATATCGTATGAAAGCTGTTAAAAAAGTGGTTTACATACCTAAATCAATCTGTGAGGCAGGATTTATTCAAAGAGCAGTAAGGACGACAAAAAATTAAAACTTTTTAAGGTGAATTTTTTTCTAATAGCACTGCACAGACTAAGAGATTAACTCACTTCAAATGCCGATGACACACTGCTAGGAGACACTATGGGATGTAGTTAAGATATTCTGCCCACAGGGCAGCACCCATCAACAAGAAAACTGGGTACCCGGTTTTACCCTACTCTTCCCTGCTTGTTTCTGAGTTTTTATTTTAAAAGAAATTATAAATATTTTTTTTAATATACAGCAAAACCTGTATCAGTTATCTAAAACTTAATTCAAAAGTTAAATACTGAAAAAAAAAAATCATAAATCAGTACAAAATAAATTTTTTAAATGAAAATTCTTATGCAAAAAATGTGTTAGATAACATTCGTCACAAAAGATAAGGCACTGTAACTAAAAAATAACCTAGTTCTTCATCAGATTTATAGAAAAAACAATCGACATGACATACAATCCAGGTATATTTGATCATTTTTCAATCCAAAACAATCAAGCAATGATGCCATGGATGTGCTATAGTATCTCATTTATGCCATAAATTGGAAAAGGGATGCATAAAACAAATTGTTATGGTTCCTTTACGATGTATAATTTTCAGTACTTCCTCCTTTATAGTAACTTAGCACTTTTTAAAATGGTATTGTTGCAGTTTGAGCTTAAGAAAATGAGATATCAGGTCATACAGAAAGTAAGTTTCCCACAGCCTGTAAAAAGAAACAAAACATAATTACCTGGAAAGATTTATTGCAAAAGATACAGCAATGTTACAGCTACTTCTCAACATAAGAACCACCAGAATTGTAACACTTGTCATAGCGTGGGATAATTTTTTGTAGTCCAGTATCATAGAAGACTGCCACCTGGGAATGGAGCCAGCTTGTCAAAGTTGTCTGCACATCTGTTTTTTTTTTTTTTTTTTTTTGTGAGAAAGCGATGACCAGACAGGAATTTCTTCAGGTAGTAAGAACAGGTAGAAGTCACTGGGAACAAGATCGGGACTATAGGGTGATTGGTGAAACACCCCTCAGGGAAACTTCTGCAGCAGATTTTTTGTGGAATTCGCCATATGTGAGTGAGCTTTGCCATGGATCAACGCAAGACCAGTACTGAGCATTCCATGTCTCTGTGCATTCAAAAACTTTATAACAGCAGTTCAACTTGCAGTCGGCGGGAGAAGAAATGAGAGACGACATCTTCACACACAATGACGACATTAATGTAAGCGATCAGGAAGTTACAACTGCTGCATAAGATAGTCACACAACACAATCTACCCGACTTGAGCCTTTTCGTTTCGTACCTTTTTGCGATGTGGGAAACTTATTTTCTTGATGAACCTAGTATGTTGTCAAATGATATAAATAGGTATTTAAATAAGATGAAAAAACATGATTTATTATGATTGATTATGTACGTATTAAAAAAACTGCCTCAGATTACATGTGTTAAATAAATTACTTCTGTAGATAAATGGCTTCTGTATGTTAATATGTATATTTATTAAATATGTAAATACTGAGCAAATCGTTATTGGAAAAATCGTTTGTGGTGCATTTTATTGATGTTATGATATTTCAAACATAATGAGATTGATATACGTCACTGAGATGGACTACAACATGATTTAAGTAACATTTATAGTTTGTTAATAGGTATCCACAAAAGGATTACATTACATTATGATCTATAGGAAAAAATCATTTGTAGTACATTTTAATTATTTTATGATACTTCAAACATAATAAAATAACTGAAGTGCACCACATGTTCTTATAAAGTGTATAACATTTATCGTTCATTTACAAAGACACACAAAAGAACTCAGTTAAAGGACAGACTAAAATCAATAATGGCGGGAAGTACATTTTCCTCTGTGATATGCAATTTTAAACTGATCTAATTTTGAGTGTATTAAGTGGTGTGTATAAATCATACAGATCCAATATAGGGCTACATGAAAGACTTCGCGCATATTACTGTATATGGACAGCAATTGCTGAAAATGGATCTTTACTGAGTTATGTGTTTTTTTAAGTTGCTTATTTAGCTATATCATTTCATTGAAGGAAAAAATGAAATTTTTTAATAATATCCTGCTAGTGTTGAAAAGTGTTTCATAATCTATGCCTGATGCATGAGTTTTTGTTCTTGTTCTCCTTGTAAGGAATAAAAATTTTGGTAACTATTCTTAAGGAACGTGTATTCTCTATCAATATGCTGATTTACTTATGATATTAATATGTTGCATACTATTTTAATCAAAAATTTGTAATTAAAAATAGTAAGATAAAAATTAATATAATGAAAACTAATTTGAATAAAAATAGCAACGAACTGCATGTTTACCATAAATAAAGAAAATTACAATATTTTGTTGTTGTTAATTTTTTACTGTTATTCAAGTACTATATGATTTTATGTTAAGGCTGTTTCTCAAATCCAAAGTGGCTACTTTCAGAGCCCGTTTTTAATTAATTTTTATTCGCAAACACATCAAATTGGCAGATTAACTTAAGAAACTATGTACTAATCAAACTGTTTTTTCTATTATTCAGTAAAGGCAGCATATTTTTCTGAAAATGCTGTCAAAGTTGGCCTTTTGAACCAAATATATAGATGTGACAGCACAGGAAGGAGAAAAAAAATTCCGTCCCGAGACAAAATGGCTTATAACTCAAGATGTAATTCATTTATCGGAAAATAAAAAAAACTGTTCTATTACAAATCAGTTCAATAATCATGACTGCAAGTATTATGCTTTTATGTTTAAAAATGAATCAGAAAATTTCATATTGAGTGGGAATTTTTTCCTTTGTTTTTATTATAGTTAAGGCAGTTCTAAAAAATCTTCAATAGGCACAAGACATTGCAATATCTTAAAAATGGCAGATGGATAGGTAAAACACATTACTTACATTCTATCTCTCCAGCACATGCACATAGCGGCCAATCTTCTTTTTTTTTCTAAATCAAACATGTTTTGAACAAGAAAGTTTAATTAATAAAATGTGTCTTGTATCTACATTGTACTTACTCAATTCCATTTATTAAGTAAAATTTCCGGTTCAAAATATGTTTATTTGACTTGAGTAAAAAATGGGAGTTTAGCAACTAAGCATCCATGTGTGAGCGCATGTAATTGGATGAAATAGCATCTTATTTCTCAATGTATCTTACCAAAATATTTACTAATTTTTTAATTATAATTAAAACTATCAAATTTTCTAATTTTTCCTCTCTACCTCCCCCATTTGAATCCCATTTTCACTGATTTTTCCCGTTTCATTCATTCAAGATTTGAAATATGTTAGAATACTTATTTGCATAATAATACTTGAACATGCAAGCTTTTAATTAACAATTAGATAATCAGATGTTTCCATTTAAGGCAGTTCTTAAAGAAATATTTTTCCCCATTCAACAATGCAAAACTTTAACACATTTTAAACATAAAAGCATGATGCTTATTGAAGCGATTTGTAATTGAACAGTTTTTTCATTCTTTGATAAATGAATTACATCTTGAGTTAAAAGCGATCATTGCCTTAGGATGGCAGTTTTGTTTCCTTTCCTGTGCTGTCACATATGAAAATTCAGTTCAAAACATCAAATTTGACAGCATTTTCTGAAAAATCTACAGCCTTTACTGAAAAACAGAAAAAAAAAGTTCAATTACATAGTTTCTTAATAAGTACAACTGCCAATTTGATACATTTGCAAACAAAAAATGAATTAGAAAATATATCTGGAAGTACCCTGTTTGGTTGGAAAACAGCCTTTTATCCTGTAAACTAAAAGAAAATTACAGAATTGCACTGTAATATATCAATTATGCAAAAAATTGGAGAAATGTGGCATAAAACAATTGTGATGGGTCCTTTAGAATGCATATATATATTTTTAAAGGAATGAAACTTTTAGAAAACTGATAATAAAAAGCAGAAATATTTTGTATTAATATTGTAAAACTGTCTTAAAAGAAAAAGGTACTTGCTTTTGTAGGAGGGGGGGGGGGGGGGAGAAGAAAAAGGTTTTGGAAGCATTTTAATCCTAGAAGTCTAGAACTTAAAATCTAGAAGCATCATTGATTCTCAGGTTTATTATTTACTTACTGTAGATTGTTTAGGGGGAAAAAGAATTAGTTATGCATGAAAATAATCAATCCAAAAACTAACAATTTGAGAAAGATTAACATAAAACATTTTATTTATTTTTTCAAAATATTTTACATGTTCTAAAAATTCAATAAATTTATTAAAAACATTACATCAATGATATTGTGATCGTTTAATAATAATAACAAACTGTTCTGTTTCAAATAAACATTGAAATGTTAAACCCCCAAAGTTCAAATACCAACAAGTTACCAAGTTGTTTAAAATAAATAGGATGGTTTCCACATGACACATTTAAATAAAAACACCAAATACTTGCGGCTTTTCACCAGTATGAATCAAAGTGTGATTATTTAAACTGCTCAAAGCTTTGAATCTATTTCCACACACGCTGCACTGATAAGGACGATTAGACAGGTGGACTTGCATATGTGTCTGCAAATTTGAACTGATATTAGATGCATATGGACATTTTTGGCATTGATAACGTAAAGCAGGAAATTCTGATTTATGATGCCACATTCGATGCTTTAGTAGTGTTGAATTAGAAGAAAACCATTTTTGACAGGTTTGGCAAATGTTACCTGAAAAAAAAGATAAAGTTTATATGAAACAATATACCTAATTTTAAGGATAAATATTTGTTATGTAACTTTAATTGGAATTTTACAAAACACAGCAAAGTTTAATTTTCAAATATTGCTAGAAACAAATTAAATTTAAAAGCTTACATCATAAAAATTAATTAAAAAGAGCAATTTTGTGATGGTATTAGTGCTAGTTATAATATGTTAACTTCTCAAGTAATCGCTCATATGAATACAGTATAACTATATATTGAGTGCTTGAGAGGATGTGTGATATTGGATGAAAAATTATTCTACTGTGTTTCCAAAAATTTCTTCTAACATAATCCATCTCTAAAAGTTATTTTACAAGTTATCTTTGCCCAAACAGCATAAGAGCAGTAGGATAGAAAAAGTAGCTATATCAACTATGGCTTTTTTAAAAACACATGTACAGTCGGGGAGGGGAAAAAAAATAGGCATTCGCTTGGGAGATTTTTTTTATTATTATTTTTTTTTTAAATTAATGTTTAAAAAAAAAAAAAAGCTTTGATAGTTTTTTTTAAAAATTGTATTAAATTCTGAAAATTTTAATATGAACAGCTAATTTTTAAATCGCATTTGAATTTTTTGAAAATTTTACCTTCGGATATATGAAACGGAAAGTCATTTCGGTCAAAGTGAGGATTTTCAGATTGTTTGTGTTTTGCGGCTAGCATTTTAGTTCACCGCAAGAGCGATTTTTTTTTTTACTTCAGTGTCATTACATCATTGTTCCCCTACACTCACTGAATTTGTTGATGTGGCCAATTGAATCAGGGATGATATAATGGATTTTTTGCTTATTATTTTGTACTACCCACTAACTGTTAAGTTTGATTTCAGCATATAATATTAGTTTTCCTGGATTTATTGTTTGGGACACAGTTTTAAAAAAATTGATTTCTGTTCACACCGAACAGTTTGTACCAGTGATGCTGATGCTTTGCTGAAGAAAATGCCATTAATAAAGGAGATATTTATTATAAGGATGTCTTCATTTCATAACTTCAATTGCATTATTCTTGGACATTGGTAGGAAAACAATTTCCTACATAATTTTTGTTTCTCACCCCAAAGAACTCAAAATGGGGTTATTGCAAAAATGATAATAATTCACAACTGCTAAAAAAAACTCTATAAGATCACAGAATTTTATCACCTAAGTCAAGTAGTTTAGAAATTGGAAAGGTTTAAAGTTCGGAACTTTTAATGTTAAATTTATTTGTAATCATCACAAAATAGATTGCAATACATGTAGTTTTTGAAGCATAACTCAGGGTTCATACTCTCTTTACATGATAAAATTCAAGCACCTTACCCAAAATTCAAGCACCTTTTCAGAAATGAAAATTTTAACGTTACAAAATACTATGTCTGTTTGTATAATGCAAATGTATAAAGAGGAAAAAAAAATTTCATTTTCATATGTTTTCAGGTGAATGCCATACATAACATATAGTAGCAAAGTTTTAAATGTGAAATGTTATGAGAAAGTCTCAGAAAAATACAGAAAATATTTTTGCAGTATACTTTGAAAGTTATCTGTGCTAACACTAGACAAAAGTAGACACTTGATAACTCTGCACTGCTATAATACACACAATTTAAAAAGAAACTAAACAATTTTTCATACCTTACCTAAATTTGAAAACATCCACTAAATCATTTTACAAAAAGGTATATTAAAACACACACAAAGAAAAATTTGCATATTTCAGCGTGAATAATTTATTGCATTTTAAATACAGGACTTTTTTCAGCCTTTCAGCTTTTTAACTGCCTCATCTATTTTTTCATCTAAAATTTTAACTTCAGCCTGTTTTTCTTTTACGGTTCTTTTCAGGCTGTTTGACTGTATGCAGAGTCTTTTTTTTTTTGTTGTAGACTCTGCCTTCAAAGACAGCTCATCCACTGTAGCCAGAAGTTCTTTGATGTCAACTTCCAGGCATTTTTTCTTTTTCCTTAAGTCATCTAAATCATCTTCAAGCTTTCTTTTCTTGTTCTCAGTGAGACATTTTTCCTTCTCTTTTTGCTGATCTTTCAGGTACATCATGTACCTTTTTCAACCACTGGATGCAGACGAAAGTAGCTCTTTATTTATAGGTACTTTAAGCACACTACCACAATACTCTATATGATTATGAAGAAAATCTTGTGTGGATAAATATACAATAAAATTCAACGTTTAACACACAATATCGAACTGTAGCACAATAAACAGACATACGTTTCGTGAGTAACTTGGACTCACATCATCAGTGTCAGTAAAAATAAAAATTATTATATCCCCCTAAAGACATGAAACAGAAACAAAAACCCAAATGACAGACAATAACACACCGAAAGCTCATCACGCACGAGTAACCAATAAGATTAAGCCGGAAGTGATGCACTATGGAACAGTAAATCAACCCAGAAAGGTGAGATGTAAGGTATACTTGAAAAATCTTTGACCAAGGAATTACCGAATCTATGAATATACTGCTTCAAAAAAATCTAAATCTAAAGGAGTATTGCATTTCTTAATAATAGTGGCTGAATCAAAATTGAAATTACAGTGGAACTTCCCTTTAATGAAGCCCCTATTTAACAAAGTTTTCTACTTAACGAAATTTTCTGCAAAACTTTGAACACCATTAACATGAAAATTAATTTCCTTATTACGAAAAATATATTCTATATAACGAAGTTTCTTTCACTTTTGTAGGTATATACAGAATTCAAACTAAGAGGTTGCTGTTGCGATGGATATGCAAAATTATTTCAGTGGATTGTATGAAAATGAACACATTTAAATAATTTCCATTCTGCTTGGTGCTAAATAAAACAATTTTTTCACACTAAGAAAAATTATTGTTTTCACCACTCTACCACACCGAGATATCCCTGTGCTGACAGTTGGGGGAAATCAAAATCGCCCTTTTTAATTTCAATGATATAGAAGATGCAGCGACGAAATGCCGCCAGATGCATTGAAGCAAAAAATATCAATTAGAGTCAGGCAGTTACCATTCTGACCTTCCACTGCTTATAGACAATTGCTTTGTACATCCACAAGAATGTCCTTCAAAATGCAAATCGAAGAACATCAAAGTTATTTTTGTTCCTGCCAATACAACTTCTAAACTTCAGCAATTAGTTTAAGGAATAATAAAAAATCCTGAAGAATACTATAACAAAAAGACAGAAAAAAGACAATATAGTGAAAACTTTAGTTTGAGAATCTGTGTATAAGAGCTGATGAAAGCTTGGGAATGTGACGTGATTCCATCGACTGTACACAACTGTTTTTTTTTAAAGAGGGCTTCAAAATTGAAACAGA
The DNA here is from genome assembly GCA_963931845.1 of Maratus michaelseni. Taxonomy (NCBI): domain Eukaryota; kingdom Metazoa; phylum Arthropoda; class Arachnida; order Araneae; family Salticidae; genus Maratus; species Maratus michaelseni. The sequence continues at coordinate 150,198,832 of OZ007592.1, forward strand.
ATAAAAGGCTTCTGAATCCAAGATCTGGTTGTCATATCCGAAGGGAAATTTTCATGAATTTAAGTTGATTTCTATTTAACGAATTTTCTTCATAACAAAGTTTTTAAGTGTGACGATGAGACTTCGTTAAATGGAAGTTTCACTGTATCTCCCTCCCTCCAACAATGACAAGCAATAGAGGATTTTTGTAATTCCTTTTTCTTAACGTAGTTTCTGTGTTCATTGATTCTGAAACGGAGTTGTCGTTTAGTCTGTCCTATATAGGACAGACTAAACAACAACTCCGTTTCAGAATCAATGACATATCAAAACTTCAGGGATATTTACAATATCCAATGTCAATGTGGTTTGTCCTACATAGGACAGACTAAACGACAACTCCATTTCAGAATCAATGAACACAGAAACTAAGTTAAGAAAAAAGAATTACAAAAATCCTCTATTGCTTGTCATTGTTGGAGGGAGGAACATAATTTCAATTTTGATTCAGCCACTATTATTAAGAAATGCAATACTCCTTTAGATTTTTTTGAAGCAGTTTATATTCATAGATTTGGTAACTCCTTGGTCAACGATTTTTCAAGCGTACCTTACATCTTACCTTTCTGGGTTGATTTACTGTGCCATAGTGCATCACTTCCGGCTTAATCTTATTGGTTGCTCGTGCGTGATGAACTTTCGGTGTGTTATTGTCTGTCATTTGGGTTTTTGATTCAGTTTCATGTCTTTGGGGGGATATAATAATTTTTATTTTTACTGACACTGATGATGTGAGTCCAAGTTACTCACGAAACGTATTGTTTATTGTGCTACAGTTCGATATTGTGTGTTAAACGTTGAATTTTATTGTATACTCTATATGATCTTTTATAATTCTTAAAGAAATATAAGAATGTACTTTAAGGTTTTCCACTTCCATATTTTTGTTAATAGAGAATCTTCTCTCGACAGAAGCTTGTCCATGGGACAAAAGCAACACAAGTTTGGTTACATGGAAGGCTTTAATGTGTCCTTTAACATACATATGATCATAAAAAAAATCATCCAATCTGTCAATTCATTAAAGCTCATGAAAACTGATAAGTTTGTTGTTCCAAGGAAATCTTGATAATCCTGAAGAGTGGTTTTACAGTCATCTTCTGGGATCCAACCATTTTCTTGAAAGGCATTTATGAAATGCAGTTTTCTTTATTCCGTGCAATTTAACCCGGATTCAAACAAGATGAATTGCGTACAATACTATAATTTATTGAGCTTTTTTCGAGGATTTTTTTCATCATTGCACAAATGAAGTCCCTTATTTCTTGATTCAGAGCAATAACGTCACTTTCTTTCACAGATTTCTGCTCTGTTAGATTTTTGAGCAATTTTTCCCCCAGTGAATAGTTTCTATTTTAGCAATGGAATTCAACATATCAGTTTTGAATTCAAATCAACAAAGTTTCGAAACTGTTACATTTTTTATTTCACCATCCTTAAGAATTTTGTAATTCAATAAGCATGACCGAATTAACTTTGTTAAATCAGCGGCAAAAAATGGCAGCACAGGTTTTTCAGTTTGATATTTTGTCATGAAAGGCTGCACCAAAGATGTAACTGATGAGAGAAAATGCAACTTAACATTTAACAATTCATCTTTTAAAAAAGATTTTATGGAGTCATATGTGCGATTGTTGGGATTGGAATTTTTTTTTTTTTTCGACACAAGAGATAAATGACTTTAAATCTTCCAAGATTTCAATGGCTCTTTTTATAGTTGGTACGCTGTCAAGCCATCTATGTCTGCAAAACTTCAAGGCAGTCTTGCCAGTTGATGATACTTCATAATAATCTTGAAGCCTTGCTGGAGAGTCCTTGAATAGCCTATGCAAATTAATCAAAAAAACATCCATTTGCCAATTTGAAGAAGCTCCACCAGCTTTAAATGCATTATGTAACACATGCAAGCCGCAGCTACCTATATTTAGTATACCATGATCATACTGTTTTTTAAGGTTTTTTTTGGAGTTTTTTATATACCTTCCAGTTAAAGTAAATCCAAATAATTTAAATTATTTAATTTAAAAAATTAGAATTCCAACAAGGGCGACGACCTTTCCCTGCTCCCATTTGCTGGTACCCATGGATTCACGACACGTGAATAACATTGCTATCACATCGCCTCCAATCTTCCTCACATTCCTCAGATAAGAACAGAGTTTCCGATCTTGCAGTCGGTAGTAGCAACAAGTTAAACCTCTTTTCTTTTTTTTTTTTTTTTTTTGTTAACTTAATCCTATAGAGGGAAGGGAAAAGGGACAAATGCTTGAACTCTGAACCCCTAAAAAGAAAATCTCTGAACAAATATTTTAGCCGATTTTTTTTTAAGCTTGCAATTATATTTTATTTCGAATATCTGAATAAGAAAAATTAAGCACCTATAAAAAAATAATGAAAATTAAGCACCTTCATTAAAATATAAGCAAATTCAAGCACTTTCAAGGACCTTTTTTCTCTCTTAAAAATTCAAGGACTTTCAAGCACTTTCAAGCAGAGTATGAACCCTGATAACTCAAAAACCACTCAGCAGAATGAGCTGTAATTCTAAATTCTCATATTTGAAGCTTCCGAAAATCTATTTCTGTTAAAAAATTCAAGTTACAATTCCTATTTTTATCGAAGATTAATTGCAAAATATACAGATTTTCGAAAAAAATAGGAATAGTAACCTATGAATTTTTTAAAAGAAATTTATTTCTAGAAGCTTCAAATATGCAAATCCAAAATTACACTACTTGACCGAATGACTTCCCGTTTGGTATCTAGGTTAAAATTTTCCGAAAAATCCAAATGATGCATAATATAGCTGTTTGTGTTGAAAATCTCAGAATTTGATAAAATTTCAGCATATAGACAGCTGCCAACACACTTTCCTAAGCATAGTTTTTTTTAACATAAATTGAAAGAAAATGCAATTCCCAATCAAATGGCTAATTTTAAAAGTTTTCTGAGACAATTTGGTTATTAAAACATACTATAAACTTCCCCCCGACTATACACACACATATATATATAAGGACAATTTAAAATGTAAAGTAACAAGAGTTTTCATGGGTGATCAATTTCTGTTATCATTTGAATTTCACACCAAACTTAAAGGGGGGGAAATTATACAGCTTAGAAGATGCATATTGGACCAGGACTTTCAAATATCACTTGTTAGATTGTTATGCTCATGAAAATAGGTTCAGAAAAAGAACTGCATAGTGTTGTCAAATTTCTGCATAGAAAAAATATATCATTAACAGAAATTCATCAACTTTTTAAAAATTGTTACGGAGGAATTGAGTAAGAAATTAAGTTGTAATGTGGGAATGGAGCAAGAAAAACTTGACTGCTGATTTAGTCAGATAGCCAAAGATAACACTGTATGACAAACTGAAGATCTGATTCTGGATGCTCGTCAGAATGTATTTAATGATAATATTAAGGGATTTAACCTTTTAGTGAGCAGTTTGTACAATATTATGTAAGGGCCACCTGCTTGTCTAGTGGTTAGTGTACTGACTACTAGTAAAGCAGCACCAGGTAAAAATGCTACTTCAGACATAGACGTTTGTAGTAGGTTGGATTTAACAGAGGTCCTAGTTAGTTTAGCCCTTATATGCAAAAAATTATCATGATATCAAATAAATTAACTAATGTTATTAAGAAAAACTCAATTATAGCTATCTGCAGGATAAAACTTGTCCATGAGAACTCTTACTTACCTATCACTTTTAAGCTCCCTTGTACATTAAAAAATACAAGAGATTTTAGAAGTAATACTTATCATTCATGTTATTATCTTTAATATAAGTCTATTTATACAATGTCATAAATATCTGTTATATTTCTGATGATTAGCCCCCACCCCCACCCCCAAAAAAAGTAAATAATTAAATAAAAAATAATGATAATTTATGGATAGAAAAAGATTTATCTTAAAAAAATAATTATTTTTGTTAATATGAAGTAAATTATTTGTTTGTTGTTGTAATTGGAGACAAGTGTATAAAAAGAAAAGGAAATTAGTTATACAACATCATTCTAAGAAATTTATTGTAATGTATATATTATTTTACAAATATTAAATAAAATTGTATGATATCTTTAAATAATACAGAAACATTTATGCATGGTCATAAATTTACTCTAAGAAGGGAACCACTTTTGGTGAAGTTTGCACTTAGCATTGAGACCTGGTACGTTTTATAGTCCTATAAACCAAAGTTAGAGAAACGATAAAATTTGACTGCAAAAATTGTATTTATTGATTCTATAGCAGCATAACTTTCTGAAAATGCAATTTTTGAGACTACTTATCAGACTTTTAAGTACTTTAAAATACAAATTAGTTAATAAGAATAAAATATTAAAAAAGTTAAAATTCTTTCAAGAACCTACGAATTTCACTTTGATATAATACAAGATTATAATTGTATTTTTTAGCATAAATTGGCTTTATTCGTTAGAATAGAATTTTTCCCAACAAACCAAGCCGAATGTCACAGTCATCTGCTGTGTGTGATTAGGGGTCTGGATTCGTAGCACATATTTCATGACCAAAGTCTCTTTTGGAATGAAATTAACAATTTCGTTCTTTTAAAATTAAATGCATACAGAAATCTATATAATACTACTTTTTGAAGACAAATGTTATCGGTTCTCTAACTTTGGCCTATAGAGATATAAAATGCACCAAGTCTCAATGCTTACAAAAATGCTTTAAAATGTCATACATAATTTTAAGTATTTTCTACAAAACATCCTGAATATCACTGGCTATTAAACATCCTACATGTCTAAAGAAAAAAAAATTACAATTCCCCCTCCTCCGTGTATTTCAAGATTTATATAGTAGATAAGTAAATTTTCCTTGGATGTTAATAACAAATTTTTTTTAATTAAAAAAAAAAAAAAAAAGGTTTTAAAAACAATGTATGTGAAGTTTAATTGCCAAAAAAGAAATGGAAATAAAATGCTTTGCTAAAAAAATTAACAGGGAATTTGCACAGGATTACACAGGAAATTTTAATAAACAGGTGTAGCATATGTTTATTTAGGTGAAGAGATAAATCATATGCACTTTAAACTACAACTTATCGAATTTTAAAAGGAAATTTCCAAGAAGGCATAAGTTTATAAGCAGTTTGTTAATGTACTTTTGGTTTTAAAAGATTACATGTCTAAAGCACATTCACATGTCTAATAAAGGTTTCTTAATTTTCATAAGATTTCCAGCACACTTTTACCCCATAAAATCATTTAAAATAGAATGCAGCCTTTTTATTTAATGCTAGAGAATTTTTAAATCTCAGGAAAAAAATATTACTTTCACACTTCACAGAGATAAAATAAATGCAATAAATTTATTATTGAAACATAGTTAGGTTAATAGCGAAGAATGAAAAATAACACAGAAAAATTAAAATTAAAGAAATTTTATATTTGATATCATTTACAATACAAAATAGAAAATTGTAACAGCACACAACAAAATTTCTGACAAAATCATTTATCGAAGTAGGACCCAACCCCAACTTCATTACAAAATTGTGCAAGGATAACATATATTGTATCAGAATTATTAGAATATATATTATTCATAATACACACACACACACACAGAATAATAATAATAATATACATTTATTTATTTTTCTTTCAATACAAGAAAAAACAAAACAAGCAAAGTAAAACAAGATAAACCAAAGTTTTATTATTTATCACTGAAGCATTCAAGTTCATCTTTTCATGAAAAAACATTATCAATAATAAAATAAATATGTAAAATAACATAAAAAAATATTAATTTCCCGAGGAGATATTTTAAAAATATGAATGCATCCTACGCCCATTGGATTAACATTAGCGAGGGGAATCGGGAAGTTTACTGACGAGCAGCCTTAAGTGTTTCATTAAGATTATTTGCAAATATTTTAAAATTTCTGAAAATTAGTATATTTTTCAAAAGTTTGGGAGATTGCTTCAAGAGCTTGCTCCCCATTGTGAATTAACACATGATTATTTAAACTACGTGAAGCCTTGAATCTGTTACCACAAACATTACACTGATATGGTTGCTGTGGATCGTGAACAGCTGAATGTTTTCTGTAATTCGTCATTTCATTTGTTGCATATGGACACAGTTCACAATTAAACTTAAAATTAGGGAATTCATTCTTGTGATGCCATATTCTATGTTTCATTAGTGTTGATCTAGTTGAAAACCATTTGCCACAAGTTCTGCATGAAAATCCATAAACTATAATCAAATCATACTTCATTATTAACAATAAAATAAGAGTATATAATTATATGAAAATAAAGTAGTGGGAAAAAAATTAAACTGCACAAAATGTTTATACAAGATAATGCAGAGATGTTTGATAGTTTAAAAATAAATGTATATTTCATATTTTAAGACATTAAAATTATCAGTTTAAAACTGTCAAGAAAACAAATTCCGTAGTTTTTGGATAATGTATTTAGAGTATATAATTTAAGAATAACTGCAAATATAAATATTGAACAAACTGGAAAAAAAATTTAAAACAATTATCGCATATAAGAAGATAGTTCAAAGTTCTGTGAAAAGTTTCTGTAGAAACAACAATAATTAAGGAAATATATTTATACAAATTAAAGGACCTTGAACTGCAGTAACTATACTTAAATAAAGACTTAAAAATACAATATCTTTTACAATTTGCACTATAAAATAGAGTTTTAACCAGTTTTAAGAAATTGTTTAAAATAGAACATTAATTTTTTTCAAATGTTGCACAATGCTTTAAATGAAGCAATCTTATTCAGTTTCAGACAGATTTGATATATTATATACAGATTAATATTATACAGATTTCAGACAATAAAACAAAAGCAGCAAGATTATTTTTTTTTTAATGATATTATTGAATGCTAAACTGTTATAATAAAACTAATATAAATTTCTCCATTTATTTTACATGCATACAAAAAATGTTGATAAAAATATTAAAAAAAACTGTTAAGTGATTAAAAAAAAAATCTAAATAATATTTTCTTTTAAATGTGAGAATCAATTTACAAAGGTTTTTATTTGAAAAAGCTCTGGTATGAAATATTATGGTAAAAATAAGTTATATTAAAAAAAATATATTTTTTTGCATTTCATAATTATTTCTAGTGACTGACTGAAAAGTTTTTCAAACTGAAACCGAATTCCAGTCCTTTTTTTTTAATTTCGGTTGAAAACAAAACTCAATCAAATGAAATTTTGAGCTATAATAAATACAAAACATATTATCAGTTAATTATTCACAAACACACATATGAGTCTGCAGAGACATTTTTATTTATGCATATTCATGCATGCGCACGTGCTTGCTTTCAATAAAAGCAAAACATTATTCAATCATTATTCTTAAACATTTTATAACCAAATTCCTTTTTAACTTTAAAATTATTCATAAAGTAAAAAGTTTGTACAAAGATTTTCAAAATGCTTAATATTTAGCTCTTTAAATTGATCAAAATCAAGTATTAAAATTTTATTTTTTTAAGAAAGTAATAGCAAACCCAAAATATATATATATATATATATATATACCGTAAAATACCGTTAATCCGCCCTTCCCGATTAAGCGCCCCCCTCCAACTTTGTAAACAAATTGGAAAATTCAAAAAATCCCGAGAAAGCGCCCTCCCCCAAAAGAAATTTCGCCGTGCACGTCAAGATCAACACCAAAAATGTTATCTCCAGAGTGTTTTTTTTTTCCAATGGATCAGAAAGGCATGACGATTTTTTGATATATCGCAAACATGTACAAACACATTGTCGATCCGAGAAAGCAATGTAACCAAACATTAGTTTTGCTGTAAATTTATCTCCATGGCGATATGAAGATAATGAAAATATCGATATTGAAAGTTTCTCATGAAATAAGTTAAAAAAATATGTATTTGATGCTGTGTGGCAAATATTTTGATTATAAGAGAATTTATTTATTTTATTAAAGAATTTATAGTCGTATTTAACATTATTATGAAAACCAATCAAAAAAAAATATATCGATTAATCGATCAGAACAATCGAATTGTCGATACAGAGTCGAATTTGTAGTGTAATTTGTGCTTTCTTTGTGGTAGTAATGTTTTTTGTTTTAATAATCAGACAACACTACCAATTCATTCTATATGTTCTTAATTTTTGTGACTTGTATTATTTATTTAGCATTTATAGATACGAAATCATGATTTAAAAAAAATGGTTATTTAATCTTCCTAACTTACAACAGATGGCGACACCACATAAAATGTTACTAGTTCTCGAAATTACTTCAGAACATTTTCAACTGCAATTTCTCAGTGTTTTTTACTTATTTTAAATTATTAAGTTCTTTTATTTTTCTGTTACCATATTAATGACAGATATTAGTGTTATTATTTATCTAAATGCATTCCAGTTTCAAAGCTTCTGAATTCCAGAATTTTCTATAATCTGAAATCGACATTAATCGTGAAGTTATGCTGTTTTTTTATTTTATCTAACATTTTTTTTTTTCAAAATGATTTTCTTTTGTTACTTTATTAAAATAATGCATGCTTTGCGATGATCAGACATTAGCATCTCCCCCCCCCCCCCTCCACCACCCATAAATATCATATACTACAGTTTTAATACCGTGTAAGCGCCCCCCTGCTTATTTTACGATTTTCCGTCGTGTTTAGGGAGGGCGGATTAACGGGATTTTACGGTATATATATATATATATATATATATACATACAGCTATTTTCAATTTGCAAACATTTTTTATTTAGCAAAAAATTGAAAATATATGCATATGTTCCAATACATTTTTACATTACAAATGCTAAAAATATTTAATTTGCTGATGTTTCCACTAATTCCAAGGCTATTTGTACTAAATTTAATATAGTGACCTCTCACTTATGCACAATTGAAGAGATGTATAATTTGAAATGGTGCATAACTGAAAGCAACTCATAAAGGAAAGACTCTTGTGTTTTAATTTTTTTTTTAAATATAAAAAGTATACAAAGGAAGAAATGAACACTTTTAGAATATAAAATTATGTACAATAAATGTTCTTAGTGATAAGACTGTAATCGTACCTTTACAAAAAATAATTAAAATTTAATTATTTAATTTATTTCAATCGTTTAATATTATAACTCCAATATTAAATTATATTAAATACTTTGTCCTGAAGAAACATTATTTGTTTTACTTGCATAAAACTAAGTCAATTTTTTAGAAAAAAAACTTTTCTTGAACTGTGTATACAAAACAACATTTTCTGATTAATTAAATTACATGATTGCATTTGATAATACGTCAGCATTTTAACATCTTTAAGGAGCATTTGCATGAAAACTGAGAACAATAAAAAGAATAACCAACATAAAATTCTTTTCATGAGCTTTTTTAAGTCACAAAGTGCTGAAAAAGTAACTATTTGTTTCATAGTGAAAAATATAAATTTTACCAAGAGTACCACTTGTACGTGCATAATGCAGAGAGGTTGCTTAGAGTGAAGCTTAAGTCAGAAATATAAAGCACTATTTTCTCATTTTTCCTGGACAATGAAAAAAAACACATATGACTGAATGATGTATGTAAATGAAAATACTATTAGTGAGAGATCACTGTAGTATTAAAATTTACAATAGATAGAGTACTTCATAAAAAATATATTATTTTTACTTTTATAAAAATGAATGCTAAAAATAAAAAATATAACACACTGAGTGTTTTATTCAATAGAAGTAAAGTCTCATTTCATTAAGATTTTTTGTTGAACACAAATAGGGCTGTTGAAACTTCAATAGTAATAAGTGGTTGATTAAAAAGTATAGTCGAGTAAATTACTAAATAGAAAATAAATAGCCCTTTTTTTAAAGCAAAAACTATAGATTGATTATAATACAAAAGTTTTATGAAGTTATATAAACAACTTTTTTTTTTCTTTCAGAAACTAATGCAAGTATCAAAAGGATCATGAATTAAAAAAAAAATAATAACAGATTTTTTGAATATTAACACATTTTAGTCAGATTATTTGGCTTTCTGTTCCAGTGAAACTTCAGCTTTTGTCAACATAATATAGTCTATACATACCTTTTTATTATTATTCTACAAAATGAACAGTCATTATTTTCAGTATGTGCTTTATTGTCATCAATACTGTCTCATACTGATAGCATGAATGAAAAACATTTGAAGACATTATGGACTCTGCATGATTCTTTTTATAGGCACGTGCTCATAAAATCTAACTACAGTTTAGATAGGCACCAAAAGTTTGGTTGTTTTTTTCACTGAAAATGAATATTCAGCAAAACTTAGATTTTCATCCGAAATTTGATGTAAATAAACTTTCAGTCATTCACTAATTATTTCATATGTTAATAAATAAAACTTAAGGTATAAACTTCATAATTTTTCTATTTTTATGAATTAAAAAAGGTATTAAGTAAAACAAAATGGCCATACACAATTCGAGAAAGAAAACAAAAAGAAACAAAAACCGAAAACTAAATTTTTTACATAAAATAATTTTGTTAGCAATAAAAAATCAAAATGTAAGAATGAAGAAGAAATAAAGCGAATACAAAATAATACAAATTGAATACGAATTACATACGAATTGAAAAAATAAAAAGGTTTACATAAAAAGTTGAGGATTAAATAACTTAATTAGTTGGAATAACAGTTTATTGTTAGATTGTCCACTAAATGCAAATTCCTGTGTTACCTTGCACACAGTCGAAACATCTTAAAAAATCAGGAAGAGCTTTATGAATGCATGAAAACATTTACAAAAATTACACACAGAAAAGAAAAAAATAAATAATTCTAAGCACTATGCACAGACTCTATATAACATACAATATATAAGTACACATGTAATTATATTTAAATATAAAATTATAATATAAATAAACGTTGAGCTTACGAACATGAATGTTGCTTTGCAATTATGATAATTAAAAGAGTAATTCATCAGTTATAGTTTTTTTGCCAATGGGATTACAGTTTACAATTCATATACATGAAACCTGCCAAGGGACAAACATTTTTAAACAAATAAACAGCCAAAATAATCGTTGAAATATTTCTCAAATAAGTAATTATTTAACGAACAAAAATTACACACCAAACTGAAATTAATACACCCTTTAAGTTAAGGTGAAATAAAGAAATCCTATTTTTAGAATATAAATAATTCAATAAATACTGTTTGATACAAAAAAGAAAAGATTTATGCAATTTAATTTTTTTGATTTAATTATTATTATTGTATTTTTTACAATAAAACTTGTTAAGAGAACATCAAAGATATCCTACAATGTGATTAAGTGCTTGCCTGCTTAAAAAAAAAAAATACCCCCCTCCCCCCCCTTGACTTAAATTTCATGCACAGTCAATTTAGATTGTTTGTCTGGTAATAGGTAACCCCACAAGAAATTTATTATTATATGCATATATTTAATAGTTAAAATAAATAAATAAAAATAAGTAAGGTTATACCCTGCAAAATTGTCTTTGGCTCATTTAAACTCACATTAACAAAAATATAACTGGGTTTTCTCTCCATAATGTATCAATTTATGGCTATTCAAACTTGTCAGATTTTTAAACCTGTTACCACACACATTACATGGGTATGGTTGATCCAAATCATGCACAGTGTTATGTTTCCTTATGTTACTGAGTTTAGTTGTGCCATAAGGGCATTTTTCACAATTGTACTTAAATTCGGGCAACTCTTCTTTATGATGCCATATTCTATGCTTTGTCAAAGTTAAATGAGATGTAAACCATATGCTGCAACTGGAACATGAAGCAAATGAACCTTTAAAATAGAAGATAACACTGGATATTATAAAAATAAAACTAAAGAAAAGGGAAAACTAAATTTTATATTATTATAATAACTTCCATGATTGTAGATTTACAAAATTATTAAGCAATTTAAAAAAAAGTACACAAACATAAAAATTCAAACAAGCAAATAGTTAAGAAATGAAAAATTAAAATCAAACAATAATGTAAGACACACACATAGAGGAAAAAAATTTGAATGGATAGAAGAAATTATAACAATATAGCTTTAAAAAAATTATGTAACACATTAAGCTCATGATTTTGTTCAAGAGGCTGAACGAAAATGAAAGCTACCTATTAAGCAAAACTTTTATATATAAAAATGTAGCCTTTCTTAATAAAAGCATTTTATAATGACAGATTTAAGGTCCTATGCATAGGTCAGGTAACTCAATTTTACTTGAATCTTATTCAATGGTTCACAGGGACATTTTTTTTCTCCGTAAGTTAGATTGATTCTGCTTTTTTTTGTTGCATTTCGTGTTCAGGTATACCATATTGTTTACAAGAAAGACCAGAATTTTGTTTCAGATGAAAATAGCTATGTATTTGAATATGAATGAGTGCATGTATATGTACATATAAAATTTAGTTCATAACAGATGAATTTATATTGCAGAATATTCTTACACAATTGCAATTAAATATTAAATTAAGACTTTTTTTTATTTTTGTGAAAACAAATGTGTTAATTTTATGTTTCATATTTTAAAATTTAGTATTAAAATTAAAAAATATAACAAAATGATGTTCTGAAATAGAAGTAATTTTTAATAATTAGCTGGATAGATATATATTAAATCTTTGCAAGCAAAGCAATTTATCTATATGCTGTTAGTCAATTCCCAGAAGATTTTTACTATTGAATTTCAGAGTTACAAAATAGCTAAAAAACCTTTGCAATACATTTAATTATACAACTTTTTTAAAGTTAATTTTTTTATTATTCAAACATTAATTATAAAAACATAGCTTGATAGAAATATTCTGATTTATTTGATTACTTATACAAAATTGTTCATAGAAAATAAAAGAAAACGTGTATTTTCTAATTTTATTATTTAATAGTACTTAAAATTAAATTCAGAAATCCAAAACAAATGTAATTACAGTAAATATTTCATTTGTTGAAATTACTTAACTTCATTATTTATATACTTGTTTGTATGATAAAGTTCAAAACAGACGCCCATATGTAAACCTGGCTTACATTCACAAGTATCACAATAATATGTTGTTCGTTTTCTACCACTGCCACAAATATTTGAACAAACCATACAGTCTTTAGTATTTCAATGGGTGTTAGAACGAAGTACATGCCAACGACCATCCAACCTGTCCCTTTCACCAGAAGTAGGTGCAGAAAATTCTAATTTATGATGATAAATTCTGTGCTTTAATAGTGTTGAAATAGAAGGAAACCATTTTTGACAGTGTTGGCAAATATTATCTGAAATAAAAGATAAGGCGCTCATGAACAAATATATCTAATCTTTAATAATGTATGTTTGTTATTTAACCTAACTTAAAATTTCTGATAGTACAGTAAAATTTAAATTCCAAAATATGGCAAGGAACAAATTAAAATGCAGCAGTTCACTTAAATACTCTTTTTAATCTTCTCTGTATACACAATTCATATAATTATATATTTTTTGCACAAGAAAGTAATGGTTATTGCTTCTTAACTTTATTTTCATATACTTAATTCAATTCTTAAAATCCACTGAAATAACCGTTTCGTAGCATTTAAAAAAATTTACAAATAAAATAAAATATAGTTTCCTTGTTTTAAAGGATGGTTTGAGGGTTTAAAAAAAGTTCAACAATATCGTGATGCCAATTACATTGATTAGACATTACAGAATGTATTAAATTTTAAAAGAACTACTTAGATGAACATATTATAACTGCATATTGAGTGTTTTGTTTGAGAAACATTGGGACACTAGATAAAAACGAATCTACACTGCTTGAGAATGCTGCTTTTAACACAGTTCACTTGTAAAAGCATATATATCACATTACTTCAACGCTTAACGGAAAAAAGAATATTAATAAATATATCTATATTAATAAAAGAAAGTTTCACTATGTGTGTGTGTGTGTGTTTGTCTGTCTGCGATGGCTAGCAAAATCTAGCCCACCTAGAAGTCTGTAAATTTAGGTGTGGATAGTCCAAGGTCGGGCCATGTGCACCTGAGTCTCAGAATTTTAATATTTTGATAATTACCCAAGATGTTAATTAGATACTCATTAACCATCGCTTCTAAAATGACATCTTTTAAATCAAAATGGCGAAAGAAACGAACAGGCACATTGGATTTGCAAGCGGGAATGAATGAATTCGAAATTATTTTACTAATTAGTGAATTTTAAGGAAACTAATTGAGATATCAATTTGAAAGTTTTAAAAAAAATCTGCATCTAACTATGTGATTTTTGAAAAATTCAGTCGGTAATTTTTCTTAATTTATGCAAAAAACTGCCAAAAATCTGCTGGCGCCAGTGAAAACAATCCGAGAAAATTTCAGACAGGGATCTGCTTTCATTAAAAACTGAACTACAAAGAGATCTGTTTCTCTGGCTGATCCCTCCATTTAGTTTGTGAAAATGAAAGGAAATAATTGCCAATTTTTACTAATGAACAAAAATTTAGGTAACTAATTAAGATATAGATTTCAAATTGAGGTCAAGAAGGGGTGTCATCTGCCGGCTATTTTAGCGCAGCGTCTTCGTTATGTTCTAATTATCAGAAAAATGTAATTCTTTTTTTAATGATCTCATTAATGTAGGTGACGGTGGTTTTCTTGAACAAGTTATTCATTATATTTGCGGGTATGGGGAGAGAGGGAGTTAACGCCTTTCTCTGAGATTGTAATTATCTCGGGCCCGGGCAACGCCGGGCGGATTAGCTAGTATATCTATAAAATATTTTAAAAAATTGTAGCGATCTGTTAAAAAAAAAAAAATAAATAAATAAAATAAATAAATGAAGTATAATAGATACTTATAAATACATAGCAAAAGTTTTTTATTTAGAAAAATTTACATTAATTTGTATCCACTTGAAATAAAATCATAAAAGTAAAACAAAGTATGTAAAACAGAAACACTTATTCATGAATCTATAAATTCTAATTAACAAGAAATAACCGATATATATTTACACAAAACTCACTGCTGACTACTGTACAATTATCCTAATTCACTAATTACACAGTCAGGCAGAGTTAAAAGATCCATAAAAGAGAATAATCTGAACTAAAAATAACAAAATAAAGATCCATACTTTCACAACTCGTGAAGAACCTCACACATGCCTATATATTTCATTTAAGAAAACCAGTAGAAGAGGACAATTGGCAGATTTTATTCATATTTTATTCATGTGCCAGAGTGGCTAATATATACTTTTTATTTCACAAGATATATTTTGTCATTCTAGAGAGCAAATAAAACCTTAAAATGAGTAAATTTTTAACATTTTCAATCGAAAAATTTAAAAAGCAATTATTCAGATTCTCTGTGAGAGAGCACAAACTTAAAATGGTGGCACAACAAGATGTGGCTTACATGTGTATTTTTTAACATTTTGAATATTGCCTGAAAAAAGTAGGAATTGAATGTCATTTATTCATCGATGTACAAAAAAAAAAAAATTTAAAAACAAGGTTTTAAGTTTTCTGGTATAAAGGATAAAATAAAAATATTCAAATTCTATTATTTTCTGAGCCACTGATTTACCAAAGATAGTAAAAAATTCTTAATTTGAAAAGACAGAAAAAAGTAAAAACCACCACTGAACTTTTGTGCGCTTCTCATTTAATTATGATGTTCTATCACATTTTTTTTAGCAAAAAGAAAACATTTTATTTTATCTTCAACTGCATATGATAATTTATTTTATGAGAATTTTTTTTAATTTGTTTAATTATAAGTTTTTCCTTGAGTGAATTAAGTAATATTTGTTTTTAAAAGCAGTAATTTAGTGAAACATTAAAATATCCAGTATTGAAAAAATAATGAAAAAAAACATATGTTCTATTATAACAAATTGTGTTTGTACTTTTTATAGTGTTTTAATAGTAAATAAATAGCCTCATGTGTCCAAATAAAAATTTAAATAGACAAATGTTTTTTTTTATACTACTTTTGGCAGTTATCTGATGAGTTAATTTTGTTTTAACTTGCAGCAAAAACAAAAACTCTTTTCAAAATAGAAATTTTTACAATTACTTCTAAATATCATTTTATTTTTATATGAATGATTTATTTCCCGAACTTTTGCATTAACATACACATACATACAAGAGTGATTTAAAAAGAAAAGCTTTCATAAATATCATACCCCTTTCTCCTTGTTTGAATTTCCCATCCATCCAAGATCATCACAAAAAACTGCAATTTTATCAAACAGTTTTTAAAAAGTGCACATATTGCACCAGGCTCTCTTAGTATCATTTATAAGATGACAGTGTTGATGGAAACATTGTGAATTGAAGAAGTACGTAGTCTAATCATTTGTGTGTATGGACAATTAAAAGTACCTTTCATAACACAAACTCATTGCCAAAATATATAGTGATAATGTTACAAAAAGAGGTGTAGGTTTGATGCACTGAGTTAAATAATGGCAGAGAGATGTTCAAGACGAGTAAGCAATATGGTTAGCTTACCAAAGATGATAATAATATGCTATTTTGAAGGTCTAATACAAGACAACCATCACAATCTACTTACATTCTTTTAAAACAACTCAACATACAGTATTTTTTCCTGAGCAACTTGATTACCAGAGTGATTTTAGAAACTTGATGCAGATTTCCTTTACACTAAAATAAATTTCTTGGTGTATTGTTAGAATGCTATGACAAGCATGATGACTATGTTGAAAATATGCGACTAGTAACTCAGTATTGTGTATTGTGCATCAATATAGTCGTAAAAAATCAGCAAAGTCATTAAGTCATCAGACATAAAAATTCAGCTTACTTTTTGAATCACCCTTGTACATTAGATTAGTTTTAGAAGTAATGCCCCTCAATGACTTAAAAAAAAAAAAAAAATGTTGTATGTTTAAATTATGACATATTTGGGATGACCGTCTGCAAAAAATGGCTAATAATATATAGTAAAAATATTTAATTATAAATAAACATTTGTATTTACCGGACGTGAAATACATTTTAAGTTTGCTTTTATCTTTTCAAACAAGTGCATAGTATTAAAACAACGCCAAAAATAAAATAAAATTACGTCACAAGATATTTATTGTAAAATATACATTATTTGGCAAAAATTAAGCAAATTGCATTAAATAATAAAGAAACATTTATGCACACAAAAAATCTGATGCCTGCCTTTTTCTATTGATAATCTTGTAGAAAATACGTCACATTTTAAAAATATTGTACACAAGCTTCAAAAATATAAAATAAAATTTTAATGAAAATGAAGGCACTATAAAATAATTTTAAATGATTTAGTCATTGACAAATATAAATAATTAACTTGACAAACTTCAAAAATACAGTTCAAAAGTATTTTTTTCCCCTTAAGAAAGAATTTTTGGTACTTATGTATAATTTGCCTGACATTGGCAAACTTTGGAGCTCTTTAGTCTCAACAAATACTAAAGAGCCCATTTCTTTCTAGAAGAAAATGAGGTTTTTTTTTTTTGCATTATGGCAGATTCTTAATTTTTTGCATTATGGCAGAATCTTAATTTTTTGCATTACATCAGGTTAATTTTCTATAATCATGTTGCAAGCCAAGTATTGGTGTCAAACGTAAGTAATGCTACCAACTAACTATATATTTCTACAGGTACTTTTATGTTAGCCGGATGCCAGTGATCGTCAAAAATTTTTTGAAGCTTGTCAACCCTTTTTTTTTGACAATCTTTTAACATTAGCTAATAACAAATAACCAATATTTTATCATTGCAATATAATATCTTAAAAAACATGCTTTAAAATAGCTAAAATATAATCATGATAAAATACATAAACACAAACACATCAATACAAATAACAAAATCTCAAGAATTGCATTGAAATCAAAATTCAAATCATTGGAAATTAAAGGGTTACAATTCAAATGATGCCAATCGAAACAAGATTTGGTGATTTATCACTGACGCCCAGCTAATATAAAAGTACTGTTTTAAACAAAGGCAGTGGTCATGAAAGGCGCCAAATCGCATTCGCTAAAATATGCCAACTGCAAACCCGATTGCACATCTCTCCGTCATACCATACATACATACGAATATATAAATGCATAATTAATACATACATGACATGAAATTTTTGGCAATTTCATTGGTGATTAAACGCTGGCATGTGGTAAATATGCAAGTACCAAATTGCTTTGTTTTTATTCAGGGGCAATAAAAAAGATTTATGCAAATTTGTAACATTACATGCATATTTAAAATATATATACATTAACCCTCTTAGCATGTGGCAGTATTTTTGAATATATATTCATAAAATAATACCTATGAAGAGCATCGGTATGAGGATTCATATTTGAATACCTTATATATTTATTTATCTTACGAATCGAAAAATATCAAATTTCAAAATTTTGTTATATTAACCTTTTGATTCAGAAATTATACAACAGAAGAAAACAGTTCAAATATTTAGAAAGATAACATGCAACAATTGAAAATGCATGGAGTATTTATTAAATTGTAGCTGTCTTATAAATAATAAATGATGTTTTTTTTTTTTTTTTAAGGAATTCAACTTGAACAAATTATGCTATATGATTCAAAATGTTAATAATTATCAGAAAATGAATATGGTTTGGCCCCCAGTTTGGTACGAAATGGGAGAAAATTTCAGTGTGTATGTGTAGGGAGGGTATTGATTATTTATTGTTACAATAAAGTAACAAATATGGTGAAAAAATTTAAAATAAATAAACATTTTTTTAATTTTCTGCACTGGGGGGGTGATAAACAAAATTTTAGGGTAGGGGGGTTTAGATGACATTCTTTTTTAAAGTAGAAATTTGCCAAAATGAGAAAGATACCCCTGAATTTATCTTATTTCTAAATTAATGATAAGATTTTTGAATGAACTTTTTAAAAACTTTTGATTATAACCCCTCCCCCAAATTTATCCGCTTTTGCAAAATAGGGTCTTATAACCAGAACTTTATCGTATATACATACACAATAAAATCTCCATAATGGATGCTTTCAAATAGTAGACACAAAATAGTTTTTTAAAAAAACTTGTTTTATAAGCATAAGCATTTAATTTTTATTTTGAACTTCATAATTTAAATATCAGTTATATTGTCAAAAATTACAGTAAGATAAATGTTAAAAGTTTGGTACTTTCTAGTACTGTTCTTTACTTAATATTACCTATGAGCAGCTTGAATTTTTCCCTTATTATTTCACGAACTACTTTTTACGTAATTTGGATTTTATGTTTTCAAAAATTTTCCTTGTTAGCAGGGTTTGTAAATACCATGATATTTTTGAAAATATCAAAAATATCTGATACTTTGATATATATCCAATATTTTATATATATATCCGATATTTTCAAAATAGTCAACTTACTGATGACTATAAATATTTTCAGACTTAATATAAATTAGAAACTAAAACATATTGCACTTAGCATGAAAGATTAATAAAAAAATACTCTAAATGTTTTTTTTTTTTTTTTTCTCTTACAAAACTGAAGATTAATTAATTGAAAACAGAAATAATTTTCTGAAAAGACAATTCTCTTTTTACACCCATCAAAAGCAAACTATAGGATTTAGTAAGAAGCAAGAAAATTTTATGTTTTGTACAACAAAATTTTCAATATAATTTTTTTAAAGGAAATTTTTGAACATAAATGTAAGCTTTTCTGATTTTTCATTCCTTAACCAGTTGTGCAGTTTAAACTGAACAAAACCATAACCAGACGAATTCTTTCTCATGAAGATGCAAGTAACTGGTTATTTAAATTCAATAGTTTATCTTTCAATGGCTATTCTATGTTAATATTGGTCTATATAATTATTGGTTCTACATTTAAAAATTCAGTTTCAAATATAAAGCTTGGAAAACATATATATAATTTTTTTTTTTTTTTCTTTTTGGCTAAAAAAAAGTCACTGGGAAAGGCAAAAGTTCTTTGTCTACAAAATAACATAGTCAATAACAGTTGAAAAATTGACTTACACATGCTTTGACTGAAAAAATATCATGCACAATAATATTTTGAAAATAAATATCAAATACATGAAAACATCAAAAATATCAAATATCATGATACAGTGAAACTCCAGATATACGTTACCCGAGTTGTACGTTTCCCTCACTTATACGTTTCAACTCAGCGGTCCCGACCACTTGCCATTAAAAATTAGCTGAGTTATACGTTTTGAATTACACATTTCCCTCAGTTATACGTTACATTTTTGCGTCCCCAGATGCATTTATTTTTCATTTATCCATTTTGAAACCGGAAACACTGACAACGCGGTCGAGGAGTCTGATTCGAAAGATCCCACTCAAACTTCAGAGCAGATGTGAAAGCTTTTGACGTAGTAAAACGGTTCGTCAGTAGTAAAAGCAATAACCATAAGGCGGCTGCATTATTAACAGAAATGCAAAATTTGCTGTTTAGTGTCGGCTCTGCTTTAAAGAAACAACCGAAGATTAGCGATTATTTCAACAAGATTCAGTAAACTACTGAAATGTCTTTTGATAAATGATTTATATGCCAAGGCAATTCCTACGATTTCTTTTAAGTACTCTATGTGTATTAAAAATAATTTTAATAAAGCTTTTATGATAAAATAAGTTCATGTGTACTTCTCTTATGTACTTTTTTCTTGTTATTTCCATTTCCAAAAATTTATGTCATGGGTGCAGTACTACTTGGAAACTTCTGTTTTCAATATAAAAGGTAGCAAACTCCTCAGCTGATCAAAGTTTTCGCGATGTATTTTAAAAATTGTTCCGGTAAACCATTAATTGAGTTGTACGTTTTACTGAGTTATACGTTTCGTTTGTCCGGTCCCGGGCAAAACGTATAACTGGAGTTCCACTGTACTTGGAAAATAAATATCAGATATATATCATGATATATATTCATTAATATGTATCACTGAACCCTGCTTATTAGTACATTGCAATAAAAAACAAGTGGGTAAGTGTGATCGAAGATCGTACAAAAGGTTTCGTTTAATATTCCTATCAAAAAATTTTATCCTTTAATTAATAAATCCAAATAAATTTCATTTTTCAAAAAAAAGTCATGTTTTTCATAAAATAAAAATTTATCGGTCTATTTTTTCATTTATTCGAATATCTGAACTGGCCCGATAGCAGGTGAAGCCCCCGCTTTGATGCTTCCTATACAAAAATCAGGACTTCCTATACTAAAATAAACACTATAGGCCGAATTCGAAAATTTCTAGAAAATCTGAAATCCTAGCTCATTTTAAGCAAGGATGGATAATTTTCATATCCAAAAATCCAATATTTAAAAAAGTTTTATATAGCCTATAAAAATTCCAGTCCTTTTCAAATGCCTCATTTTATCAATTCTTCCCTTTCCGCAGAAAGCGATGCTATGTCTTATCTAGAATTGACATGTTAAAAAAGATTCGTCATTGAAAAATATGTATAGATGTATAATTTTCAAATCGATAAATGCAATATTTAAAAAAAATTTAATAGAGCCAGAATTTTTTTACTATAAAGAAACAGGGTTTTGATTCATTCTTTTTTCAGCAGACTGTTCTTTTTCCCACACCTGCACCTTTCATGAGATGAAAATTGATCTTTTTTTGACTTAAAATTAAAAATTTTTAATTAATATCTTGGGTTTCTCTGATGTGAATCTTTCGAAATTTGATTTTTTTAAATCGCGATTTTTTTTACCCCTGTATCCTGAGTTTCGTGTGCATCAGGCTATTTTTTATATCTGTTTGAAAAGGTGATAATTGCGGTTTCATGGCTGCCCGGATCTTTCCTGTACCCCTACTATGGCAACCCTTCCCCCTCTTCTGGAGTTTCAGAATGAATTTTCCATGTGGTTTGATTAAATTTTACGCTTTAGTTGAATATTTTTTTTCATTAATGAGTGGATGTTTAGGGTTTTAATTAATATTTTGTGCTAATGAAGACACTTTCAAAATTTTATGATTTCCAGTAGAATAGTGGGTATTCAGCTGTAAGTACACAAAATTTCAAGTCTCTAACTTACACAGTTTCGGAGAACGGACAGACAGAGAAGCGAGAAGAATAGGGTTTTGTAAAATGAACAAAACCCTAAAAAGGAAAATACATATTACAGAAAAATCTTTTTGCAATTTGGATTCCAGCTTTTTTTTTGTTGTGAAAATTTGTGTGATTTACAGCTATTTTTCTTATTAAAGGATAGATTTCCCTGAACATTTTACTGTTTATTTGCTAAAAAAAAAAAAACAGCTGGCATTTAAACTGCCAGCCGATTTTACTGTAATTTTATTCCTCACAGTGTATGAAGAAGCAACGTTATTTTACAGATATAGTACAGTTAATTGCGTAATATTAATGAAACAGTAAGCAATTTCTAATGTTTTTGTGAATATCTCTTAAGTTTTTCCGGTACTTTTTGGTTAGCCGGGTGCCAGTGATTTATGTACATATATAAATACATATGTATATACATAAATTTGTATATTTATACATACATACATACATACATGCATATATATATGTGTATGTATATGTAGATATGTGTGTGTATATATATGTATGTATATATATCACTGGCGTCCGGCTAACCGAAAAGTACCGTTTTTCTAATAGTGGACAATTTCTGTGCTTCTGAGGTGTCTAGTATTTGGAGGTTTTACTGTATATGTATACAGACCTACTGAGTGCTTGTGCAGTCCACACAGAGGCCTTGGGCCTAGGATAACTTGCTGATTTCTTTATAAAAGTGCACACATCTGGGCAAACTCAGAAAAAATATTTAAATGTTTGAGAAAATTTACAGATCTATGTTTTAATGTGCAATTCTTCTGGTTATATTAAAATTCTATCGACCAAATGCAATATTTTTAAGAAACAATTTAGAAAGCAGCAAATTTGATCACCGAAGAGTGATCCAAAGCTCCCCTTTGATAATATTTTAGGAGCATTTATATGAATGTATGTAGATTAACAAAAATTGAATTGTGAATTCTTTTTTACTGAGAACTATTTTGTAGACTAGTAATATTTTGTATTTTAACAAAGAAAAAGACAAATCATGCCCAGAGATATGATAGAGTTTTAAGCAACCAAAATGAAGTTCTGATTATTTTCCATGCTATGAAAAATCTATTGAATTTAAGTGTCAGCTTTATAGAAGAAAAAATGTCAATTATTTTATAAATATATAATAATTGAGTAAACTGATAAGCTTCTAAAGTTATACAGACATAATTTTTTTTGTGAATATGCATCTGGCAAATGATATAAAGAAATAAAATTGTCCAGAAGAATTGGTGTAATAAAAGAACATAGACTTAATAATAATAATAATAATAATAATAATAATCAAATTGAATAAAAGAACAACGGAATTAGTTGTTCTGTGGGGTGTGGCTCATAGAATGTTAGAAAGGAGCGTGTATAATATATTTATTCTCGTAGATAATTGTCTTTATAAAACTTATTAAATATCACAAAAATACAGCAGCCAAACGATATCATTTTATTCTTTTTCTTCCATTCTAATGACAACAAAACCTGGACCGTTGCCAGATTTCAAATCAAAAATGTTCCGATAACTTTAACAAATAAATAAAAATAAAATAAAATAAATGGAACATAGAGTTAATAAAATGGATATTCAGTTGCTTTAAACTGAGTAATCGAGCCACTACAGTTCTGCATAACACTGGAAATTCTTCTTGAAAAATATTTTGAATACTAAAATCATAGTACTGAATACACATTTGGCAGTCGATATCTTTTAGTGGAAAGAGGTGATATTGTTTTGACGATAAATCAAATAAATTTAACATTTCTTTATTAAGAGCAGAGGCAGTTGCTTCAATGCATTGTGAATCTTTTAAAATGTTTTGAACTTTCATACAATATTAAAAAATGAAAAAGAAAGGCAGAGTTGGTTGGTTGATTTTATGCCGGGGAACAGGCCCTACACGAGGGACATAGGCCCTAGGGGCAAGTGCCCTCCATGGGAGTCTTTCTAAGAGATCCTAACCTATTTACGGCAAGGTTTGGAGAAAACCACGGAAAACTCCAAAAGGTTAAGTCGACCAGCACGACAGGGGTTTGAACCCAGCACCTCCCGTCTACCAGCTTTGACCTCTCAGCCACTGGTGGGGCAAAGAAAGGCAGGGAACAAAAAGAATTTAAGTAATTTATGTATAAAAGGTGCAAGAAATAAATATATTAAAGCAAAAATATTTTAAATACAATTAAAATTGTCTCAAAACTCATTTTTTATTACCTTAGTAGGTCAGATGAAGCTTTAAAGAAGATTAATAATTAAATTACAACTTTAAAAAAAAAATGGACATCTGAAAGCACTTTAAGTCTTCTTACTTTATCTCTTTTACTTACTAAAGGAAATTTGTTTTAATACTAATCAAAACAATTTACAATCAAGTATCAGTAAAAAAAATTATAATTTAGTGATAATTTTTATTCAAAATAATATTTTCTCTGAATCAATGTTATCGAATTACACGACGATTTCACAAAAATAAAAGTAAGTTGAATGCTTTTGAAATAAATTAAATGCTCTGTAATTTTGCGAATGATAATTTTTTATAAAATAAGTTGAAATATTTTCAGCATATATCAATCTTATTTAATTAACAACTTTGTTCAATATTAAAGACCAAGATGCAAGTTTCTGAGCCATATGATAAAAGTGAAAACAAACATGATTTTAGAAAAAAACTACAATATATCTAAGGTGAAAGCATGTATTTTATTGAGACTTGAATAATCTTAACATTTTAGGTTGTGCAGCCATGATGGCTAAAGTCAAGGCAAACATAACGAAATATCTTTTACAGGTATATGAAAAATATAGGGTTATTTATAAAAAATATACAAGTTGGAGATTTTTGAAAAAAAAAATTTTTTTTTTCAAATTAAAAAATATATATGAATTGTAACCTATGAATTTTTTAACGGAAATTGATTTCTAAAAGCTTCAAATGTACGAATCCAAAAATACAACTCATTACACAAGGTAATTTTTTAGTTATATTTTTAAAAAATATCCACATTCCAATCTTTTGGCAATGATTTAAATTGATTTTACCATTAAGAGTTCCAAACTTTAAACCTTCATATATCCTAAACTACTTCACTGAATGACATTTGGTTTGGTATTCTAAGGTGAAATTTACCAGGGAAT
Organism: Maratus michaelseni; assembly: GCA_963931845.1. NCBI lineage: Eukaryota > Metazoa > Arthropoda > Arachnida > Araneae > Salticidae > Maratus > Maratus michaelseni. The sequence continues at coordinate 150,224,148 of OZ007592.1, forward strand.
CCAAATTAGTTGTTCATATTGAAGGTAGGGTTATAATTAGGTGTTTATATTGAAAATTTCATAATTTGATGCAATTTCAGTATAAAGACGAGCCCCAGTACAACATCCTATTCACTATTAGTAATGGTACATTATTATTATAATAGACTATTAATTAATAGATTTATTAATAATTAAATTGATTCGTAGCAGTCACATATTTATACGATGAGTTGCAGCAGAGTTAGTAGGGAAGGATAACTTTTAATTTCACGACTGTACATTAAGCACATACACAGCTGAAAATATATCAAAGTTTCATTACTTATTACTAATGTATTCAAGTTTGGTATCCCTAGTAAAACACTATCAATAACAAAATTAATATTTGCAATGCAGGATTTGTTTACTTAAGAAACACATATGACAGAAAAAGAAAAAAAAAAAATTTTAAATATTTTTTTAATTAAGAATTTTTTGAGATTTAAAAAAAATTAAATGAATTTTAAAAATTCCAAAAATTTCTTTGATTTATGAAGAGTTTAGGAGATTATTTCAAGAAAGTCTTCCAAAAAAATTGGGAGAGTTCGCAGCTATGCCAAAAGCATGACCCTGCTCTCCATTATGAATTAACACATGATTATTTAAGCTACTCAAAGCCTTGAATCTATTACCACAGACATTACACTGATATGGTCGCAAAGAATCGTGAACAGCAGAATGATTCTTGTAATTTGTCATTTCATTTGTTGCATAAGGACACAGTTCACAATTATATTTAAAATTAGGGAATTCATTCTTGTGATGCCATATTCTGTGTTTCATTAGAGTTGCTCTAGTAGAAAACCATTTGCCACACATTCTGCATGAAAATCCATAACCTATAATTAAGTTAAATTTTATTAGTAGTAGTAAAATAAAAGTAAGTATGTAATTACATTAAAAGAAACTTTCTGAAAAGTTTAAAACTGTATAACTTAACAGCTAATATGCACATATCATACTGATTTAAAAAAAAAAAAAAAGGTAAAGAGTTTTCAAGAAGGGGACAATACTACAAACTTAAGGTTTCCCTTTCAGAATGGATTTACAATCCCATGAACAAACAATAACTTCATAGTACATATACAGTAGTAGATGCCTCGATATAATATAATGATTGTTCGTTATAGCAACTTTCTGATTATAATGACAGATTAAAAAAATTCCCCCTTTTTTTTTAGCTGAGTGCAAATATCACCAACAGTTAACAATTTTCTGTTTTGGTGGTGCAATGGCCCATCACACCACACTTTATTTGAAGAATTCAAAAACACATACATCAGCACAGAAAATACAAACACATTAGAAAAATAAAATTTTACTTATTTTATTTAAAAAACAAATATGAAACGACTGTTTTTACGAGAAATTATACCATAAACACAGAACATTTAAACACCAAAGCAGCATTTTTAAAACATACATACAAAAATAAAAGCCTTTTCTTATTTTAAGAAACCATAACATTGTAATTTTTTGCACAAGTTAAATTAGTAGACAAAATGCCTTCTATTAGAAAAATATTATAGTTTGTTCTTCCATTGTAGATTCTCCATTGTAGATGTCCAAGTCTATATTTTTCTTTATAATTTACTGTACTGGAAAAAGATAAAGTAAGCAAACATGAGATTTCAGAAATCCATGTGGAGTATGATAGAAAATTTTTCCAGTATGGTAATTTGTCACCTACATGCTTTTTATTTATAAAATGCATAAGGTTTTGGCTCTTATCACTGCAAAAATTTCAAATCCTGCTGTTTTTTTTTACATGAGACACTTTGTGCTTATATTATAAAGTGGGTCGTATGGTAGGCTACTATGAGACACAAGTGTATCTAACATATAGCATATGTAATGATACTATTACTATATAGAGAGATATAATATTATTTCATGTTTTTAATCATATGAATAATGGCACCCTTCAATGTTTGTCACCAACTGAGGTGTGCTCTTGCCTAAGGTTAGACAAGTCTGCAGCATAACACTCTAATGAATGTGTTAAGATTATTACAATTTGTGTTTTTATATATTTTTCCATTTCATGTTATAAATTCGCATGCACTTTATCCAATACCAGTACGTAAGTTTTCGTAATCATCTCGTAACAATGCTCAAATCAGCAATAAAGATAAATATGCTGTCTTAAACACTGCTCTTCTTCCTGATGAGAACTACTGATAAACATAATGAATGTCTCTATACAGTCTCAATATACCGTAATGCATTCTGCATGTCCTTCCAATACTCTTACTTTATAAGCCAATAAATACACTCTGTCTGAAATAGTACCGACTCATGATAGGTTTTGTTTTAACTCATTTGTGGTGGTTTATTGTGACCCTCCTGATTTTCAGCTGTTGGCTATGATGTTTCTTTTTTTCCTTATACTATTATACTTTCTGCTTTCTATTGATATTACATAATCCATTTGATAATAGGAAAAATAACTTAATTCCATCAAGATGAACAATTTTTGTATAGGAAACTAGCCTCGCAGTCTACTTACTCAGTCATAAATACAAAATATCTCACTCCAAATTGAATCCATATTTTAGTTCCTAACTGTACCAATACAATGCTGAAGATCTTTTGACAATATTATCTATGTGTTTTCTTTATTTGAATAACATGTGATGATATCAGGAAACGTACCATATAAGGCCATTATTCATGCCCAAACAATACTGAGTTAGGTCTTCCATAATTCAGAATGTAACTCACAGTGCATATGATGATGTGACATGACCAAGTTACTGTAGTGCACTTTCAGCACTACGATTACACGTAATGTGGTCACATTTGAGGCCACATAATTGATAATATAGCTAAATTATTTTCAAAATTGTTAAATTTATGAACGAAAATCATGGTCTGGCTTAAAGTAGGATATCCTGGCTTCCTAGACAAAAATTATTCATCTTGATGGGCAGAGTTGTATAATATAGACGCACACGCACACAATTTTATGCAAAATTTGAAACTTTGCAAAAAAAAAATTCTTAATTTAAAAAAAAAAAAATTTTTTTTTTTTTTTAAATACTGAAAAATTATAAATATTTCCCAATTTTATGTACAACTTTTTTATTGTTTGTGCACAATTCAAAGTTTAAAGATGCAAAACATTATTGTGACATCATAGACGCTTTTATTTATATTTTTCACAGACTAGAGCTTGGCGCCGATCGGTTTTCCATCAGCAGCTGCAAGGACTTTTTAGCCCGGCAGCAGCAGTTAAATCTAATACTTTCGTAGTGTTAGAAAACATTTTAAATTGAATTTCTTTAAAATGATTTAAAACTAAATTTAAATTTTTCAAAATGCATCAAATTTTAATGAACATCAATGACTGACTGGCGGCTAGCCAAAAAAAAAAAATCTGCATCTGGAAAATTTTTAAAATAGAAATAATAATAATAATAGAAAATAACAATAGAAAAAAATATCATAAATGATACAGAAGAAATGATGTATTATTTTTAGGCCCATGTTTTTGGGGTTTTTTCTCAAGTTAGATTCTGCAGAAAATTGTTTACTTCCAAATGGCAACTCACAACTCTAAACACAGCCAAAGCCGTCGCCAGGATGTAGCACATATCTTAGCACACCATCAAACACAAACACGTGCAACTCGCTCCAAAGTGGAAGGAAGGTCTCCATAAGTGCATACTCAGAAAATTTTGAAAAAAATACAGAATGTTCTTCTCATGAGGATATATATGTCCATAAAAAAATATGAAAATTTCTTTTATTTGGCGATTTATCACCGGTTGACGATGGAATGAAATTCCCTTTCAGGGGCAAAGTACTTATTATGTTTCTAAAATATTGAAATCATTGAGTCACACCGGGATTTAACAACAAATTTTGGTACTTTTCAGTTAGCCGGGCGCCAGTGATATATATACATGTATACACACACACACACACATATCTACATATACATATATATACATACACATATATATGCATATATGTATGTATGTATATATATACAAATTTATGTATCTACATATGTATTTATATATGTACATATATCACTGGCGCCCGGCTAACCGAAAAGTACCCAAATTTTTTTCCAAATAAGTAAAAGATTTTATTCACATATATTATAAAAGTAAAATTTGATTCCAAAATTCCGGTGTCATTGTGGCATTTGGGAATTAAAATTAAGTGGGATATATTATGTCCCACCTTCTTTCAAGGGGTTAAAAAAATACGCTTTTATGACCAATACTCTTTAAGGAAAAACTTTTTCATACTGAACTTGTTTATGCATATTTAACTTACATAAATAAATTTTTAAAACTACAATTTTGTATACACACTGATATGCATATATAATGGAATTTAACGATTATATTTTACAATTTAAAACAAAATTTAAATTGATTAAAATTGTTTTAAGTTCAAAAATAAACCCAATTCTGAACATTGTTAATTCAAGGAAGTTTTTGTTGCTATGGAAACAACGACTTCTTCGATATAGAAATGTATAAAGAATCTGTTCGTCATCGGGCTTTTCCTTTAAAAATACATTTGAAAATTACTTGTACAACCGTTGAAGCCATTTAAATTAGAAAAAAATCGTGGAATGAGGGATAAAACAATAGGCAAAATTTCATTCAATTGGTAATAATAAATAGAGAAAAAAACGTGAGCGATTTATTTAATCTGATTTAAAATATATTTTAAATTAATATTAAGCAAACATACAGAGAGTTGAAAATGCTGAACGCAAAATGCAAACGATTCTGAACAAGAGGGTATGGTATCATGAGCCATAGAATTAACCCATTCATATAATTTTTTAAGCTTATGACAATTTTACGCTTTCAAATTTTACAAAAATCTCATAGACAGGTCTCATAACAAGAATTTCTTCAAACTATTCGCTTACTTTAATATGCCTTTCAGATTCATATATTTTTAAAATTTTGATTGTTAACTAAAAGTGAAAATAAACATACAGATTCAATAATACACATTAACTTAAATGTCAGCTTCGCTATAACATAAAATAGATATTTGGGTTGAATCCTCAAACAAGGGCAATGCTTGGCGGCGTCAAAGTTGGTGAAGCGATAAATGAGATTTTCTTGCTACCAGTTTGTTTGTTATGTTTCTTCCACGCCTACTGTGGTTGATTGGTTGGTTTATTGTTGTTTGTTCTGGTGATTGGATTGGATTTTGAGCTCAATGCAAAGATGTAAGAAGGTTATGATTGGATTATTGTGTGTCGGATTTCTTGAATTACGTTTGTGGAATGTATTTTGTGAAGTTTAATGATTTTACGTTTTGTGGTATGTTATGATTGGATTATTGTGTGTCGGATTTCTTGAATTATGTTTGTGGAATGTATTTTGTGAAGTTTAATGATTTTACGTTTTGTGGTATGTTATAGAAGGATAATTCCTGTGAAATAATTAAGAAAAAAACGAAAGATGAGAAATATGGGTGTTATATATATATTATTGTAGTGGCAACACTATTTTTCTATAGACGTTTTGGCAACAAGACAGTTTATTTTTGTATTTGATACATGCCGCTACGTTTGCTTGTATATGTTTATTAATGCTAATTAAAAGATGGATTAAATACAAACAAAAGGTAAGTGAATTTTTGTTGATTTTATTGAAGTATGAGTTTTGTATATTCTAGAACCGCTGCACGTTGAGGTGCGTGCATCCAGAGGTGTTTTTTTTTTTTCGGAAAATGTACGTGCAGCGTTCATATATATAAGTTACTAATCGCTGCTTGTATGAGTTTCGTATATTCTAGAACCGCTGCACCTTGAGGTGCGTGCATCCAGAGGGGTTTTTTTTTTCGGAAAATGTACGCGCAGCGTTCATATATAAGTTACTAATCGCTGCTTGTATGAGTTTCGTATTATTCTAGAACCGCTGCACCTTGAGGTGCGTGTATCCAGAGGGTTTTTTTTTTTTTGGAAAATGTACGTGCAGCGTTCATATATAAGTTACTAATCGCTGCTTGTATGAGTTTCATATATTCTAGAACTGCTGCACCTTGAGGTGCGTGCATCCAGAAGGTTTTTTTTTCAGAAAATGTACGCACAGCGTTCATATATAAGTTACTAATCGCTGCTTGTATGAGTTTTGTATATTCTAGAGACCGCTGCACGTTGAGTTCCATACATCCAGAGGGGTTTTTTTTCGGAAAATGTACGCGTAGCGTACATATGTAAGTTAATAACCGCATGTTTGTAAAAATTAAAATATCCGGAGGAAATATTGCTAAAAGTTTGTAAAAATAGAAAAATACGGAGGAAAATATTGCTAAAATGTAAAAATACAAAAATACAGAGGAAAATATTGCTAAATGCTTGTAAAAATCGAAATATCCGTAAGAAATATTGCTAAAAGTTTGTAAAAATATAAAAATACGCAGGTAAATATTGCTAAAAGTTTGTAAAAATCGAAAAATCATGAAGAAAATATTACTAAAACTTTGTAAATAGTCGAAAAAATGAATAAAATCTATGTTTACTTTGTGAAGAAGCTTGTCATAGGAAGCATGCGTTCTGATTGGGTAGAATTTGGAGGTTGCCGAGTTTTAGGTTGGCGCACGTCAAAAAATCACCAAATCGGGGGTCGAGGATCCTTGTTTGAGGATTTTGTCGATATTTGCAGCTTCCAAAACATAGAACATATTTTTTCAGTGGTAAAAATAAATAACTGCAACAACAAGCAACTTGCATATATTATACAAAAAATGGTACTTTTCGGTTAGCTGGGCGCCAGTGAAATTTATATATCTATGTATACATATATATACATATATCTATACATACACACATTTATATATGCATGTATATATATATATACATATATATACACATACATATATGTGTGTATGTATACATATATATGTATATATAGATATATACATATCAGTGGCGCCCGGCTAACCGAAAAGTACCCAAAAAATAATAAATATTTCATCGTTTAAGTTTAAATTCATTAAATATTGCGCATTTGAATAAACATTATACAAGCAATTTAAAATGCATTAAAATTGTTTGCGTTTGACGAATGAAAAATGTTGCTAGCCAAGTCGTGTGTTTTTGTGCCAAATACCCGAAAGCATTTTATTTTTTTGCAGATTTTCTACTGGGATTCCGCAGCTAAATTTCACTGTTCCTTTATTACATACATGTGTAGCTTCATTAGCATTTTTTTCAAAATTTTCTGAGTATGCATTTTAAGGAGACCTTCCTTGTTAGTGTGGCCCATATGTTCGTTCTATTGAACTTTAGGATTATTCTTCATTTCTTTTTTTATTTAAAATTAATTTTAAATATATTGCAATGAGGAAAATTACAGTGTGCATTTACAACATAAGCACAGTCAAGCGAGTTCTGTTGATAAAAGGTGAAAAACAAACATCAATAATTGCAGCTTTTGTCAAACCTCAAAATAAGCATGGAAATGGAAATATTGATCCTATTTCTGAAAATACTGAAGGCGGGAGTATTTCCTCTGAATTAACTGTTTCCTGGAGTGAGAAAACTCTTAAAGTCTTAGAGGATTTTTCTAAGCCTGCTCTCTGAGAAAATTCTGAAATGCTTGTTTCAATGTTATTTGAAATGTTGTATTGTTTTTTTAACCAAATTAATTATTCTTTAATTAATATTAATTTTTAATATAAATGGTAATTATTTTAAACTACTGTTTTTAATTCATAACGTCAAAATAATATAACACATAATTTTATTAAACATTAAATTACTTTGCAGAAGTTTTTGACCCAATATTTATGTGCGCAGAAAGTTTTTGATTTTATATAAGTCTGTTGATGGGTTCTATCACTTCCTCAATTTTGTCAAAACAGTTTTACGTACATCCTGTACCTGTATATTTAAGTGGATAAAAATTGGGGCAAAATATTCAAAATACTAATGTACAGAAATATAACACAAAATATTCAGGGATATTTAGCTCTATTTAAATTTTAAAACATCACTATGCTAATATTTTCAATATGAGATAAAGTGACTGAGGTCAATGTTAACAGAAAAATTCATATAATTATAGAGCACTGCATTAATACGAATAAGATAACCCGGCGTTTATACGTTATTTGTGACGTGTATTATTAAAATTGTAGTTTGAGTACATGTGTATGTAAAATATTTATTCTACAGCCATATTACAGCCTATTGCAATGAAAGATTTTACAAAAAGTTGTTTAGATCTAAAGTAAAAGCAGTGGAGGAACAGATGTACCATTCGCCCGCAGTCCGTCATCTTGTCTTTTAAATCAAAACACATTAGTTTTGCTTCTCATTTCCAAAATAATTTTCATCCATATTTACTTATTATAAACACGTTATTTAATTTAATTGACTAATTTTATATAATATAAGTTTAATGAAAAAAAGACAAAGGGCGGACTGTGGGCGAATGGTGCATCTATGCCATATTATTTACTACAGTACTAATTACAATCCAGAAACAGCTTAGGATTGCCGCTAACATAATTCAAAACCACGACGGCCATTTTCCAAACAAACCAAAATCAAAATATACCAATGTTGCCACCACAGATTAGTATAAAGATTCTGTTATCTTGTGGTTGCCATATTGCCACACAAATCTATTTAAAAGCAAAATTATCTTCAATCGCATCAGCATCTTCTCAGAGAAGAAATGTTTTGGTGGGGCGTGAAGCTAAATGCAACTCTGAAACTGGCCCAAATACTAGCCTAGCCACTCAATTTAGATCAGTTTCAACCACGTGGAGTCTTAACCAGCCCACCAAACGATTGTGATTGGTTCGATGGACGATATGTCGTCCATCGAACCAATCACAATCGTAAATTTGCAGCCTGTACTATGAGCCAACCAATCACAATTGACCAAATTTAAGGGAAAAACAGGGCCCTCCGTGGGCGAGTGGTTAAAGCAAGGCATCACATTGAAAGTGTAGGACTCAGGGCGAAGGGTTCAACCGCGACCTACGTTATACACGGCCGGTGCATGACGTTTAATTAAACGTCACATGCAGTGGATCATTTTTGCCCAACGATTGGTGCAAAGCGGCGCGCCCCTCGTTTTGCACCAATCGCCGTATAAAAATGATCCACTCCATGTGACGTTTTAAACGTCATGCACCGGCCGTGTATAATGCAGGTCGCGATGCACCGCGGTAGCCTGTCTTTTTTGTTAGCCTCGAAACTGATCGAGGCTAACGAAAAAGACAGGCTACCGCGGTACATTCCACTTATCTTTTTTTACAGACCGCTAGAGTGACGTGATGCTCTATTCGTACACGTCTTCATTGGTGCATTCGAGCAACACGTGACTCCTGCGATCTGTAAAAAAAGATATGTGTAAAGTACCGCGGTAGCCTTTCTTTTTCGTTAGCCTCGAACTGATCCAAAGAAAAAACTGATTTTTTAACAGTTACCACGCCGCCCCAAAAAAATGAACAAAATTTGCTATCACAGCGCCACCTTCAGGCCGATTTTTGCCAAAATTTCATACAAATCTTTTAGCCTATGACATTGTATCTAAATATGAAATTTCATCGAAAAATAGTCACGAATTTTTCACTTAAACTGTAGAACATCGAGAAAATCGCTATCACAGCGTTCTTTTCTAGGGAAATATCCCTATTTTCAACTGGAACCTGACGTCCATAGTCAAAAACATATGGGATACGGATGAAGTTAAAAGTTTGTTCAATTCTATGGATAAATTCGTACGCTTTTCGATGATACAAAATGGAAAATGGCACAAAAATCGTTATCACAGCGCGCCCTCGCAGTGTTGAATTCAAGGGGTGGCTCGATGGAGACATTCTCCCCCGGAGTATTGAAAAATATCCCTCCCGGAAGATTTGAGATTTTATGCTTTTAATGGTCGAAAAATACAATTTCCACCCCGGAACTCAATAATGTCCCCCACCCCGGAGCCATAGAAATCTCTCCCGGAGAAAAGTGTCTGAATTCAACACTGCCTTCGGGTGGAATATCCCCATTTTCAACTAGGACCTGCTAGTCAAAGCCAAAAACATTTAAGCAAGGGGTGTTCGGACTTTTTGCGCAGGGTCCTGTTTTTGTGAAATTGTGAAGTTTTTTATATTTGTGAAAAATCTAGCAATAATTTTGTGAATTTGAAATGATCGTTATATTTAGGTTCTTGTTTATGCATTTTTAAGAAGATATATGTATGTAAAATACACATATTTTCTTAATACATGTAAAAGTGACAGATTTTATTTTTAACCCATACAGCACAATAACGTCCTGAGGACATACGATGAACGTCATATGTAGAATAACGCCTCGTCCGTTGGATGTCCTACAATATCCCATCCATGTCCTGAGGACGTCCAGTGGGGAGCAAAAAGAGACTCCTATGCTCGTCCTGTGGACGTCATTTTTAGCCATGTATAGGATGACAATAGGACGCTCATAGGACGACATAAATAATACAATTGCGCATCCTCTGCTTGTCCGGCAAGCGTCATTTTTAGACGTTTATAGGATGCTCATAGGATCAGTAGTGGACGCTTTATATAAAAAAGAAAATTATTTTTTTTAATCGGGTGGGGGAATTGCCCCACCCTGCTTTACCAAATGATGCCTTGAATTTTTATTAATTTTATCTTAACTTGTGCAGTAAAACATTTTTATTAAAAAATAGTGGTAACCTGTACAAGTACCACTATTTTTAATTTAAATGTTTTAGTATGCACCACTGCACAAGTTAAGATAAAATTAATAGAAATTCGAGACATCATTTGAGAAGGGCAGGGCAGGGCAGGGTAGGGCAATCCCCCCCCCCCCCGATTTTTAAAAATAATTTTCTTTTTTTAAGCTGCCCTTCCCAAATGATGTCTCGAATTTCTATTAATTTTATTTTAACTTGTGCAGAAGTGCACAGTAAAACATATTTATTAAAAAAATAGTGGTAACCTGTCCAAGCTACCACTAGTTTTAATTGAAATGTTTTAGTATGCACCACTGCACAAGTTAAGATAAAATTAATAGAAATCAAAAGCATTATTTAGGAAGGACAGCCTGGGGTAATTGCAACCCCTTCTGATTTTTAAATATCATCTGTTGTTTTTCCTTTTATTAGTTTAATGTTTTTGCAAATACTGAGCTGGGCTAGTTGAGCTAAAGCCGAAAGGTAGGCCTCCTTGCCCAGTTTGACTTTGACTTTGTTTTTGCAAATATAGTAATAATTCTTTATTAATAAATTATAATAAAAATATTCATTTGTAAATACGCATAAAAAATTATGTTGAAAAAATACTAGTTTGAGTGAAGAATCTGGATTTAACATTATATTTTTCTATCAGGTGAATTTTACCCTTTCCAAGCAAATCTGTATAAAATTTGTGATAACGATTTAGAAAATAACTTAATTAAATATTGTAGGTAATTTGTATATGAAATAAATTCAATTTATTTTCTTTCATATTCCTCAGGAATTTTTATTTAATACTGTTTTCAAATCTAAACCGGCTACTTTTGATACATTTTTAAAGTCATTTTCACCTAAAAATACATAAAATTTGCAGTTTTTAATTTAATTTTGATAAAAATAAGGTCAAATAGCACTTTCTATTTTTCTATGAAAAAAGCTAGGGTCTTTCTACACTGTCAAAATTTAAATTTTAATCTGATTTTTGGGATACAACAGCTTGAAAAGGCAGTCATCAAAAATACTAGTTACAATTCAATAATGGTATCATTTAATAGATAAAAGAAAAATGCTACAAATTTGTAGGTATTCAAATAATAACATCTGCAAATTTCATTTTTTACGAGCATTTAAACGACCACAATGTAATACATGTCTCATTCGAGAAAAAAGAAAAATGTAGTATAATTCTTAGGCATTTATACAGTTATGCCTGAAAATTTTAGGTATTTTTGTGAATGTGCAAGATTTCATTTAAAATTAAATATTTGAGTATAACCTAAATGAAATATCAACAAAATAAGTCCTCTCATAACAAAGTTTTTATTAGGTTATTTTACAGTTGTTATCAATACCAATTTGCTCAATCTTTTTTTTTTTTTTTTTTTTGAAGATAATATTCTATAAAAACAAAAAGCGATAAAGGATATTACCTATACCTACTAAGTGGCAAAGAAATAAGGATAACTCAGAAAGAAAGCAATTCTTTCTCAAATAATTTTTGTATTTCTTATAAATGTTTTTGTTTCTGAACTAATTACTTTTCAATAAAGGTAAAAAAAAAAAAAAAAAAATCACAAAAAAAACTTTTTTTAAGTATGTAAACATTTAGCTCAATATTTACTTTAATAATTATCATTACTACTATTGATAATATATTAATAACTTCTATTAATAATCAATTATATACATATTACATTCAATTTAAATAAACCATAATTTTTTTATTTTATTCTTTTCAGATGCTTTGGTGAAAAAACTTGGTTGAAAATCCTCATGCTGATCAATTACCATGATACATGAATTTTAGCATCTAATTTTTACCATAAATCAAAGGAAAATAATAGTAACATGTGAAATATGAAAGCAATTAGGTAGACATTATTTTCAAGTACTATAATATAGTTCATTAAAAAAACTTGTTTTTTATTCAGGTAGAGTTTGTTATAGTATTTTCTCTTTTCTTTAAATTTTGATAGCTTGAAGTAAAAACACACAAGGTCATAAGAATTTAACAATATTTATATTAATAACTTATAGATCATACATAAATTTTTGCATAAAATTAGCTCCAAATTACTAGTTTCAGAAAATGTGACGTCATGACAGGAGAAGGAGAAAAAAAACACAAAATTTGTGTTGCGTAATTAGTGGATGATGCTTTACATGATAGAAAAAAAATATATTAAGACTTGGACTATATGTTAAAGAAAAAAGTTACATATCAGATTTATAAAGTACCCAAATACCATCGTATTCAACATCTCTTAACTGATAACTTGTTCTGTTCTTGATGATGGTATTTTGAATCACTAAAAATTATTGTTTCAATGAAATAAGAAATATATACCTTCAAATCTAGTTATTTTATTTATGAAATTCTATTGAATTCTTTAATCATTTTTTATAGTAAATGTATAAAAATACTTTTGCAACATAAATCATTTTTCATAAAATACTTAATGAACATCTTAAATTGAATCTATTTACTTCTATTCAAATATGGATGTAATATTTTTAAATAACTATACAATTATATTATGCACTACTTTAGAATGCAATAATTCTAAGTTTTAAACAATAAAATTCAGCTTCTGCAGTGTATACGTTTTGAAAAATTGTTAGAAAAATAAAACATACATAACTGTAAAATAACAACACCAACAAATATATTTAATATTTAATGTACTTTAATTTACATTTTTAAACTTTATTACAAAACATTTAGATTTTTTGCATGACATTAATTGTCTTTAAAACTTCTTCAATGTGTGCACTCAATATATTATTTTCTTTCTCAACAGCATCTGGAACAAATAATTTGTAAAAATTGATTAAAATTCAGAGTAAAATATCATTATGAATACAGAAGTTAAAAGAAAATAAGAAAAAAATTTAAACTCTTTTCACATAAATTAAAATATTTCTCGCTAACATTTTAATATTTTTAAATGATTTTTTTTCCATCGGATAGCTGAAATCGACTCTAACTTGGCTATTTTTTTTTAACTTTTTTATTTTGGAAGTTACTTACACTTTCAAAACCGGTTCATAAAAACTGCAATCAAAATTGGAAATGTAAAAAATACCCTGGTTAGAAATCTATCTCAGCTATCTTATGGAAAAAAATAAAATAAGAATGTTAAAATGCAAGAGAGAAATTTGAAAAGAATGCTCTCATAGGTTTAACATTAGCGTGTCAGTTTCTCTGTGTCTCCAGTGTAGACTCTTAATGCGCCTCTCCTACATTTAATTATACACATCATTTTTATTTTCTGAATAAATTTAGATACATTTAGAAATTTAGATATTTTTTATATCATTTTAGAATCATTTAGATATTTTTTAAAACATTTAGATTTTTTGCATGACATTAATTGTCTTTAAAATTCTTCAATGTGTGCACTCGATATATTATTTTCTTTCTCAACAGCATCTGGAACAAATAATTTGTAAAAACTGATTAAAATTCAGAGTAAAATATCATTATGAATACAGAAGTTAAAAGAAAATAAGAAAAATTTTAAAAATATTTTCACATAAATTAAAATATTTCTCGCTAACATTTTAATATTTTTAAATGATTTTTTTTTCCATCGGATAGCTGAAATCGACTCTAACTTGGCTATTTTTTTTTTACTTTTTTATTTTGGAAGTTACTTACACTTTCGAAACCAGTTCATAAAAAGAAAAAAAAACTGCAATCAAAATTGAAAAAGTAAAAAATACCCTGGTTAGAAATCTATCTCAGCTATCCTATGGAAAAAAATAAAAAAAGAATGTTAAAATGCAAGAGAGAAATTTGAAAAGAATGCTCCCATAGGTTTAACATTAGCGTGTCAGTTTCTCTGTGTCTCCAGTGTAGACTCTTAATGTGCCTCTTCTATATTTAATTATACACATCATTTTTATTTTCTGAATAAATTTCCCCCTTGTAACAAAACTGAAGATCAACTGAAAATAGAAACAATTTCATGGAAATTTAAATAATTTGCTTTTTACGTATCAAAAAACAAAACTACAGAAAATTTTATGTTTTATACAACAAAATATTAATTTCTTTTTGCTTTTGTTGAAAATTTTGAACATAAATGCATGCCGTCTGCTATGTCATTCCCCAACCTATTGTGCAGTTTAAAACTTAAAAAAAAAAAAAAAAAAAAAAAAAAAAAACAGAAAAGATTCATTCTAATCAAGCTATAAATAATTTATCTAAATTAGACAGTTTATCTTTCAATGGGTTGGGTTGAGTTGGGTTGATTATTGACGGCCAATTATCTACACTAGGGATATAGGCCCGGGGGGAGTGCCCTTCGTGGGGGTCTTTCTAAGGGAACCTAATCCGTATTTACGCATGGATAAATCCAAGGCTCGAAGAAAACCACGAAAACTCCGAACGATTAGGCCGACGGGCGCGATTGGGATCGAACCCAGCACCTCCCGTCTACCAGCTTCGAGGGCACAACCTCTCAGCCACTGGTGGGGCTGCTTTATCTTTCAATGGATGTTCTAAATAAATTTTATCCCAAGTAATTATTGGTTCTATATTTTAAAACTTAGTTTCAAATGCTAAGCTTAGAACAGCCAAAGCAAAAGTTCTTTATCAACAGAATGACAAAATCAAACACATTTGAAAAATTCATTTACATTTGTTCTGACTGAAAATATTATAAATATCATAAATAACAATATTTTGAAAGTAAGTATCAAATATGTGAAAATATCAAACTTCATGATATTTTGAAAATAAACCAGATTATAGGACTATATCTGCATGAACTTGAAAAAGTTATTTTAACAAACTGTTTGATAAATGGCTTGATATAAAAATTTAAAAGCATAAAACCAAGCCGATAAAATATAAACAATTTTCAATGGACATGACTGTGGTGATAATAAATATAAATGTGTTGCAGGAATCAATATCAAGGTTCGTAAATATGATATTTTGATATGCAGTAGACTAAATCAGATCCGCCACCCTAAAATCTGCACATTGTTTTCGATGTAAACAATGAAACTTACAGTTAAGATGTAGGTGTAAGTTTTTTTTTTTAAATTTTTATATCATTCTGTACACATTTTAATATATAATTCTTTTTGATATGATTCAACTCATGTTTTCTCATGAAGGAGTAATAAATTTATTTCTGAAAAAATTCTCTAGATAGGGCTGATATCAGTGGCTATCACAATATTTTTACAAATTATTTTATGCATTAATCAAGCTTTTTTGGTTATTAAGTATGGCTAAACATGAAAACTTTGTTATTTTAAGATTTTGAAGTGAATTATCAATGTATATTTATAAGATTCACTGAATAAGAGTCTGAGTTTCACTGAATAATTCAAGAAAAAAAATATCTCATCATTATGCATATTTAGTTATGCATTATTAATTATTTACTTAACCTTAACTTTTAATATTTTATTTTTTTTTCCTTAATTTTTTTATTTTACTTTATTGTAAGCATTCATTATGATTTTGAACGCATTATTAAATTCAAATTAATGTTTAAAAAATGTAAACAAAACAGTGACCAGAAATCCACAAAATTCTAAAATCTGCATAATCTCTGGTTTTAAGCTATGCAGATTTAAGGAAGTCTACTGTATATCCAATACTTTCAAAATAATCAACTTTTTGCTAATTAAAAATGTTTTCAAACTTAATATAAATTAAAAAATCCAGGAAAATGTTTATCTACAAAACGGCATAGTCAATAAAAGTTGAAAAATTCATTTACGCTTATTTTGACTGAAAATATCATGACAGAAAAATATTTTGAAAACAAATATCAAATATATGAAAACATCAAATATGATATTTTGAAAAGAAATATCAGATATAAATAACCCTGATCAACACAGAAATATAACATGTTCAATGTAGAGATCAGCAGCGGACAATTACACTGTGTCCGAGTCGTGCCATGTCTGGAAATTTCGGCCTGTGCAGACCCGTAAATTTAGGTCATATCTATGTCTAAGACAAAAGATAGCACTTCTCAAAGAATACTGATAATGAACATCAAATATCAAATATTTTCATAAAGTATAATTTTACTGCAGGAAAGTATATTAAAAAATATATAACAAGGACATACCATATATGTATAATTTTTATATAAATTGATATTAAGAAATAGTTAAAGAAAACTTACCAATTTTAGAAATTAATTTCTTGCAGTATTTTATGTAGAACTCGACCTTGTCTCGACCCTCCTCCATGTTGTTTGCTGTATCTTTTTAATTTTAATTTATCCATGCTGGGACTTTATGAATCCTACAATTTGTGTATACAAAAAAGAAAAAAAAATTGATATGCAAAAAACAAATTTCTCATAAAAGTTACATTTTATGATTATCTTATTTACTAGTTTATATTTAAAAATAAAATTTAATATGGGCAATCACATGTAGCATTAGGATGCTTCTGTTATCATTACATTTGATCTAAGCAAATTAGTACGAGTTTGATCATCCAATTCCCATTGCAATAGAAATTAATAATCACTATAAAAAGTACAAAATAAAACTGATATGCCTGAAATATCACATTGTTTTATTTATTTTTGGTCTTAAGATCAAGGGCACTTGCTGGACAAAATTAAGAGTAGGGAGCAAGAATTAAAAAAACTTTGCAACTAAGACTTTTTACAAAGACCTGTAGAAAGTAAAAGGATATGGAAAAGAGGAATGTTATTTCAAGAGAAGTTATATTAATAAGTTTAGTATAGTAGCAAATGAAAAATAATGTAATTTTTATGTATGATAAATAAAGAAACAATTTTTAATTATTTCATGAATTAAAAAAATAGAATAGAATTACAGCAGGATTGAATAACGTGTTTTTCCTAAAGAAATAAGAAAGTTGTATAATTATTGCAAAATTTTCAGCACACAGACTTTGAAATATTGCAATTTGGATAAACGTTTTATAAAAGATCTTTGCACAGAAATAGGAGTACATTTCACTACGTTAGAAAGAGGCTGGGTACATTTTACCGATTTTAAAAAGAGGCAGGATACATTTTACTGATTTTAAAAAGGGCAGAATACTGCACATTTAAATAATGACCTAGAGGGAACACTAGCCAAAGCTATGTTATTTAAAATGGAGAACATTAATATGAAATATACTAGACTAAAAATCTTGGCAGAATCCTAGAACAAGCGAGCTACCCGATTTGGCGATTTTTTTTATGCGCGCCAACCGATAAATGTAAAACACAAACTGATAGCAAGAAAATCTCATTTATCACCTCGCCAAATCCAACACTGCCAACTTCCTCGCTTGTTCTGGGATTCAACCAAAATTTTGTCAGAACAGCTCATGCAAGACAGATTTTAAACACATTAAATATAAAAAATAACATTGAAATGTAACATAAAAATCAAAAAGTAAGTTTCTACTGACTTTTTTTTTTTAACATTAAGAAATGAAATAGTGTGTTATCTTTTTTGTCAGGGGTACTCTGACACCTGAACCCACCGCCCCCTAAAAAAAAAAAGCTAAAAACCAGGTAGTATTTTTTTAAATAAAAATTAGTACAAATTGCAGGTACAAGAGTGTTATATAGGTAGTCAACAACTGGATCTTTACCCTTGGGCTCCACATATAGGGTTCAGATTTGAAAATCCTAATTTTACAAAATTATTTTTATAAATATAATATGTTATTCTTGAAGTAAAAAGATACTTCATCGTTCATTATAATTTTTATGAACTTTTGTTAAGCTAAATAATTTTATTGCTTAAATTATTTTATTAGTTGAATTTAAAGCTTATGAATAATTTTATTTGTTCTTAAACAATAAAATTGTTAATGTATTTTTATATCTAACACAACGGCTCCCAAACTATGGATCGCAAGCGATGTTTTGGCAGGCCACGTAACGATCTATCTTTAAAAATATACTGTTAACTTCGGTGAAAATAAAATAAACAAAGGTTTGTTTTATGATTATACCACATTATGCTTACAATTTACAATTACTTACATTAAAAATGCCTGTAACAGTTTCCGTGTGGCGGCTTGTTTGAATGTTTGCTTTATTCACGATAAATTGAGAAAATACCCTTACAATTCAGAACAAAACCCAAAAGTTAACTTTAAAAACTTAAAATTCGAAAGTTTACTTACCTTAAAAGCTAAAATGCAAGCTGTAAGTCCATAAAATATAATAGTAAACGATATATGATGAACAATCAAAACACAGAAGACGAAGAGTTTTGAAAAGTTGAAGTTGTTTCTTTTCGAAACGTGACAACTTGAGATTTGGGGCATGCGCATTGATAATTCCGCTGCTACGGATGTCCCCTGGACGAAAATGGATAGTTCATCCTGATTCTGACGTTCTCTGAACGTCTGAATTATGGCGTGTACAGGATCTGACGGTTGTAGGACCACCGGGATCTGTATGGGACGTCCAGAGGATGCTTTTGGTTGTATGGGAAATGATTAAATTTGTGAAAGATTCAGTTTGGAGAGGGAAAATGTTTTTTAAAAGTTCTATTTTTAAAACACGGGATTTTGTGATCGTTCTGTTTTAAGATGAAGCATTTTGTGAAGGGTTCTTTAAAGGACCCAATTTCTTTCTAAACAGATCCCTGTTAAGGTACATTCGCAAATAGCTTTGACTGACCGAGAAGGAACCGAGGTAATTTTTTAAAAAGTTGTTTGCATTTGGCTAAGACAAGCTACGCAACCGAAAGCGGACGTACTCCAACACCAAGTCTAGGTTCTCATGAACTTATACGCGTGATCCGCCATGGACTTTACCCATGTCACGTCATCTGCTGGTAAAGAGAAGAAAAACACCAATAGGCGTGAAGAACATTTTAACACAGCTTCCCCTTCGGCCAATAAACAGTCTTTTTCAGAGGGCATATACCCTCAGAGGCATGGCTGTTGCCACCCGTGGGTAAGGTCCATTGGAGGGCCGGTTTACCCGGGCACCTTGGCAGGTGAGCTCTTCGGCCAACAAGAGCATACGCCACCTGCATATCACTCCCTTGCATCCAAACATATTGACAATAAAGGTCGTTGCAATATGCGGTGGAGCCAAGGCAACACTAGATACCGGGCTTGCTCATTCACTATCATAATGTCACAAATAGTGGCTGACCGCGACCAGCGATTGGTACAAAGCGACGTGCCCATCGTTTTGTGCCAATCGCTGTATGTCTTTCGTCGCGGCCAGCCACCTTTTGTGACGTCTTGATAATGAATGAGTCAGCCCGGTATCTAGTGTAGCCTTGGTGGAGCCCAAACTCTAAGGATACCACCACATCACAAATGGGGAGTGTACCTGAGTTGCCGACAGCTTCTAAGCCGGAAACCAGGCCCCAGGCCTTAAGCCAGGTTCCCCTGACAACTCTTACTGTATCGCAACTTCCGATCATCGAATTCCAATAAAGGTTACGACTGGTTCTCGTTGGCTGCGGCGAAGAAGCCCTCACTAGTCCGAGACGTCGAGGAAAAACATCCCTGATTGCACAGACATATCCTAGCTTAGGTTGGTCCCGTGTGACCCCCAAGAGCTTTCCCGACGACAGAATGTCGGATGCGGTCGACTCAATAGAAGGCCATTTGGGAGCACATAAACAAACAAAATGTTAGTAAATGGAAAGTTGTGTTAGATACCATTATTGGACTCTGAAGGATTAGCAACTCTCTTCAAAAGCGACAAAGCGGCGATCCCTCGAGATTAGTAACGTGAAAGTTATTTCTTAGACTCCTGCTAATCCAACTCTCGCGCACAGAAAACTCAGACTACGCATAGACACGCTGGATTGGTTTCGATCCAATGTCCAACTTAGGTTTGGATGCCGTCATTTTACTAACTAGCCACTGGCCAGGTTCCTCACTATCGGTCAGTACAAGAAGGAGACTCACACCCCCTCCCAGAGTCGCAGACCTCGGACCTGAAAGGCCCTTTGCAACTCAAACCATTATTGGTCAAATGGGGCTTCTCCCTTTCCAACCAGCTTGAGGGCGACATATAACTACTCCAGTTACAGAGGGAGTCGCCAGGGATGAAGGAACGAGAAGGAGGGCCACATAGGGCCTAAGCATACACCTTCTGACCTTGTCTACGTTCTACCATCTGCCAGTATCGAGGGTTGCTGCTCACCGCCTCATGCACTGGCCAGATGTCATTATGGAACCATAAGCGCTCCTTGCTCTACAGAGTCCATCCTCGCCTTAGATAAGTTTGGAAGCTGTCCTATCACCATTAGCTAGCCGTTGCCCTTGAGTCACCATCAAGGTGTACCGACCAGCAAGCACGAAGGATTGGCCTACATGATGTCTTTTACCACCCAGCTGTCCTGATGACCTCGCAAGGGACATCAACTTGAACACTACGTCGGCGGGTGTTACCGACCACGGATCATAGGTGAGACTCTGTGGTGGTCAAGAAGGGCACAGCTTTAGGCTGCAAACCTCCTGCAGCTGAGAACCGACTCAAAGGAGGGGATAGTCCATACTGCTGTGGATCATAGCCCCACATCCGGCACTATCAGCTAATGAGACACCACTTTAACACCCGTCCTCCATGTTGAGGTAGTGATTCGTCAGCTTACCTGGCCCCGTCGTGTCGAAGAACATCTTGCAATACCGGGCTTCTGGTCTTCTTCCCTACTCAATGGGCCGATTCAGGACCACTCGGAGCGGCGGACAGAAAGGCTTTTGGATAAGTCTAATACCCTGTTCAGACTAGGCCACTTAAGTGACTTAACTAATGTTTATGAAGCGGGCAACTCAGAACTAGGCTTGACTTCTCCATGCATTGCTACTCTGTTTGAGAATGTTCATTTAAGTCACTTAGAGTTGAGTAACTTAAATACTTTAGTTTGAATGAGCTATTAATCAGCTTCAAGCGTAATACCTTTTCCTCACTCATGCAGCAGCAGATTGCAGATCAAGGTGACTATGCACATACTCAGACAGTCTTCGTCTGGGAAACGTTCGGAACTAAAAGAATGGGGGAATATCATGATTTATAGGGCAGTTGCAATTGACGTCATGCTGGAGGTCACATACTACAAGTAGGGAGTTCCGATTGGTGAAACTACCCTTATCTCCAGTTAAAGTACAATGGTTGATTAGCTGGTTGCAACTTCCTTATATGTTGAGTGTGACATCGTCCAGTTAACCGATATTTTTCCAAATTTCCGGGCATTGTATGCATAGTTTTACGAGTTATATTGGGTGCATCTTTTGTCAACGCCCGGGAGTCAAGTTTAAAAATTGCAAGTAACCGAAATACAATCAGGTAATAAAATTTGTTTGATCAAATGGATTTTAGACAAAAACTTGACGAGCCTGACATTACTGCAAAGCTAATGTTTGTTTACTTGTCTATCACATTGAAGCGAAATTGTCCTGGGAAGTACCACCAAGTTTTCTAATATGGCTAATTCGGAACAATTTGAACAAGTACTTTGAGATCCATAGGCCGAGGTTGTTATACTAATAGACCGGGAGGCGGCAGCACAGACAATCACCTCATCGAGTTCACGGCTGAAATTCCAGAATTAGTTAAAACTCGATTCGCATATTAAAACACAATCGGTCTGCCAAGTCATATCTTGGTGGAAAACACGTGAAAACCCGATTTTAGCGGTTGACTCGTAGGTTTACCATTGTGTTTTCCTGCACACAGTTCTCCATATTTTCATACTTTTGGGTGCAGGAAAACACAATGGTAAACCTACGAGTAAACTGCTAAAATCGGGTTTTCACGTGTTTTCCACCAAGATATGACTTGGCAGACCGATTGCGTTTTAATATGCGAATCGAGTTTTAACTAATTCTGGAATTTCAGCTGTGAACTCGATGAGGCGATTGTCTGTGCTGCTGCCTCCCGGTCTATGAATAATCTTTAAATGTTTATGAATTCCATACACAATACTTATTACAGACGGTCAATATGAGAATAACAACACAAATTTTACCACCACGGAATATCACAAGGAAAATGCTGGAATCAAACCTAGGACTACCACGATATTCTATGATAATATGGACAAAAAACTCCCCAAGCTAAGCAAGTGTGCTGTGCATATGTCACCACTCGCTTATAAATGTACTCTAGCTTGGTTGAATTCATACTCCATTATGAAAGAATATTATTTTTTTGTCTATGTTAATGTCCAAGAGTTCAACACAATATAAATCTTAACTGTGTAGATATTACAGATTGATTCAAAATAATTGAATATTTTATTTTAGAAAGGGCACAAGTCGCATATGTGAACAAAAACATGTGTTTTTGGAAATCGATGTTTGGATAAGAATACATTCTACTGGGGTAGCACATTATGTTTCAAAAGGGCACATTTCTAACTCGACTCCATTAATTGTTATGGATGCTAGAAAAACACATTTATTTAAAAAATTGCAAATAATCAGTATATGTGCTCTTTTCCCAATCACTTTCTATTTCACTTTTCTCAATGAATGAGCCTTTAAAGATAAAAACCCTATTAAAAAAAAAAAAAAAAAGCTTAAGATATCGGCATATTTTAATGTTTTTCACTATTTTGTGCACTTATTGTTTATTAAAGGATTGATTTTTTATATGTTCACTATTACCTGTGTTTAATTTAGAAATGGCACATTTCCAAGACTAAAAAAACATCACAGACACTCCCTTTTCTTTCAAATAATCTGCAAAGTGTATTTTGTTATCCTTCCTAACATGCAATCCAAAGAATTGAAAAAATGAAAAAAATTCTGCCATATAAACAGTTTTTTTTTTTTTTTTTTTTATCTCTGGTGTACAATTTGAAGAATGTGACTTGTGCCATTTCTAATTAAAAAAAAAAAAAAAAAAAAAAAAAAAAAAAAGATTCAGTTATTAAAAACAGTTTGTTCAGTGAAGAAATAATGTAAATAAACATAATCTTAGCCATAATGGCAGGCCTTGCCAAGACATTTTGTCTAACTTCTTTCCAATAATCAATTTTTACGGTCATTTATTTATGTTATTTTGCTGCTACACCTTATAATCTCTAATCTAAATTGCAAAGGTTTTAGTTTGGATTGGATAAAATACAGTACTTTGCATAACAAGATGCTTATGCGAGTCAAACGTTTACACTGTGTCCTATCTTTTACTAACGACTAGCATTTTATAAGATATTTAGAACAAAATTCATTTAAACTTTGCAATTTCATGCCATCTAAAGCATGCAAGGTTTTTCAACTGAAATCTTTAAGATTATTTACTGATATGTTTTTTCATTAATTTTTAATTAACTGCAATTTCAAATCGAACATGTTTTAACAAAATGTGAGTGTACTAAACTAAAAGCCTGTTCAAAAACCTTTCACATACCTCATTAATCGTTGTGCACTTTGTATGTGCATAGGAAAAAGGATATTGACATCAGAAGTAATATATATGATGTTCATGAGAGAATCTGTTGCATAGGAATGCTCGTGAAGGGTGGTATCTATGGAATATCCTACGATTATTGCTCATTGATAATGTATCTGAATTATTTGATACAGCTCTGTAAAAGAGCATTAAATGTTACACGTACCATTTTCTGTAGGGAAGATATTATCGTGCACTTCAATAATTATATATATAAATTTCAATATTTTAGAAATAGTATAGAACCGTTAAAGCACACTTCAATCAATTACTCTCTGCTGACAGTAATGCAATCAAATTCTGTTGTTTATCCCTGTAAATAAATGACAAACACTATGCACACCATTTTTTATAAGAAACATTGCAGTGCATATTAATGACGCACAGCTCTGTAGTGTTAGGTATACAGTAACACATGTCATATACTTTCTGATTTTTAAAAGAAGATCTGTAAAGCCTCTGTTTCTTAAATAAAGCTGTAGCTGATATCCCTGGCATATACCTTCTGCCTATAGTAGGTACCCTGTGATTTTTTATGACTACAGCATTCATGATGCATATATAAGTATTGTAATTTTGTAGTGTAATATTATTAAATTGTACTTCCAGCCCTTAGACATAAAAGTACAGTCCCTGTAAACAAACAAACTAAATTATATCAAAAGCTAACATCTAATTTGGAATATCTCGAAAATATATGTACAAAGTTAAAAAAAACAAACAACAACAACAAAAAAAACAGACTTTTTTTGCAGCAGTTATCACAAGATTGACAGCCATACTGACATGAAAAACTTTTGGCCTCTCCATAGTAAGCTTCCACTGATGTTTTGTCAATAAAGGGATTTAAAACTTCTATTCACCTATTATTGATTGCTTGCATATTAACTTGGGGTCTTTCTCTTATTGCTTGTCAAATACACTCTATATAATTATGGTCAAATGGCTGACTGATGCCTAATACTAAGTAACAAATAATACTAAGTGCCTAGACTGTTATAGGCTTGCAGTTAAAGTTAACATAAAATCAATCCCTTAAAAAAAAAATAAAAAAAAATTGAAAGGTGAATGAAATTGTGCTGTATTGTTTTAAATCACAATTTAATAAAGTATAAGCATGGCTAATATAATTTAATGCTGTAAATCATGTACAATCAGTAATTAAATATAACTCAATTGGGAATTATGTCTTTTTTAACTCTATATACATTAAATTAAGTTTAGGAAGCTACTTCAATTCAAATAGGTACAAACATTAAAATTTTCAACACTAACAAACACCACATATTGTTGTGAAGTTGTGCAGTATTGTTTTAAATCACAAATTAATAAAGTATAAGCATTATGACCATAATGCTGGCGACTATTTTTTAATTCTATCTCGCACCACTTTCTGAAAACAAAAATCTTTCATATACACTTTGACAACATGTGCAAGAGAAATATACTACAAAATTTATTTTTTAAAAATAGTCACCAATGGCAGCCTTGTGTTGATGATCTTTTAAACAACAAGGGGGCTCTTCCCCCGATGAGCTACACTCACCATTTTAAGTCCAGACCCAGCAGGCTCAAAAAACATGCTAATTTGCTCATTTTAAAAAGATTACCCAGTTATGGAAGATTGAATGATGTTATCATGATGAGTGATGATCATCTGTAATCAGGTTACCATCTTTTCCCTTACATTGGATGATTTTTTTATTCTCAAGGCTACACCCAGTGCTATCACAACAGCTGCTTTTGTGATTGTTTAAGTACAATTAATTACACATTTGAAAAGCAGCTTGTATAAAATGATTAAATAACAAATATTGGTGTTTCCTTGACTTATATAACATCTAGAAGAAAAGTTTTAGATGCTATAAGAAAATCATTTGAACATCGTTGAAGAAAATTTTCAACATTAAAATAATTAAAATATTATGTGCGAAAAGCATTTAAAGTTTTTCTTTCTTTTTTTTTTTAATTATTCACTTTTAAATTAAAAAAATGTTTGGAAATATTATTATTTGAGCTTTTTAAAATCTGGCAACAGTAGGTAAAAAAAAGCTTTTTCCAAATATGAATTAAATCTCTATTTAGATAATGAAATTTTGAATAAAAACTTAGAAAAAAAATTAGACAATTTCAAAAAATGATTGGACATTGCATGCCACAATCTAGTCATGAATATACCTGCAAAAGATGGTTAAATTGCTGTGCATATTTTTTGATCCAATAAAACTTATGTAACTGAAATGTTTTGACCAATTTCAATATTAAATAGAGTTACAATTCTTTGATTTAAAAACTGCCTGCTTCAACATGTTTATCATACATTTCTCAATAAAGCTACTATTTTTCATGTTTTTATATACAGTAGTTTTTGCATTACACGCTGAGAAAGTGTAAAGGTCACAATAAATTCAATTACAGCAGCAGCAGCATTAGTTACTTTTTTTTTTAGAATAGAGAGAAATCATTCAGAGAAATGAGCTAAAATTCTGTGTAGGCCCATTGGAAGCCTCTTAAAATTGATTTTTAGTAAAATATTCACTGGTTTAAATTATTAATTTTTTAATATTAATTTCATAACTCAAATTTTATAAACACAAATTATAAAAATGATTGAAAATCACATAATCACATTTGGAATTCTTAATACTAACATAATAGAAAAATCGGTATGAAAACATAATTTCTACAGAAGAATTAATTTAACATTAAGAGATAAAAATTTTACAACTATATATGTTTCTTAGATTTCTTCACTGAATGGTTTTAAGTTTGGCAATTCAAGTTGAAATAAAGATTTAAGAAGGTTAGTAGATGATACTAGCATGAAAGACCAATTTACTTTAATATTTACAGAATTATAAGAAGTTATGCAATGACCTAAGATGTATTATTATTATTATTTAATTAATAAATATGAATACCATGAAAATCCAACCCAAATTCTTTAATTCAATTTGTATTCCAAACCCACCCCCATTCTATTTTTTTTTTTTTTTTTTTGCTTTTGTAAAAACTTAGGACAAAATAATAACATTGGAAAATAATACAGAGTTGATGAGAGAAGAGGATTGGATATATTTTTTTTTTCTCTAAGGAAATTAACCGTTTTATGTTTTTGTTTCTTATGTGATTTGTGCAGATAAAACTGATTCTAAACAAATGAATTTTTTAACAAAATTGTTTAATAAACAATGGATAAAAGCAAATATAATAGATGACAAAAACATTACAAGCATTCCCCATTATGGATGAGCATATGACTACTCAAGCTTCTCAAGACCTTAAACCTGTTGCCACATATCATACAAATATAAGGCCGATCATGCTCATTATGTACGTCAGAATGTTTCTTGATATGACTTGATTCATTAGTTCCATATGGGCATAGACGGCAGTCATATCTAAATTGTGGTAACTCCTTTTTATGGTGCCAAATTCTGTGCTTTGTCATTGTGGATATTGAGGTAAATCTCTTACAACAAGATTTGCATTCAAACAATTTACCTATAAAAAGTAAAATTATTTATTTAACATAACTTTAATAGTTTGATTACATTAATGTTGTTCTGAGTAAAACAATTATTTAAATATATTAATTTTGAGAGGAAGTAAAAATTAAACTGTATAAAATTACTGTCAGTTTTGGGAGAATTGATCAAACAAGCACTGAAAATGAGCATCAAATATCTCATTTGCATTTCGATATTTTTAAATGGATTTTTTTTTTTTTTCATTCACTAGCTGAGGTCTATTTCTAAGAAGCTCATTTTTTACTTTTTTGATTTTGTTTACAAGTTTTTTTATTAAGATACCTTCACTTTCGAAACCAGATCGAAAATGAAAGTATCCTTATAAAAAATACCTGCTTACAAAATAAAAACAGTGAAAAAAGGCACACACAGAAAAGAAAAAATAAATTTCAGGCTACTTTTTACTTACCCATCATATGTAGTATAGGGTAAGTCTTATAATCGTTTTGAAAATCAAAAATTTTTTTTGACGGATTTACACATTTCAGACACTGGAGATTCCAAAAAACATATTTTTAGAAAAAAAAAATTGGTTGTTCAGCTGTGTGTCTGTAAACGCTCTATCTCCCGAAAAAATTGAGATAGAGACTTGAAATTTGGTATGTACTTAGTATGTAATAATGGGAAGAAGCTTATTGAATTTCAGTAACCTCAATTATCCGGAACTATTTTTTTCGGACTCTCGAAATATTCGTTCTGATAAAAGGTATATAAAATTTTTTGAAATTGTTTATTTTAAGGAGTGAATATAAAAGACAATAAAAAAACATAAATTTTGCATAAAGCATGAAGTCGATCGAATAATGAGTTGCCGAGATATTTGTAATCCAATTTTCCACACTCTTCGATTTTTCATGACCCTGTATTTCATCCAAATTTCAATTCAAAGATATATTTTAATTGGAAATGAGACGCTTAATCAGATGCAATAAACCGCTAGTTAATAGGATTATTGTTTTTGGAGTTATAAGGATGTTTCTTTTAAGCAATTCAGTAATCAAGCCTTTAAAGTTTATGACGTCATCAAGCCACGATTTTATTCAAATTGCAGTGAATTTTATAAGTAGTTTACACATTTTTGATTTTAATGTTTTACATTATGCATATCCATGATGGATAAGTATTACGGTGGCCCCCAACGACTAGTTTAAGAGTATGAAGGACTTGGAACAAATAGAGTATAATGATAATATATATATGTCTAGATTCAATTTTGTGAAACTTAGCATACATAAAAATATTTTTAAAACCCTCTTAGGAGTCTACTTAGGTGAAAACACCCGCTTGCTAATGTTAATCTTATGGGAGAAATTTTTAAAAATATCTCATTTGCATTTCAATATTTTTAAATTATTATTATTATTTTTTTTTTGTTGCATTTGATAGCTGAGTCTATCTTTACGAAGGCCATTTTTTACTCTTTTTATTTTGTTTGCAGGTATTTTTTATAAGGATACTTTCATTTTCGAAGCTGATTTCAAAAGTATCTTAATTAAAAAAAACTTGCAAACAAAATTGAAAAAGCAAAAAAACGACCTTTGTAGATATAGACCTCAGCTATCGAATGCAAATGAGATATTTAAAAAAAAATTATTCCATAGTATTAATATTAGCAAGTAGGTGTTTACACCTGAGTGAAGTAGCTTCTTAAGTGTTCTAATTCAATTGAGTTTCAGAAAAAGTACATATGAAGATTATTATTTAAAAAAACAAACCTGTCCTGTTTTAAGAATTTTACAATTATTAACTTTAAAAGTATGCAAATAATATCTTACACTTCTACAAACCAGAGGGTCTTAGACAAAGAAGAACCTAAAATTTGTAAAATGCACAGGATCATTTCAAACATACATTGTACAGCGCCAAGTATCATCTCAATTTTCCTGTAATAAAATTGTAAAAATTTTTGAACTATTTATGTTTAAATCTCTATTTGAAAGGAAAACAAACTTAATTCAGCCTTCACTTAAAAGAATCAAATTGCATTTAAATAATAAAAAATATTGCTAATTTGAATTGCCCGAACTGGGTGCAAATGACACTTGTAATGATTCAGCAAGTTTCTTAAATTTTTGTATGATTAGCTACCATTAACATGCATTCAGTATTTTATTGGAAATAGTCTAAAACACTTTCAAAATTGATAACAAAGAAATATAATAACAACAGGAGTATAACAAAATTACTTATAGCTTTATTAATTTATTTTTTGGTTTAAACTACTTTTAAAATGAAATACTTTGTGTTTAACTATACTAATTTTGTTATACTCCTGTTGTTATTATATTTCTTTGTTATCGATTTTGAAAGTGTTTTAGACTATTTCCAATAAAATACTGAATGCATGTTAATGGTAGCTAATCATACAAACATTTAAGAAATTAACTGAATCATTAACTCCTTACAAGTGTCATTTGCACCCAGTTCGGGCAATTTAAATTAGCAATATTTTTGATTATTTAAATGCAATTTGATTCTTTTATGTGAAGGCTGAATTAGGTTTGTTTTTCTTTCGAATAGAGATTTAAACATATATAATTCAAAATTTTCATAATTTTATTACATGAAAATTGAGATGATACTTGGCGCTGTACAATATAAGTAAATAAAACAGCATTTTGAGCACCAAAAGGTTTACCAACTATTGCTTACTAGTTTCTGTAGCATTCAGTGTACCATAATCAGTAATCACCACTGATGACATTACGCAGAATGCTATTGAAACTATTATGCAGTGGTAAATCTTTTGGTGCTTAACCATTAATTTATTACATTTGATTGGGGGAGGGGGGGGGCCTGTAATACTGCTAAGGGGTTAATAAATAGTAACAGTCCCCTTCCTCCTAGTAAATATGAAAATGTACCTGGCAATGAAATTGTAAAATTGTCTGAGAAAACAGTTTGACTTTTAGTGTTACATGAAGTAAGGAAAAATACTAGCTTATAATAGCCAACTCATATTCATCAAACATCACAAAATTCTTCTCACTCACAAAAATAAATAAAATATAGCAAGTAATAATGCATTAAAACAAGCAAAATCAGGCTAATGTAAAACTTATTATTATTTTCTTTTTTTGTACCAAGTTTTATATAAAAAAATTAAGTGTGAGGTTTAGAACAGGAAAGGTTAGAAAACAATTACGATTATTATAAATAAAGAAATTCTTCTCCTTTTCTTTATAAAAAAAATTTATTACCTCAACAAATTGCTCATATAAACATGGGTTAGAAAAAAATATTTAAAAACTAAATGTCTCTTTACAAGTACACATTATATGTAAGGTGTTTGTGTATGAAAGAGAGAGAATGACAACAATCTAATAATCATTACAACTGAATAATAATAATAAAGAAATCTTGATTACCGAAACACTAAATTACTGAAACATCAAAGATTAATTACTAAAAATCATGGTTCTTATTGCTGAAAGAACTTTCAGAGGGTGGCATCCCTGCTTCTAAAATTCAAAGCTTTGTACCATGGCATAGGTAAACACTCAAAAAAGATCTATTACATAAAATTGCTAATTACCAGCATTTTATTTATTTTTAATCCAAATGTTTTGTTTAAAAAAATATAATGGGTTGTTGGTAGAAACATTAATGCAAGTTAATGAATTTGATATAAGAATGATTGAGGAATGTCCATCACCATCTCTGAAAATTTGAGGTGACAATTTTGGATAATAAGGGCACACAAATACTTCCAATTAGATTTTCATTTCTAAAAGGAGAAAAAGTAGAATGGCTGAAATAACTACATATGCTGTCAATCACATTTTAAAAAAGCTGAAATTATGGCTGTCTTCACCACAATGTATAAGCATATGAGTGCTTAGGCTCTGCAAAGCTTTAAATCTATTACCACAAACTTTACAAGCATGTGGTCGACTCATATCATGAACTATTGTATGTTTTTTATAGTTAGTCAGCTCATTAGAGCCATAAGGACACTGATCACAGTTATACTTGAAGCTTGGTAATGTTTCTCTATGGTGCCAAATTTTATGCCTTATCAATGTTGGTTGAGAGGAGAACCATTTCTTACATACTCTGCATATTACTCCAAAACCTGCAAACAAAAAATTAGGATAAGAAAATAAAAATTTTGAAAACTGAACATTTTTTCGCATTAAAAAAATTGTTTACATTGATAATTTTAAATTTTGTAAAGTGCGCACACACACACACACACACATACATTTATATAACAAAATCTGTTGGACAGCTTACTTCCCTTTCCATTTAAAAGGAGAGGGGGGGGGGGAAGGTTAATGATCAATATATTAAAATAGCTGTCAATTCTGAATGAAAATTGCAGGAGACTGGTGTAGGTTTTTTTTATATACTTTCAAATATATGTTACAGAGAATGGCAACTCTGTATACATATAAAACAGTTTTCATCCAATATATTTTTTAAAAGAAAAATAGCTTAAATTTCTTCAAAAATAATTTTAAACATCACTTGCAAGTTTATAATTCTGAATTAATGTATGAAATGAGCAAAGAAGGAAAACTTTCAAATTTTTAGGGTAATTTTTAATAGCTCCCCCCATAAAATATTAAACAGTAAAAATGACTGCCTAATTTACCTAAATTGTTGAAGTTTTTGCTATCCTCCCAAACCTTTAACTAGATAAAAGAACAATTCTAATTATTGATCAGAATATGTACCCCTAAAAACTACAAAATATCTAGAAAGGTATTTTTGTTTTCAATAAAAAAAAAAAAAAAAAACATTTATTCTGTTATTAATTTATTAATATACAATTATTCTGCATCAGTAACTGTTTAAGACCACAGAATAAAAATAGATAGAGATAAAATGTGCAGCTTTTAAATAAAGCCAAGAGTAACAGGCTAGTTCAACCCTAAAACCAACTATAATTCAGACCAAACGCTTGCTGCCAGCTTTGAGTTGCTGGTTTAAAACACATGTTCAAAGAAGCTTTAAACCTACCCAATGAAAGAATTCTGCACTCGTCCCTTGAGCTTGTCATGTTTGGTCCGAATGAGGACATTTAAATTTGAGTAATAACCAGGTGCATATTTCAAATCCAATTTGATGGTATGTCTCATCTCCATTTATTGCTCTTTACTCTTAGGTTTAAGACTTTTAACTGAAATCTGAAATTCCAATCACAACACACACTCTCCAAAAGCTGTTGCTACAATTTTAGATGACTTAACAATAAACTTATTTTTAAAAGCGTAACAAAGAAAAAAAAAAAGATTGATGAAAAATGGAAACCATGTTTTCTTACAAGAATATCAAAAGCAACTCAAAATCTTGAATTATGATACATCCCTACATATATTATAAAATATAAATAAATATTTAATAATTTATTCAAATCTTAATATTTTAAAACTGAAAAATTGTTCAAAAGGGAGTTTGTAGAAGCTTTACTTTAGTATAAATTAATACACAATAACATTTTAATAAAATAAAGTATAAAAAAGCTGAAGAATAGTTAGTGATACTTACACTGTAAATTAAAAAACTATTTTCTTTCATAGGAATTGAAACACAATGTCATCTCTTTTGCTTAGACACTAATAAGTTAACGCTAATAATATTTAAAGATTTTAAAAAGCTTTTTTTTAGTCATATCTAATCTGCTAATGAGGAAAATATGTCCCAGATAAAAATAGAAGAATAGCTATATGCAAACAACAGAATTTATTTTTATCATAAATTTATAAAACAAACCATCTGCAATCTTCTAAAACAAAGAAGTTTCATACAATATAAATTACAAGAACTACTAATATTGGGCACAAATTGGGAAAAGGATTAACATAAAGTATAGTCAATCCAAATAAAATGAGTGAACTAATTAAAATATAATATCAGTTTAATGAAATGTATTCAAACTCTGATAATCTTGAATCTCTTGACATCTTGAAAAAATAAAAATTCCATGCAATTATGACATGCATCATTCAAGAAAAAAGATACCAGATTTTGTTATTATTTTTGATAGTATAAGTTGTAATATCAACTTTTGATAATGCTTATATTTTTACTTTAAAGATTAAATTTAGCCTAATCTAGAGTTTCTCAAACCATGGTATGTAAATTTCTCGATACTGATATGCAAAACTTCTATTCTGAATGGAGTGGATTTAAATAGAAACTTTCAGAGTCTCCACAGACTTTTCTCAACCCATGGCAAAACGAAATCTTTCAAAAGAAACATTTTCTTCACTGTAGATTTCTTAAATAGTGGGACTATGCAATCAATTCTACTCTTGTATAATTTTGTTGGTGAGAGTGAAACAATAAAATTATACAGATACTTCTATGCTTATGATGATTTTAGTTTTCAAGAGATGTAATACATTGTAAGATGAAAAAAGAGAAATTTGCAGAGAAGGATGAAAATTAAAATTGAATGAATTGTGTCTCTACAAAAATTCTGAAAACACTTGTTCATTCATTCAGAGGATTTGATAATAAGGCAGTTTGTGAATGAAGTGATAAAGTTTTACATCTAAGCAGGCATTTTAATTCTGAGATTGAAGCAGAAGACATTAAGTAACTTGTTAATACTGAACATGAGGGCTCATTGAAGTCAATATAGAAAAAAAAGCTCACATAAAATAAATTTATATTATCTGCTTTAGAAAAGTAATCCTAATGATGAACCAGAAGAGGAAATTGATGATCTTATTGTCTTTGAACCACCCTCATTGAATAGCTAAAATAAACTTCAAACTACAGTAGTTACTATTTTTTCTGGCAGTTTGTAGTGTAATGCGCTATATTTTAAAATGTAATGTAGTGGGCAATGCGATACAAAAAATCAGTAGTTTGTAGTGAGCACAGATGCTACTTCAGGATGAGAAAAAATGCCATTCTTCAAATCACGTGATTGTATTTGCCACTTTTGTACAAAATGTGTTCTGTGGAACATTTTTAAATGTCACCAACAAATTACTGTGAAAATAGTAAATAAAATGTATGCAGTAAATGGTTAAGCATAAATATGTCCCTCATTATATTGCTTGAACAGATATATTGCTCTGTTTTTGTTTATCCCCAAAAATACATAAGCTGCACTTTAACTGCATTATGTAATGTTCATTGCATTACATATCTCATTAATTTAATTAAGAAAGTTGCAATATGTGTATAAATTAACACAAAACATTTACTTGTACATTATCTTTCTTAATTTTTTAATGCACTTGGTTATATCACATTGGGCTGAATACTGGCAGATGCAGTATAACGATTTTCTCAATTTTGTGTGTAGATTGAATCCTTTGACAAAATCTGAAAGTATCAAAATAGTGATTACTTTTGAAAAGCCAATTGTAGTCTCTATTTTTTAAAAACATTTAGTTGTAGTTAGCTACATTTTTGATAAAGTAATTGTAGTTCGCTACAAAATAAAAGTAATTTTTCTGACCACTGGTTTTATATATATATTTCATTTGGTATTCCAAATGTAGAAAAATAGTGGGTTAATGCATATGAAGATCTCGTTGACTCAAAGATGCGGAAGAATAAATAGGAGGAAGTCAGACAAAATGGAGGGTTTTGTGCATAAAGTGTTTGTATCAAATTGTATTGCTGTATTGTTGATGTTTTTAATCGGTGATTTTAGGTGCTTGTTAGATGAATGTAGAGAGTTCTTCTCTACAATAATTTTTTACTTGTGATATTTCAAGTTAAAATGGTTTTATCAGTACCTAACCCTACTTCAAGCATAGGGGACTGCCTATATCCTCAATTAATGAATGATATAAATGAATTGTTAAATGCCATATAGCAGATTTTATTAGCTATTCTCCCAGAAAATTAAAAAGAGATTTCTATCACAATTTTTTACAGAAGATACTCCAACATTATCACTCATAAGAAAAAAAGACCTGATGCTATGTGATAGAATTTTTGAGAATATTTTTAAAAGGATGAATTAATGGAATTTTATTTGCTTAAGTGGACATAAACCTTTAAAAACAATTTTCAACAAAAGCTGTAAAATTTCTG
Organism: Maratus michaelseni; assembly: GCA_963931845.1. NCBI lineage: Eukaryota > Metazoa > Arthropoda > Arachnida > Araneae > Salticidae > Maratus > Maratus michaelseni. Next base: position 150,259,773 of record OZ007592.1, read on the forward strand.
CTTGAATTTAGCACAAAAAATATATGTGAGAATATATATATATTCTCCCTTCTTTAAATGAAAATAAAATTCAGAAATAAATTGAGCATTGAATCAAATATGGCTAAAATTAACAAATACTGTGAACATGAAGAAGCTGTGCTTGCTTAAGCAGGTCCATTCCCTGCATTAGTGATACAAATCAAGTTAGAGCATGTAAGATATATATATAAATCAGCCAATAGTACATATAAGCGAGCGCATGTCAATAAATCATAAATTGTTCTTGTCCCCCTTCCTCCAAATATTTTACGATATTTCAGATATTATTAAAATAAATTTAATAAGTATGAATGCCAATAACAAAAAGAAAATTTAAGTTATTTTAAGCCTATTTTAGAGTTCTGGAGCCTCTTTAGCAGCGGGGGTTTAGGACAAATGCAGCGAATGCCCTGCTGTAAATCAGTCCCTAATAGCATTATCATTGTTACCTGACAGTACAGCAAACGTATCAATTTTGATTTAATGATACACCAGTCTAAAAGTTTGGGAATCTCAAGTATGTAGTATTAAAAGTGTATTTCATGTCTTCAAATTTTTATGCATTGTCACTCTAAAATTAGTTTTAAATTACCCCCTTCACCCCCATTAATGTCACAAAAACTTTTCATATCAAATTATTTTCTTTTCTCATGAGATTCAAGCTATCAAAATATGATTATACTATAAGAAATAATACAGGCTTTAACCAAAATACCATTTTAACACTTAACATTTTACTCATTTCTAAATACAATATATACATAACATACAATTTAGATTTTAAAAAAAAAATCTTCTCATAATATATATTACACACAATAATAAAAATAACAATTATTAAAAAACAAAATGAATAATAATGGTAATAAAAAGAAAAATCTAAAAATGAAGATGAAAAAAAGTAAAATGACACACTACATCATAATTTATGAATAAAAAATGAGGATGAAATCCAAAATAAGATGAGTTAAAACAACATTATAGAAAATATCGGAAAAATTATTAAAATGAATTCAGTAAAAAAAATACATTATTACTGTATGCAATACACATATAGTACAATATGTACATGGCCTATACTGTTATTAATACACAATTATTTTTTTAGCCAAAATGTGAAGTACTTAAATACAGAATAATAATGCAAAGGCCGGAAATGAAGGCAATCAATAATTACAAAACAACAGAAAATGTTTATTTACATACTGTATAAATGAGAAATGAGCATAGACTGACAAGGAAAAATAATTTTCATACACATAGATGGATTAAAGTGAGCATGCACACCAAGTATGCTTGTTCTAAAAGGAGAAATCTCTCTGCTACATTTCCTAACACTTTTTGGCTGGGCAGCATTTACACTTGGTACATAAGAAAGAGAAGTGAAATAAAGTAAAATGATTATTGAAGTTAAATATTCTGAATACAAAATTACATTACAAGTGTTTTCACAATTCTACTACTACTGCTGGTTACAGGTGCAGCCTGATCATTTGCTTCCATTACTGTATTTTTCAGTTCTAATCTAAATAATTGCTGAATTGGCCATAATAACTGTGAACGATTCGTTTTTATAAGCACAAGTTTTATTTGGCCATTTCAACTCAGTATAACTTTTAAGACATGAGCTAGGTTCCAACAGGAGCATTTTTTATTAGTATCAAGTAGGATAATTTCTCCTACTTTAATAAGGGATGTTTTTATAGCGTTTTCTGGACTGTTGTTGTAAATATGGACAAGGTAGTTAAAAAGAGATCTTAATGCTTTGCTTAATTTCTGCAGATATTCAATTGTTTCGCTTAATTTAAATTTATTGACATTATCAATATCTGGTGCACCTGACTGTGGAATTTCATGCAAGATGTTTCTGGAGTTTGGGAAAGTCATCATTAATATACTCTGACACATGTGTAAGGGGTCTGGAGTTAACAACTCTCTCACAGTTACACAAGATACAATACATTAAGTAGTTTGTGATAATCAAGAGAAGCACAACCCAATATTTGTTTTACAATCTGAATTAAACACTCCCACCATCTGCCCCACTAGGCTGCAGATGGAGGGTTAAACTTACATTAAGCTTTTTGTTCAGGTGCTTTAAATCAGAGATTCATGTACAGAAGCATGCTTGTTAAATGATGTTAAATTATTAGATGCATAAGGACATTTGCGACAACAATATTTAAATCTTGTTAATTCATTCTTATGATGTAAGATACGATGTTTCAATAGTGTAGCTTTTGAGGAAAAATTTTTCAAGCAAGTTCTGCATGACGCACCTAAAAATAAGACAATGTTTTTTAAAATAAAACTGATGCAATGCATGTGATAATATAAATAATTGATTATAAAGTGATTTATAATGATATAAAGAAATAACCAAATGAATGTACTTGAATACCAAAAGGAAGAATAAAATATAAATTTTTGATAGATGTAACTGAGAATTAGCTGTTAGCTATTATTACTTAACAGTCATAGTTCAGACATTTCGACTCGAACATTCGTTGAACCTCGAATTTGTATGATTTTATAGTTTTAAAAGAAAATTGTTCAAACAAATTAAGCTGCTCCATTATAGTGATTGCTGACTTAATGACATTTAGATGTACAAATTATCAAATCCGAAATATTCCAAAATCCAGATGTTTGTTGATTATTTTTGATTTAATTTCTTATATGGTTTTTAACATTTTCTTACATTTTGCGGCGATTTTTCCATATTGTTAAATGGAATCCAATTTCAATCTTTTGGCCAAATTCTTTTCAATAAAGTTTTTTTTTTTTTGACATTACAATCATTGTCAAATACACTTTGACAAAAAAAAAAAAAAAATTTATTTTTTAGAATGAAACTATGACTGACATGTGACTCATATAGTCCCAATCTCGCCTCTATTATCAATATGTTTCAATCTGAAGAATTTATGTCTTTAAGATACACTTTTTTTTTTTTTTTTTTTTTTTTTTTGTGGCATTTTTAAGAATTTCTATACTTATCCAATTATGTTCAAAATCATTTTTAATCTCCAATGCTTATTTCTCTGGAAGGGATTTAGTGTTGGAGGCCCCACTGCCTTCGGTAACATACAACTAGGCTTGCTATACATGCTCCTGTCTGATTTTGCAAATGAACCTCGAATTTGTATGATTTTATAGTTTTAAAAGAAAATTGTTCAAACAAATTAAGCTGCTCCATTATAGTGATTGCTGACTTAATGACATTTAGATGTACAAATTATCAAATCCGAAATATTCCAAAATCCAGATGTTTGTTGATTATTTTTGATTTAATTTCTTATATGGTTTTTAACATTTTCTTACATTTTGCGGCGATTTTTCCATATTGTTAAATGGAATCCAATTTCAATCTTTTGGCCAAATTCTTTTCAATAAAGTTTTTTTTTTTTTGGAATTCGTACAGTGATTTTTGAAATTTTTTAAGCTATTTTTAGAGTTTTTTCACATTCTGCAGCAATTTTTTTTACATTTGTAAACGGAATTCAATTTCAAACATTTAGACTAATACAGTAAATTTTGTCCTCCATGATTTTTGAATTTTTAGTGATTTTTAATACAATTTTTGAAGTGATTTTTTGACAACCGTGAAAGAATTTCGGTTACAATGTTTTAGCCCACTACAGTCAGTTTTGTCCTCTGCGATTTTCAACGTTTTTCCTGATTTTTTCACATTAGAAAAACAAATCCATTTACAATCTTTTAACCCATTTTAGTAAATGTTGTCCTATTTTCAATAAGATTTATTGGGAATTCGTACGGCGATTTCTGAATTTTTCTCAATTGTTTTTATAAGAGTTTTATTTGCATTTTGCAGTGATTTTTTGACATAGTAATTTTTGTCCCCAAGCTTTTTTTTTTTTTTTTTAAGTAATTTTTAATGCAAATTTTCACATTTCGAGTTTTTTACATTCTTAGAATAATTCTGATTTTTTACCTTTTTAAAAAATTATTCCTCTATTAAAATATTTTCTCGATTATTATCTTTTTTATTACTGCAAATGTGTTCCTGGCATAAATAATCTTCTGGTATAGGGAGAGGGGGGGGGGGATTAGATTAGGTTTTTTTGTTTCTTTTCTTTGACAAATAAACTGCAAATGATCCAAAATTTGAAATTGCCGAGGTCCGGAGGATTTTGGATTTTGGATCTTATCCTGTATTACACTTTCAATTCTGACCAAAAGTTCCTGCAAAAAAACTTAAGAAAAAAAACAACACCATCTAGTGATCATGATTTTCATGTAACCTATCTTTCCCCCTCCTCTTTAAATAAAGAAATTTGGTAAAAAAAGATTATCGAAATCGGCCAGTTAGCTGTGAAATTATTAAATTTTGACACTTTTAACACATTGAAGGAAAAAAAAAAAAAAAAAAAAAAAAAACATTGCTCAATTCCTTGCCATCATTTAAAATACAAAATGATATCTCCAAGTGTTGAAAATAGAAAATCAAAAATGAATGAAAACACTGGCAAAATATATCTTTGAAAGGACTGCGAAAAAGAAAGTTTGTGGCTTGTTCGATGACGGTTTTGTATTAAATCGACCTTCAGATTTTTTTTTTAAAAATAAATATTGATATTTTTTTTAAAGAAAATATACTATTATAACCCTGAAGGTACCCTGAATTATTATTTTTATTTTTTGTATTTCTATCCAGGAAACAGGGACGGCATTTTAAACTGCAGAAAAAATGGAAAGCATGAAAATAAATATGAAATCAATCTTTAGATTTTTTTTTTTTTTTTTTTTTTTAAGTTGTACATATTAATATTTTTTTGAGCTATAGGTACCATTAGAACCAGAAAGGTACCATGGATAAGAGGGTATTTTTACGGGGGTTTCATATTTCCATTCGGGACAAGCGAATGGCAGTATAAAACTGCAGAAAAATGGCAATGAATATGAAATTGACGAAAACAGACATGGAAACAACCTTAAAAAAAAAAAAAAAATTAAGCAAAAAATACTGTTAGAACTGGAAAGATATCTGAATAAGCAAGTATTTTTTTTGTATTTCCACCCAGGAAAAGGAGATGTTAAATTCAATGCAGAAAAAACAGGATGCTTTGCTTTTGTCTGCTTGAAAATCCGAGGATTCCCTGAACATGTACAGACGCAATCTTAATTCCCTCAAATTATCGAAAACTGAAGTTTGTTCATTAGGGTTTTTATTTAATATCTCAGTTAATTATCCAAAAATTAAAAATTTTAATCTCAGGTTCATTCAGATCTGTCTGTCTATCCTTATTCAAATTTGCAGATGTCTATGTATGATAGATTTCCCTAGTGACCAATAACAAACACAACAAAATTAAACAATCTAAACATCGTTAATACTTTATATTTTTAAAAGTGTGTTTAAAATGTCTTTGAATTTTTATGCACTTTTACTCTAAAATTAATTTTAAACTAAGCCCTCTATCCCACAATGATATGTCAAAAACTTTTCATATCAAGTTATTTTTTCTTTTCATTAGATTCAATATATTAAGTTTTAATCTGATTCCCATTTTAATCTGGTTTTAATGTCTAAAATTCTTTCTATGTCTGAATACAATAATATATACATAACAATCAATAATTTCAGGTGATAAAAAATCTTCACAAGCAACAGACTTATACAAGAGCAAATATTTTTCAAACAATAATAATAAAAAAAAAATCAATAAAAATAATTAAAAAAAAAATCGTTAAATAAAGAATAATAAAGAAATAAAATTAGACACATTATATCATAATGTGAATGAAAAAAAGAAGACATAAAACTATATTAAGATTAATTAAAACAATACTACAGAATAAATCTATCATAAAGTTATTAAAATTAATTCTGCAAGAAAACACACCAAAACACAACATAAGACAATATTTAAAATAAAACTAATGCTATGTGAATGAAAAAGAAGACATAAATCTATATTAAGATGCATTAAAACAATACTACAGGATAAATGTATCAAATTTATTAAAATTAGTTCTGCAAAAAAAACACACCACTAAATGAACTGTATACAAAATACAACACATGTATAGTAAAATCGGTCCATGGCTTAAAATTGTTAATAAAGCCCAAGTTATTTTTTTTAACCAAATAATTTGGCTTCAAAATATTCAACAGCAGCCATTGTACCTTTATAATATGAGTTATTTTTAATACGGTCCACTTGAACCTGTATATACATGTATAGGTTCTCCTGCATGAATCAGATTGTGATGACTTAAACTGTTTAAAGCAGTAAATCGGTTACCACATTCCATGCAAGCATATGGTCTGCTTTCATCATGTACATAAGCATGTCTTTTAAATGATGTCAAATTATTAGATGCATAAGGACATTTGTGGCAACAGTATTTAAATCTTGCTAATTCATTCTTATGATGCCAGATGCGATGTTTCAATAGTGTAGCTTTTGTGGAAAAATTTTTCAAGCATGTCTTGCATGATGCACCTGAAAATAAGACAATGTTTAAAATAAAACTAATGCTATGTATAAATAATAGGATTAGATTTCATAATAATAAATATAAGAGAATCAACCAGTAATTAGTTAAACAAGCTTAAATGAAGGTATATTTAAAAGCAAGAAATAAAGTATAAATTTTTGTAAATGGAAATCAGCTATCAGATGTTATTACTAAACAGATGCACTTATTAAACAAGCACACAATGGTGAAAATTTTAATCTCACAGATTGATTACATATTGATGATTGAAATTTACAAATTTGAAGATGATCTACTAAACACTGAAATATTAAAAGCTTTAAATTTTGGTGGATTTTATTGCAAAAAAATAGGTCATGAATATGTTCAACTACAAATGCTCAAACCTACAAGTTATCTTCATAAGTTTTTTTTTTCTTAATTGTATTTAAAATCATGAAAATATACAAAAAGTTCAGTCAGAAATATAACCTCAGTTACATCACAAATATAATAAATATTTAAATAAAATATTTTATGTGAAAGAGAACATTATGCCTGTAAAATTAATTAACCTTAGGCATCAATGATAAATGGGCATTCCTCCTCACCCCCTCCCCTATTCTGAATAGAATAAAAAAACAATAAAAATAGACTTTACTAGTTGGATTTTCTCTCTTTCATTCTTATAATAATGGGAACTATTTAAGTACTGTATTTGAGATCTTTATAAAAAACTTAATACAAACTTCTGTTTCAAATGCAAATATTATTATATTCCAATAATATAACTTGGAAAATTATAAATATATCTGAATCACAAACTATCTACAATAGAAAAAATTAAAAAATACCTTATTAGACTTGGAGTAAATTTTAAAAAATCTAATATAAAACTGTTTGTTTCAGCCCCCCCTCCCCCCCTTAAAGCATGGTAGGATATTAGTACAGAAGTTTTTAAAAATACAAAAATAAATAAATAAAGCAAAGCTGTATATCTTAAAGAAATAAATTCTTCTCTAGGCTGAAATATATTGTTAAGCCATCTGTTATAACAGTAAAGGCAAGACTGGTCAAAAGATTTCCATATCAGTTTTAGTTGCATACTATAATATCTTAATGTGTGTTTTATAGCCTGAGAAAGAATAATTTCTATGAATAACAAAGTTTTTCTTTCCAATAATGATGTATATGTAAGAAGTTCTATGCTTTTACAAATATCAGCATGATTTATCTTAAAAAATTATTCATTACTATATCATTTTTCTTACGTGAATTTCATAATAAAATAAAATGAAAAATGGAGGCAATAATTTTATTTAAGATAAATAATAAAGACAAAACATGTGATATTTTTTTTCTCTCATCAATCTTCTAAGCGGACATAGTTTGTTTATTATATAAATTTCTGACATCTTCTATGAATATAAATGGCTTTTAAAATGGTGTTTGTTGAATAAAATATTTATTAATATTAGTATTCAATTTGTCTTTTATGCAAGTTTTAATCATTTTTTTTTTTTGTTGCTAAATATTAAAAAGGTTTTTAAAATTAATGTAAATAATACCCATTGGCTAATATTTGTGTCGTTATTTACAAGTTAAAGAAAAAATCAAAAAATATGCTATTTTAGCTATGATTTTCATGAATAATTTCCAAAGTTATTTGCAAAGAAATAAGTAGATGAAAATTCGCTATAGCAATGTCTTAAAACTGTCACAAATTATTTTGAATAGCATTATGATATATATTTTTTCATTATATACCTATAAAGAAAAATTAAGAGTAATTTTGTATAATACAACATTATTAAAAAAAATAGTCTCCAGAATGTTAAGGCTGGGCATTTTTATAGTGATAAACAGTTGCATATTTTGTGATATATATTTATAAGCAAATAAAATTAATACAGACCAACAGTTTATATATATATTTTTTACGAAATTATGACTTATTATATATATGTATTTTATAAAAATAACAATGTTTATAGAGGTTATTTATAAACCTATAATAAAAACATTTTCCATAAACCTTAAAGGGTTGAAGAATAGTCTTCAAATCATATAGAACTTACAAATTCATAATTTTTAATGCTCCTTGGAAACTTCAAACATTATTTCAAACTTCACTTTTCTTTTAGAAATAACTTTGATGGAGACTGTAAATGAAAGTTACGTTCACCAGTATGGATTAGAATATGAGTGCTTAAATGATTTGGTGCCTTGAAACGGTTGCCACAAGTGTCACAAACATATGGTCTCTGCTTATCATGAACAGTCCCATGTCGCTTAAAGGCTGACAGAACATTTGTCACATAAGGACACTCATTACAATTGTATTTAAAACTTGAAAATTCTTCTTTATGATGCCATAATCTATGCTTTAACAATGTAGCTTCAGTAGTGAACCACCTGTTACAAGTTAAACAAGTTATGCCAAAACCTACAAGAAAAGAGACAGTAAAAGAAGTTGAATGCAGAAAAAAGATGAAAATTTAGGGGTGTTTCAATTTTTACATTAATTATATAACACACATATAATAAAAAATAATGAAACAAAAGAAGAAAAAAGTATGATATTAAATTATTAACAAACATTTTAGCTTAACAAAATAAAAAACATAAAAATAATAATAAATATCAGCAACAAAAAATGAAAAAGGATCTTTAAAAAATATTTTTTAAATTCATTTACAATGTGTGTGAAACAGATTCATCAAAATAACTCAAAAACATAACAAAATATTTAAAAAAGAAATAAAAAGAATGCAAATTGTAATTTACAATAAATGTATACCTAGTAACAAAACAATACTGGTTATATTAATGCCCAATATTGCATTTATTGTCTGCTTCCAATAAAATAACAATATTAGCTAAATATTGGCTTTAGATTGGAAATAAGTATCTGCAATGAAATGGCAATATATCTTGCTACTAACTATTATTATAAAATTGGTAAAATGTAAACACTGCAATTTTGTGGCAATATTTCATGCTAATATTGGCCAAGATAATACAAACAGTCAATACAAACCATATTGGTTCAACATTGCTTTGTTGCTAAGATTACATTATTAAAAAATATTTTTGAACATAAATGAAAAATATTACTACTAATTTATTTTTTAAAGTAATTAATAGACTTTTATTAGCCATGATTAAAAGTATTTGAACTAATTTATATAATAATATACAAAATGTTTTATTTTGCATATAGAATAAATAAAAATGACTTGATTTATCTATTTTTTTTTTCAGAGTATAAAATTGGTGAATGATAAGTGAAATTCTGCTCTCCTGTATGAATAATCATATGGTGGCTTAAGCTGCTCATAGCAATAAATCTATTACTACACACGGTACAAAAATATGGTCTCTGAGAGTCATGCACAGATTTATGTCTTTTAAAAGATGTAGCTACATCTGAAGCATAAGGACATAGAGGACAGTTGAATTTAAAGCTTGGGAATTCATTTTTGTGATGCCAAAGTCGGTGTTTCAACAAAGTAGCTGTAGTAGAAAACCACAATTTACAAATTCTACACATATGACCTGAAATAAGTAGATAAAAAAATAATTAAAACATATAAACTCAAAGTTATTCAGAAAATGAAAAAAAAGTATACACAACATATTGTTAATGTTAATTTCAGAAAGAGTAATTTCAATACATAATTAGGTGTTTAAATCACTAATTTATTTTTTTAAATGGAAATCTTAGTAAAAAATGGTAGTCAGTTATTGAAGAAAAAAGTGCATATTTTATTAAAGGGGGGGGGGATCTAATAATAACAAAGAAAAAGTTTTAAAAATATTAGAACTACCTTTAAGTTTTAGATTAATTCCTATCTCTTATTATTTTTTAACAGTTAATAAGCTTTAATTTGCAGTTTGCGAAAACAGCATGCAGCCAATTTATTTGATATTGTGCATTTAAAACACCCAGAAAAAATGCAAGATAAAACAATATACTAATAGCAGTTCTTTATTTCTAGAATGTTTTTATTTCACAAAATTACATGAAGTTTACATTTATATTTAATGAATTTACAAAATAATTTATATGTTTTTGCTAAAAAAGAAAAGAAATCTATATATTACACAGAATAATGTTTTTTAAAAATCGATTCACCTAGGAATAGTAAAATTTAAATCTCTTTTACTAGCAGACATATAAACCATTCTGTTCCTACTGTCACCTGCAGTCAAATTACAGACATTTGTGAATGATTTTGAGTGTAAGAGAAATCCATGCTTATATCTGTGAGTAAGATTGCCAACTGTAGACAGCTCATCAAAAGATCTGCGGAAAATGATGGCTGACTATAAGCATAATTCATACAGCAAACTGCAAGATCACTGTCAGTTATATGGGTCTGATTCTGACATCTGTGTGCATGGCCTCAGTATCAAAGAAAAGGCATAACTGATACACATATGTTAATTTTATTATGTACAGATTACTTAAACTTTAGTTTACTTTACTTTAAACTATTCTAACAATTTCACTATATTAATGCTAATTTTAACACTTTTAACTACTGTTTATCTTAGCAATAATCACCAATCTGAAGTGAACTATTAAATAAAGGAAGCATCATTTATCACTAATTAGACAAACATCCAGTCTTCATTCCACCTACACAACGGTTATTGAAGTAGGTGCAATAGCTGGATTCTCCACGCAATAGTTCCCCTAATTAATTCTTCATTGTAATTACCAAGAGTGAAAGTGAAGAAACAGTCATTCCCAACCTCTCAGATCAGACTTGAACTTGTAACCATACACATTAGAAGTTGTCTCTCACCCACAAGGATTATACTGATTCACCTGCACCAGAAGGACCACATGTTGATATTACTCACTTGTCATTCATCGCCTACTGGATTACTTACACATCAGATTACAAGGATAACTATAACTAATTTGTCCTGTACATATTAGGTAGCTTTCAATACAAAAAAGTATAAAGCTACCTATTGCAGCCGTTTGGAGGAAAGCAGTTCCGGAAAATTTCGATATATTTTCACTGATCATGACCCCCAGACCCCAAAACCACCCTCCGTTCAAATGTTGATTTATATATATATATATATATATCTGACCTATGTCATACGATAACGCTCGTATTTATAAATCGATTTTGATGAAACTAATTGTGTGTATTAAGGTCACCAATGTCTCGACTGAGTTCGTTGGCCAGCTTGGTCCGCTATTTTATTTCAAGATGGCAGCCATTTAAAAATTTAAAACTAAAATAAATATACCAAAAAGTTAAAAATTCAAATTTATTTTTTAATTCAGTGTTAGGCCTTGATACAAGGATTCCAGAGCATTTTTTGGTTTACCTCTATCTTTAAAAATGGCTGAGATAGAGCAGTTTGAAATTCTAGGATGGCTGACATTTTGAAACCAAACAGCACATTAACGCGATTACTCGCAAATTATTTTCTTTCATTGTTGTAATAATTTTCCCAATCATACGCATAAAACTATATATTCATATCCGTTAGCGCCAAAATTGGCAAAATTTGTGACATTTGGCAACAAAAATAAGTCTTTATAAATGAAGCCAATTTGGCTATTGCTCAATAATTTGGCGAAATTCTTATTAAAATTCAGTATTAACGAATCTTTTGTAAACGTTTCTTTGCATTTTAACTTGCTGTTTTCGTGTAACATTAGCTAAAATTTTAAAACGAAGATATAGGAAAGCTACCTTTTCCTCCCGGTACAGGCCGGAAGGACTTTTTAAATATATGTTGTGACGTGGATTGTTTTGATGGGATGGAGAAATATCAATAGGAGGAATAATATTATTATTTTAATGGATGGAGGAATAAGATCGTATAGTGAACTTTTAAATATTATTGCAGTTGTGATTTAAATAAGCAAATAACCCTGCACATTTGTGCATCTGTTCTTTTGGTCGAAATTCTTTGAAGAGAGAATCAAAGCAATAAAATAAATAAAACATTCTTACTTGTTCTTTGTTGAAAAATAAGAGACTCATACTCATAAAGAAAATGCTCCTATAGGATTGGATCCAACATTTTTTTTATTATCTTCTCATGGAAAAGGAAGGATGAGGATGATAGCTGCACATCAAGTCTTTAAAAAGTACTGGCTCCAACATCGTAATATTAACGAAATTCCTTAAATATTCTTCTGGCGAAATTCATTAAAGGTTGTAGAAATTAATGCAGAAATAATTAAATTACCAGTTGATTTTTACTTTTAAAATATTAAATTTAAAATTTACAACAGCATTTTTATAGAATAATTAAAAACTGAAAACGCGAAATGGATCTCCAAAGAATCAGCGCCACGGCGATTCTAGGATACGAGCGCCGGCACAGGCCAGCAGGCCTCCAGACCAGACGACGTTTAGCATAAAATTACAGCATCATTTTTATTAAAATTCTGTTGGAAAAATTTGCAACATTAGTATTTATACCCTTAATAGGGGTGCACAAATGTGAGAGCAAGATTAATTTAAACTAATTTGTTGATTAGGAATTACGTGAAAATTAAAATAACAAATCAGAAACTCAATAACATCAAGGTTATTCTATCATAAGGTTGTTCCATTTGAAGCGCAGCCAATCAGAATCGAGCAGGTTTGAAATGTCACTTGGCAGACAAAAGCCGATATGAAGAGCCGCGATAACGTAAATGAAGGCTGCTGTTGTGTGTAAGAAGAACGAAATCGGGCTTAAATATATTTTTTAAAGATCTAGCAACATAAATAGAATAAAATTATATTCATTACAATATTTTATTATAAATTAAGCACACACAGATTAGAGTTAATTAATAATAAAATATATAATTGTTCCATAAAATCGCGATGTGTTTGTTTACAATTAAAAACGTGAGTTCATTCATGAAAATAAGATTTTCAATGTGTAAAAGTTCAATTAAAAACTGTTGTAAAATAAAATGTTCACGACTATGACACAACAATAGTAATAAAAATATTAGCATTATCAAACAAAATAAATTTAATAGGATTCACATATCATATCAAACAACTTTCAATTATATATTTTCCAATTACTTGATGTAATTTTGCAAAATATTTCGAATGTTACTATGCATATTCAGGATCAAAATAATGAGAAAATATTACTCTTTAATTTAACTATTATATTAGATTATATAACTATATTACTAACTATTATATTATATTACACTGTTATATATACCATTATTCCTATAATGAAAAAAAATATACTAGACTAGCTGACTCCACCACCATTATCCGGAGCCCTGATAATAACCTTAAATAAACCTAAAATCAGTGTTGAATGATATTCAGATTATATTTTTTGAAGTACTTAAAATTGTTTTAATGTTTCGAGATTTTTATACTCTGTATAAAATACGTATCATGACCATGTAAAAATTTTGTGTTAAAAAATCAGACATTTAGTGATAAAAAAGACAGCCGAAATGGAAATAACGTATCGATACAATTATAATGTTAATGCGAACTCTTTTTTTTTTCAAACTGATTAGCAAGCTGAAAATCTCATTATTTCTAAATTCGAACAGCAGCTAAAAGGTTAGTTTAATGTATTAAAATTTAGACCTTTAGTGCAAAAATTAGTTAACATTTTCAATCAAAGAGTGTACAATGGTAACTCGATAGGATTTTTTTAAATTTTCAAACTGATTATTTTTCACCCATTTCTCTTAATTTCTAAACCAAATTTATACTCGATCATTAGCGAAAATATTTCATTGAATTTTCAGAGCGATTGTATAAAATTATTTTTATTTTTTAATAAAATGTCTCTATCTTGAAATCGTAAGGCGACTTCCAGTCAAGATTTTTTTGCAAAGGGTTAATATTAAGATATTTTAAACTGAAGACGCCCTTTTAAAGCTAAATGTACGCTTGTTAAGTGAGTGAGATTTTTTTTTCTTGTTTTGATTTCAAACACAGATGCAGAATTTTAAAGTATGCATAAAAAACGAAAGTTGTCAAAGTTAGTTTCGAAAATACATATTTTTGAAAAGCTTAAACTATCCTTTTTCTATCTGGAACAAAGACCAACAATTCATCTTCTAAGTTTCTTACATAATCTTCAGCATAAAAAGGTTCCGAGCAAATGTGAGAAGTATCAGAATTAAAACGAGAATCTCCTGTCTTGGATGAGATAACACACAGCTCTCTTATTTTTTTGATAAAATACACACTTATCTGTTTTCGGAAGTTATTGGAACATGTTGATATGATACATTCTCCAGTCATTTCCACAATAAAGCCTGTTAAAATAATAGAAAAAATAAAAATATTCACGGAAAGAAAATTTCCAAACAGTACAGCGTATAGAATTCTATGTAAACAAGAGAAGTTGTCCGCCAGGTGACGTAATGCGTGAGTAATTGAGAATTTACTACAACTGGCGCATCGAACGAATGGTACCCCCCTGATTAACATTTAATAATTAAAAGAACCATTCTAATTTGTATTTGAAAGACACGCCCCTTTTGCCTGCAGCGCCGAAATATGAAATACATCCAAAGTCTGGAGAACACATCGAACAAGAACAACGCATGCGTAAAACGCAGGAGCGGGAGGCCGCCGAATGCGATGACGTCACAGCTCAAAATCAGCGCCGACTGAAGCGGACGCAGGAGGGATGCTTTGCCATAGAAACAACATGCACGGCGGCGATGGCTGCCGATAAAATAGCCTTTAAATGAGCGGCAAATAAACTGGAAAGGTTATAAAATACAGAAATACGATGAGCTGAAATATAAAATAATTAAAAAAGATAAAACTGTGAAACTTTATCACATACGTTTTATCTGTGTACAGTGTACACTGTAGTATATGTTCTAAAGTGTTTTTTTCTTTTCTTCCACTCTACACACCTACACTCGTGGATATGAACCCCAACAATAGGGTGGACCGAAAAAAACTTTTATTTGATTTTCGATGATGGGTAGTGCGGAAAAGGTGCCACTGGTGTCACCAAGTTCACACAAAAAATTTTGAGATTTTTAGAACAATTCATTGATTTGCCGCAAATGTCTTGAAATTTTGCTAAAATGCTGATTTTTGAACTTTTTTAGCAAAAATTTTAAAAATGTTAAATTTAATTTATTTTTGTTGTTTTTACTTGAAAAGTATGTTTAGTGTGCCAAATGTTTAAATAAGCTCTGATTATATATTATTAAATTGCAATGTGTATTTTAAATTAGCAGATTTTCATAGCCTTTTTGCATGAGGAAAAGTTGTAAGTATTGTTTAAATCATTCACCGGATTCTATCTCTTTTGTCTTTTATCCTTGCTCTCCCACCTTTTTAGCTCACAGGCTATCACAAAGCCTGAGAGCAAATGTGCCTGCAGGTTCTGTATGTACATACGTAACACAGTAACTCTTGATAAAAATATCTGATTTGCTTCAAATTTTGTATATAGGTTCATTTTGATAAGGCACTTCCCTGATTAGTTTTGGGGGCTCATTGGTTAAGTATAAAAGGGGGGGGACAGGGGCTAATCCCCCTTAATTTAGATAAATGGGTTTTTCATGCAAAATTATCAGATGCTTCAAATTTGACATATAGGTTCATTCCAATAAAGCGCCTCCCTGATTAGTTTTGGGGGTTCATTGGTAAAGTATAAAGAGAATGGGGAGGGGGGGGGGCTAATCTCTCCTCCTTAATTTAGATAAATGGGTTTTTCATGCAGACTTATCCAATTTGCTTAAAATTTGGTATACAGGTTTATTGTTGATTTCTTTATTTTTCGAGGGGCATTATTCTTTGAAATAAGAGTATAATATACAAAGGGCATTCCATAAAAACTGAGAGTTATTTTTTATATAGTGGCAACACTGTGAAACTAAAAAATAAAACTGCAAACAATTTTTTCAAACTGTTAATTGTACGTTTATAAATATTCTAAATGAAGCAAACAATTTTATTTTCCTAGTTTCGGGCTTGTTTAAATAACTATTTTTGTTTGCCTTAGAGAAATGAAGGTGAATGATTCAGAGTTAAAAAACGAAATGCATTGTGCCATTGTTTGGGCACACAAAACAGCTCCAGAAACAGTTAAGTTAATGAAAGAAGCTTACAAAGACAAATGTTTTGGTGAGTCTACAATTTTTAGATGGCATGGTGATTTAAAAAAAGGACGTTTGTCTGCAGAACTGGCTCTTAAGCCTGGCCGATCAGAAAGTGTTGTGAATGACTGAAATGTTAACACAGTCTGGGCAATCTTACAAGAAAACGGCGAATGACATGTGAAGAGATAGCGGAATCAACTAACATTTCGAAAACGTTAATATTTCACATTCTACGCAACAATTTGCAGCTTCACCATGTTTGTTCCAAATGGGTCCCTTATCACCTTATTAAAGAACAAATGCAAACAAGACTTCATCAATGTTGTGAGTGGAAACAGATGCTTCAAAATGATCTGAATTTCCTAAAGACTGTAATAATAAGTGAGGAAACTACCGTTCATAGTGCATCATTTCGATGCTCTTACCAAGTCCGCAACAAAGGTATGGAAACACACTGATTCTCCACCTCAGAAAAAAATCCGACAAACTAAATCTGCTGGAGAGGCCATGATGATTCTTTTCTTTGATCATAAAGGTGTAATCTATCAGCATGCAAAAACTACTGTGAGTGGTGAATATTATGTTTCAGTTTTGAAAATTTTGCAACAACACATATCGAGAAAACGTCATTAACTGGTAGGGAATTGTACATTACATCACGATAATGTTCACCCGCATGTCACTACTTCTGTTCAGCAATATCTTAGAAAATGCAATATTAAAATCATGCCACATCCCCCTTACAGTCCAGATCTTGCACCATGTGATATCTGGCTGCTTCTGACGTTGAAGAAGCTCTGTGGCAGAAAATTTAATACAGATTCTGAAGTTATTTCAGCAGTGGAGGGTTCTTTGAAGCAGCTTCCAGAAAAATGCTTCTCCACTTGTTTTGAAAAGTGGGTTGAACGGTGGGACCATTGCATATCATCTGAGGGAAGGTATTTTGAAAAAGAATGATGTATTTTTTGCTATAAATATATTTCTTGATTTTTTATGATTTTACTCTCAGTTTTTATGAAACGCCCTTTGTACAATTAGTGCGAATAGCCTTTGAGCTCAATGTCATCAGTTTAACTGGGCACTTTTATTTTTTCTTTTCAATGTGTGAGGGTCATATGTTTGGGTAATAGACTGCAGCATGCCTAGCAAATCTGGAAGGAGAGGAGAAGGGGATGAAGGAATCAATGCGAACACAATGAGTCATCGTGAGGATGAGGAAGATAATAGGAGAGGGGAGAAAGTGCAAGATGAAATGCTTATTATTTTTCTGTGCTCAGTTTCCCTGTGACATTTGTTCAGTGAGAAGGTGAAACCTTTGTCTCGTACAATACAGTTCTGTTTGAATCGTTTAACGTGCCATTATTGTGTTTTGTGCATTTTATTAAGACGAATGTAGCAATGGCTAGTGTGAAAGGCCACGACCATATAAAGATATGCAATAGTGTGAAAAGTAGCATTTTTGGGTATCGTGCAAATTGAAAGACTTGCAAATGCCAAGTTATGCTGACGTCATGTGTCCTACTACTGGTTTCAAAGTGACAGATGAAAATTGTGACATTTATCTTCAACCAGTGGATGATCCTATTAAGATAGTCGAAAAAATTACTGAAATCTGGATAAAGGTATTCATACGAGTAGTTTCAAATGAACAATTAACGGAAGATTAAGAACTACTACAACGACTGTATATCATTGAGAAATTATTTAACTGTATGGTCGTAAAAGGCTAGATGACTCGCAGAGAATTAGTATGAAATGTAGGAACTTTTCTCTTTGTCATTGCAGCATATAAGTGTAGAGATTTGAACAATTGTAGCTGGGACATAAGGTGTAAAGTTCCACACTGAAAGGTGAACTTCCTGCAGGATCAAAGAACTGTTCGAAAATGTTTATAGGAAATATTGATTTAAAAACAAGCAAAACCCTTCTAAAAACAATGTCACAGAAAATGAAAAGGGATGCAATTTCAATGAGGGATAGTTGTTATGCGCAAGGGCCCTTAACGAGTGGCATTCGATCCAGACCTAAGATACATATATTGTTGAAAGATTCAAGTAGTGGGAGTTTTGAAACAGGCAGTTCTACTGAATAAAAATTTAAACTAGGGCCTTCAAAAGGAGACACTCACAAATGCACATCTCTTCCTCATACAACATTCGCCGTATTTAGAAGAGGGATGTTGTGTTAATAGCTTCATCCATGCTTCAAGATGCAGGAATTGTGACAACAGGCGATAAGGATCTCGTCATTGATAAAAACAAGGTAAAACATTTACCTTAATAGGTTTCAAACTTGAACTTTAAGGCAACAAAGTACTATGACTATATTGACTGGGTCTCAACTGAAATCAGTGAGCCTCCAATAACCAAAACTCTTTTATCAGAAGAAACTGAAGACAACATAATCTCAGGATCCATGTTAGATTAATCATTAGTCTGCTTTCCAAGTGACTTCCAGGCTGTGGAAAGAGCTGTTAAAATTGTGACACAAGCTGCATCAAAGAAATGTGGGAAAGGTGGAAGATATGCCTTCATCTGAGCAAAACTGCAAGCACGAAAAAAAAAAAAAAAAGATGCCAAAATTCATTTTGAAGAAGGAATTTGTAGCATAAAAAGATATTCATTCTGAATTTAACATTCCGTCGGTAACAGGGTGGGTGGAACTCGACTTGCAGCTTGTGGTGAGTTCTGGGTTGTTTTACATTAGTCCTGAATGTAAAACAAGCTAAAAGCTGTATATTTTTAAAGCACATAGCACTAAAATAATATCTAATCAGAGCTTATTTAAACATTTGACTCACTAAACAGGACTCTTCAAGTAAAGGCAACCAAAATAAATTAAATTTAACATTTTAAAAATTTTTGCTAAAAAATCAGCATTCTAGCAAAATTTCAAGACATTTGCAGCAAATCAAGGAATTGTTCTAAAAATCTCAAATGGTAGCACCAAGTTCCAAAAGGTGCAACTGGTGGCAACTTTTCTACACTATCCATTATCGAAAATAAGTTTTTTTTTCCAGCCCATACCTAACAACCACCATTAAGCAATAAAATTTTGGCTTGTTGATAAATAGCTTTTATATTGAACAGCATTGTAAAGTTACCCTTTTTTTATTAGTAGAAAAATAATACAAAAAAAAAAAACTTCTCAGAGATTAAATCAAAACAAACCAGCAAATCAATATTAATAATAATAGTATTAAAATGATATTTTGATTGATATTAAAAAAATAAAATAAATTTATCAGGGGAAGGGGGGGGGCAGACTCAGTCAAAAAACACCAAAGATGCGAATGATTTGAAATGGCTGAATGACATTGATATAGTGGGGGAATATAAGGAGTTCAGTTAAACTTAACAAGAATTTTTATATTATTAAAAATATCTTAAAAGTATTTATCAATAAAAATATTGACAGATTTATAACAATATACAAATTCCAAATGATGATCAGCATTTTTATTGATTAAAATCCAAAATTATTTATTTATATTCACCTAAAAAATTAGGTAACCATAAAGAAATAAATTAAAATTAACATAATAAGCATTAATAATAGTAGTGAAAATAATATTTAATATTATTTTATAAAACTTACTTTCATTAAAATATAAAATAAAAACTTGAAAATTAAGATGATACTTGGTGCAGTACGATATTGACAGATAAAATAATTTTATAAGCACCAGAACTTTTAAACTATACGCAGAGTAATTTTAGTAGCATTCAGCATACCATCATCAATGAACATTGTTTTATCTGACTATAAAATTAAAACCTACTAACAATACAATGTAATTTCACACAAAATTACACATATAACAATATTCAATAAGTGCAATTTTTAAACTAACTATGGTAATGCTCATAGGGAACTTTTTTCATTATTTTACATGGATACATTATCTTAATGGAAAGAAGAATTATCTCTCTGTTCTATAAAATAGTAGCTAACACCGCTGCTGCAGCAATTGAATTTAGTGTGACTTTTTCACTTTCTTGGCTTATCCTGCAAAATCTATCGAATATAAAAACATGAAAACTGGTAGTTTTATAGAGAAATGTATGATAAATATGTTGAAGCAAACAGTTTAAATTGAAGAAATATTTTAAGCACTATTTAATGTTGAAATTGGTCAAGATAGTTTAGTTAATTAAGTTTTATAGAATCAAAAACTATGCATAGCAATTTAATTACCTTTGGCATACATATGCTTGACTAGATTACAGTAAACAGATCATTTTTGTTAATTTGTCGAATTTCTTTTGTACGTTTTTTTTTTCCAATATTTTAATTTAAAGTTTGAAATAGCTGTTTTTATATGCTGTTGCCAGATTTTGAAAAGCCTGAATAATAATATATTCAAACAATTTTGAATTGAAAAATATATTTACATTTGAATATCAAAAAAAGAAAAAAACTTTAAAATAATTAAATTACTATGTGCAAAAAGCATTAAATAGTGAAAATTAGGTCATGTTTAAATCAATATATTTAAAACAATTTTCTTATAAAGTTTATATAGACAGCTTTTTTTCCTATAATATGTACGTTATAAAAGATTTGGAGTATAAATATAGTGGCATTTTTTAGTTAACCATTTTACACAAGCTGATTTTCAAATATGCAATTGATCTTACTTACTCAATCATGAATCACTGAATCACTGTCAGCTGTCTCAAGAGTGGTGGAAACTGAAAAATCTCCCAGTCAAAGGGAAATGAATAACAGCCTGATTACAGGAGATTGCCACTGGTTGTGATAATAATATTTAATCTTCTGTAATCGAGTAATCTTTCTAAAAGTGAAAGTAAATTCCCATGACAATAAATAATTTTTTTTATTAAAAGATTAACACTTGGTCAATAGACATTTATTTTCTTTAATCCATGTATTTATTTTATTCTATTGAAATAATTATAAAAGGTAAGCGGGATATGTTCTACTATGATGTTTATATATGATACTAGTGTAAATGCCCATCCTAGAATGGTGGGTAGAAATCATGGTTTTCACTTAAAATTTTAAATAATTGATAAAAATATTCATATACTATTCATCGATAATAAGGCATACTGGCATGAAAAGTTAAGTTGGGGGCCTCTGGGATTTTAACAACAAATTTGTAATCTGATGTAAATAAGATGAGGGTAAACTGCAAACGTATCTTAATTAGTAAAAGGAAACAGATATATATTGAATGCAATAACAAATAGTTTTTACTGACTGACTTGTACTCTAAAAAATATAAACATGTTTACATACTATTCATTGACAATAAGGAAAACTTACTTGAAACGTTAAGTTCAGATCCTCTGGAGTTTTAACAAAAATTTTTTTAATCTTGTGTAAATAAGAAATTACAGATCTTTCTTAGTTAGTAAAATGAAACAGACATAGTTCTCATATAAGTACAGATGTCACAGATGCACCAGGGTATCTTTTTGGTGTCAAAATGACGATTTTATGACTGGGCAACCCGGTGATTTTGGCGAGATTTTACTTTGTATAGCAACATGGTAGAACAGATTGTGTGTGTTTTATACTAAATTAAACATTGTGTGTTTTATAATAAATTAAGCACTGTGTGATAAAATAATTTGTGCATGTTTATAATAAAGTTGTGTGTTACAGTAAAATAAACTGTTCCAAAATAAAATGAAAACTAACATGCTGTTTTCGCGAGTTAGGTCTAACAGGTACCTGAAAACGTGGTTTTCTCGTCAAAATGGCACAAAACAAAAATCTTGCCAACCCTGGTTGGTGCATCTGTAATATCTGTTCCCTAATTTGCATTTTATTATGAAGTCTTAAACTTGCTATGATATATTAGGCAGAAACAAGCGCTGAACTATTTATACTGTTTTAAGTGCAAACGTGTTAATGTTCCGTAATCGTTTCAAGCTTTTTTTTTTAACCATAACACTACTCTTAAATCCTCTACTTTTCTGAATTTTTTATTAAAAAATTAATTCATTTTACATATAATTTAGTTTAAAAAAAAACAATTGCTAATATGTAATCAGGGTATACAATCAAGATGAAGTAATCAATAAAGGCTCTAACTTCCGTAATCGTTTCAAGCTTTTTTAAACCATAACACTTCTCTTAATAATTTTATTTGTCCTGAAATCTTCTACTTTTTAAAAAAGCAATCGCTAACATGTAATCAGTGTATACAATCAAGATGAAGTAAAAATAAAGGCTCCAATTCAAATTTTTATAATTAACAATTGAAAAACCAGGGAAAATTACGTTATGTTGGCATAATCATATAAATTTTTTTTTAGTTTTATCAATATAAAATACATTTTAAGCTAAGCATAATGTGATTTTCAACGGCGCAAACTTTTCACACAGACAACATATACGTACTTTTATGCTTAATCACCATGAATTCAAATAAGAATATATTTTCTATTTAATTGTAATGAAACAAAAATGGTATCAATAAAGTTATAATGCATACAGATAAAATATACCCAACAGACGCTATTCTTGTGATGTCACAGTAAATATGAATTTTTATTCACTTATAAAAACAAAGTCACACATGCAGAAATATTTTTACAGAAATTTAACCTGCAAATTAAAAGTTACGTCCAAAAAGCCATGTGTTTGAATATATATATATTTCTCTTTTCTCTGCAACAATGGAAGTAATCCATTGTTTCTTACTCATGGTTTGGATAAGTTTGTACCGGAATCAACACACTGTGCTTTATTATATTTAGATGATATTTTTTATTATTATATGTGATGTGTTGTGTTGTTGTTGCCAAAATAAAATATTTGTTTTTGTATTTAAAGCAGTAATATATATTATGAAGTAATTATCAGAAACTTTAACGAACATGTTACAAAATAAAACAATGTTATAAGCACCAGAACAGAACAAATTAGCATGTTTTTAAAGCCTGTGGGGTCTGGACAAGGGTTGGGAAGCATAACTTGTAGTAGGGGACAGAGCCTTCTAATTTAGTAAAAAAAAGAATCTTTAATTAAATTTTAATATCATTGTAAACATTAGCATCACTGCACAGCTGCTTTAATTTGTTAACTTCTAAAAATTCCCTTATATTTTTTTGCTTCCTTGAAAATTTTAGATTCCCTACTTCTTATATACTTGAGAAGTGCATTTAATAATACACCAGTGAATGATGATCTTGAATATTAAGAGTAATGATATTGATAGTGATACAAGAACCAGAACTTTTACAGTATCATATATATATATATATATATATGTTTATAGATTTTATATATATATATAATATATATATACTAAAGAATCAAAGTCTATTACAAACAGAAAAAAAAAATTACATTTGAGTGTCATGCTACTTTTCCCAAACACAACTTTTTTTTTTTGTTTTTTTACAAGAACACAGATGGTGACATTTAACGTAGATGGTGACATAGATATTTCGCACAGATGTTGATAAAAAATTATCACGTACTGCACAGTTTTAACACTAAATAATGGAAGGCAGAAATAAATATATCCTAAATAAACAGAATAAATAAAGAAAAAGCATGCATCAAACATAGATTAGAACACACTTCTTAACACTTTCAGAATACTATAGTGAAACTTCACCATTTAATAAGGTGAAAGAAGATATCTTAAATAAAAAATTTAGAAAATGCATAACATATTTGAAAACCGAATTTCAGCAATTACCATCCATAGTCAGATAAGTACTCATATCTTTTTGTGCATCCCAGTATATGGTAAATATATTTGTATGTATATATATATATATATATATATATATATGTACTGCATAATTCAGTTCTGCTAGAAAATGCACAACCCTGTTGAAAAATCACGTTCAGCATTTTCTACCAATAAGCAGAAAAGAATGGATATTTTTTTTTGTACAACCCTGTACGTTATCTATAGATTTTTTATATACATCACATAATTAAGCTAAAATTTAATGGAAGTAAAAAAAATGCATAACACAACTAAAAACAGACTTACAGCAATTACCATTCATAGATAGCAATGTATCCATCCAGTTCATTGCACAGCTCTGTATATGAATTTATCTTTATTCTACAAACACTATTCATTGTACTAAATTCTGCTGGAAAATGCAATACAAGATCAAAAACTGCCATTAAGCAATTCACACCCACAGAGAGTAATGCTTTCAAATTGTTTTGTGTAGCTCTTTATATGATATATAGAATATATACACACCCTGCAATATGCAGAAATTTAGTTAAATTTATAAACTTAAACTAAAGTTGAAAACATATTTCCAGTAATTATCGCTTATAGACAGCACTGTAACCAAGTTATTTTGTGTGTCCCTGTAAATGAATGATAAATGCTATGTACTCTATATTCAACAATAAAATTTTTGTAATGCACCTCAGTAATATATATAAATTTCATTATGTTTGAAATAGTGAAACATCATTAAAATATGCTGCAAATATTTTTTTCACAGATTATTATGTAATTGAATTCTTTTCTGTAATCCTGTAAATGAACGATAAATGCTTTGCAATCCATATTCTACAGAAAACATATTTTACTGAAGCTCATAAATGCATATAAATTTCATTGTATTTGAAATAGCATAACATCATTAAAATACACTGCAAATAAAATTTTCCCATAGACCGTAGTACAGGAATTATTTTGAGTGTCTCTGTAAATGAACTATAAATGCTACATACTTAGTTTTCATTAGGGAACATGCCATGATAAATCTCAATAACATATATCAATAATGTAGAAATCAAAGTATATTTACAAGAGTTAGAGTGCAGACAGATGAACCAAATTCTTAAACACTTTTCAACCATGTTGGAAAGTTTTAAAAAGCTAGAGAGCACTTTTTAGTCAATGGCTGTCCCATTCCAGCACTTACCCCCCTCTCCCTACATAATGCTATTAATCTTCATTACTATTTATATACTATTATTGATTATATATGTAAAGAATTATCCGGGGACGACTTGGGAGAAATAAGTTGGTGACACATAAATAAGTTTGACTCGGGACCTCTCTTGCAGATCTAACTCGTTTATTGAAGCATTTCTTCGTACAGACATCTTTGCGCGTTCAGTCGGAGGTCCCGCGAGCCATTTACGTTGAATTTAGTTAGAAAAAATGTTTTGGGATTTTAAATTTTAATTTTGCATTTTAAAAAGGGTTTATTTATATCCTTTCATATATATTGGGAGTAAAATGTAATACATATCTTTCTACAATAATAAATAAAAAGGAAGAGTTTTATATTCAGAATATCACACAGACAACTTTAAGATTATATGCTTTATATGCTGAGAGCAATAAAATATTACAAAATTAAATTTTTTTCAGGTTTAATAATTAATAGAGTTTTAAAATAAAACACCAATGTTTAAAAATTTGTTGGTAGAGTTCCTATTAATAAGAAAAAAGAGAACAAAACAACAAAAGAAAAATAATTAATAAAATTTACAACTCTTGTTAAAAGTTTGTTTGATATCTTTGTTATTTGCCAATGCATTTTTACTGGTTAGATACTATTTATAAGCTCCATTTATAAAAGTTATAGCTTACACACAAATCGGGAACAAAAGACAGAATGTCTAACATATATAATAGAATTAACCATTTTACATAGCACACACAAAGTAAGTTTCATAGTAAGGAAATAAATGGCGAACAATTGCTCAATAAAATGAATTACATACTAAAACATTATTTACAATGGGGAAATTGCACGTTTTTCAATTTAACTTGCATCTGATAGAGTGTAAAAATACGAACATTTTGATACCATTTTTACATATATTTGAAACTTGTATAAGTCATTAAATTAACTTTTAAAACGCAGTTTTTGCCGTGGCGGGAAAAAGGCACGTCACGTGACGAAGCCTGTTCTGACGTCACTACACATGTAAACAAACCCTCGCTGTATTTCTCCCTGTTATTTCCAATGGAGGCGGCTTGCTTTACGCTGGACGATTTCTTTCTTTTCTTAAAAATGATTAGTATAACAAATTAAAAGTATTGTAAATTGCTGTAATGAATAAGTAATACTGCGAATTCCAGGTGATATTTTTATTCCATTGCGTTTCTAAGAATTTTCATTTCCAGATCTCGATGTAGAAATAAAGTTTCGGTACAAGTTAATACTCGTACTACAATATTGTATTTTATAGAATAAGATATATATATATATATATATATGTGTGTGTGTGTGTGTGTGTGTATTGCACAATATAAAATAAACTGGTACAAATAGGATTTATTTCATTAGGGAGGGTGGAGTCAACTTATAAAAGGGTTTTTGTATTTATATTTTATACTTAAATTATGAATTTTGCTTGGTTCCACTATATGTTTTATCTCTTTAATTGTTAAATAAACTGTTTTGAATCTTTGAAAAACAGCTAAAGTTATTAGAAAGAGCGAAATGTGCTAAGATAGCTTTAAGACAGGCTTACAGAATTTTTATATAAATATACACGAGAAAAGTTTAATAATTTTTCAAAAAATATTTACAGGGTCCTAGCCAGACTTTTCTCACAGGCTTCTTTTTTGTGAAATTGTGAAAAGTATTTCATATTTGTGAAAAAACTAAATATAATTTTGTGATTTTGAAATAACTGTTGGAATCAGTTTCTTGTTTATGAATTTTTGACAAGATTCTTTATATATGTAAAAGCTACATAAATAGATTCTTTGACGGCTTCAGTTGTTTTGTGTCAGGTCAGCTTTTTCTTTTAAATAATTAAATTTGTAAAAGGTTTAGTTTGGAGATGGAAAAAAATTGTGAAAGGCCTATTTGTAAGACAAATTTTTTTTTTGAAGGGTCTTGTTTTAAGGTGGAATGTATTGTGAAGGTTCCTGTTTTAATATGAAAATTTTTGTGAAGGGTCCTTTAAAGGACTCAATTTCTTCCTAAACAGATCTCTGGACTACACTACACACAGGCAAAATAATCAAGTAATTATTTTAAATACTGTCAGTTTTGTGAAATTTTCAGAATGTGGGATTGAAGGTTTTATGCTTTATAAAACTTTGCAGATTAGAGATGATGTTTAGTTTAAAAATTATCTGTTTTAGTTTTGTTATAAATGAACAATATTTCTACGGAAAATAAAAAGGCCAAAAGAGAAATATTATGCAGAAATATAATAATTCTAAATGCATTTGAAGCAATGTTATGTATATTTATTAACATTTTAACCCTCTAAGCGTTTTGCCCGTATTTTTCCGTTTCCCAAAAACAAATTAAATCGTATCTATATAAAAATATTTTTAACAAAATTGTATTTTAAGATATATGTAAAATAAAGAGATATGAAACATAATTTTAGAAACAAACGGGGAAAGAAAATTTAAATTATTTTAAGTTTTACAAATATTTTAATGAGAATGCAGGAAAGCCCTCAAGACGCTCAGAGGGTTAAACATTAAAAGAATAGTAGTATGTTTGAATTTTCGTTCATGATCTATAAATGTTTTCTTTATTCTTTGGTTCTACGTTAAATTTTTGTTGCTAAATTAATGTATAATCCATACCTTCCAAATAATTAAAAAAATTAATCATGCAAATTCATACCTTACCTGTGAATTGAATTAAAAAACCATTGTGATATTATAGCATAATATACCCTCAACATAATGCCCTGTCCTTATGATACTAATGCATTGTTCAAACAAAGAATAAACCTTGAATGATAATATATCTTGATTTCTTTGTATGTCACTATAAAAAGTTTACGTGTAATGAGATGGCTGTTTTCAAAAGTAAAAAGAGTGGGCTTTACTTCAACAACATATTCAAATTCTCAGCACATCTCGCTCTGTTTTAAAAAAGCTTTGTGCAGTATAATGCTTATTTTCAAAATTAAGATACTGCTTTCTTCAACAAGATTTTCAAATATTTTTATTATTTTTATTCTTTACGAAAGTTAGAACATTGAGGAAAATAAAGATATAAAATTTTTAGAACCTGATAAATCTAAAAATAGGACATTCTGAGAAACTATATTTCAAACAAACAAAAAGTACTGCCTCCATTCAAAATTATACGTAAGCAAATAATAATAAAACGATAATTAAATTATTTTTACACTTTTCTATATTAATTGAATTACGATTATACGTTGAGAAATCAATTTAGCAATCCTAAAAAAAATAGTTTAAATAATGCTTTTTTTTTTCTTTCATCTTTCCATACCTTAAAACAGAAAAAAGCAAAGATTATACATTTATTTTAATATATTTATTAGCTTTCATTTTCTACCAAGCGTAAAAAACAAAGCGGTGAATTTTCCCACTAAGCTTCGGTGGCCACGCCAAATTATAGTATTATATTGGACATTTTTTGAAAAATCACGAATTCCAATCATAAAAGGAGGCGTGATTATCAAAATAAACATTGGATGCTTATAAAAGATGTGTATTTAAAAAATATATTTAATTTAATACTTATTTTAAGTAAGAACATAAAAAGTGAAAATAAAAGACAATAGTGATAAATTTACTCACGTATGTTGCAGTAATTTTTTTTTCTGAAGAGTGAATACACAATTATTATTGTCAGTATTTAATTAAAGTTTTTATTCAATAAATCAGTATTAAATAAAGCATTTTTTTTTTCTGCATTGTTGCTCAAAATTTCGTTTTCCCATAATTAATTTGAGTAAATTTTTTTCCCGTAATATAACCTGCATAACACGAAATTGTATTCATATTAAAACGAATTATTAAGCATTAAAATGAATTAAGAAAATAATGCATTTCAAGAACTATATAAATGCGATTTTACTTACGATTTCTTTTGTAATAAAAAAGTATCATTCTGATTTCGTTTAAATAAATCAGAGTAAGTGAACAATATACGTGCCTTTCAGCTTTAGCTTCCTGTATTTTTACCCACATGAAATGCAGTTTTTCTGTCCTAAAAGCAAATTTGAATTAAAAAAATAAAAAACTATTTCCGAAAGACATAATTTTGCATTTTTCGAATCCGACCAACTTCAACGCTTTTCTAAATGAAAATTAATGCAAATGTATAAATTGATAGTGCATTATATTTAGATATGATAAAATAATCTAATTTTTGTTTTTGTTTTTGTGTAAACGAGTCTTTAAAAGATGTTTATAGTTCATAGAAAGCAATATAAAACAGCTTGTGAGCACTCGGCTCTAAGCAGAATTCCCCGTTTCATGCGTAGTGACGTCAAACCA
This sequence comes from Maratus michaelseni, assembly GCA_963931845.1. Taxonomy (NCBI): domain Eukaryota; kingdom Metazoa; phylum Arthropoda; class Arachnida; order Araneae; family Salticidae; genus Maratus; species Maratus michaelseni. The sequence continues at coordinate 150,289,541 of OZ007592.1, forward strand.
ATCCCGTTGCGTTTTCCAATCACGTGGTTTTGTTTTGCTTTTATCGAAGTTTAAAACTCCAATAACTACATAGTTTAAATTATTTTTGCGATTCCAAGTTAAGTTTTGAGGTATGTAAAGTTGTCTTCATCAATTAAACATAAAATAATGCATAATCTAAAGTGAGTGCAACTTCCCCATTATGATACACTTATTTTACAGTTCCTGAAATGCATAATACATACATATTTCTTTTCAAATAAAACAACTACAAAACAGTTTATGGTAAATGGGTTATACAATAGAAATCATTACCAAAAGATTGTAGTTAATGAATAAGATACCACGCTTGCTACTCAGCCATCATTAATGATAAAGTTCTTCACCAGTATGTATTATCATGTGACTTCCTAAACTATGTCTAGCTAAAAAGCGATTACCACACACACGACAACAGTACTTTCTGTTAACATCATGTACAGAAACATGTCTTTTGAAAGGAGTTGATTCATCTGAGGCATATGGGCAATGGGAGCAATTAAACTTAAATCTTGGAAGTTCATTTTTATGATGCCATATTCGATGTTTCAATAAAGTTGTCTCTGTTGAAAACCACTTTTGACAAGTCCTGCACACGATTCGACGATTTGTTTCATAACCTAAAATATATTAATAATTGTAAGGGAAAAAAAATAAGACTTTAAAATTTGAGCTCATAGAGAAAATTAATGATAAAACCATGAAACATAAAACCCTTAAAATAAAAAATAATAGTAAATTAGGGATTCACTGAATATTCAGTATTCGTCCATACTACCAAACACCCAGTTAGGCTGAATATATAAATATTTGGCCAGACCGAATACTCAAAAAACAATTAAAAAAATATTTTAACAATCTTATACAACTTCTACTTTTAACTGTCAATTAATAAAGATGATAATTCAGAAATATAATCATATTTAAATAAAAGAGAATGCTTTTTCATTATTTATTTGCAGTTTGAAAAGTGACATTTAAGAAAATTAACCATTAATGACGACCTTCATTGAAATCAATGATTTACAAATGAAAGTTTCTGAATATTGTACAGTAATAATTGTATGGTAATCTAAACAAAATGGAACAAACTTTTAGGAGTAATAATAGGCATCAGGACAGATAATTTTTGTATAGGAAATCACGATCGCAATCCACTTATTCAATCAAAAATACAGTGTATCCCACTCAAGGCTGAACTTGGATTTTCATTTGTTAATAATGAAGATATTGTAAAGATTTTTCAATAGAATTACTTTGATTTCTGTGAAATATGATAACATGGCGAGAAGTGCTGGAAATTGCCACCATTCATATCTAAACAACACTGAACTAGGCATTCTATTATGCAGAATGTAGTTGACAATACATATACTGTGTCACTGACCAAAATTCAGTCACTTCCAATGATGACATCACATTTTATACAAAGCAAAATTAATATGATGAAAATCTCATGGAAATATCTTCAATTATTGTTAAAGTTGTGAACGAAAATTGGGTTCAGCTAGTAAAGAAACACCCTGTATTTTTGATGGAACAATGGGATTGCGATGCTGGTTGCCTGTACAAAAAATGTTTGTCTTGACCACATACATTGTCTGCCCTGAAAATTTATTAAAATATATTAGGAACACTCTGTAAGGTTACAACCTCTGAAAATGATCACCCTCTCCAAACATTGCTCTCTGCTACTTCCTTGCTAAATCAAAATATTGAAAAATGTTCTTGCTCAATTGCCATCATTTGAATAGATTGCATTATTTAATTTTTTACTTTAGACCCTTCTTGACATAACACTATATGAGGACACTATATGATTGAAAAATTTTCCTTCTAGTTCTTCAAAAATGCTCTCTGATTTAAAAATATTTGTTTTAAAATACAAGAACATTTTATTCATATATTTTAATTCACAGAAGAAGCCATGAAGTTTAAAGTTTTATTAATTAAATAAAAAAAGTTTTCATGTCTTCTTCTTAAATAACTCGAAACATAGATTTTTTTTTTTCAGGATACAGTTTACTTGCAAAAAGGTCTTGTTCATCAGAATGGAAGCACTCGCGTTAAGTATTATGTAAAATTGTATTAAAATTTAACACTTTAATACCGTTAAACTCTGAAATATAGGAGTAGTCGGTCAGCTGAATATTCACTATTGGGCCAAATAGTTACTATTCAGCAAGATGAATGTTTGGTAATCAGCCTAAGGCAGGCCGCACACTGAGATGATACAAGCAACATGTCTCAGGAGAAGAAATGGGTTAAAACAAAGAAAAAAAACCTGATTCAAACCTGTTTCTTCTCCTCACGCGCGAAACATGTCACTTGTGTTGTCGCGGTGTGTGGCTTGCCTGATAGTTACTGTTTGGATGGGTGAATATTCAATATTTGGTTTGCCTGTGTGCTGAATATTCATTATTCAGCCAAAATCAATGTTCAGTGCATCCCTATGGTAAATACCAAAAAAATTCAAAGCAACAAAAAACTATACATAAAGTTAAAATTTTCATAATTCTTTAAAATTAAAAAATACATAGCATGATAAATAATAATCCTCACTAAGGAGGGAAAAAAAGAAAAATATATTATGTAATGAAAATAAAACCCCTTTAAATTTTGTAGGCCATTCCAAGCAAAATGTTATTATATTTATTACTAATAAATCCTTTTAAAATACTGTAAACACAATTTAAAAAATAGCAATCATAAATACATTAATATGTTAAAGACTTCCAGTTTTAGATATTAACTGATAAAAATTAAAAATAAACATTTAAATTAAATTTTAAATATTGCATTATGTTTGAAACATTTTGAAAGAAATGAAATAAAACATATTAAAAAAAAGAGGTGGTGTCTAAATAAAATAAAAAGATACAGGTATAGAATTTAATAAATACTTTCTTACCATTTATAACATCTTTGTAATTTTCAGATATTTGAGGATAAGTAATTAAGAGCATAGGATTTTGAAGGATAAAACCTGAGCAATTCTGATTTTCTAAAGAAAATCATTAATAATACATTGCATAGGTAGTGCAATTAATATATAAAACATGTACTTTTTTTTAATTAAAAAAATCACAATAATCCAGCTAAATAAAAACAAGTAATATAATTTTTTTTTTTTTTTTAAAGTCAATTCCTACTTTTTAATCATAAATATATAAAATAAACCCGTGCAGCATTAATGTCCCACGTTATCTTTATTGAACATTATTTTATAATCATCGTTGCGGTATTTTATTTTTTGTTGGCATCACTAATTTGAGATAAATCTTTCATTTCATTTATGAAAACAATGGGAGAATTTTTTTTCTCCCATATAAAAATTAAAATTAATTAATTAAATTTAATTAATGAATTAATATTTGAAAAAACTGTATTAACATCAATTGTCATCCAGTACAAGTTTAAAAAAAATTATTTGAACTTGAATGGATGAATAGAAAATATTTTATTAACGATTGAAAATTCCAACAAAATATATATAGAGAGAGTGTGAGCTAGTAGTAGGAATTTAAAAATCCATTATAGAATATAATATTGAATTGAAAGTTCACATTATTTTTATTACATTCTATTTTAAATAACTTACAGAATGAGGAAAATTAATAATTTTAAAGGATATATGGGGAGAACTCTAACATCTCATGAATTTCTTAAATAGATTTTTTGTACATTTATATCTCGGTAAAAATAACTACAGAAACAGTATTTCAAGGAAAAAAATCATTAAATTACTGGAAGAAAAGTAACAGAAAAACAAAAGACACACAAGCAAAAGTATGCTTTGATAATTCATGATATAAAATTAACCATTAATGCATAATCAAAATTTTAAGAGAGGGCAAAAAAAACCTATAAAAGTCCACATAAATTTAAGTTTTAAAAATTACATTTAAAGAAATGGCATAAAGAATGCACTATTTTAATCTTTCATTGTTAAAATCTATTTTCATTATTATATATATATATATATATATATATATATATATATATATATACACACACACATCCCGCAGTGCATGTCATTAGCTATACTGCCTGTCTTCAGTTGGCTTTCTAAGTTGTTATTTATTCATGGTTTTGATTTTTCATATTTTAATTTGTTGTGGATTCAGTTAATTGTTTATCGTAATTGAATATCATAAAGAATTCATTATATATATATATATATAATATTATATTTATATATATATATATAAATATATATAATTATATATATTTATATATATATAAATATAATTAAAATGAAATTACATGTGTAAATATATATATATATATCTACAACATAAAATCCTAACTATAATAGCCCCCTTGAAAATACCCTCCCCTATAGGTGCAGATTCCTAAAATTTGGAAGGAGCCAGTGGCTCCTAAACCCAAAAAATCCAGTGGCCACAATTGTGAAACAAACGCATAAAAACAATAGTGTTTATATGCAGTAAAAAACTAAGCAAAAAACTCAGGAATTCAAAGTGTAAAGTAATTTATTTAATATACGCACATGTACAACAAAATTTGACTGTTAAGTGTAATATAAATCTTAAATCATGTATAGTCAGTAGATAAAGTTGGGCAAGATACGGTTTAAAAAAAAATTGTTCAAAACTAAGCAATCATGATTGCAGGGAATATTAGAAAAAAAATATTTCTTATTTTGATTTTGCCATACAAAAGTACATATAAAAGAAAATCTGAATGTGTGAGATTATTTTGCACTATAAAAATCAAAACACACTTGAAGCATTTGTTTTTCAATATATATTTTTTTAAATCACAGACTATGTAAAATTATCCGACTCAAACTGTTACGAATAGCATTGCTATTCGAGTATATTTAATAGTTTGCTATGTTAAACAGATCATTCTGAAATGATATTAAAAAGATACTAATAAAGTTTGTTGTGTTTTGGTCTTAATTTAAAAAAAAAAAAAATCGAAATTTCACGATGGTGACTGGAAATACCAGAAATTGGTCACTTTTAAATCACATGGCGACTTAAACACCAAAAGTTAGTGGCCACAGCAAAAAATTTAGTCGCCACGTGGCGACTGGCGACCATGAATCTGCACCTATACCCTCCCCCCACCCATTTTTAAGTAATTTTGATTTTCTTTTCCATTACCCAATATGAGCGCCCCCCCCCCCCCCCCCCCCCCCCGGCCCCAATAGCCGGCACATATTCAAGCTCATGCTATTGGTCATGATATATCAAGCTTTAATATATTGCAATAGGTATGGACCAACAGCAGCAGCTGAGCAAGAAATGGGCAATGTTATTCATCTCTAAAACAAACAGTAGATTTGGCAGTTTGCCATGGAAACAAGTGAAGTTATTGGGATATTCTTTATTTGTAGATAATCAGGGAAAGAGAGATAATTAGCAGAAGTAGATATTGTGATTCGATTGCAACAGGCCAGAGTGCATAAATACATGAATTGGACGAACGAAGAATTGAATATATTGGTAAGAGATATTCGGTGCTATTTTTCATGGTTTGAAATCACAGTGTGAGCAAAACAATATTGTTATTGAGATATATCAGTAGAGTCAGAGCTTTGATACCATTATAGCGATATTTAAAAAGTATCAATATATTGATAAATAATTCAGCCCTACTGGCCAATTAGAAATTAAAAGAAAAGGAAATGTGATTGTATACTTTAGACTCAGATTTAAAAAAAGAAAAAAAGGAAAATAAATAAAATGAGATAAAAGCTCATCCGAATTTGATGGAAAAATACTTAAAATGGAAATGCTAGGCATTGGTGAGAAACAAAACTAAACATTTTTTGGTACAATTGTAGTTGTAACGCATATAAAAGTTTTAAAATAAACATCTCATGAAAATCAGCCCTAGTGCATCTTTTAAATCAAAAACTAGTACAAGACCAGGTAGTACTTTCAGAAAAACATAGTAGTTGCAGAGAGTAGTTATCCTAGCAAGGTTTAAAAACATGTTCAGCATAAAAACATATAAATAAATTCATATTCTATATCATAAAAAACTTATTACTTTTTATCCTTGCCGGGATAACTACTCTTTGGTACTACCACTTGATAATAAGAAAATATAATTAAATTCTCTCAAAACTATAGTTGTGTTCTTTAATCATTATATGGAGAAAAAGGCAATTTACTTCCATACACTTAAACAAGGCTATCTGTATAATGCTCTTCATAAACATTTTAGAATATAGGAATATTACCAAAATTTGTAAACAGGCAGATAGGAAAAAGAAACAAAAAAATAAAAGAAAACTGTATTAGACATACACCGCTAAAATCAAATAAACACTATTTATTAAAGATTATGAGAGACATGTAAGCATCTTTTTTCACAGGTTACATTTAATTTTATTGAACAGAATTTTTTTTCTACATGGAGACAAAACTACAAGTTCGGTAAAAAGTAAAAATGTACTATAATCACAATGTATTAAAAAACTCAGACAACAAAACAGATAATACAAAATTTTCACAATTGTTAGCATAAAAAGTCCCCCCCCCTCTTTTTGCATACATGAAAGATATAATACAAGACAAAGGTGCACTAAAATTATTTTCATATATGTTACATTTAAAAGAAGAATGTTACAGGACAAAAAATTGTATTTTTGAACATATTCAAATAACTTATAATACATCACATCATTATTTGGAAGACCTTTATAGCTATTATTTGATTAAATTAGTGCTGGGTGCAGATTTTGTTGGTTTGGTCATTGACCATACAAATTAATATTCCATGCAGAAGAACCTTACTTCTGAAGATAATTTCAGAGCATGACAGTTGCATTTGCAAAAACTTTATGGAACAGCATCTTTATACAAAATATAGTAATAAAAAAAAGCTGAATGAAAAAAAAATTTTTTTTTCATAATAAATATCATATATATATATATATATATTTATTAAAGTCACAATTTCAGTATGTGACCATAAGATGAATAAAACAAAATCAATGCCTTGTTTTCTTTATAGGAGCATAAAACAAATGGCTGGCTTTGATCCATTTAATATCTTATTGGTAAATATGATCAATAATTAATCACAACCTTCTACAGTATTACAGAATGGAAAAAACTTTTAATTTTACAGCATAAATAATAATAAAAAAAAAACATGTATAGTATAATAACGCAAAAGTTTTCAGCCTTTGCTAAAATTTGAGTTGTGACTTTTATTACAGGAATAATCTAACATTTAATTATACCTTCTTTCACCTGTATGAATAAGCATATGAGTTCCTAAACTACTCATAGCTAGAAACCTATTACCACATACAGAACAAAAATATATTCTTTGTGTATCATGAACAGATTTATGTTTCTTAAATGGAGTAGAATCATTTGATGCATACGGACATTCAGGACAATTATACTTAAAACTTGGAAGTTCATCTTTATGGTGCCATATTCTATGTTTAAGAAAAGTTGTCCCAGTAGAAAACCATTTTTTGCAAGTCTTGCAGACTATTCCGTGATCTAATCCATGGGAGTAACCTAAAAGATACAGTAACGAGCATGTAAAAAAGACAAAAAGATATGTTTACAATATGACTTAAGATACTGCCGAGAAAAGAAACAGCAATATTTAATGAGAATATGTTATAATAAATTATTTTATCTAAGAACTTCCTCTATTAATGAATGACTTAGTTTCCGTTTTATTAAATCAAGCACAAATATTTGTAAAGAAGCCTATCATCTTGTTTTACTTTCAGAGACAGTGGCAAAGAAATTCAATTGTGTAGGTGTTTAATAAAAAGTGCACCCATAGTAGCAAATCAATAATAGTTATATTAGAGTCTAATATTGCATTCATCAGAAATGTAGTAGTTAACTTTTTGATATTTCCTTATTATCAATACCTTGTGAAATATCGACAAGATATAATGTCATTCAAACAGCTGACAGCCATAACCTATATGTAATGAATACCATAACAAAACTGCTGGCAGCCCTTGTAACCCATAATTATATATAACAAATATTTATATAAAATAAATTTCAAATATCATTAAAAAACTTATAAGACAAAACAACTAATATGTAAATATTAATTAAAAAAAATTCACAATTTTTCAGCTGTTTTTTTTTTTTTAATACAAAAGAGACAATGCAAAACAAAGATATAATAAGAAAGCAGCAAAGTTACTTTTCATATACTTCTCTCCTAATAGAAGAATGACACAGCTCAAAAAATTGCATTTTCAAATATATTCAGATGATTTATATGTATGACATCTCTATACTAAAGATCTACAAGACTAATTAGACAGTTTAATGAAATAACAGCTATAAAGCTTTACTTTATAAAAATAGTAGTAAGTGCCAATTTTGTTGTTTTGGTTATTGATCATACAAATTACTATTTTATGCAGAAGAGCAGTTTGGAAGATAACTTTGTGAGCACAACAGTTGTTTTTGTTAAAACTTTGTGGAAAAACATTTTATACAAAATATGGTGATAAGAAACATAAAAACAATAGCTGTATGAAAGAAAGAAAAAGCTGATAATAAATGTGTTATCAATAAAATTAAAAAAGGCACATTTTTAGTATGTGATCTTAACATATGCAAAACAAAATCAATGTTTTATTTATAGGAGAATAACATCAAGGCCAGGCTTTGATTTTCACCTTATAAATAAAATTTACACCAGTAATTAGTCACATTACAAATAGAAAAAAAAAGTATTAAATTTTACTGCATAAGTTAGTAAAAGAAACATGTACAATAACAAAAAAGTTTTTAGCTTTGTCTCTAAAAATTATTAAAATTTGAGTTGTGATAAGTGTTTGGACAGAAACAATATGTCTACCACTTAATTGTACCTTTTTTCACCTGTATGAATAAGCATGTGAGTTCCTAAACTACTCATAGCTAAAAACCTATTACCACATACAGAACAAAAATAAATTCTTTGTGTATCATGAACAAATCTATGTTTCTTAAATGAAGTATAAGCATTTGATGCATATGGACATTCAGGACAATTATACTTAAAACTTGTAAGTTCATCTTTATGATGCCATATTCTATGTTTAAGAAACGTTGTGCCAGTAGAAAACCATTTTTTGCAAGTCTTGCAGATTATTCCAAGATCTAATCCATGAGAGTAACCTAAAAAATACAGTAATGAACATGTAGAAAACACAAAAGGTTAACATGACTATTGAGAAAAGCAACCAGCCATATTTAAACAAAATATATTATAATTCATTTCATCTAAGAGCTTTTCCTATTAATGAACAACTTATTTTCTGTTATATTAAATGAAACACAGGCATTTGTACAGAAGTCTATAACTGTATTTTATTTTCAGAGACAGCAACAAACAAATTCAATTATATAAATGTTAAGAAAAAACGCACACCCCTAATACCACATGAATAATGGTTATAATAGGGCCTAATAATTCTTCAATACTGCATTCATCAGAAACACAGTAAATTCTGATTAATTGGGACACATCAATTGTAATGAAATTTGTCCCGATAAACTGGTTGACCCAATTATCAGAAGTAAATTTCTAAACATTATTTGTTTTGTTCTTGTCAATTTACCCGAATTAAATGATGTCCCAAATAACCAGAATCTCTTGCACTTCCAATGAAATACCAGTATAGGTTAAAGTTAAATACTTACTCATTGGAAATATTTGCAATAAAGCACTAATATTGCATACATTAACAATATTGGCAAAATGTAAGTAAACATCCCAATGTTGGGGCAATATTTCATGCTAATACTGGCCAAGATATAGCCATTATAAATAATAATGGCCCAATATTATTTTACTACTAGGGATATTTGTTTACTTAACAATGAAATCATATTAAAAAGCATCAATATATTTTATTTCATAGAATACATAACAGGTAGATTGTAGGAGAAAATCTGTTCACCAGTGTGGATAAGCATATGATGGCTTAAACTACCTGATGCTATAAATCTATTGCCACACACAGAACAAAAATATGGTCTTTGAGCATCATGTACACATTTATGCCTCTTATAAGCAGTTGCAACATTTGATGCATATGGACACTCAGTACAATTAAATTTAAAACTTGGAAGTTCATTTTTATGATGCCATATTCTATGCTTTAACAAGGTAGCTCCAGTAGAAAACAATTTATCACAACTTGTACAATGTAACTGACCATCTAAAAGAAATAATAATCATGTTATAAATGATTACATTCAAACAATATATTATAACAAGAAAAGCATTAAACATTTTACTGATTAAAACACATTTTAGAGTGCATAAAATAGTTCTTTTATTTTTATATCACACATATTTACCCATATACCATTTTTTTTCCATCTTTTGTGTTAAAAAATAATCACGACAGAGGCTTTTAAGATAGAGATAAAAATAGGTTTTAGATGATTAAAATGATTTTGCAGCAAGAATATAATAATAGCAAGTTTCACAATGTTAATACAATGCAGCATTTTAATGAAAACCCCTACTGTCAGGTTTCTGACAGTAGAATCTATGTTGTACATATCTAGTTAATTTAATTAATTATATTTAATCATTATTATATATTACTGTATTCAGATATATATTTTCTTTTTCTGTAAACTTCCGTATGTGATTGACAATGGAATTTCCTTGATCCACTCAGATATTTGTGAGATGTTCTTGGGGTCATTGTGAGAGGAACTAATCCGGTTTTGGAACGTGGATACAATGGGCACTGAATTCCTCGCGAACTGGGTTGAGAAGATAATAAAAAGGGGGAATGTTCTAGAGAAGGTGTGGAAAATTGGTGAAGGAAGAACCACAGGCCCTGTTGATCTGAAAAGTGGGGTGAAGTATGTGACACGAGTCTGTCGCTGGTGTGCAGTGAAGTGAGTAGGACCACAGAGCCCAGCATGCAGAGGAGAGTGCAGGATCACAGAGCCCAGCATGCAGAGGAGAGTGTGGGACCACAGAGCCCAGCATGGAAAGGAGAGTGTGGGACCACAGAGTCCAGCGTGCAGAGGAGAGTGCAAGACTGCAGAGCTCAGCGAGTAGACGGGCAGTTCCCAGCGTGTAGGACTAGAGTGTCCTGAGAGAGAGAGAGAGCAGCTGCGTAAACGGGCAGAGTGCAGAGAGAACGTGCATCGGACAGGTGGTCTGGGGGGTGAACTAATTACCGCGTAGACAGAACGGTGTATAAGAGTGGTGCGTAACGAAGCAGCAAAAAATGTGCGATCAGGGAGATTGTCATTAGACAGTCGCATATGGAAAGTGATAAGGACTATCACTGTAACATTTTTTTCATGCTAATTTAATCAATAAATTATTAGTTGCTTATTTAAGTGAAAACTTCTTTTCACAACGTGTCCGGTATCAGTTTAATACCGGTGGTGGCAGCAAATACCATACTACTAAGGTCTCAAAGCTAGGAGAAGTACTACAGTAACTGCAAAAAGGCAACACAACCATAACACCTACTTATATACCAATATATATATATATTTACCAACATTTTGTTCATATTTTAATCATCAATCAATTGATAGGTTATTAAAGAAATCATTTCAATTAAAAAAAAAGAATAAAGAATTTTAAACTAAGTAGAAATAATAAAATAGATCTGTTTATTATTTCAACAAACAATTAGAAAGTAGTTGATAAATAACATGCACATGAAAATTTCTTATTTACTGAATTATAATTTTACGCTATATATTATATTTTAGCACCATAAAAAATGTTATTATAAAAAAATAATTATACAATATCAGGAGTACTCATAATATCTCTAGTATAAATGTAATTAAATAAGATGATAATAATAATTAAAAAAAATCAAAGATGTATAGTCTCTCTAAGATATTATAATTTTAATTGTTATTTGAACAGAACAACTATAAAGCAAAATAATAGTTGATAAAATGCATTTTTTTATTTTCATAATAAGAATGAACATGTGAAAAAAAAATAGCAAAGAAAACTTATATTTAAAGGATAAACAAGTTTCAATATTAAACAGTTTGACACAACAGTATCATTTATGTATAACTAGCTGACCTATCTGACATTGCCCGAGTCCAAGATAAATACACTTTATAGTAATATTTTAAATATTATATATTTAATTATTATTATTATTTAATGATTATATATTTAATATATTTAAATGTTTTGTATTTTAAATAAATACAGAAACCTTAAATACACTTAAAATTGATGTTGAATTCAGACATTTTCTTTGGGGAGGATTTCTGTAACTAAGAGAACTGGTGTGTGTGGGGTGGGGGGGGGAGGGGGGGAGGGGATATCCTTCCTGTGACACCCCCATGAATTCAACACTGCTTTATCATAACTTAGGATTACTGAAAATATATCTCATCTCATTTATGCTAGTCGATTTTTTCAAACAAATCTTACTCTTTTCCATGCACCACAAAAAAAAAAAAAAAAAAAAAAAAAAAAAGTTCCTGACTGTGACGTAACATACTTTGTCATAGTAACAATTTTTAGTAATAAAAGAGGTTACTTAGGAATCCAACACTGAACTTTTCCTCTCTTTCTTTGCTGTGTTTCTGAGAAAAAATTGATGGCCTTACTTTCTTTAATTAATTCATAAAGTATGAAATAGAAATTGGTTGATAAAAAAACAACTTCTCACTTTTGATAAAATAGAGAATTATTTTTAAAAGAATTGCAAAAAATTCAAAAATTGGTGTACAAGTCCAAATAAACTTCAATGAAAAAAGGACAAAATTTAATATATCGGGCAAAAAGATTGAATTTGGATTGCTTTTATGAGTGAGCCAAAAGCACCAGTGAACTTAGAAAATATGTGAATCATTCCGTTTAACATAAAAACAACAACAAATCTAAAATCTGAGCCTCAGGAGCATTAGCTGTCTTCGTCTATTCAGAACTAAATTCACAAACCAGTGTTGATTTTTATAGGCAGTTTCTATATGCATAGATTTCCTTAGCAGCCATCCTCGACTGACAGCCATCCTTCTTTTATTAATATAAATAACAACAACTCACAAAGTAACTAACATTTTTAGTTAAATAAATTTACATTTGTTTTTCAGTGAACATATGGTTTTCTTTATAGGAAATAATTTGGAATTACTATATTTCATACATTACACATAAGTATAACAGCTTTTTTTTTCCAAAATCTTTTCCGGTATTTAATTTTTATTTGGTTCATTTAAATTAAAAAAAAAAAAAAAAAAAGGGTAGCTCAAACTAAGAGAAAAGAAGAAAATCCAACTCAAATGTATTAGAATAAACATACCCACCATATATATCAGGGCACGAAATTTCTGTTGAAAAGGTACTAACCAGACTAAAATTTTTGTTCGCCACTATTTTACATTCATTCAGACAGTAACGTCGGCCACCACACCTGCCCAGAAAATAAACTATTTATGACAAACTGAATTTAAATTGACCATTGTTAAAAGGAGCTGTTTGTTAAATCCAGAATATTTTACATTCATGAAAAATATGAACAATTTTTAAAACGTTAAAAATTCGGGAGAAAGCGAATAATTTTCACTGTGTTTCAAGCAGCTGAGCTTAGGTGGCGAAACCTGATTCACTTTGCGCAGGAGTGAAGAGCGATTAGATTCGGCCTCGGAAGTGAAAAACGCAGCCTTGGCGCTGCGTGGTGCGAAAGTAGGGGAATGAATGCAGACGAGGGAGTTCGTTCCTCCGTAGGAGAGAAATGGAAGTGGGTGATGCCGCTAGATTGAGGCAAGATATTCTGAGTGGTTTGATTTGTAGCTCAACATTTTAAAAGACTAAACTTAATCGCCAACCTTGAACATTTGCTCGCCAATGGCGAGCTGGCGAGTGGGAATTTCATGTCCTGATATATATGTAATATATTAAAAAACAAAGTAATTTTAATTTTTAAATTAATGTTATTATAAGAAACCTGAATTTTTTCAATGAGCACTCATATTTTTTATGTAAATTACACAAAAACCGAAATTAATGAAAATGATGAAGAGAGAAAAAATTACATACACTATATAGACAAAAATCAATGGTCGCTTTTGATTTTACACATTTTGTCGAATTTCAAGAGAATTATTTGACAAATTCTTCTGGAACTTCGGGATTATAAAGAACATGTTCAGCCTCACATTTTTCAATAAAGATTTGATAACAAGGGCGATTAGGGATTTTACAACAAGAAGAAAACAAATTAACTTTTGGGATCATCCTCTAAAAAAAAAAATCACAAAATAATCAGTCACCGCAGCACATGACTATGGGGATATTGTACATTTCTGTTCATGTGTGTAAAAATAGTACGTATATTCATGGAGATATAAAGGTTTCTTTAAAAAATTCAAAAAAATTTTGAATGTTTTTTGTTTATAGCATGCAGGGTTTTCAACCAAATTGAATGCCACTTTCAGAAAACTAGACAAAATACAGTAGAAACAATATAGTACAATTTGAATATAAATATATTAAATATTTGATGAAATATGAACATTCATATGAAATAATTTTTAACTGTGCATGTGCAAATGATACCAATTTTTTTTTTTTTTTTTTTTTTTTTTTCATTATTTGGTAGTTAACTCACAGAACAATTCATATACAAATACCAGTTGAATATAAAAGTTCAGAAAGATATTGGCAATAGAGTGAGCTGGATTTCAGTTGCTTTTAAAAAGTTGCTGGATGATAAGGGATTTTCTATAAATTGTCACTGATGCTTTAGTTCTTTTTGGATAACCACCAGAATGAGCCCATTCTAAAAGGAAAAGAATTATCAAAATCGAAGCATCCATTCCAAAGCTACTCATTGACATTCATTAAATACTAACTCCTTTGTTAGAAGTCAGTTAAAAGAAAATGCCAATTTATGGAAAATTTACCTGTCATCTGGCTACTTTTTAAAGACAACAGAAATTGAAGTCTCACTAATATTGCCAATATCTTAATGAATTTTCAGGGTATTCGACTGTTTTTTTTTTATATTAGTTATTCTATAGAGTTGACTTAAAAATCATGAAAAAAAAAAAAATAAATAAATAATAATATAGTTCGCACATACACACTTAAATATTCATACAATTACTCATATTTCATTAAATACTTAATCTGGAGGCACGGAAGTGCCTCCGCCAAGTCGATAGAGGACAGCCGTAAGCATACTTTTCTGGAAGCAACTCAGGGCACTTTTGACCCCCCCATATCTCCGCGCTGGAGTATCCCAAAAATTTTAAACTTCAATTATAGAGAGTATTTGGCCCACAGGACCAAAATTTAAAATTACAACTTTCTGTCTTTTCTAGTTCAGGCGATATATGAACTCAAACATTCGATTTTTTGTCACTTCTTACTCACTCGTTCACGCGTCATCAAAAAGATTGGGTAGATCCCGTAGCCCCAGAAACTTGACATTTGGAAAAAAGGTAGTGTTTAGGATACAAAGAAAGAAAAAATTATAAAATCCAGAAAATTCGAAAAAAAAACATTCGAAAATTCAACAAATTCCATCAAAATTGAAAATTGAAAATAATACGATCTTGTAGTCTTGGAAACTTAAGATTTGGTGTGAAGGTAGTGTTTAACATCCAGAAAAAGAAAACATCAAAAACACCAAAAAAATCGAAAGCAAAATTGAAAAAATCGAAGAAATTGAAAAAAACCGAAAATTTGAAGACAATCCGATTTTGTTGCGCTAGAAAATTCAAATTAGGAATAAAGGTAGTATTTAGGATACAGAAAAAGGAAAATTAAAAAAATCCAGAAAATTCGAAAAAAAAATAAAAAAATTCGAAAAAAATTGAAAAAATGAAAATAATTTGATACGATAACGCTCGTATTTATAAATTAATTTGGATGAAACTAATTGTGTGTATTAAGCTCACCAATGCCTCGACCGAGTTCGTTGGCCGGCTTGTCCGCCATCTTGTTTCAAGATGGCGGCCACGGAAAATTTTAAAACTAAAATAAATATACAAAAAAGTTAAAAAATCAAGTTTATTTTTTAATTAGGTGTTAGGACTTGATACAAGGATTCCAGAGCATTTTTTGTTTTACCTCTATCTTAAAAATTGGCTGAGATAGAGCAGTTTGAAATTCTAGGGTGGCTGACATTTTGAAACAAAACAGCACATTACAAAAAACCAACGATAAATTTATGGTCAATAATGGTCAAGCAGGTGCAATCGCGAATGAATACTCCGTGTTATTATAACTGTAACTTTGACTTCGAAATTTTGATACGTTGCATTTTCTATTTGTTGATATTTTTGAACTATGATTTACGCTAAGTGAAATGTTGTTGTTGAAGAGGGATTTTCCATGTAAATCCGAAACGTCCAATTTTAATATGTTTTTAATGTTTTATGAAAGTGTATTGTAATGTCTGTAATTTTAATGATTTTAATATAAATTTATAAGTTTTAGTGAACGCGATTTCTCGCAAATTATTTTCTTTCATTGTTGTAATCATTTTCCCAATCATACGCATAAAACTATATATTCATATCCATCAGCGCCAAATTCTCGCCAAACTTGGCGACAATTGGCGAAATCTCGCCAAATTTGGCGACAAAAATAAGTCTTCATAAATGAAGCCAACTTGGCTATAGCTCAATAATTTGGCGAATTTCTTATTCAAATTCAGTGTAAACGAATCTTTTGTAAACGGTTTCTTTGCATTTTAACTTGCTGTTTTCGAGTAACATTAGCTAAAATTTTAAAATGAAGATATAGGAAAGCTACCTTTTCCTGCCGGTACAGGCCGGAGGACTTTTTTATGAGTTGTTGGATGCAATCTATGTTTTGCATTAAATAAAGTAAAACATTGAAAAACAAATCCCACAGGATGGGGATAGTTTGTTTTAGATAGATTTTAAGATAATTGTCCTATTAGCTAGTACACCTTCCGTTATTGAAAAATAAGAAAAAGAGAGAAAATGAAAATAATATGATCTCGTAGTCTTAGAAACTGAAAATTTTGTGTAAAGGTAGTGTTTAGGATTCAGAAAAAGAAAAAATTAAAAACACAACAAAAATTGAAAAAAAAAAATTGAAAAAAAAAAACGAAAATTTGAAAATAATTCGATTTTGTAAAGCTAGAAACTTAAAATTTGGAATAAATGTAGTATTTAGGATACAAAAAAAGAAATAAATAAAAAATCTGTAAAATTCGAAAATCCGAAAAATTGAAAAAAAATTGATTTTGTAGCTTTAGAACTTAAAATTCGGCGTAAACTTATTGTTTAGGATACAGAAAAAGGAAAAATTAAAACACAATAAATTCGAAAATAGAATAAAAAAACTCGAAAAAGATCGGAAATTTCAAAATAATTCGATTTTGTAGCGCTAGAAACTTGAAATTTGTAATAAAGGATACAAAATAAGAAAAAAATAAAAAATCCAGAAAATTATAAAAAAAATTCGAAAATATCAAAAATTGAAAATAATTTTATCTTGTAGTCTTAGAAACTTAAAACTTGGTGTAAAGTAGTATTTACTATTCAATAAAAGGAACAATTAAAATATTCGTTAAATTCGAAAATAAAATCGAAAAATCGAAATATCTTTAAGAAATCGAAAATTCGAAAACAATTTGATTTTGTACTGTAGAAACATTAGTTTTAAGATAATTGTCCTATTAGCTAGTACAACGCCCCTAATTGTTTTATGTTATTTCCCCCGGATTATGGTTTTCTTTTCTTTCGTTTACGAATTTCGTTATAGAGAAGTTCCGCTATAGACTGGCTACGATATAGGCGATTTCTTTATAGACAGGTTTGTTTTCTTTCACAGGTTGTACTCTATGTACTTCACATATGAAATATGGATTGTTAAATGTTGTCATCCCCACAAAAATTTTCACAGCTCCCCCTACCCTCCCGACATTACTGGCTGGTTATGGCTTGATAGTCCTTTCTAAATAAAATCATGGTAACTCTAAGATTCACTTGATGTATCTCTAAATTGAACCTAAATGATCCTAAGAAGACGGATCAAATAATTACTATATTGGCATGACAATCAGGTAACTTAGAATTAAAATCGAAAAATCAATAAATTTATAAAAAGTCGAAAATTTGAAAATAATTCGATTTTGTAGTCCTAGAAGCTTGACATTTGGCAGAAAGGCAGGGTTTAGTACACAAAGTAAGGAAAAATTAAAAAATCTGTAAATAATAAAAAAAAAGACTAAAAAAACGAAAAAAAAACATCGAATAAAGGAATATAATTTGATTTATTGGAAATTTCCGGAAATTTTAATTTTGGCTTTCGTTTCACACTAAAAAGTTCTTTTATGTTAAATATCAAGTATCTAGGGCTGCGATTAATATCTCAGATGGATAGCACCTATCCTGGAAGCAATTGAGAGTACTTTTGACACCCCCCTCCCATAACTTAGTGCTTGCCTAGGAACCTGAAATCTCTTTTTATCTACAGTACTTTGCAAACGAAACTAAAGCTTCAAATTTTTGATACCTGTAAATAATAGGGACAGAGTGTGGGCTTAGCGAAAATCAGTGGATGATCTCAAGAAAAGGAGAAAATCAAGAAAAGGAGGATTACTTACAAAAAGAAGTGAAATCTCATCAAAAAGTCACCTGTAAAAAATGCAGCCAAGTCTCGTAACTCATTTACCGTAAAAAGTACTGAGATCGTATAAAGCCAAGTTTAACTATCTTATTAACTCTGAAATTTTCATTCTCAAATCACTCCTAGTCTCTACATCTTTAGTTAATTATTATTTTGTGACTTGGCAATTACGCATCACAGGGAAGTTATTACACCTTACTATGTTATGGAATAGGACGGGATAATTTAATTAAGGCAAATTATATACGCACAGGGAAGTTATTACACTTTAATATGTTATAGTATTATTTGATTAAGACTAACTATATACATCACATTCTCGTGCTACGTAATTGCCAAGTCACAAAATAATAATTAACTAAAGATGTAGAGACTAGGAGTGATTTGTGAATGAAAATTTCAGAGTTAATAAGATATAGTTAAACTTGGCTTTATACGATCTCAGTACTTTTTACGGTAAATGAGTTACGAGACTTGGCTGCATTTTTTACAGGTGACTTTTTGATGAGATATATTTATACCCTAATTGTATTATGTTGTTTCTACTGTATTTTGTCAAATTTTCTGAAACTAACGTTAAATTTATTTGAAAACACTGCATGCTATAAAACGAATCTTGAACTTTTTAAAGAAATTGATATATTTTCATGGATATATGTGCTATTCTTACACAAATGTTGTACAACATCTATAAAGTCATGTGCTGCAGCGACAGATCGTTTTGTGCATTTTATTTTTTAGGGTGATCCCAAATATTACTTTTCCCCTCCAATTTGTTGTTGGTCCCTTAATTCTTAATTTCTCTCATAATCAAATCTTTGTTGAAAAATATGAGGCCAAGCATGTTCTTTATATCCCTGTAGATCTAAAATAATTCATCAAGTATTTCACTAGATATTTGATAAAACATCTAAAATCAAAAGTGTCCGATGATTTTTGGCTATCTAGTGTATTATCAAATGCAAAATTTTAAAATAATACATTTGTTTACATGCATATAATTTTTAGCTCCTTCTTCATAAATTTATCATAAATAGTGCATTACACATACATTCAAATGCTAAATGTATGTCTGACACTTAGTTAGACTTCTTACAACAAACGCAAAACAAATAAAAAGTAATCAACAGTTGTAATCTTTATTTTATTTATATAGTAGCTAACCCGCCCGGCGTTGCCCGGGCCAGAGATAATTACAATCTCAGAGAAAGGCGTTAACCCCCTCCTTCCCGATACCCACAAATATAATGAATAATTTGTTCAAGAGAACCACTGTCGCCTACATTAACGCGATCATTAAAAAAAAGAATTACATTTTTCTGATAATTAGAACATAACGAAGACGCTACGCTAAAATAGCCGGCAGATGACACCCCGTCCCGACCTCAATTTCAAATCTATATCTTAATTAGTTACCTAAATTTTTGTTCATTAGTAAAAATTGTCAATTATTTCCTTTCATTTTCGCAAACTAAATGGAAGGATCGGCCAGAGAAACAGATCTATTTGTAGTTCAGTTTTTAATGAAAGCAGATCCCTGTCTGAAACTTTCTCGGATCGTTTTCACTGGCGCCGGCAGATTTTTGCATAAATTAAAAAAAATTACCGACCGAATTTTTCAAAAATCACATAGTCTGATGCAGAATATTTTTTTACATATGCTCAGAAATTTTCAAATTGATATCTCAATTAGTTTTCTTAAAATTCGCTAATTAGTAAAATAATTTCGAACTCATTCATTTCCGCTTCTAAATCCAATGCACCGGTTAGTTTCTTTCGCCATTTTGATTTAAAAGATGTCATTTTAGAAGCGATGGCTAATGAGAATCTAATTAATATCTAGGCTTCGCTAATTATCAAATTATTAAAATTCTGAGGGTCAGGTGCACCAAGAGAGGGTTTGGACTACCTAAATCTAAATTTACAGACTTCTAGGTGCGTTAAATTTTCCTAGCCATCGCCAACACACACACACACAGACAGACAGACACACACACAGAACGAAACTTTATTAGTATATATATATATATATTTTACAGCTGAAATTTGGAGAAATTCACTGTTATCCTTATTATTAATTATTATTTTCTGTCTCAGTTTTCACAGAAAGTTAAAACAAGATAAAACAATAAATATAATACTTTGTAGAGAAATAGTAGAGAGTGTATTTACAATCACAATAAACAACTTCAGGCCTTTCAGCACTTAATTCTACAAAAATATAAATTTTAGAAAATATTTTTTTAAAGACTTTTGGGCACCTATCCTCTTACTTATATCAGTAATAGCAGAGGGCCTCGCGCCTAAAGAGGCCTCGCAATCGGACGCAAAATATGTTTTCTTTAATAAAAAGAAGAAGGTATAATAGAAAATCTCTAATATAAATTCATGATTTTAGTTAAGAAAAGATAGTAAAATATAGCCTATGTTGGAAGAGGAACGTTCACCATCAATTTGACACCATTACTTTTGAAATTGGTTTAGTAGTTACAGAAATTATCTCTACAAAACACACAAACAAATGCTACTTCTTTATAGTAGCTAGGGGATCGAACCCGGACTCCATGGGTTACAGTATATAGGTGAAAACCATTCTTTTTTATTGATAGTATAGATTATGTTAAGAATCTGGAAGGAAAGGGCCTCGCAAAATCCCCGCACCGGGCCTCGCTTTAAGTCGTCCTCGCTAAGGACGGCTCTGAGTAATAGATATATATATATATATGTATATATATACATTTTTAAATCACCCCTACCATGTATAAGCCGGATAAGAGAATACCTGAAATCAAACAATTTTGAGAAAAAAAAATAATAATAAGATTTGATATTTGTGAGTTAATTGGTAGTAAGTAAGTAACTCAAAATATCATAAGTTTTTTATAATTATATTT
Organism: Maratus michaelseni; assembly: GCA_963931845.1. Lineage (NCBI taxonomy): Eukaryota > Metazoa > Arthropoda > Arachnida > Araneae > Salticidae > Maratus > Maratus michaelseni. The sequence continues at coordinate 150,311,047 of OZ007592.1, forward strand.
TTAAATGAAAATTCATCTGTGCTCATATAGGATTTACTACGATTTATCTGCATCATTGTGCATATCTATTAATTTGCATAAGTCCATTTTTATGATGTTTCTATTCCTTAACTTTAAAAAAAAAAAAAAAAAAAAAAAAAAGTAAAATATTCAAGAATCTATCACTGAAGCTAAAATAATATTTTTTTTCTAAGGATTTATTTCCCCCCCCCCCCCTCTTATTTATTTTTTCATTTCATTAAAAAAAAAAAAATCATGAAAATATAGTTAAATAATGGATAATCTTCGTGATTTAGCTAATATAGCCATGATTAACATACTGATGATATAGTGATAAATAAAAGTTAAATTTGTTATAATAGTACTCTTACAGCTTTTGATTTCAGACATCTCCTGGATGGGGATTGGCTGATCTATATTTATAATAACAAAAAAGAACACTATAAAGACTATACTATATTTGACTACATTTAAAGTAAATTAAAAGAAAAAGAAAGAAAGAAAGAAATTAGTACAAAGCAGGAAGTCAGATAATATATATTTCAAATGAATAACAAATTATGAGGTTTATTAATAAGCTTACTTAATAAAATACAACACCAGAATGAATACAGAAATAAATTCTTACTTTAGAACAAAGTTAACATAACATCTTAAATAATAATTTGGTATGTAACAAAATGCATATTTTATAATTATAGCACACAATATTACAGCCATTTAGAAGTTTAGTTTATAATAGTATACAAGAATGAAAAATCAAGCATCAGGTTTAAATTATAAAACACTTTCAAACACTAACAGAATATTATTAAAAAATTTCACTTTTTTATACAATGAAATGAGATGTCTAAATAAGCAACTTAAAAACACATAATTCAGTATTAATCCATTTTTAGCAACTGCCATCCATATCCAGTAATGTGTGTAAATTCATTTGTGTAGCTTTGTATATGATCTATTTATACACACACCTAATACACTCTATATTAAAAATGCATACTCAGTGGCAAACACATTCCCAGCAATTATTGATCTTAGTCAATCCTGTAACCGAATTCTTTTGAGTCTCTCTGTAAATTAGCGATAAATGCTATGCACACTATAATCAATAGAAAACATGTTGTAGTGCACTTCAGTCATTTCATTATGTTAGAAATATTGTAACATCATTAAAATGCACTGTAAAAAAAAATTTCCCCATAGATCATAATGTAACAGAATTCTTTTGTGCGTTCCTGTAAATGATCTATAAATGCTACACACATCATTTTTAATACTGGGCATGCTATAGTAAACCTCAATATCATATAAAAATATGGCAATCTGAGTATATTTATGAGAGTTAGAGCATGGACAGACGGCAGACAGACAAACTGAATTCATAAACACTTTTCAACTATGTTGGAAAGTGTTAAAAAGTAACACAATTGATAGTATTAATTAATCATAATCTAATTTATTTTGATAAAAATTAAAAAAGAAATTCAACAGAAGCTTTAATAGTAAAAAAGAGTATTAAGAATGAATAACTAGTTTGGAATATAACTGAAACTTATTTCAAGATGCACATTATGCATATATAATTTTGGTGACAGCCTCAATAGATTTGCAGCTTGAACCTCAGTAGTGCATGCATAGGCTGTTATTTATACCTTTCACTTTCTTTTTGAATATAATGAAAAAAACAAAAACAAAACTACAATGTTTTGCAAAAGAGGTGATACTTTTATATCTTTACTTAGTTATGTCTGAGTTTTGCAGTGGTTTGAATTTAGCATTATGACATAAAATCATCCATATTAAATTTTTGAAAACATTTTAAAGGTAATTTTACTTCAACATTTTGATTACAAGATAAATGTTTTAGTTTTTCAGTAAAATATTTCAAAGTTATAATTTTTTCAACCAATACTGTAAACTTATTCTCATATAATTTTAAGCACAATCAAACATTTTATAATTAAAAATATATTCTTTTTAAAAAAAAAGTAATTAATGAAAAGAAAATTAACTTTGAAGAAGCTGTTATTTTTAAAAATATTTGGTTATTTTATCAGTTTGTTTCCAACTTAAATATTCACAGAGATGGCAATTTAACTGGCAGATTTTATTTTTAAATCTACTGTAAAATATGAAAAATTATGTATACAAATTTGTGTACATGCATAAATTAGTAAAACATTTTATAGTACAAAGCAAATTATTTCCAGTATCAATCAAAATATCGAAGCAACAGAATTCAAAAGGAGTATTTAATTAATATAGTTATATTAATTAACCAAATCACACCTAAAGTTTGAAATTTCAGACTTTCCTAGCTTGTAGCCTTATTTTTTTTAAATTATTCTTTTAAGAAAAAATATACACAAACTAGAAACTTTATAAAATTTTCAAATATTAGCTTCAACTGTAATAAATTAGAATGAAAAAAGAAAATTTCTTATAAATATTTAAAATGCTATTAAAATTACTAAAGATATTTTTAGAAGTTTTGTAACACAAAAATTTAACAGTCTGTGAAAAAGAATTGAAAAAATTCCTGAGATCAGGAAAAATTTCTGTGAACAAACATCCCTGGAATTTGTTCCCCATCATGTATAAGAATATGGCGACTTAAGCTATTTAAAGCTATAAATCTGTTACCACATGTTGTACATTCATAAGGGCGGCTTACATCATGGACTAATGTATGTCTCTTCATATCAGTAGCAATATTCGTAGCATATGGACATTTGCTACAAGAATACTTAAATTTTGGGAACATTTCTTTATGATGCCATGTCTTGTGCTTCATTAATGTAGACTCAGTAGAAAAATGAATGTTACATATTTTGCATAAAATAAAACGACCTAAAATATAAATAAGAATTAACTTTTCAAAGAGAAAATAAATAGCAATAAAAAGAAAGTTGAAGTAATGAACAATTTAAATATATAAATACACTATATGCAAATATTAATATAGATCAGAAAGAAAAAAATCAATTATCTTAAATCATGCATAATAAAAAAAAAAGGAAGTGGAGAATAGAAATGAAGAAAAGTTTTAAGAAAATATAAATAATTGCCAAGTGCAAGTCAACAGATCTATAATATGTAATTTTTTTAAAATAAACTTTTAAAATAAAAATTCTTAAACATTATGTCCAATAAATATTATGCTTCTTTTCCCCATAAAATATTTTATACAGAAAAAGATTGTTTTGCCACAAGATATAAAATTAGTGACTAACAATCATTAATAACAGAATAAAATAAAATTGCACTAGCAAACAAAATAAAATTGTTTAAAATTAAAATATGATTAAAAAAAATATTTAAACATCTATCCTCTTCACTTAAAATAGCAATTAATTATTAGGATTTCGTGTTTAAACTGATTATGGTTATAGTTATACTGAAATAACAGCAAATATATTTATTTATTAAACAAATAATAATAGAAAAATCTATGTTGTGCTGAAAAATATGTGAGCAAAAATATATTTTGAAAGAAAAAGGAAACTCATGAGAAGTTATACATTACCAAGTCAAATTTATTATTTCACAGACAATTTTTAACATATTATACGTATTTTATTTATAATGTCCAACAAAACTTATACTAGTAAAAAAGTTTTTCAACAATTTCAATCTAAAATATCAAAAGCAAAATATGCTGAATTATTTAGTATAGTATATATAACAGCTATATATATATTTTTCTTTTAGAACAGACATTCAAATACAGGATTTGTCACCTTTGCTGTTTTATATTAAAGTAATATAAGCATTACAATTGATAGAAGAACAAATACTTCCAGAAAATACTTGACATTTGACCTTGTTACTTTTACTAAGCATAGAAAAGAAGTTGAAATATATAAGGCAAAAAAATCCTTCTCCGATAATTTTAATCTCAACTAAAGTTTCCACAGGAGTATACAATTACACAAATCTCAAGTAAGAGGGGGGGGGGGAGGGTTACATACAAAAAATTACAGCTGAAGAATCTACTGCACTTTGAAATCCTTTCCCCCCATATCAAATCATTTTAAAACTACATTTGAAGGAGAAAAAGAATACTAGCTACATTAGTCTCCTAAAAATGTATAAAACATACATAATTATTATATAATATCCAACAAATTTCAAACAAAATAATAATTGTCAATCACACATTGAAAACAGGTATGGAAAAGCAAACAAATGGTCAGTTTGGATTACATAAAAATGATAACTTATAGGTTTTTTAAAATGTAAAATAAGACATAATAGCAGTTAAAATAACAAACTGGTGTACATAAAAGAGGAAAAACATCTTAACAATATTTATCTGTTTGCTTATAAAAAAAATTAAATATTAAGGAAATATATTTTTTTTTCATATGTTTTTGCTTTATTGTAAGAATTTCACTCTTGATAACAGTCACTTAGTAAACTATTAACAGTAAACTATTTCGTCCCCAGTATGTATAAGCATATGACTACCTAAACTGTTTTTTGTAGTAAATCTGTTACCACATACATTACACTGCAGAGGACGTCTCAAGTCATGAACAGATGCATGTCTTTTAAAATGTGTTATAATATTTGTGGCATATGCACATTTCACACAATTGAATTTAAAATCAGGTAACATTTCTTTATGGTGCCATATCTGATGTTTTAGCAAAGTAGAACTAGTAGCAAATTTTTTTCTGCAAATCTGGCAAGACACATAAAGACCTGAAACGTAAATAAGCATTATCATAGAAAAATTAACAAACATACAATTTACTATAATTTTTTTTTTTTTTTTTATCTTAGGTTTTTTTTTTCCCCCTTTAAGATCTCAACACTAGAAATTTATTTTGAATACAAGCTTGAAATTAAAGTAAGAAAAAAGAAAAGCACCATTTCATCATAGAAACTCGACAGTTTCTCGCCAAGCATAAGAAACAGCAATGCATTGAACCGTAAATGAAAGGAATTTCCGCCAATGGATGCCAAACGATTTTACAATTTTTTTTATTTTTTTTTTTAACTCTGTCTAGTTTATATTTTGCGGACAGGACAAAACGGGTTTTTGACACATCTATATCTCGCGTTCTATTTATGATAGAAGCAAAATTCTTGATTCTATGGAATGGGGCGTGCCACGGGACTAAGAATTCAAAAGTAAAGCAAAATCCGACGAATAGTTTTTCAGTAAATGCGATTTTAAAAGTGCTGTTTTTTGCACTTTTTAAATCTTGTTCAGACCAAAAACTGTTGACAGGGCTACAGCAATGTGTAATTATCGGATTATTACGCGGTTTACGTTATTTGAATCGTTTTTATAAGTAGTTCGGACCTTTGTAAGTTTCATGTAAAAATATTAATTAGTTTTTGATTTATATCAGTTTAAAGTTATTGATTCCTATACATAAAATAGAGCAAAAAACTGTTAACAGGGCTACAGCAATGTGTAACTATCGGATTTTTACGCGGTTTACGTTATTTGAATCGTTTTTATGAGTAGTTCAAACCTTTGTAAGTTTCATGTAAAAATATTAATTAGTTTCTGATTTATATCTGTTTAAAGTTACTGATTCCTATACTTAACATAGAGCAAAAAAATAATAAATGACCCAACTCTTTTAGGAATGGTCGTATACACATGATATTAAGATATGTTATTACACTCGACCCAAGTAAGCTTCCTATTATAAAAAATCTTAACATTTAAGGTTCGTTTACAGGGTCTTACAAAAGATCTTTTGATATAGGGCTAAAGAGTTGTGTAATTATCCGATTTTTACGCGGGTTGCAGCATTTGAATTGTTTTTATAAGTAGTTCAAATGTTTAATATTTCGTGTAAAAATATTAATTAGTTTTTTATGTATACCACTTTAAAGTGATTTATTCCTATACTTAAGATGAAGCAAACAAAACATTAAATGGTCTAACTCTTTTCAAAAAGAACGTACGCGCATGATGTTAAAATATGTTACTACGAACTACCTACGTTAGTTTCCTATTGTAAAACAGAAGTGTAGAATTTACTGTTCGTTTACAGGGTAACTCAAAAGATTTTTTAATAAGACTAAAAAGTTGTGTAATTAGCAAATTTTTACGTTGAAGTACATGATTCCTGTACTTAACACAGAGGAAAAACAATAGTAAATTGCATAACTTTTGTCAAATTGGCTATATACACAAGATATTCAAATATGTTACTACATCCTCTCTATTGTAAAGTGGCATTGAAGCATATACGTTTCGTTTACAGAGTCTCTTAGAAGATCTTGATTACACTACAACCGATGTATATTTACTGAGTGAGATGTATTTTAATGATTTTACACTGTTTCAATCTCTGTAAGGTTTCATTATCTTGCTTTAAAATTTAATATAAAATCATTTTGTCTGTCTGAAATCTCGTCGATGTTAAGCTCTAAATCTATTAATATATAGTATTTTCATAGATTAAGAAAACTGTGTTTATTTATAAATATATAATTCTAGCATATTAGGAATTGATTGAAATAGCGATTACAAAATTCCAACTTTACGTTCATGCGCTGAGTAATAGAATGTAAAAATGTTGATACCCCAAGATTACAAGTTTTGCGTTTAAATATTTGCCGTTCATCGAATCTCCGGCTATGACGAACTTAAAATGCTAAATTTCGTATACAATAGGTGATCGTTAACGAACTGTTCGGTTTACGAACAAATTGGTTAACGAACACTTTCGCGTGAGATTTTTATGTTCGGAGAACGAACTCCTCTCGAAACAAAGCCATGATGAAGCAATGCCGTGTTTCATATTTGCCAAGCTATACTTATTGCCTCTATTCTCAACTTTGAGAACATTTTAACAGTTGTATACATATGTCCTAATTAATTCATGGACTGCCGGAGATTGGGGACCTATATTTTAGGATCACCGAATTGGAATGAACAGACTATATGAACAGAAATCACTTTAATAGTTTTTATACTTTTGCAAACGTTGCGAATTTTATATTTTTCAAATTCTCGAAACGTTGAGTTAAAAAATTTAAACAAATAAAAAACTTCTAAGGTGTTCAGTAATTTTCAAAAATAATATATTTAATGTGTTAGTATAAAAATCCCTGTAAATTTTTATACTAATAGAAATAGGTTCGTAGGAAAAAAAAATGTTGATTATTCTCGGTAAAGTATGCTCCATAAACTTATCGTTGTAGTTGACCGAAAAAAAGTGCTTCTTATTTTTCCACATTTTTCTGAAACTGTAGTATTTTAATTAGTTTGTAAACTACTGTAAAATTGTGTATTTTTTTGTTTTTGAATGTATATACACGGAAGAGTGATATAAACAAAAGAAAAAGGAAAATAAATATGTCATAAATAATCTGATGAATACAATGTAAGGAAATTAATATAAAAGTTTCCCAGTTGTTATGGTAGCGACATGTACATTGGAATAAGTCACTCAATAAATTGTATAATTCTGTTTATAGCATCACTATTATTTTTTTTGCCCCTTTTATCTTTTCTTTTCTGAATAAAAATGGAATCTGTATAATTAAAATTAAATACCTTACAAAAAGGAGTGATATCTCATCAAAAACAACTCGTTGTAAATGATCCCGCCAAGCCACAAACCTAAAACGTCAGTCACAAAAAGAAGTGATATCACATAAAAAGAAGCGATATAGAAGTGCATACTCCGAGTCCCGTGTAAAAATCTATCACCACTCATAATGTTTCCAAAGGACTCGGAGTGAGGTACAGTATGTGAAAACTGCTTGGCGACCTGCAGGCTTTTATAATGTTTGCGTTTCCTGCAATTACATATGACTATATTATTTTAATTTAATTTAATTTAATTTATTTATTTATTTTGCTCCCATAAAATTGTAAAAAGTTGAAGCTTCTGTGTTTGCATGTCCTTTCTTATTTATGAGCTTGAAAAATCAATTTGTTGATTTTATTTACCATTATTTAAACTAGAAACACCACTCTTACGAAGAGGATTTTTTAAGTAAACATGTAAAGATTTTGAGTTTGTAATATATATATATATATATATATATATATATATATATATGATGATCATACGTATAGTAATAACATTGTACCTTATAATAAACGTTAACTAAATTGAGATATATTGCAGTAATTCTAGCATAAGCGGAATCGCATAGATCTGGGGAAAAATCTGTTCTGTCAGTTCTTTCGCATACAAAAATATTTAAAAAATGATGTAACAAAAATTAAAAAATTATTTTTTTAGATTTTCAAAATTGATATACTGCATATATTATAAAAGCCTGCAGGTCGCCAAGCAGTTTTCACATACTGTACCTCACTCCGAGTCCTTTGGAAACATTATGAGTGGTGATAGATTTTTACATGGGACTCGGAGTATGCACTTCTATATCGCTTCTTTTTATGTGATATCACTTCTTTTTGTGACTGACGTTTTAGGTTTGTGGCTTGGCGGGATCATTTACAACGAGTTGTTTTTGATGAGATTTTAATTTGTGGAAGTTTCTTTATAAATGTAAGTGGTTTTATTTTATTATCAGAAGTCATCTACATATTAAAAATTGAACCAAAATTTTAAAAGTTCAATAGCAACATCGTAACTTTATTACATATATACAAAAAGAAGAGAAAATATAAATTTTCATAAATTTATTAAATCCAATATTTGATTCAGTGTTTTGTGAAATGTAAATTAATGAAAATTGAACCAGTTAATTTCAAAAGAAAACATTGGTTATTTAAGTACAAATGCTAGAATAACTTATGCATTTCATTACTTTTTATACTTTCTAAAAGCTTAAAAATAAAGCTCACAAACATATTTACAATTAAACACATTTTGAAATATCAATTATTTGTTAAAATGTGATAAATAAAATTCATGCACTTTTTTTTTTTTTATATCATCATTAGAATTAGCACAGTAATATATATATATATCATCTAGGTTTTGGGTTGCAACATCAAGAGCAAATGTGTAAAGATGACATTAAGGGTCCATATATCAGATTAAAAATGGAAATTTGTTTCCTGTCATTTTATATATAAGTACTAGTAAACAACAATATATTTATGGATTTCCAGCTAAGCAACTTATTCTGGATAAAAAGTAATGAACATTTTCATTCAATTTTCATTGTGCATTTCTCAATATTGACACAATTCTTAAAAACATTTTAGTTTACATTTATGATAACACAATTACAAGTTACACAATTATCAAAAGTATTTTAAGATAAGGCAGTGCAATTTAATTTAAGAAAAATAAAGCATGGCAAATTAAAAGAAAACTAACAGGGCTTTTAAAATTTTAAAGTTCAAAGAACAATAATATGTAAATAGTCCTTCAAGTATAATAGAAATACAGAAATTATAAACATTTAATTTGGGTTAAAAAGCTCTAAATTTTAGAAATTGAATTATGATTCCCATTTTTTCTTGTAGAGGGTGGGGTGGGGAGAGAAAGAGAGATAAAATCATAACCCATTTCCCTGCTGATGGTGCAAAAACACATAATTTTTTAAAAATTGTTTTTCTTATGAAAATATATCTTTTGATCAACAGTATATATTTTTTTAAACTAAAATGTTTTGATTAGATAAATTTTTTTGGTTGCCAGTCACAATTATTTAAATGAAAAAAAAAAATAAAAAAATATATATAGTTTTGGACTCTCTGGAAAAAATGCAATGTGACTGTACTAAGTGCTTTGAAATATTTAATAAATGATTAAAATTTGGATTTCCATGATTTTTTTTTCCCCATTTTAGATAGAATTTATGTAAGTTGTACCTTTATTTTTCTGTTTTATCAATATCTGGTTCTATTTAAGATTTTTGATAATTCCTGCTGATGATTCCTCCTATTTTTGCTCTGTTTTATAATTTTTTTTTCTCTTTGCAGTTTTGTCAACAGTATTTATTATAAAACCTATTTATTATAAAATATAAGTGGAAAGCAAAATTTTAATAAAAAGTTATTGTATTACGGAATTGGTTAATTGAATAATACTTAAATTCAAAATTTATTTTGGCTTATTCCAAACAAGAAAAAAAAAAAAAAAAAAGAAGTAACAAGATGAATAATTCATTAACAAGTACAGATAAGGCATTTTTTCGATATGGGAATAGATGCTTTAAATGACCTTAAATAAAAATGTAAAAAATATAAAATGATCACAAAAAGATACTTTTAATATTTAATCCAATATCCTTAACTATTCACAGAATCAAATACCAGTGTATTTGATTATAAATTATTCAAATTTATAAATAATTTCAAACCTTAAAATAATAATAATACAAACGCAAAATAAAATATTTTTCAGTATTTTAAATAATTCAAAAAGTAGTTAGTAGAAATGAAGTATAATTTTTTAACGATTTCAACTCGATAAATTACCTTTTTTAATGAAATATATAATGGAACCATGAGCTGAACCAATAATAAATACCACATTTCTCGTGAATAAGATACTTTTTTTTTTACTATTATTGCCTTTAAAAACAGTATTTTGCTATAATATATATTGAATTGGGTAATCTTTTTCTTTAACTTTTATGTTTTTTCTTTAAAAAATTATTTTTTTGGGGTACATCTTATACAAAAGAGTATTTTACACACTGAAAAGCATGGTAATTTAACAAAATTTAATTTTATACTTTATCTGTGCAAGATTTAAAATAATTTGAGTATTGTAATAAAAGTGCAAAATTAAATAAGCATGAAAATCTAACAAAGGGTAGTCCCTTTTTCCTCATTTTAAAATAATTTTGTGAGTTTTTATTATTTTACATAAAGACTTTTTATCTTAATTAATATATATATATATATATATATATATATATATATATATATATATACACACACACATAAATTTATGTGTTACATACATTTTTTTTTTTTTTTTTTTTTTAATTGAATGACTTATTATAAAAGGTTATGATGTCCAAAAACAAATAAACAAATAAGAAATAACTAATTACCTTTGTAGTAAAATAATGTTCAGGGAGTAAAATAAAAAATTTTAAATGGGGGAGAGGAGAGAGACTTCCTTCAACATTTGTAAAGGTAGGGAATCACAGACAGGGAAAGAAAGTAGCAATACTAATGGATTTTTTTCAGTCTTTTATGCATGTCACAGAAAATTTCGTCATTTTGTTTTAAATTTTAGGTCCCATGTCACAGGTTCCTACAATTTATATAATCTGGTAGTTTTTCAGGACTATATTAGGAAATCTTCATCAGATTATTTAAAATCTGAATACTTAATAAATTAATATCTCAATAAATTTTCACTTATTTTGAGTGCTAAATTTAAGTTAATAGGTTTAAAACACTCAATATGTCAAACTTAAACATTACAAACACACTTTTGCCTACACTTTTAATGCTGTTAGGAATCATGCATGAAAATATATGTTCAGTAAATGCTTAGATATAATTTTTTTTTAGAGAAGTGGTATAAATTAAATAATTTAAATTGGTTGTAGAGTACAGTAAAATAGCACACAGATTCAACACATATATGAGCTTAAACATTCATTCACTAAATAAAAAAATAAAAGAGACATGCAAGGGATATATTGCAGTTTCATATCATTTTAGATTTTACTGAAGCAAGTTTACTTCAAATACTAACATCTATAATGTAGAGGAAGAGAGGTTGAAAATTGCAAGCCTTTGTGCAATGTTTGATCCAGTTCCCAAAACTCACGATTTTTTTGTGACACATTGTACATCCTTGATTTTTTCTTTCTTAAAAAAAAAAAAAGAAAAAAAAAATCTTGCATGGCCAACTAACTTTATATTTGTGACTTACTTTTTTTTTTTTTTTTTTTTTAGATTTATAGGCATGCTGCCTCACAGGAATGGGAGTCTCCCATCCTGACATTTTTCCAGCAGGGCATTTCATATTTTTTTGTGAGAATCCCGCCACCCTGCCCCAAATTTTAGTCTTGTGAATGTCCAATAGCCCTGATGTTATTGCAAGGTTAATATATGCATGAGAAATGGGAAGAAATGTTTTGAATGATAAGTAATATTTTCTGAAATTAAGAAATTGCCTTCATAAAAAAGAATCATGCTTTTATGCTTAAAAATTTATAAACTATAGACATTTTGTAATATTTATTTTTAATGGATAATATTGTTAAAAGTCATCAAATAAATAAATAATAATAAAAAAAAATCCTGTACGTCACAATAGCTGAAAACCAATGCATGTTGGTAAAACAACTGGCTTAAATTTGTACAGAAAAAATACGACATATACAGTACAGAAAAAATACGACATGTACAGTACAGAACCACTTATCCAGAATATTTCCAAATCTTTCCAGAAAAAAGTGCCTTACAGTGGTAATTTGGCATGTGCATTTGCTTGATATATAAGCACATGCATGGTATAACTTGATGCCAACATCTAGAATTTGAAATGGAAGCATATTTAGTTAGATATTGGGGATTTTGATTTTTATGCAGGATTATTAAGGGATTCCCATAAATTGCATTCTTTCAAACTCCGATTAATCTTTGATCTTGATTGGATCTGATTCTTAATCCAAGTAATCTAATAATTAATTTGAAATCAGAAACAATGACACAGCCACATGTATTCTACAAATCTGATGAAATGGATGTTGCTTTAATGACCAAACAGTCCCCCCCCCCAAAAAAAAAAAAAAAAACAGTTATCTGGAATACATTTGGCTCCAACCATTCTGGATAATTGATCCTATATTGTAATATTAAACTAATAAAAATAAGTACAACACCACATACAGTATAAAACATAACAATATAAAACAAATAAAACAATATAAAACAAAAGTTTAATAAAACAACACAGCTTTGATACAATATGGGATAATATTTACTAATGATACAGAAATACATTTTAACTGTGCAAATAATTCATTGAATCAGGAAACTGATAATGCTCAATAATATTAACTAGGTTTACAGAAAAAAAGTCAAATGCAGAAGCCATAACCAAATTTATATTCAAGGTACCATGTTAAAAGAATGACAAAAATAAATAATGATGTAATATTTCTATACTTTTTTATGAATAAAAGATGAGTCATCAAACACACTTTTTAAATGATACAAAAACAAAAAAAAAAAAAAAAAAAAAAAAGCCAATAGGAAATCCAACTTATTCAAAAGAATACAATATTTTAAGATAATTAGTGAAACTTACTTATTCCAAATAGTAAAATGAATAGTATATGTACCAATAATGAGATCAATTTTCAAAAATCAATGCATATAAGTAAATGTTTTGCAATTAAACTACCCATCTTTCGAGTAAGCAATAGGAAATGATTTAATTAATAAATTTAATGAGCAAGACACACTACCTGGGAATATGAATATGAGTCAGAAGCTAATATGCTAATAGAAATCCATTAAAAAGTCAAATGTAGCAATATTTTTACTGTATTTTTTGTCCAATTTAACTAGCTCAAGTGAAAGATAAATAATAAAAAAGGGAGATAAGAAGAGAACAAAATAGTTCACAAAATCCTGATAAACTACATATTAAAAACACAAGCAAAATTATAAATTTTACAAAAGAAACAAAAAAGTGTGTGATGTGGAGTGGTTAAATTTGTGATTAAACTAAAGTCCACTGCATGCATAAAATGACCAATAAACCAGAATAGAATGGGGTTTTAATGTGTGTCTGACAAGGAACAGGCCTCCATGAAAGTGGATTTTCAGAATGGAACTGATTCCAAAGTCTTGGTACTACACTTGAGGAATATTAAGCCATCTAGTAGCATTAGTTTGTGTGATAGCCCCATTTCAATCTATCCAGCTACCTATAATTTTAACGAATCAGATAAATGATTTTTCCAACTCACTCAACCTTGCGCTTAATATAATAAGCAATGTTACTGTAACAAATATTAATAAGAAACATACACAAATTAAGAAACTGTGATATTCACAACTATCAATATAAATGGTCAGTGCCTTTCTTTTTTAAAAAGTGGTAGGTATAATTATTGATACAATTGTATCAATGTGAGCTATGATCCTTCAGGTAAACCACATTTTTACCTTTCTTTTCATTATTTTAATTGCAAGAATTCAGGTGGTACCTTAACCTTAACTATGGGAAGCTGTGTATTCTTAAACAATATTTAAGAGTTAAACAAGACCATGTCCCGTAAAAAACAATGATTTAAATTTATACATTAAGATAAAATTCAGAAGATCATGAAGTGGAAAATAGAAGGAAGAAATCATTTATTGTGTTGTATCTTTATTTATTTTAACACTGATAATGAGACAGAGAGCTTCATAGAGTTATGTCAAAATAATTAACATAGGGTTTTTTTTTCTGATTTTATTAAAAATCAAAACTCAGAACAAAAGTTTTAAAAAATTAATAACTCTCAAATTACAAAACTGAATGTGTATAGTTATTCAATATAAAAATTTTGTATGAAAATCATTCGATTATTAAAAATAATCTCCTGTTGAACCACATGAAAATTTAAAAATGGTATAAATAAGCCCAAGACTTTAAATTTATATACATATGATCTTAAAATAATTCATATTAAGTATGAAAAAGTTACAAAAATATGTGGAACAAACTTGTTCTGTATATGAGAGATTAGATTTGTTTAGTTAACTATTTTTAACAAGAACACTTATAATAATAAGATGTCAGAAGGTGGAGATATTACTCAGTATATAGCTCAAATGTAAGAATTAAAAAAAATTAAAAAAAATTACAGAAATGAGACATAATACATAATACTGATGATGATTATGTCCAGCTTTACTTTTGATTTCAGTTCCAAAATCATTACTTATGATTTCAATACCAAAATCTTATCAGAATTTATTAGCTGCAGTGAGGAAAGGCCAGAGACAGAATTAACTCCAGACACCATTAACAATAAATTAATTGAATATAAATAACAAAAAAGAATTAAAATTTTGCAAGAAATTTTTCGTAAGTGTAATTTAATAAATGCATTGAAGAGTGGCTAGAAATTGAATTAACTCAGATTTCTTTAAAATAAATTAATAGTTAAATGTGGTAGTCAGGCAGAAGAAATTTAATTGTGAAATAAATTTGACACAAGCTTAATTTCTTGTGTAGAATAAATGCACTGAAGAGTAGCCAGTACCAGAATAAACTCTTGATTCCATTAAAAATAAATGAATAGTTAAGTATAATATGTGGAAGGAATTAAATTTTGAAAGAAATTCTTCTCAAGCTTATAAAATTTATTTTAATTTTAATTTAACTTTTTTTTGTATAGAAACAAGACTAAACTAGTATGCTGTGGCCATCACAAAACTTTTTTTCTATATCATTCTAATATATTAATTTATAATAGCATAAATGATTATGAATTTAAAACATAGCGCATTTCTTTGAAATTAACACTGAATTACAGTGATTAATGAATTAAAAAAAGAACATAACAACAGCGCCTCTTGTTGGGTATTAAAATTTTAAATTATATCAACCTATAATACATTTTTAATAATTAAACTCCAATATAAAATTTGGTGCATTTCTACAAAATAGAAAATAAGCTACAGCTATAATGTTCATTACAAAAAGCATAGGGTTACTTTTCTGTAATCAGGTGTAAAAAAAAAAAAAAAAAAAGCTTAAAAAATGAGCAATTCTGGCAACACTGTGGTTAAAAGTATATGAGAGTTACAAGAATGGAGTTAATGACACTGAAAACCACCCTTGCTAAATTGCATCATCAATTGATTGTGAGTCTGGTTAGGAATCTTTCTCCAACCGTAGGATAACAGCCCCCCCCCCCCTCCTGATGAATGATCAAAGTCAAAATTGAAACAGCATCTATTTATGTCAAGGTCTAACAGAAAAGATGATGATGAAATGAAGATAAGATGTTGATGATGAAGATGTTTGATGAAATTCCATGCATTAATTCTTGAGTTATAGCTAGCACAGATAATGAAAAACATACCATAGTAATGCTACCTGTTGACTGGTACACACTGAAACCTAATCTGCATCTATTTATCTCACGGTCTAACAGATTATGAAGTTTGTTGAAATTCGGTGCATTAAAAAACACAGCATAACAGCACCACCTGTTGGGCAATATACACACAAACCTAATAAGCATCTATATTTGTTAGAATATGAAGTTTAATTAAATTCCGTGCACTAGTTCTTGAGATATACACATATATATATATATAGAATACAGTAAAATGATTAATATTGACATTTTGCAGAAAATATGGCCACAGTCATAATAATTGTTATCAACAAGAAGAAACACAAGCAAAAGATGCACTAGGAAAAAAATATATATATATTCTCCCACGAATATGTAGAAAAAGACATTTTTATCATAAATTCTGGATCAACACAATGTTTAATAAATGAGTAGCAAGACTGTGCCTTCTAGATGGCCTGTGGTTGTGCTAATCATTGTCTATCTCTTGACAGCCTACAGCCAAAATTCTCAGTCAAAATGAATAACACACAGACTTAAAACAATGAATCCCCATAGATTCCATAGCAATACAATATTTAATAAATATTTTAAATTTGTTTTACAGTTTAATGAAGATATAAAAATGGTTATTATCACAGTTATAAATGGAGAGACTTTATTCACAAAATCTGTTGGAGCCAATCCTTTATAAACCAAACATTAAATGGTTTAACTCTTTGAGGCAAAAGTAATTGTCTTTCTGTAATGTTGAATTCACATCAGAATTTTCAAAAAACTTAAAGTTATAAAAGTAAACATATTAAAAAATTCTGGTACAAACCCTGATTAAAATAATTAGGTAGGATAAAAAATATCCCACTATCTTTCAAAAGAAAGGAACACACACAATGTATTATTACCAAAAAATAAAATAAAAATAAATAACTAAAAATAAAAATCTCAAAAAGAATAACTGATAATTTTTTTTTTTTTAGTTTTTTTCTTTTTATTTAAAAAGAAATTAGTGGAAAGTATCATGAAATATATCTGAAGCAATTACTCAATATATTAATTTGTACGAAGTCTGTTATGTCATAATTAAAATAATGAATATGACAAAAACCATACCATGTTTGATTGTGAAAATAAAAGTTGCATAAATTTATGGTATAAACACTTTGGTCATAGAGATATTTATGCAATTAAACACCTATTCAAAGGAAATCTTGACAGCTGCAATCATGGAAACTGATGCATAGTGTGTTAAAAATAAAATATCAGGATATCCACACCCTAAAGAAGCAAAATTTAAAGCAAACAAATCTTTAAATCCTGTCCATCGTGATTCACATTGACATATCAGAAAAACAACTATTGAAGGGAAATATTATATTTTTACATTCGCTGATGATTTTTCAAAATTTATTGTAATATATTTATTAGCTCATAAAGTGAATTATTTTCTAAACTAAAAGGATACTAAAATAACTTAAAGGACAGTTTAAAAATTTTTTTACAGGTGATATTGATAGAACACTTAAATAATGAATTGGAATCTTTTAAGAAAGATTTATGTATAAAGCATCAATTAATCTGTATTTCCCATAGTAGAATAGTTTATATGAGCAAGAGTAGAAGTTTCAATAACAGTACATGTTGAAATAACTCAATGTTCACATTCTGAAACTAAACTACACCACAGAAGCACACATGATGATCACAGCTAACTATTTACAAAACAAAAAACCAATAAAATCAAACAGAAAAGCAGCTTTTAGATGAGGCAAAATAAGAAAAAAAAAAAAGCCATATTTATCCATAGGAAGTAGAACATTTGTGTAAATTTATAAAATTGAAAGAAACAAAATTTCAAAAAATGTTGTTTGTATATTGCCAAAGAAGTAAAGGATATCCGATATACTTGTTATGATCAAATTTAATATTTAACATTCATTTGCATTTCTATTATTACTTAAACTAAATTTTACACCTAATTTTTAAGTTTTACTCGGAACATGTGCAACATTGTATAAAATATATTTGATGTTTTTTAATGCCAACACATATTTAAGGTAATTGAAATAAGAAATAAAAAGTATACAGTAATACCTCGGTTTTCGTTGACTTCGGTTATCGTCGATTTTTTTTTTTTGCGAAAAATTTGTTTCGGTTTTCGTTGGCTGCCTCGGATTTCGTTTATTTCCTATAAATTTTTGTGCTTTTTTTATTGATTGCGAGTGCTCCATCATGGAACCAAAGAAAGTTTCTTGTAAGCAACTTGTTTAATAACAATGTCTTGCCTCATTTTAGGCAAATCTTAAAGAGGCGTCAGAAACAGACCACTTTGGACAGCTTTTTTGAGCGACATAGGTCCTCTGACTCTGAAACTAGTCCTACTGCCAAAAGACCAAAGAGGGAAGTGACCCCAGATACAGTGTCTTGATGCCATACGCTAAGAACACTATATTAATTTCTTATTTTTTTAGTATTAAAAGCTATACCTATTCTCTATAAAATGTATTTCTGATACATATTTTGGAGTGTTTAAAACAAATTAATTGGATTTACATAGATTCATATGGATATAACTGACTCGGTTTTTGTCGGTTTCGAATTTCGCCAATTGTTTTCGGAAGGATTATCGACGAAAACCGAGGTATCACTGTATAAGATAAATTTGACAGTTTTGAGAAACAAATATCAAAGTAACACATGGGCTGATAAGTTCCCGGTCTGGCACACAGATGGCATTGCAATCGCCGAACTGATGTTTTTTTTAAGTAAATACTAACTTTTAAAAAGTAGTAGAAAAAATGCCATGACGATTCGCCGTGTGGATAAAACATTAGAGTGTTTTTAGTTGAATGACTTTGTTGATAAACAAAAAAATGGATAACAAGAATTTCAAGAATTGTTATTTGATGGGGAAAAAATACCGTTCAAACAAAAGCTTGGCTAGATAAGCGTTATCGGACACTGCACCAGGTAAATAAACCATTATTGACTGGTTTGCTGAATTTAAACGTGGTCGTACGGACACCAGTGATGCACCACGCAAAAGAGGTAGTTACTCCGGTAAACATAAAAAAAGCCCACAAAATCGTTTTGGGGAACCATAAAGTGAAGTTGCAGGAGATAGCTCAGACTCTGAAGATATCCAAGGAACGTGTAGGTTTTATTTTGAATGAACATTTGTCTATGAAAAAGCTGTTGTCAAAGTAGCTGCCGCGCGTGTTGACTTTTGACCAAAAACAACAACGAGTTCTGAGCACTGTTTGGAGCTTTTTCGTTATAAAATGTTATTTATTATTAAATTATTATTATTAATCATTTATTAAATTATTATTATAAAATTATTATTATTATTATTAAATTATTATTATTTATTATTAAAGTTATGTTATTTATTAAAGTTATAAAGTCAAAGTTATAAAGCTTTGTTAAAAAGTTGTGTTTTCTTTATTAGACAGGGAACTTATCAGCCCATGTGTTAAGCAGATGTCAGAGTAAGAAGAAAATTTTTTGTTTTTAATAAATTTATTTTAATAATATATTTTAAGAAATTTACTTCAATGTAGACAAAAACAACATAGGTGACTATTTGTGAAGCCACAAAAATCAAATTTAAAATAAAATAGTTTAAAAATTTTTTTTAGTTTTACAATATCACACAAAATAATGCAATATATAACACAAATATTATTCTGCTTTTATAAATCCAAACAATGATATTTTCCCTTAACAAATACACACAAGTTCAAAGCTCTTAAAACTTTCTTAACAAAATTCTTTATACACAGAAAATTCTTTATTACAAAATAACTTTCTAAAACAAAATTAGGGTGCTGCATTAAATTTTTAAAGAATAAAGAAAAGCAAACAGAACTAATAGGAAAAGAAGATTACATAGATCATAAAAAAATTTACAAAATATTTTTTTTTTTTTTTTAAATAATCAAATAAAATTATTAGAAATAAAATAAATTAAAATAGATAATTCATTAAATAGACTGTTCTGTTGCTTATGTATTATACAAATTACTTAGATCATATAAAATAAATTGTTTTACTTTCAATGTGATAATACACATTTAACAAATCACTGTTGTTATAAATAACAATATAAGTACAGCAATCTCCTACTAACTGAAATTATGCAAACACTAATGATGAACAATATTATAATTAATAATCTCTTCTCCAGTATGGATAAGTTTATGACTATTTAAACTACTCATAGATTTAAAACCATTGCCACAAACAAGACAAAGTAGAGGACGATTTGGTTCATGTACATAGGAATGTTCTTTTAAACTTTTCCATGTATTAGTTGCATATGGGCATTTGTCACAATTATATCTAAAATTTGGAAGTTCATCTTTATGATGCCACATTCGATGTTTGGCTAAAGTACAGTGAGTTGTGAAATATTTATGACAGGATTGACACTGGAACTGACAACCTATAATAAACATTGATTCAATGAAAATAATTGCAACATCCTTCTTAAAATTAATACCATAAAAATCTTAAAAATCAATACATTGTAAAAATCAGTTTCTAAAGAAGGTACTAAAAACAAATGAAGATATATAATTATTACTTCAGAACAAAACAAACAATACTTTAGATATTTTCATATAAAAGTTATCTTAAAAAAAAAATGTATAAGAAAATAATTTGTAATTAAGGAAAATATAAACATCACCCTCTCTCTCTTTATCTCCCTCCCCTGCCCCAGGAAATGTTTCTTTATGTCGAGTCACAGACAAAATTAGACATTTGAGATTTGCAAGAACTCTGTCTATCTACATGTATAAAGATTAAGATATGGCTATAAAATTATCACATTATTTTACAGTGTTTATTTTAAAGTTCAATACACAACCAAAAATGCATAAAAGTAGTTAACATTTCTATTAAGATAACACTTTCATTTTTAATTAATTTTTGTTGTTTTCATTTTCCTCAACATTAAGTAAAAGGTTTTACTGGAGGTACATTTAAACTTTGCTTGAATGCTTTCAGAAAATCTAAAATTAAATAATTATTGCTGTAAAAAAAGAAAATAAAAATGAATTTTAATTGTGAGCATTAATAAACACAGAAAGAGATGACACTGTTTATTAATCCTTTACATGTTATTTCAGATTGCTAATTTAGTTCCAGATACATTAATTTTTATTTATTTTTTATAATCTTAATGGAAAAAAAGACACAAAGAAAAATATTTATGACTGTACAAAATTGCCTTTTAAAATTAATTTTAACAATAAAAAAATATTAAACATACTAATTTAGAGAAACAATGTCGCCCCCCTCCCCAACTCCTAAATAAATAAATAAGAATAGAATTTTCCACATGTTTTTTTTTTCTTTCTTTATAACAGAACTTCAAACAAGGAATCTAAAAATAAACAATCTTTTAAAATTTTAAAACTTTCTTTTTTGATAAAAAAAAAAAAAAAAAAAAAAAAAAAAAAGATAAAATTCTGATTAATTTTTGTAACATGATATGAACAGTCATCATGCATAAAAGTTGTGAAAAATAGCATGGATATTCAATCAATTTAACCTGATTGTAGAATAATTCTGCAATGTAATTATTTGCATATGATGTTTATTTCCAGTTTATTATCCTACATAAAACTTACAACAAGCTGATATTCGTTTCTTTTATTATTACCTTCAAAAATGTCTATGCACGGTGAACATTAAAACCGAACATCTCTTCTCCAGTGTGAATAAGCCTGTGGCTATTTAAGGTACTCAAAGATTTGAAACCATTCCCACATGTACAACACCTATAAGGACGGTTTGCATCATGCACAAGAAAATGATCTTTTAAACTTTTTCCAGTATTAGTAGCATATGGACATTTGTCACAATTGTATCTAAAATCAGGCAGTTCATCTTTATGATGCCACATTCGATGCTTGGCTAAAGTACATTGAGTAGTAAATGATTTAAGACAAGTCTGGCAATGATACTGAGATCCTATAATAAATAACAGTAAAAATTATATTATAATTTTGGATACTTTTTAAATAATTCATATTTTACTACTAGAAACATATCGTAATGTGCATTATAAAAATTAATTTTGAAAATTATTCAATTGAAAGTAAAATAAAATAAAAAATTAATTTGAGTAATCTTTTTTAAGATGTTTACATTCCCTGCAAAGCTTGATGACAAGAAACAGCCAAAATTCTAAAAAAAAAAAAATCGCAGAAAAAAAATCTTTTACAATAAACACATTATTAGAAGTACATAACTACAATATCTAATCAAAATATCTGAGAGAAGATGGATGCTAGATTATTTTCAAGACAGCATCATTGTTTTCTTTGTTAGAAATATAAATATCAACTTACGAAGATAACAATTAGTAGTTGATTTTAAAAAAAAATTAAAAGGTCACTTTTATAAACACATTTAAATTATTATTTTCAAACTTTGACATGAGCATGATACCATAAAATAAAATGATACAAATATTATTATTATATAATCACAGACATTATTTAAAGTTTTATCCTTTATTTAGAGAAGTATACAGCTGGATCTCTATTTAATGAACATCTATTTTGAAACATCCTCTATTTTATGAATTTTTGCGTGGAACAAAGAGCATTTTATAAATTTCCTTGTAAAATAACCTCCAAATAACGAAGTGCATTCTCCATTATGAATTTTTTCCTCTCTATTTCTCAAAATATTTCAAACTTATTCATTTGTTTTACACATTTTATGATGGTCAATAAAATTGAACTGGTTTTACCAAGTATTTAACCCTCTGAAAGTTGTAAAATAATTTTTTATGTACCCCACTTCAGTACAGAAACTTTCAACCCCCCTCTCCCCCAATACTTTCACTTTCAATAAAGCTGTCTTTGGACCTGCTTTCAAGATTTTGATTTGGTAATTCCAGTTCTTGCAGTATGAAAATATGAAAGCAAAAGTGTTTCAGCATCAAAGAAAAAATTTTGATTCTTGATGAGGGAGATAAAGTTTATCAACCATAATAAAAAACATGATAAGATATTAGAAAAATATGATTCAGTGAATTTTTCGTGTTCAAAATATTTAAAAACATGTTTCTATGAAGATGTGCATGAGGCAGTTTTGAAGTAGATATACACAATGCTAGATGAAAATGTTCCAAAGTCTTTCACAATTAAAGAGCTTAGTAGAAGAACATGTTAAGAGACATTTTTGAAAAATTGGAGATTCCTGGATAGAAAAACATATTATGATCTAACTTAAATATAACACTCCCATTTATCATGCCAAGTTTTCAAAAAAGGGACTTTCCAACACATAATGTTGTTAAGTACATGGCTTTGTGCTGTTTTATTAGTGGAAGAAAATGTCAAGTATGCAATGTCATGATGATGTAGAAAGAAAGAAATGTCTAAAAGAAATCTTCTTTTAGAAACCAATGATATCAAAATCATAACGACAGCACTCAGAATCAGGCCCTAATTATATTCAGGGACATATGGTGATCGGTATCCATATAACATGTTCTTCCACAAATAAGAAGCAGTTTTTTAATACATAGAGTGGAAGAACATGTTATGTGTATTAAATTGTTAAATTCCTTCAAGATCAATAAAGCTATAGCCATATCGATGAAACCCTTACATTTTAAATGCCACTTCTTCACAAGGGGACCTGAAAAATAGTGATTGAGTGAAGTAACAAAAAGAGCATGCTGTAAACAATAAAGCTTATTTTCTCAAATTCACCCTATTGTCACTTAACATGTTCCTTTACTAAGCTCTTCAACTGAGAAAGTTCTTAAATTAGAAGAGAAATTGGAGTGCGATGAATTTCAAGGAAGCAGTGGATGGCTAGACTGTAATTGTGGCAAAGGTAATATCTTGTTAAAATATAGACATCGATGGAAATGCACCGGGTTCAATGGCAGATGATTACACCAAGAATATGCCATGGCAAAAAAATAAAGAAATAAAATGAATAAAAAAACACTAAAATGAGAAAACATTAAAAAAAAAAAAAAATACTTTAAACTACAAAGTGGATCATGAAGATACCTAGAGTTAAGCTGTTTCCCATCCAGATAGACTTACACAAGTGTAGGGAATGAAAATGGTAAAAATTAATGTCAACAGTAACACATAAAATTGGTGATAATTAAGACCTCAAAATAAAAGCCTGCATGTTTTAAAAAGGCAAAGAATGTCTTATGGGGTGTTTCTCCAATG
Source organism: Maratus michaelseni (assembly GCA_963931845.1). NCBI lineage: Eukaryota > Metazoa > Arthropoda > Arachnida > Araneae > Salticidae > Maratus > Maratus michaelseni. Next base: position 150,335,226 of record OZ007592.1, read on the forward strand.
ATGTTTGCCAGTCTAAGTGATGATGAATTAAAGTAAATTCTATAAAGTGACATAAGACTGGAAGTCAGTTAAAAGATGATGATTAGTGAGGACACATGGGTGCATCCTACTGAAGCAAAATATGTATATGTGTATATATATTCTAGAACGCCTAATTCAAAGACAAGTCAGCAGGACATCAGTTTTTTTTTTTTTTTTTTTTTTTTTTTTAAATAGTTCAGTGGCTAAGTTGTGATTGTGGGTTTAATATGATGTAATTTGTTATTATATTCTTTATCTCAACTTTCCTACCACTTATTCAGAATAAAACACTTTATTAGATAGTTAACATCTGTAAATGGAATCTGATGGCATAATGGATTAAGAGCACATTTTGCTGCCTTGTCTGCTGTTTTATTTCCTAGAATACCCATGTGTCCTGGCATCCAGCAAAAGAATATATTATAACCATGCCTGCTCAATTGCTTAGAAAGATTCAAAATGCTTCAGACAGAGAGATGTTGTATAAATAATTTTATTGCATCAATAGAACTTTTTGAGTCTGTGTCTGTGTAAATTATGAAAGATGCATGATTATGATGAGATATGGATAACATAGCCTTTTCTATAGCAATTAATTCAATAGTAAACACTGAGATAGATGTATGCAAATGATAACTAAAAATAGTATTTTTACTTATGCTACCACAGCGAATACTATCTCCACTCTTTGACTCACCTATGTATATAGCTAAGTTATTATTATAGTGTGTACAATGTGCAGCAAAAAGTAATTGAAACACAACAGGAGACATACTATTTTTGTCAAAATTTTTGAAGGGATGGAGGGAGACATTATTAAGATGTTTCTATGGAGGGTTCAAGTGCAATGGAGATGGGCTCACCTCAACACTGCTCACAGAGCTATTGTTAATAATATTTCTCATTCTAATTCCAAAAGATTTGTATGCAAGATGGTCAATGCTGATAAAGAGCATCATTATCCATACTTAACTAGATATGAAGTGGATTAGTATGCAGGGTTCATAAATATCATGATATTTTCGAAAATATCAAAAATATCCGATATTTTGATATATATCTGATATTTTCAAAATAGTTAACTTACTGCTCATAATAAATATTTTCAAGCAATAATATAGATTAGAAACTAAAATATATTGCACTTAACATGAAAGCTTAAACAATATACTAAAACTTCTTCTCACCCCCACCCTTTTCTTCTTTTTTTTTTGAACAAAACTGAAGATCAACTATAATCAACAAAACAGAAACAATTTGCTTTATACACTTATAATAAAAATACTATAAGTTTCAGTATCAACTATCAAGAAATCGGAAATTTATAAAACAAAAAATTAAATACAAAATAGTTTTTTTTTAATGGAAAAATTTAATCATAAATGTCAGCTTATTTTTTTATTCCCTAACATGATGTACAATTTAAGCTCAACAACGCCAAAACCAGAAATTGGTTCTTTTCTAATGAAGCTGTATAGAACTGATTATCTAAATTAGATAGTTTATCTTTCTATATCTGTCCTGAATTAGTTATGTCCTACATAATTATTAGTCCCATATAATCTACATTTAAAAATAAAAACTTCAAACAAAGCTGGGATAAGATTTTTGTTTTTTTCTTTAGCTAGAAAAGTCACTGTCAGAGACAACTGTTCCTTTATCTACAGAATGGAACAGTCAATATCAGTTGAAAATTTCATTTACACTTGTTTTGACTAAAAATATCTTGCATAGTGATATTTTAATAATAAATATCAACTACTGAAAATAACAAACATCTTGATATTTTGAAAATAAATATCAAATAATGTGAAAATATCGAAAATAACAAACATATTGATATTTTGAAAATAAATATAAAATAATGTGAAAATATCGAAAATATCAAAAATCTTGATATTTTGAAAATAAATATCGGACATATATCATGATATATATCCATTGATATATATCAACGAACCCTGTTAGTATGTCACTGGGTTTAGTATGTCGTGTGATGGTAATGATGTGAAAGGATCTGGTAACATAAGTCTAAAGCTTTTCTATGTAATTTTCTATGATATTTAATGCTTATGAATTAAAAATTTGTCTTCATATAGTTTAAAGTGTTTTAAAAGGTGAATCTTTATTTAACAAAATTTTCCTATAACGAAATTTTTTGCTGAATTTGGCGATTTTGTATAACTGAAGTCCGACTATATTTTCTTCATTCAATCCTTTATATATTTATAATTATTTTCAAGGGATATCTATGTTACTAAGAAAGGGACTTTGTAAACAACTTCACAAACTTTTGAAAACATCAAACATATAAATGAACTGACTGTAGAGAAAAAAATATCATCCTCCTCTATTAGAATACACAAGCATAAAAATATATAGATTATATAATATTAACACTTATAAATATATGCCACATCATAACAAGTCTGAAATAAGATGTCAAATCACTTGTGGCAAAAACATAAAATTAATGATTAAAGGAAAAAGATAGAAATAAAATATACTGAAAACAATTTTGAATAAAAATAGAATTAATCACATGTTTACAAAATAAATTCAGATAATTACAACACAATTTACATTCGTAATTTTCTTTACTGTTATTCAAGTACAATATGATTTTGCATATTAAAAATGATGTTTAACAGTCATAAGACTACATGTTAAAAACGGCAGGTGGATAGGTAAAACATATTATTTACTCTCTTTCTCTCTAGCATTTCATCCATGCATGAGTACACAAGCAAATGAATGAATGAAATAAGCATTTTATTTCAGAAGTTATCTTACCAAAACATTTATTAACCTTTGACTAACATCAGATACCAAATTTATCCACTTAGATAGATGACATTTTCCATTAAAAAAAATTTTCCCACTTGCACCCCTCTCCCAATATTTAAAATATGCAAAAAATATTTTTTTTTGATGAATAAAGCAAAGGCACTCAAGCTTATAATTAATAATTCGATAATCAAAAAAGATGTCCCAGTTAAAAAAAATAATAATCTGCAAACTAAAAGAAAATGGAATAATTGAGGTATCTAAAACTAAATTTTATGTTATCTTCTTATTATTGCAGAGTGATGCCATGGATTCACTATAGCTGACCAATATGCAAAAAAGTGGAGAAGTAATGCATGAACAGTGTTGAAATTCAGACATTTTTCTTTGGGAGAGATTTCTATGGCTCCAGAGGGAACATTACAGTATTCCAAGGGGGAAATTGCACTTTATGATAAGTAAAGAGTATAAAATCTCAAACCTTTCAAGGGACATTTCAATACTCCGTAGGGGAAGGAGGGGGGATGAAGAAACTGAGATGAACATTTAGGATGCATATTTTTTCTTGAAACGAATACAACTCTTGGTAACTAATCCTAAATGAAAAATATCTCGTAACTATGTAAAAACTGTCCAATTACTAAACAGAGCAACCAAGTTTTTGAAGTGTCTGCATACCAGTATTACAAAAATCTAGCAACATTTGTATGTACTTTGCACACTTTCTTTTCTTTTTTTTTAGATATAAATTGGCTTTCACAAATGAAAAGATTTCTTGTTTGAGGGAAAAGTCACCAAAGAATATAAACAAACATATTTTTTTAAATAAACAAAGATAGATTAAAATTTATATGAAAGAGGTCTGAACAGCTTTAAAATGTATGTATAAAATTTAAAAGGTGTCATCCATAAATAAAAAAGGGAAATTTCTCTTTAAAATTCATTTATTTACAATAAAAGACTAAAAAAAAAAAGAGTAAGATTAAGAAAAAATTGGACAAAGTTTTGAAGACTGCAAGAATAAAAGTACTAACTAAAAAAATACAGTTATTAACCATAATAAACAATTAACTTCAGCAAAAAATAATTAATCAATCTTATTGAAAATTGAATTCATATTTAATATCCATAAATATTAATCCATACATAAACATAGTGTCATACATCCTAAATATAGGTTTGATCACAAGTGATTAAAACATATGAATATCTTAAGTAACTAATGTTGAAAAATATAAAAAATGGAAACTCATGCTAAACTATGCACAATTTTTATTTTTCAAATTTATTTACACATTGATTTAGCATACTCTTAAAAATAAAGTCACTTATTTACCCTTTTTTTACATTAGAGATAAGTGTGTCTTTATATTCGAGAAAATACAGAAACTTGTCAAAGTTCCTTTCTAATTATTAGAAAAAAAAAATGTCAATAACAAAGACATCCTAAAATGAAGAATTTGCTACATTAACATCTTAATACTTGTAGAATATCAAATTAAGTATACAGTTATGTCATTAACTGAATACTTTATCTTATATTAATTTTAAGCTAAAGTACAGAGTAAGAATAAAAAAATAATCTAGTTTTAAAAGGCGACACTGTAATAGAGGATAAAATTATCACTAACAGTGAAATGTATGGATATTATTAAGATATTTTAAAAGTAAACTATTGCAAAACTACATTTTCTATTCTGAAACATTTCACATAATTTTGCTGTATTTAACTGATATTGTTACTCAGTTCAAATTATAAGAGACTAGAAAACGAAAAAAATATTGAGCGAATTAAAAAACTAATACATACAATATTTAAATAATGCATAATACAATACAATTTGATATATTGAAATAACATACTAAAATATCAGTGTATAAAGTTAAATAAACAACAAATACATAATACTAAAATCTCAGGATTTAATTCATATTAATTATTTTACAGAGAATACTGAATGCATCTATTTAAATTAATTTAAATTTAATAAAGAGTCACCATTATGAATATTCATGTGCTGATTTAAATTACCAAGTCTCAAAAATCCATTGCCACAAATATCACATTTAAAGGGACGATTAGGCATATGAACATCATCATGATTTTTAAAATTAGTTTTGTTATCAGTAGCATAAGGACATTTTTTACAATAATATTTAAAAGATGGTAGTTCAGACTTGTGGTGTAGCACTTTGTGTTTATATAGAGTAGAGAATGATGAAAACCGTTTATGGCACACAGAACAAACACTGACACCTTGACCTGAAAATAAAATTATTTAATATGAATAAAAACTCAAACTTTCTTAAACATTGTGCAGTTATATACCTAGCAAGTTGAATGGAATAAAGACAAATCTTCTTGACACAGTGTCAATTGTAAACAAGAATAATGATGTGGGAAGAGTATTTTATAATTGCAAAAATAAACAAAAATTACAACAGTAATACAAACTGATAAGAGTATTTATAAATATATCTCATTAATACAGATAAGAAGCACAAGTATAATAAATTGAAAAAGATATAAATACTTGTACCTTCACATGAATAATATATATATATATATATATATATATATATATTTGCAATTAAAAGTAAATTGTTACATTGAAACAGACATATAATAAATTCTATTCTATTCATTAATAGTGATGGCAAATGAGTATAGAATTGAAGACAAAAAATAAAACATCATAATCAAATAAAACCTAAATATTACTATAAATAAAAAGTGTCTGCAATGATTTCTTAACAAAGTATTAGATTTTCCTGAAATGTTTAATAATCTAATTTGTTCTTTGAAACAGTGTCTCAGATGCAAAATATTGTTAAGAATTTGTATTTTATTAGTCAGATGTAAGATAAAAAATAAAGTTAAGTACGTGCTTTAAATTTTTCTTATTCATGAAATCGTTTAACAGCTAAAATATCATGTTGTAGGAAAGATAATAGGCTTGGCTTACCTTTATATGAAGTACTAACTTTTGTTTTCATTAAGGGAAAAATGTACAACATTAAACTTCAATAATTTTCTCTTTTGGATTGCAAGCTATCTAAAACATCTCATGCAAAATCTTATACTTTATGAAAAATAAAAAACAAAAGCAATATGTTTAAAATAAGGTACTATTTCATACTCAAAGCATGGATTGAAGATTCAAATTTCGTAAACAAGAAGATACAAATAGAAATGAGTTATCAATAACTCATACAAAGAATCTGTTTTGTAAAGACTTTTCTTTTTTCAATTGCTTACATAAATATTTAAGCAACACATTACATTTCCTTCACAAAAAGTATCTAACTGAAAAGAATGACAAAAAAATGAAATAAATATCAGAAAAAATTAAATTTTATATTATACATCTTTAAACACAATATATTTTTTAACTGCTTAAGTATGCTGCAAATTAACTGAAAGAATACTTTAAAAATTCTTTAGATAAATATGTGTTGTTATCATAATTTGTTAATTTTTGTATATGATAGATAAATAATAATTTCTGCTGTTACTGCAGATTCATTTCTAAATTTTTGCTTGGAAGTATATCTAATTATCACAGAGTTTCAAAACAAAATTCTGCTATTTAATTCTTAAGACACATAAAAACTTTAAATGAGTAACAAAAATCTATTTATATAATATGCAAGTGAGGAGACGATTCCGGTCAGGACCCATCTGTCTTAGACAGTTGGTGATAAGATGGAGCCATGTTAGGTTTAATTTCGATTTGAGATGTGTATGGGAAAACTTAGCTGTCTAAATACAAATTATAAATATCTTCTACCTCAAATCACCTCTGTTCAGCATATTTTTCTATAAAACATTCACAAGTAACAAAAATTCCACGATTTGCACAGTCGACAAATCAGCTTACACAAAATTTGGATATATTTCCAACTACAGATGGTAACTGCTGAAATTAAGTTTTCAAATGTGATATGCATTTTTCAAACTGTTTACTTAGACATCATCCTTCACCTTATTAAATAGTGTAGTTTTGTTACAGCACTCCGAATGTGTTAGAAAATGCTTCATAATCTATGTCTGACACAGGCATTTTCTTTCTTGTTAATTATGTGATTTTGCTTTTAAAAAAATGTAATTTTTTAAAATAAATGTCTGACAAACAATCATATCATAAAATGAAACAGACAATTAAACACACAAGCTATGAGATATTAAAGCCAACAGAACTATAATTAAACTGCACTTTTTTCATTATGAAAAGTCCATAAAAACTGTTTTAAACTAAAGTCTTTTCCCCTGTATGAATAATCATATGACGACTTAAACTAGCAAGTTTTTTAAATCCATTGCCACAAACTTCACACTTGAAAGGCCGATCTGGTTCATGGACTTCAATATGAGTCCTAAAATTTGTTTTATTATCAGTAGCATAAGGACATTTATTGCAAATAAATTTGAATGATGGAAGTACAGATTTGTGGTGCCACACTTTGTGCTTGTACAAAGTAGAACGAGACAAAAACCACTTAGAGCAAATTGAGCATACACTATGTCCTGTAAAAATAAAAGAATATTTATAAATGTACAGAATATTTTTGTTGAGCTATTAAGAAAAACATTTCCAGTTATATAACCCTGCTGCAGAAAATAATTTATTTATTATAAATTTTTAAAACTTTATTAATATATAAATGAATAAATATACATGTAAATTAATTGCTAACAACATTTGTTACAAATCAGAACTACAGATATGAAGAAAAAATTAAATGCATTTTTTTCATGGAATTTGAATTTATTGCTCAAGTGAAATGTTTGTAAACACTTGATGAAAGTAATATATCTTTTCAAACAAACAGAATCTATTTCAAATATCACTAACAAGGAGACATCAGATGTTCAGCTCTCCAATTTCCCTAGCACAATGTTGGTTAGTAGAAGACTAAAGGTAAAAAAAACAGCCTTGAAGTAATTAGCTGCCAACTCAAAAACAAAAATGAATTTTAAAATCTTTCAAATACTGTTACATCTATTTAAAATGTTTTGTCACATCACATCAGTGAGAGGAGTTCCATGGCTGAATGGTCAGAAAAGTGGGCTTGAGTTTGCATAGCATTGGATCAAAACCCATACTGTCCTTTTATTTTAGATTTTTCTTTATTTAATAATGCTTCATCAGTTGCATTTTTTTTTCATGATAAATGGAATGCTTTTGATAAAACTAAATTTTGATATTAATAACACTTGTGAGATTTATTTCTATAATTAAAACAGAATATTTGTTAAAATGCAACAAAACAAACTTCTAAAATTTTTTATTAAAAAATCTTTTTAACATTGGTGAAGCACAAATATCTAATGCACAGAATTAATTTCTTAAAATTAATTCCTCTGAGGTAATTTGCATATTCTTTTTTATAAATATATATATATATATATATATATAGATATAAAATTTTATGCTGAAATAATAATCTTTCGTAATAACTAAAGATATAGGATTATTATGTTACAAGATTAATTGTTGGATAAAACAAAAAATAGTTTGTGTTAAAGCAATTTAAAGTCATGTTTAACATTAAGTAGAAGAGCAGCTGGTAGCAGTATTTTTCAAGAACATACTGAAATTTCACTGCTTAAAAATGTTTTTCCAACAAAATTTGGCGTAGCTCAATAATATACTAAAAAAATTTATGTGGTTTCAGACAAGCTAAAAATGGTCATTTTCATAACCATCATAGTTTTTTATTGTACCAGGCTCAGCAGAAGAGAATATATTCTATCAGCTATTGTGGCTGATAGGTCTGATTTTCTACCAGCCAATTACAATGCTTTAAAAAGAAATCTGTAGGGAGATATCAAAGCATGCTTAATGTTGTGAAGATATTATTCTGAGATTGTATAGAATTTTGTTATGTATAATTTTAAAGAGTGGTAATAACACAAACTTATTATTTTACAGTCATTAAAAGAGAATACATACAATTAAATTTCTTACTTGGGTTCTTGAAAGCAGAAAAGGAAATGGAAACCATAGATGACAAACTTTTTAATTGATTTTTTTTTTTTTTTAATCTTTTAAATAGCAGAAAGGATTTTCTTCTTGAACAGTTAAAAAAAAATAAATCCAGAATCGATTTAAATAATACCAGCGGATTAAATACGAAGGAATGAATGAATTTATTTACATCTTTTTTATCAAATTAAAAAGACAATTTTCTTAAGCAGAGCATCGGCTCACATCAACAGATGACTGTGGAAACTCAACTGACTTGAGCCATACATTCAAAAATTAAACTTTATAAAAAGTGATTTCCAAAATATTAACAGGCAAACTTTTGTTGAGTGGAAAAAGCAAACAACACGGACGATTTACATAAACTATGTTAGCTTTATTTTAATATTGAATCAAATAGTACATTTAATTCTAATATAAAATGATTGAATTCACATAAGCCAAAAAATAGAAAACTGATAGAAACAGGATTGAAATTAGAGATTTTACTAAAACATTACTATAATAAAAATGCAATTCAACATTTTGCATGAATTCCAGAAAATGCATGTACATGAAATTTATGATGTACATGCTATTTTTAAGAAATTTTGTGGATTACACTAGATACATCATAAACTTAATGTAAAGCATATCAAAAACATTTTAAATTAATTTCACATTTAGAAGCAAGACATTGTACATGAGATAAGCATACAAATATATATATATATATAAAGTAGAAAATGAAACAATGAAGGATTGTAAAAAATGAAAGAAAATGAGAGATAGGCATTCAAGATAATAAAGTACATTAATTTACTTTATTACTTTATAGATTTTTTATACACAGGATAAATAAGTTGCTGATAGCAATGTTTACTTCTTTTAAATAGTTAATTTCTAATAATGGCATTACACTGTAAATTAGAATCATCCAACAAGAGCTAGTGATAATTAGGAAAGGCAAAAAAATGGATCAGTCTCTCCAGTATGAATTATCATATGTTTATTTAAACAACTAGCACTAATAAATCCATTTCCACAAACAGAACAACGATGAGGTCTGTCATTTCTATGTACTGCAGAATGATTATTAAAATTAGTCTTTTCATTTGTTGCATAAGGACACAATGAACAATTATACCGATATTTTGCAGTTGGAGACTTGTGATGCCACATTTTATGTCTGGACAACGTTATTTGAGAAGCAAACCATTTTCGACAAGCACTGCATGTGTAGCCTGAGAGTGAACCTAGAATGAAAAGCAGGATTAAGTGGTTTTTGAAGAAGGAAAAATAAGTAACTCACTTGAGTTAGAATTCTCAACCTTCTCTTTGGCTTTTAGGTAGTTTTCTTACAAAAAGTAACTACCTATTGAAGCTGTCTGGAGAAAAACTGTTACCAGAAAAAAATGGATATAATTTTGCTGATCATTATCCCTTTCTCCTTAACCCCCCCCCCCCCCCTTCCACCAAAACCCACCCATCATTTAAATGTTGATACATATTTATATCAGATTTTTTGTCATGCAATAGACCTCCTACTTATAAATTGATTTGGATGAAACTGGGCATCTATTTTGAGATTTCCAAGATCTCAACAGAGTTCATAGCCAGCTTAATCTGCCATCTTGTTTAAAAATGATGGCTACTTAAAATTTTTAAAATAAAAAAGATTTTTATTCAAGTTTTAGGCATTGGACTTTGCTGGGCACACGACGCTGCTAAGTCCATTAGTTCAACATTCCACTGCAAGGTGGCATACTCTGTCCTATACGAACATAGCCGAAATCTGTAAAACTATCGAAATCCAGTCGAATGAGCCAAACCCCGTAGTAATCGGGCCCATAGAACCCAAGATAAAAAAGTGCCCCCAGTGGTGAAACTTGGAACTACAATCGATAAGTCCTGTCGATGTCGAGTTGATTGAATGAAACCGCATTGTGATGGGACCCATAGAACCCGAGTTAGGTGCAAAATCCATTAGTTCCACCTTTTACCGCCAGGGGGCGAAATATATACTATACCAAAAAAATGAGGAGGTTGATTTCGAGTATAATGAGCCATACCTCATTGTGATCGGGCCCATATGACCATAGATAAGAAAACGCCCTTGGTGGTGAAACTCTGAACTAAAAATGGTAAGTTCTCTCGATGTCGAGTCGAATGAGCCAAACTGCGTCGCAATGGGACCAATACGACCTGAGATAATTTGAAAATAAATAGCGAATTCCTTAGCCTTTTCTTTTTTTTTCTGTACAAAAATTAGGATTTTGCTAAAATAAAAAATTATGAGCTGAATTCGAAAATTTTTTGAATCCCTGAAATGTCAGCCCACTCTAAGCAATGATGCATATTTTTCAAGATTCGAAAATCCAATATTTTTGAAAATTTTATATAGCCTATAAAAACTCCAATAATTTTCAAATGCATCATTTTATCAGTTTATCTCCTTTTTCAGAAAGCGTTGCGATGTCTGCTTGTCAGTCTTGCTTCTGACCTGTTGGAATAGAAATAAATTCATTTTCCATTTTCATTAATGTGTTTTAATTGATATTTTTAAAAGTTACTAATCTATTTTTAGGAATTTTTTTTTGTTGAATTTGTGATTTTTTTTTTACATATGTTTGCAAATTTTCGTAGACATAGAATAATTATTTCAACGTGTTTCCAAATGCGAGTGAAGCGAGCAGGCTTTGGATCTGGCAAACCTGCATTTTTTACAGTAACCTCTTTTCTTTTTGGGTCAATATTAGAAGTCTGGTCAGTTTTTGGCCGAAATAAAGAAAAGTTATGGTCCAAATTTCAAAAAATTTGATTTTTTGGAATGACAAAAATTGATTACATGTGTACACGATTTTTGGATAGATTCCTCCGGTAGTTTTTTTTAAATTTGATGATGCATGAAAGAGAGACAATTTCCATGTCTGGGATTATTAAAACAATAAATTTCTTTTCTGGTTTCAATAAATCTGTTCCTTGTTTTGCTAATTTTGATGAGGTTTTTAATTAATAACTTTCTTAATTAGGGGCCGACTTCTTCGAAACTATAACTCCTGAAGGCACAGATTTTTCCAAATTTTTTGACACAAAAATCGCTTTGCTGCTCGCAATGTTTATCCAGGTACAGACAGACAGACATTTCTGAACATTAATAATAATGAAGATGAATATGATGTCATATTGAAAGTATAATGAAGATTTTCAAACATTTCTCAATAATACAAGGAGTATGAGTAAGTACAGAAAGCAAGTTAATATGACATCATTAGAAAATTAAAAAGAAAATGAATATGATATCATATTGGAAGTTTAATGGACCTTTTCAAATATTTGACAATCATACAAAGAGAGTATTGATATGAGTAAGTACAGAAAGCAAGTGGATATGACATCTGCATGTGAATATAACGTCATATGAGTTAGAGGAACGTAGTGAATCATGATAAAAACCTGATTATGGAAATATTGGCATATTTTAACATTTTGAGGTTCTCTGAATTTGTTTTCGCTATTTTTAAATGTACTTCACATATATATGTGTGTGTATGAGTGTATATTAGAATTTTCACAAATTTTTAGGTCCCCAGAGATCATTTTTATGAAGATTTCAGATTTTTATAAGTAAAATGTCAGGGTGTATGGGATGAATGTACTATGTCACACACAATTACTTTTCAGGCCCTCAATCAGACAATCCCATTTTTAAGAGGCAATGGATAGAGAACTAATGAAGGGAGTCACTGCTGGATTGTCTGGAGATGTCTGATAAACATTGCCAGTCATTCTAAAAGGAACAATCATGAATTAAATTAGCGAATGCCTTAAATAATCACATCTTTGGAGGCATGTTCGCAGTTTACGATTAACTAAAAATGTGAGAGATCATCTAGATGGAAACATATTGGATTGTCAATTTTCAGACCATTTGTTGAATATAGGGAATGGATTAATACAGCTACATCCAGTGACTGGTCTGTTCAAAATCAGAGAAGCATTTTTTAACACAGTTGTGTCTGTTGAAGAACTCAATGCAAAAGTATTTCCAAATATTCGACATTTTACAGATCATAAATGGCATTGCGAACTTGCAATTCTTGCACTAAAAATGATAATGTAAACAACATTAACTTGAAGATTCAAGAAGAGTCACTTAGAGAAGCTGTATTGTACAAATCAATAGATACCGTTGTTGAAGAAAATGAGCTTTGAAGTAATTGTTTTTAAGTTTATTCCATCATATACAGTTCAAAGAGAGTTTGACATTTTCTTTTTAGCTTTTATTGCTTCAATGATGAATGGAAGCAAGCTAATTTATAGCTGAATTCTGATGAGTTTATTATATAAATTTATATATTTTAAGATTGGGTTTTTATTAGATTAATTTGTATAACATTTAAACTGCTTTTTTTTATTCTTTTTTTATACAGCATGTTTAATTTTGAAATTGATTTTTCTAAACAAACATTCTTAAAATCCCAGACAACGTTGGGCACTTCAGTTAGTACAATATAAAAATATATTATATTCATAACAAAATATTTTTTAATATTATCATAACAGGCAAAAAAATTGTTTTTATATCACTTTGAGAAAGAATAATAATAAAAAAAAAAGCCATTCTATTATATTTTAATAAAGTACAAACGCTGCCAATATTCAATTACTAGGGTTCATAACTCAATGAATTTTAAGAGAGTTACAGTTACCTTCCTTATGGTTTGTCCAAGGGACATACATGATTATTATGTGTTTCTACAATGCCAAAATGCATAATGCACATAGCTATTATATACTAACTAGTGTATATGCCCATCCTAGGACGGTGGGTAGAAATCATGGTTTACACTTAAAATTTGAAATAATTGATAAAAATAAAGTATATACTATTCATCAACAATAGGGGAAACTGGCATGAAACATTAAGTTGAGTGCCTGATTTTAATGCATGGGCCTCTGGGATTTTAACAACAAATTTGTAATCTGATATAAATAAGATGAGGGGAAACTGCAAACGTATCTTAATTCGTAAAAGGAAACGGATATATATTGAATGCAATAACAAATAGTTTTTACTGACTGACTTGCACTCTAAAAAATATAAACATGTTTACATACTATTCATCGACAATACGGAAAACTTACCTGAAACGTTAAGTTCAGATCCTCTGGAGTTTTAACAAAATTTTTTTTATCTTGTGTAAATAAGAAATTACACATCTTTCTTAATTAGTAAAATGAAACAGACATAGTTCTCATTTAAGTACAGATGTTGCAGATGCACCAGGGTATCTTTTTGGTGTCAAAATGACGATTTTATGACTGGGCAATCGGTGATTTTGTGCAATTTTGCTTTGAGTGCAACCCGGCAGAACAGATTGTGTGTGTTTCATATTAAAGTAAACATTGTGTGTTTTATAATAAATTAATCATTGCGTGATAAAATAATTTGTGTGTGTTTATAATAAAAATTGTGTGTTTTTTATAATAAAGTTGTGTGTCTATTCTAGTAAAATAAACTGTTTCATAATAAAATAAAACTAACATGCTGTTTTCGCAAGCTAGGCTAAACAGGTCCTCGAAAACAGGGTTTTCTCGCCAAAATGGTACAAAACAAAAATCTTGCTAATAACGGTGCGTCTGTAACATCTATTCCCTAATTTGTGTTTTATTATGAACATTTAAATTTGTTATGGTATATTAGCTGGAAACAAACTCTGAACTATTTATATGTTTTAAGTGCAAACATGTTAATGTTCCGCAAACGTTTCAAGCTTTTTTATACTATAACACTTCTCTTAATAATTTTATTTGTCCTGAAATCCTCTACTTTAAAAAAAAAAAAAAAACAATTACTAACATGTAATCAGGGTATACAATCAAGATGAAGCAATAATAAAGGCTCCAATTCAAATTTTTATAATTAACAATTGAAAATTAATGAAAATTATGTTATGTTGGCACAATCATATAATTTTTTTTTTTAGTTTTATCAATATAAAATACATTTCAAGCTAAGCATAAAGTTATTTTCACCGGCGCAAACTTTTCATTTTTACATGTATTTTATGTATATATATATATATATATATATAATTATAATATCTATGAATTTCAAAAACTATATATATATATATATATATATATATATATATATGTGTGTGTGTGTGTAAATATATGTATTAATATATATATATATATATATATATATATATATATATATATGTGTGTGTATATATATATATATATATATATATATATACAGTGGAACCCCGATTTTACGTAACCCATTTCATACGTTATCCCGCTTCCTACGTTATTTTTCGTCGGTCCCAGAAAATTCCTATTCCGGTAATGTTAAAAGAACCTCTATTCTACGTTATTTACTCTTAACATTTCCCGCTTAGTACGTCATTTTAGGCAAAGTACCTCAGGAATTTTTATCTTTTTTCACTCATGGAAATTTTTTCAAAAGAACAAAAATGCTTTATACTTGGTCAACTGGTTGTTCGTTACCAAAAACAGTTCTTCCCTTCCCTTTAATATTTCCGTGAGAAAGTAACGATGAACTATTATTTGTCCATGAGAACATGACCAAACCTGCATCACGTGATATCGGGAGGGGGGGGGGGGGTTCTTTTTTCGCCGTTCATTCATTTCAACCCGCAGTGGAGTCGCTTTCTTTTGCTATCTCTTTGTGATTGCCAGTCAAAAGTAGGGTGTCTAAATGAAAATGTTTCTCTGTAGCCGAAAAGGCAGAAATTATCGAAAAATCCAAAGTTTCCAAAGGAACTAAAGTGGATCTCGTAAAATCGTTCGGTATCGTTTATTACACGTTACAAACCATCCTAAAACAAGAGGTCTCTGTGGAATTAAAATCTGAAAAACTGGAAAATTTGTCAAAGAACAGAAAAACATTGAAAAGCTCTCCCTTTGAGGAACTGGAAAAGATTCTGTACGAGTGGTTTAAACAAGCCGGTTCATCCAAGATTCCAATCAATGGCTCAGTTTTGTAAGAAAAGGCTCTTTAAATTTCTTCTCGACTTGAAATGCAGAATTTCATGGCATCCAACAGTTGGTTCGACCGATTCAAGAAGAGGTATAATTTGTCTTACAAGTTTATTTGTGGTGAGGCAGATGGAGTGAATACTGCTGTCTTTGAGGAATGGACGGAAATAAACCTTGCCTTCTCTTGTGTGTAAAAAGGACATCTTTAACACAGATGAGACCGGATTGTTTTTTATTCTCTTCCGTGATAGAACATAAACCGTGAAAGGAGTAACATGTCACAATCGGAAATTATCAAAAGTGCGATTAACTGTTTTGTTACTTACAAATGCAGAACAAACTGAGAAGCTAACGCCCTTTCTGATTGGTAAATCCAAGAAGCCCGATGCTTCAAAAACATTAAATGTTTGCCGACAGATTACAATGTTAACCACAATGCTTGGATGACCCAAAATCTTTTTGAAGATTTCGTAAGAAAATTGAATATAAAAATGAGCTTACAAAAGCGAAAAATAATTTTATTCGTAGACCAGTGCACTCATGTTAATCAGAATTTAAAGAATATACGTATACAATTTTTCCCACCCAACTATATCAGTTTACTTCAGCCATGTGACTTGGGAATAAACAGATCCTTCAAAATGCATTATAGAAAGCAACTGGTAAGAAAAGGCCTGTTTTCATTTGATTCTGGTAAGCTTCAAGATGCTTGGAAAACAAAGCTAAATGTGCTGGATGCTCTTAATTTCGTCTCATCGGCGTAGGATAGTGTAGATACAAAATGCATGTCAAATGCTTTTCTGAAGGGGAATTTTTAAAATCCGAAATTAACGGTGAAGCGCCGAGGGAAGAGCTCTCTATGGAAGACTACACAAAAGAGGATGAATTTATAGTTGCAGACATCAATGTTGATGAGTACATCGATTGCGATAAAGATGTTATCGCTACCACAGATATTCAGACTATTTCCGATTTGATTTCGCAATATAATTTGATATTCGATTTGATTTCGCAAGTGAGGATGATACTGATGAAGATCCAGAAGATATCGTGCCCTCATCGGCTAAGGTCATTTCGAGTTTAAAAATTAAAAAAAAATTAACTATACATGAAAATTAAGAAAAAAAATTGCAAAAAAATTGCATGTATTGAAATTGCACTTAAAAAGAAAAAGCAATAAATAATAACAGATATTTTAAAATACTAATATGGTATTTGTAAGTTTATTTTTGTATGATTTGTTTTCTTGAAGTGTTTTTCTCTATTTGACCCCGATTTTACGTTTTCCCGTTTCGTACGTTTTTTGCTGCTAGTCCCGTGAAAAACGTAAAATCGGGGTTCCACTGTATTTATATTTATATATATATGTGTATATATATTTATATATATATATATATATATATGTGCTTTTATGCTTAATCACCATGAATTAAAATAAAATATGTTTTCTATTTAATTGTAATGAAAAAAATGGCATCAATAAAGTTATAATACATACAGATAAAATAAACTCAGTAGACGCTATTCTCGTGATGTCACAGTAAATACGAATTTTTATTCACTTATAAAAACAAAGTAACAACGTGCAGATACCGAAATTTAACATGCAAATTAAAAAATACGTCCAAAAAGTCATGTGTTTGAATACTTACTTCGCTTTTATCTGCAACAATGGAAGTAATCCATTGTTTGGATGAGTTTGTACTCGAATCAACACACTGTGTTTTATTATATTTAGATGCTAAACAATATGCTTATATATTAGAGACTTCAATCCAATTGTAACACTACACTATGCACTGAAATGAGGAACTTCAATTAACTATCACAAATGTGGATGCAATTTACTGCATAAAAAGGACATTTTATTTTTTGCTGAAATGGAACAGAATGCAGAAACTTTTTTTAGAATTTCATTCGAATTATTTTCTAGTTGTTTAAGATACTTTTGCTCAAAACTTTGATTTTACTAAACCCAGTTAACTTAAATGAAACTGACTGAAAATTTTCAGGACAGTTAGGTCATTTATGACCTCAATCAAAAACTGTCATTGCATACAACTAATTAGTTGTGTAATTATGAAAATAAATTACATTGCTTTTTACAGCTATTTCAGAAGGACTTTTTTTGGTGAAAAATATAACAATTTGGTCAGGCCAATGTAAGCACAATAACAAAATGTTGAGAATACAGCCATATGCTAAGATTACTTTCACTAGCAAAAGTTTATATCAGAATCACTCATTATACAACAAACATGAGGAATGACTGCATTAGTAATAATTACAGTGGTAAGCTTGTAATTAATACCAAGTAATAATTACAATAATCTATATTAATAAAACAAAGAATTTGTGAGTCTGTCTGTCACCCTCCCACTGTGAAGGATAATGCCAGTGCTACAACATTGGACACGAAGATACTCCATGGTGTACCCAAAAACCTGCCAAAGAGTTTTTTTTTTTTTTTTTTTAATTTGATTTAGATTTTTTTTTTTAAAATTAAGTTCTAAGGGTTTTTTTTACTGAACTTTTATACTATGTATTTTCTTTCACTTTTCGTATAATTTCAGTCTTTACAAGACAGAACAGAACAAAAAATACACTTTCAGATAAAATTTATCTCAAAATTGTAACATGTGTGGATTTTTAATGGTTAATTGGAAAAAAACTTTTAATTTGTTTATTTGCACAAAGATAAAAAACTAATAATGATACTTTTTTTTCTGAATTTAGGGAAAATAAAAAATGCCAAAATTAAGCATAAATACAGTATGACTCAAAACAAAATACTGAAAATATACTAAATCATTTCCCATATGAGTTGTTTCACTGGATGTGGCATAGGTAACACAGTTTAGGTATGAAGATTTATAAACAAATCTTGATCACAATAATTGAGAAAGAGACAATGCTTCAGTTAGGAGTACAAACTTTTTGTACATGTTCATACACAGCACTAAACTATGGCATATTGCCAAATACAAATAAAAAGGCATCACTTACAGCTTTGGAGGCAGCATCACATTTTAGTATCAATGATATTGGTATATGTGTTAGATTTGATGATACAGATAGCAAATCTACTAGTAAGCTGGCACACCAGCAGGTGTGTGTGTGTGCCATGGCAACATTGTACAGCTCCCTGTAATAAGAAATGAATGGCAAACCAATTACTGATGACTACCTTGAGTCTGAGTACATCCATAACCGTGTTTTTACTCTGCAGAGGGCAAAAATATACCAATATTTCCATAATAGTTTTTTTTCTGATGATTACAATACTTTACTCAAACTGCATGTGTACAGAAAATAAAAATACGATTAAACTACAGCTTAGCTTTTCAGTAGGCACAAAAACAGAGCTATATATATGAATAAGCAATCTAACGAGGAGCTACTCTTGTATATAATATATTTATGCACAATCATACACTGCATAAATTTTATTTACTATTCTTACTGTAATTATTGCATTGGGATATAAAATTATAATTGACATGTATTTACCAATAATGTTGTTTACTTAACTCTCCAATACACTCTTAATAGATTAATTGTATTGAGTTATGTTGAGACTTAATTATATATTGAGTTGTCTAATTTTAAAATCTAGAAAATTACAGAACAAAGAAACTCAAAATGCAAACAATAAATAAATTTGTAAATAAAGCAACACCAAATAATAAGAAATCCATCATTAAAAGATGAATACATAATAACGAGTAAATAGACAAGTGTTATCAGCAAGAAAAATAATTCTTTTAGTGGATTAGTACTTGATTTTAGCAGCAAGTGTCAATGGAAAAAATTGATGACTTCATGCTGCATTGCTGTACACTGCAGCTGAAATTTGCCACTGAGATTCAAAAATTGTTGAATTTTGTACAAATCAAGCAAGTTATGGCTGAGTGATTTGCAGAATGGCACATTTCCCCCCCCCCCCCCAAAAGTAGCGTTGATTCTCCCTACAAACTATTGATTTTTTGTATTGTGCTACTCGCTATACCACATTGTTCAAAATGTAGCATGCTATACTACAAATTACTATAAAAAGTAGTGACTACAGTAGTTTTGCTACTTGTAGTGCACTACTTCAGACCTCTGAATGAGAGTATTGTGAGGTAAAACTATAGTCATAAAAACAGCGAGTATATGCTATAAGCAGAGGGTATATGCTAGAGAGTATACATTATAACTTTGATTGAAAACTAACGGTATATGGAGCTTCTTATAAAAATACAGAGGGTATACACAATATATCCTTCATTACAGCCATTATTTTTTAACATTTACAAATTATGCATTAAGAGATTTTCTAAAGAGAATTTAGAACTCCAAACATATACTACCAAAACAAAAATAATTAAATTTAGAACAAAAAGCTTTTACTTCAATAAAATTTTCAGATACACTCACTCATTCCAAGAAATCTAACAGGGAACCCTTTCTTATAGAAAATACCATTATTCAAAAAATATTGTCAAATTCAATCAAAAATACACACATTTCACACATAATCACATTTGTAAGAAAAAAAAAAAAAAAAAAAAAAAGTATTTGCTTCTTTAGAATCTGAAAGAAGATATCTGAAAATTTTCCTATGTAGAAGAATAAAAATTATTTTGTAATATCATAATGTATTTATCATATATTTTATCTTTAAGATAATTTATGAATTTCTAACTTTCACATGTGTTTTTTTTTTTAAATTGGTATTTGACAGGTTTAAATATCTCAATACAAAATTAAAATTGAAGCAAATAATTCCACAACTTATTGATGAGGTCTGTAAATGAACAATGACACAGAATTTAGCTGAAGGAAGATAGGGCAAAAAATAAATTGCTGCAAAAGGGTGTCATATTTCTTAAACACAGATCTGATCACAAGTGATGAAACACATGAATATCTTAAGAAATAAATGTTGAAAAATAATAATAAATGGAAATTCACATTAAACTATACACAATTTTTATTTTTTCAAATTTATTTACAAATATTTAGCATAATATTAAAAATGAATAAGTCACTTATTTATTTTTGTTTTACATTAGAGATAAATATGTCTTTATATTTGAGAAAATATTAAAAAATTGCTAAAGTTGTTCCAATAGAATTTTTTTTATCAATAACAGAGACATTGTAAAATGAAAAATGGGCTACATTAACATAAAATGAAATTAACCTTAACACTTGTAGTATATCAACATTAATTATTTAGTTATGCTATTAACTGAATATTTTATCTTAAGCTAAATTTTAATCATATTAATTCTAAAATGAAGTACAAAGAAATAATAAAAAATAATCTAGTTTAAAAAGGCGAAACTGTAATAGAGGATAAAATTATCACTAATAGTGATCTGTATGGATTAGAGATGTACCGTATATTAAGTTATTCGGTATTTGGCCATACTACCGAATATTCGGTTAGGCCGAATATGAAACTATTCGGCCTGCCAAATATCGAAATATTCAGCCAAACCGAATATTTAAAAAACCCTTTAAAAACCTTACACAGCTCCTACTTTTAATTGTCAATTAATACATTCAGAATAAATAGAAATATAATCACAGTTAAATAAAAGCAAATGCTTTTACATTATGAAAAGTGTCAATTAACAAAACTAACCATTAATATGACCTTTATATTTCATAGGAATGAATGATGTACAAATGCAAGTTCCTGAACATTGTCTGTTAAATAATCTGTTTCTTGCTTTTTTGCAAATGTTTCTAAACAAAATGGAAAAAGCTTTCAGGAATGATAATAGTTATAAAGACAGACAATTTTTGTCCAGAAAACCAGTCGTTTGTTACTTTAACAATAATGAAGATATTGTAACTATATTTTCAAGTTTCAACAGAATTACTTTGATTTCTGTGAAATGTGATAACATGATGAGAAGTACTGGATATTGGCACCATTCATATCTGACCAACACTGAGCTAGACATTTCTTTATTTAGAATGCAGCTGACAGTACTTATACTGTGTCACTGACCAAACTTCAGTCACTTCTAATGATATCATCACATTTTATTCAAGACAAATTAATATGATGCAAATCTTGCTAAAGTATCTTTATCATTATTAAAGTTGTGAACAAGAATTCAATTTAGGCTTGTAGCAACACACCATCTTTTTTTTTATTGAATGTATTGTATTTTAGATGATATAAGTGGATTGAAATGTTGTTTCTTGTTCAAAGAAACAACATTTCTTGTCAAGTTGTTCTTCATTAGTTGTCTTGACCACATTATCTCCCCTGAAAGTTTGTTATAAGATTTTAGGAACAATCTGTATATTTACAACCTCTCAAAATGATTGTCCACTCCATACATTGCTCTTTGGTGTATTTAAAAACTTCCTTACTAAATAAAAAAAGAACAGAAATGTTATTCTTGCTGAGTTGTTGCCATTTGAATAGATTGTATTATTTATTTATTTTTTACTTTAGTTCCTTCCTGACAAATAAACATTATATGTCTGTAAAATTTTTCTTCAAATTCCTTCAAAATTTCTCTTTGATTTTAAAATATTTATTTTTAGAGTATAAGAAAATTTTATTTCATGTGTTTTAATTCATGGAAGAAGCCATGAAATTTAAAATTTTATTAATTAAAAAAGTTTCTTAATTTATCCTCTTCTAAAATAATAAATGAAAGCATATATATATATATTTAGTGCAATGTTTACTTGTAGAAAGCTTTCTTTATGAGAATGAAAGTATCTGTGTTAAATATCAATAATAAATGTTTTAAAATTTAACTTTTTAATATCTTTAAACTCTGAAATATAAAAATATTCGTCCAGCTGAATATTCGTTATTTGGTCTGACAGTTACTATTCAGCCAGCCTAATATTCGGTATTCGGCCAAAATCACTATTCGGTGCATCCCTAGTATGGATATCATTCCGATATTTTAAAAATAAACTATTGCAAAAACATTTTATAATTATGAAACATTTCATGTAGTTTTGCTTTATTTAACTGATATTGTTACATAGCACAAATTATACTAGACTAGAAAACGAAAAAAAAATATTCACCATATAAAAAAAAATCTAATGCATACATTTAAATAATGCATAATACAATACAATTTGATACACTGATATAACATACTAAAATATCAGCGTATTTAGCAGTCAGATAAACACCAAATACATAATACTAAAGTCTCAAGATTTAACTCTTATATTATTTTACATTGAATACTGAATGCAATTATTTAGATTATTTAAATTTAATAGTGTGTCACCATTATGAATATTCATGTGATGATTTAAATTACCCAGTCTCAAAAATCCATTGCCACAAATAACACATTTAAAGGGACGATTGGGCATATGAACATCATCATGATTTTTAAAAGTAGTTTTGTTATCAGTAGCATAAGGACATTTTTTACAATAATACTTAAAAGAAGGTAGTTCAGACTTGTGATGTAGCACTTTGTGTTTATATAAAGTAGAGAATGATGAAAACCGTTTATAGCACACAGAACAAACACTGACATCTTGACCTGAAAATAAAATGATTTAAATATGAATAAAAACCGAAACTTTCTTAAACATTGTGCAGTTATATACCTAGCATGTTGAATAGAGTAAAGGCAAAACTTCTTGACAGAGTATCCATTATGAAACAAAAAGAATGCTACGAGAAGAGTATTTTATCATAGCAAGAATAAACATACATTACATACAAAATATAAACTAATAAGAGTATTTATAAATATATCTGATTAATACATATAAGAAGCATAAGCATAGTAAGTTGAAAGAGATATTATACATATTTGTATCTTCACATAAGGAGTAAAAAAAAACTTTTATAAAATTAATAAAAAACTACAATTCTTTTTACAATGCAAAGTAAATTGTTACTTTGATACAAACTTATAATAAACTCAATTCTACCTATTAATACTGATGTCAAATGAGTACAAATTGAAGACAAAAAATAAAATATCATAATCAAAGAAAATCTAAATATTACTATAAATGAAAAATGTCTGCAATGATTTCTTAGCAAACAACAAAAATATTACATTGTCCTGAAATGTTTAATAAGCTGTTTTGTTCTTCGAAACAGCCTCAATTGCAGAATATTGTTAAGAACTTATGTTTTATTAGTCAGATATAAGAGAAAAATAAAGTTAAGTATGTGCTTTAAATTTTTCTTATTCATAAAATCATTTAACAGCTAAAATATCATGTTGTAGGAAATATAATAAAAATATAATAGGCTTGGCTTACCTTTATATGAAGTAATACTCTTGTTTTCATTAAGAAAAAATTTACAACACTAAACTTCAATAATTTTCTCTTTTGGAATGCAAGCTATCTAAAACATCTCATGCAAAATATTATACTTTATGGAAACTATAAACAAAAGCACTATATTTAAAATGAGGTACTATTTCATACTCAAAGCATGGATTGAAGATTCAAATTTCGTAAACTTAAAGACAATATTTATGTTACAAAAAGAAATGAGTTATGAATATCTCATGTAAAGGATCTGTTTTGTAAAGCCTTCATTTTTCTTTTCTTTTTTCTATTGCTTCTTAAATAAATATTTAAGCAACACATTACATTTCCTTCACAAAAAGTATCTAACTGAAAAGAATGACCAAAAAATGAAATAAATATTAGAAAAAAAAAACTCTTTTAGGTCATACATCTTTAAATACAATTTATATTTTAACTGCTTAACTGAAAGTATAGTTTGAAATTTAAAAAAAATGATTACATGATTTGTTATCTTATTTTATTAACACTTTGTATATTATAGATCAGGGTTGGCAAATCTTTTTATATCCGTGTGCCAAATTTCTTTCAGAAAATGTCTTAAATGATCAGGATGTGCCAAGTAAAATTCAAATTTAGTGGATTGAAAAATACGGAATTAAAATTGATTGAAAAATTTATTAGGATTTAAAAGATATGGGTGTAGGAGTTACACTGTAATAATTACAGAACCAAATACATTTTAGAAATTTAAAAAATAATAATAATGCGATTAAATGCATTTTTTGTTGTTGCATCTAGGATGAAAAATGATTAATACAACATTCATACAGTTAATTATAATAGAATGGTAACTAAACTATAATAAGTCAAGCATAGATAGACGAAAAAATTGTTAATATGGCCAATGCCAGCTTTTTGAAATAGCCCTGGAATTAAATTCAAAGTTGCCGTAATGTATCACCGGCAATTTTTCATTATAATGTTTAGTAATCTTTCATTTTCCATAGTTATCAAATATTGTCTTTGTTTGATATATTTTTGGACCCATATGCAACTAGATTCAAAATTTAATAAGTTGCAATTAAATTGTTCCAATTTCCAATCAATCGAATTTAGACAAGATCAGATCATAGAAATTCATGCATCTTGATTAATCTCACTGTTTATTGAATTAGAACTCGAAAAAGCTCTGTGCCATAATTATTCTTTCACGTGCCAAAATTGGTCAGCGTGCCGTAGGTGCACCGTCCCTGTGATAGATGAATAATAATTTTTGTTGTTACTACAGATTAATTTCTAAATTTTTGCTTGGAAGTATACTCAATAATCACAGCACAAGTTTCAAAACAGTATTATGCTATTTGATTTTTAAGACTCAAAGGTACTTTAAAATGAGTAACATAAATAAAATTCTTATTGTTGTTATATTTATTTGAATAATTTATTGTAATCCACCTTTATAATTTCCAATAACAAAACTTTAAAAGTTAAGTCATGTTACCCTGAAAATGAGAGTGACAAAGTTTTTAAACAATTCAATGAGATCAAGATGACATGAAGAGAAGATTTAAGAGGGGATCCACACATCTGAAAATTTAGGTGTTTTTTCTAATACACTGAATGTTGTGTTAAAACTGTTTATGGATAATCAAATGCCTTATAAAGTTATAGTGTGAAATTATGTTGAATTTACAAGTACAGGAAAAGGCTGGTTTAAACTTAAAATGTATTTTTTCTCGAAATGGCTTTTTTTGAACTAGCAGTTACTGGATTTCAGAAAACATTCAGTAATTTCATCCAATTTTTTTTCTCAAAATTCAAAAATACTATTTATTTCCAGCAAAAATGAGAATATTTTGAATAAAAAAAGTCACAAATAAATGCTTGTAAAAAATGAAAGAAATAAAATAATAAAAAAACAACATTTACAAAAGAGTGCCAATATTATGTAAGTATGCTTTTTAAATCACACTTTTTAACACTTGCCAAGATAGTTGAAAAGTGTTTATGAATTTGGTTTGTCTGTTTGTACTCTAACTCATGTAAATATACTCTATGTATGGCATGTTCAGAATTGAAAATGAAGTGTATAGCATTTACAGTTCATTTACAGGGGCACTAAAAAAAAAAAAAAAAAAAAAAAAAAAAATCTGTGACATTATGGTCTATGGGAGAAAAATCATTTGCTTTTAATGATGTTACACTATTTCAAACATATTGAAATTGATATACATTACTGAGGTGCACTACAAGACGCTTACTATAGAATATGGTGTACATAGCATTTATCGTTCATTTAGAGAGAGGGACACTCAAAAGGATTTGGTTACAGTACTGTTTATGAGCAATAATTGCTGGAAGTGTGTTTTCAATTAATGGTATGCTTTTTAAAATGGACTAATTTTTTGCATATTATTCCGTGTGTATAAATTCAATAGATCATATACAAGACTGCACAAAAGAATTCAGATATATTTACAACTACAGATGGTAATTGTTGAAATTAGGTTTTCAAATATGTTATACATTTCCAAATCGTTTACTTAGAAATCATCATTCACCTTATTAAACAATGAAGTTTTGTTACAATATTCTGAATGTGTAGGAAAGTGCTTCATAATCTATACTTGAAACAGGAATTATCTCTCTTGTTAATGATACATGTGATTTTGCATTAAAAAATGTAAACTTTTTAAATAAATGTCTGACAAACAATCATATAAAATGAAACACAATTAAACACACAAGCTATGAGATATTAAAGCCAACAGAACCATAATTAAACATTTTTTTTTCCTTTTTAATTATGAAAAGTCCATAAAAACTGTTTTAAACTAAAGGCATTTCCCCTGTATGAATAATCATATGATGACTTAAACTAGCAAGTCTTTTAAATCCATTGCCACAAACCTCACACTTGAAAGGCCGATCTGGCTCATGGACTTCAATATGAGTCTTAAAATTTGTTTTATTATCAGTAGCATAAGGACATTTATTACAAATAAATTTGAATGATGGAAGTACAGATTTGTGGTGCCACACTTTGTGCTTGTACAAAGTAGAACGAGACGAAAACCACTTAGAGCAAATTGAGCATACACTATGTCCTGTAAAAATAAAAGAATATTTATAAATGTACACAATATTTTTGTTGAGCTATTAAGAAAAACATTTCTAACTAAAAAAAACACTGCTGCAGAAAGGAATTTATTCATTATAATTTTTTTTAGCTTTTTATTAATATATGAATGAATAAATAAATATATACATGTAAATTAATTGCTAACAATATTTGTTACTAATGAGAACTACACGTATGAGGAAAAAATGAAATTTAATTTTCTCATGGAAGTTGAATTTATTGCTAAAGTGAAATGTTTGCAAACATTTGATGAAATTAACACATCTTATCAAAAAATCTTGGACACTTACACCATGTACAACTTTAATAAATGAAACTGTGGTAAAATTCTCACACATTGCTAAATGATGTAAGTGTATTTCACCACAGTTTCATTTATTAACATATCTTTTCAATCTCTTTCAAATATCATTAACAAGGAAACCACCAGATGTTCGGCTTACCAATTTTCCCTAGCACAATGTTGGTTAGTAGAAGACCAAAGATAGAAAATAGCTTAGAAGTAATTAGCCGCCAACTCTTGAAAGCAACAAAAAACAAAATTTTAAAATCTTTCAAATACTGTTACATCTATTTAAAATATTTTTTCGCATCAGTGAGAGGAGTTCATGGCAGAATGGTCAGAGAAGTGGGCTTGAATTTGCACAGTATTGGATCAAAACCCACACTCTCCTTTTATTTTAGATTTTTCTTTATTTAATAATGCTTCATCAGTTGCTTTATTTTTTTCATGATAAATGATATGCTTTTGATAAAACTAAATTTTGATATTAATAACACTTGTCAGATTTATTTCTATAATAATAGAATATTGTTACAACAAAATGAACTTCTAATTTTTTTTTTGTTAAAAAATCTTTTAAAAATTGGTGAAACATAAATGTCTAATGCTCACGATTAATTTCTTAAAATTAATTTTTCTGAGGTAATTTGCATATTCTTGCATAATTATACGTATATTATTTGTTATAATGGCTCTTTCGTATGTATGTGCTGATTTTTGTTTTTAAATAAAATAGTGAGTTATTTTTAAATCTTCTGCATTTTTTAAAATCTTCCAAATTGATTTTTTACATCGTATAATATGCTTTGCATTCTATATATATATATGCAGAAATTATCGTCTGTGAAAACAGACATTTTTGTACAATTTTCACACATATTTTCTATCTGTTTCAAAACTTAAACATACTTGATAATATTGCATTGAAATGAAATTTTAAATATTAAAAACACTGTAAAGTAAAACGTTAATAGGATTTAAAGAGTTCACATTATTTTATTTAAACAAGTATTTAATTTTAATAATTGAAATAAATCTGACACCTGTTATTAATATAAAAATTTAGTTTTATCAAGAGCCATTTTTCATTTATCATCTTTTCCCCATCATGATACCATTTATCATTAAAAATATAAAGCAACTGATGAAGTATCCTTAAATAAATAAACATAGAGAAGAAAAATCATAAGTAAAAAGAGAGCATGTGTTTTGATCCCATATCGTGCAGGTTCAAGCTCACTGCTCTGACCACTTGGCCATGGAGCTTCTCTCGCTGATGTGACAAAACATTTTAAGTAGGTGTAACAGTATTTGCAAGATTTTAAAATTATTTTTTATTTTTGAGAGTTGGTGGCTAATTGCTTCAAGGCTAATTTCTAACTTTGGTTTTCTACTAGCCAGCATTATACTATGCAAAACAAGGACATCTGGTGATCTCATTGTAAGATGCCAAAATAATGGATTCAGGAACATGCATAGTTATTGGTCTTGCCAAAGTGTGGCCTTATGGTCAAGATTGACCTGTACAGTGAGCAGGGCATATGACCTAATCAACATAACATATTTTCAACAATGCAAACATAAATATTTTAATTACAACAGAAAACGATGATTATTTCCTTACAGAAACATATTATAGAATTTCGCAGATTAATAATAAATTAATGAGATATACATAGGTAGATACAAAAGTTTCTGGCTTGATATATTTCTAAATGAAAGAGGGAAATTTTTAACAATTTATAAATATTATGTCCTTGTGCATTGCTTTACACATCATTACTGAACAACCTTAAGCCCCTGAAAAAAGTAATATGAAAGTTTGTACCTGGAATGTTCCTCAACTGTTCTTTTCATGTTATCATCATCATCATCATAAAATTGCTTTACATAACGGCCAGTCTTTAGTTTGAGCAACAGATTATAACCACCAAGAGATAAAAATAACTACTAATAAAACTTCCAAATTTACCTATTTAATACTGTCATTACATGTCTGCCAGAAGAACATATCACTCACCTGAAGAGAAGTGACACAACTCAAAAATACTATATTTCACAGGACAGACAAAAGAAGTTCAGAATGGTTTTTCGAGGTCCATAACCAGTCAGCAAAGTCAGAGGAGTCTCTGAAAAGTCTTTAGTAGGTCTACTTCCCGGTTTGTCTTTTCCCCTCTACTTTAATGATATATAAATATAGACAAAAGTAGAGGATCCCCTGTCACAAAACTTTTGATTAAAAAAAAAAAAAAATTTAATGTAATATAAACAATATTAATATTGAAGGATTAAGAAGTTTAAAGGGGGCTCAAAAAATTGCTAGAAAGCTAAGCTCAGTGCAGCCCATCCAATACCCGTCTGGTTACGGCCCTAATTTTAAATGTAACAAACTATAGCACTTAGCTCTGCATGTAGCTGTAAAAGCATATATAGAAGAGTAAAATCTTTAAGAATCAATCTTTAAAAGACATAGGGAGAATTGAGTAACTTTATCCCTCCTCATCTTTTGTCCTCCTTCTGTGGTAGCGAAGTGACACATAGCATAATTTAATGGTTTTCAGGATAACTACACTTATGACACTTTTCCTGTAACAAGACACATCTGAGTCAGACCTATTCGTGGAATAAGCAAAATGAATTTTTAGGCATTGTCTTTTCTTGTGGGTTGACGACATTGCTAGACTATTTTTCATATCTGAGGCCTGAAACTCTTGGATCTTACTATGTATGTGGCATGATTGATTTTTTTCTTTTGTCAGTTGTGAATTAAATTTACTAATGTCAAAGTTTAAGATTAAAATGCTTATCCTTAGATTTGTAGATGTTCAAGTTAGATAAAGATTTTTAGCACAAATAAGTAGTTCTGAACGCAATGGGTAAATGCATGCAACTGATCAAATTGTTATCAATAAAAATGTTTGGATTAAAAAATAATAATTTTTACTCCAGTCGATAGTAGAGGATGTAGATTGCAGTAGAGGTACTAGTACAGTTAAGCAGTCATCAGTATGAAGTTTGAGATTTATGAATTTTATGTCAATATTTAAAGGATTTCTGAAAAACATTATAAAAAAAAAATCTTAATAAAAATGCTTGTTTCATTTTTATTTTAGAAAAGTTAAGGTATGAAGGAATTATCTACCCTTTATGGAAGTCAAATATGACTTTTTAAGTCCCATAATCTGGAGCAAATCTAAACTGAGCAAAAAAGGTGTAGGCAAGATTCACAAAATTAAAGTACAAATTAAAGCTGATTACAGTAGGAATAGATCTTGAAACAGTAATGCCGATTGCAAAATAGGAGAAGATAAAGAGAAAAGAAAAATTAGATGCTTAGGCTCAAAAGTTTTCAAGAGGACCTAAGTATCCTTAAAAAACTAGTTTATTAATAAAGCAAAGTTTCTAAACTTTGTTACACAGCTCACTTTCAAGTTTAAAATTTTTTATGCGATCCACCTAATATGTAAGCCGTTTGTATAATCTATTTGATGGAAAAGATTACCTTTGACACACAAGAACAATAATAAGTAACACTAATGTGGAAGTTGAGTTGTCAAAACCTTTTACTACATAAATAAAAGTATGTTTATTAATGAATGTATTAGAAAAAAAAGTTTAAAGTCAATGGGGTTTATGCCATTGTTTCGCACCAACACCAGAGACACTTTTAATTTTAGCCTCAGGGCACTCTCTACACAAAGTTTAATATTTTACTTTAATTTGTAACATATTGTTTTTATCATAGTACTGGAGCAGATAAAATTAATTATATATTTTTGAACATCTAATCGAGCATTTTGCGATCCATAGTTTAGGAACCACTGCAATAAAGCATGAATTATACATAATAATTAGGTTTAGATACTGCCTACAAAATGAGTATTTTAATCAATTAATACTTATAATGTAATAATAAAATGAATCATCATATATACATATCATCCATTATTGATTTGATTTCTGCTATCCACATTACTTTCCCAACTTATTTTGTTAAAGCAATGTGGACAGTAATTTAAATATTGAAAAGGGGAAGCGATCACAGGGTTCGTACGCTTCAAGGACTTTCAAGCACCTTTTACCAGAATCTTCGTAAAGTAATATTTGGCTTATTTGATGAAAAAAATTCTATCTTCAGATATAGCGACCAGTGCTCTACGAAATTTCTGGTACTAAAACACTTAAAATCTCCTCAATCCCTTGATGCGTACGAACCCTGGATCATTCATAATTTTTTAGAAGAATTGACCGAGTACTGATATATTTATACAGCACAATGGCCAATCCCCTTTTTACGGTTCTTCTTAAAAATGGATCTCCTCTCACAATGCTTGGTATCAAATAGATTCATTCAATGTTACTCGCCGATTTTGGCGGCAAAAGCCTTTCAGCAAATCAGAATTGCAGGCATTCGATGTCATTGAATTAAAAATAATTTTGACATTGCACTTGTAATTGAATTGTGAAAGCAACTAAAAATTTGGTTGGTTTTTACATTCGATTACAGAATGACGATCATTTTATGAAATATGATTGTCGTATTGGCAACAATGTATGAAAATAAAGTTTGTTAATTACAAGAAGGCTTCTTTAAATCGATATAGTGGCTAAACACCTCAAGAGTGATATATCACGACAGAAAATGAACATTAAAATGTGATTTAATTATGGGGAAAAAATTGTAAATTATGGAAAATTAGATTAATTAAACCCTTCATGTGTTCTTGGCTGATATAGATACGGAAAGGAAAATAAAGGCAATGTTTTTCCTTCTCTTTAAAAAAAAATATATTAACTTTTATCTGTAAGGCTGAACTTTAACATGACTAAAATAAAAATCAACAGCTTATTCATACAGATGGTTTAAGAAATTTTATTCTATCATTTTAATTAAACCCTTAAAAAATAAAAAGCATGCAAGGTTATTTGAGTAAATACAGTCTTTACAGCCCTGAACTTTCCAAATAATCAATAGCCTACTGTATTTGGCACAAAAAAGTCAAGAGAAAGCAAACAATCCATATACATGCAGTTAAAAAAAAGTTAAACTATGATACATATTTTTAGAATATTGGTATAAGAAAGAAAAAAAAAAGATATTTTTCTGAAAGATTATTTTTTCAAAAAACATACTTTCAAAAAAATATGCTTTTAAAGAAACTTGAGAAGGATTGAATCTTTCATTTTGTTTCAGAAGACCATATGCAACATAACATATTTCAAATATGTCTAATATGATTTAAAATACATTAATATTTAAAGAAACTTAATGAGGGAAAATATAAATTCAATAAAGCTATTTTTGATTGTTATCCACAAGAATTCTAACTTTTAAACCATTGCAACAGAAAGTAGCAGAAATTGATCATAAGTTTGACTGATTGAGCCAAACATATTATAAAGTGATAAAAGCTGTGCAAAATTACATATTTATAATATATAATTCACATATTCTAGGTTAACACTACCGGTAATTTTTCTTTTAATTTAAAACATAGAAGCATAAAAAGTTGGATGATCTTCACCAGTATGAATAAGAAGATGTTTGTTTAAACTACTAATACAATTAAATCCATTGCCGCAGTATTTACACCAATGTGACCTTCTTGGGTCATGAACAGCAGCATGTGAGTCAAAATTAGTCTTTTTATTTGTAGAATATGGACACTGAGTACAGTTGAATCTATATTTCTGATCAGATGTTTTGTGATGCCACATGGTATGTCTCGACAAGGTCACCTGAGATGCAAAGCCTTTAGAGCATTTATTACAGCGAATATATAATAATCCACCTAGAAATAAATTATAATAAAAGTAATTTTTTAAAAATTCAAAAAGGGATACATGTAACTAGGTACAAATGACACTTTAAAGTAGGAAAATATCTAGCTTAATTAAAAAAATTCACGATGAGAACTTTCAACGAAAACAAATATTATATCTGAGGAAGTAGTGATGTTGCAGATGCACTATAGTGCATAACTTATGTAAAAAAAAAATGAATAAAAAATAAAGAGAGATGAAAAAAAATAAAAAATCAGGTTTTGGAAATATCTTTTCCTAGGCACCCAGAACTAGAAAAGTTTAGCGGCATTACTGGTAAGTCATCATATTATTGAAATTAATTTCTTCCAGGATTTTAATATTTCATTTATGTGATACAAGGGGGGGGGGGGGAATCTTGCCAGATAGTTTTTATACTTGTATTTATGAGAAATATTATTAAAAATAAACAAGACACATTAGCAGCCTTTTTTTAAATCTAGTTGATTTATATATTTATTCTTGATCAAAGCAGAATAAATACTAAATTATATCCAAATTTTTGTCATTCACATTAAAATATATTGTAGAAAACCTTTAGTAATATCAAGAAACTTTATAAACATTTTGATGCTTAACAATATAAATTAGTAAAGACTGTGTATCCAGCAGTAAACTTCAATTACGCTTATTTTAATTTAAACTAAAACATAAAAAAATTTAGTGAGAATTATTTGTAAAGCTTTTTTGGTTAGTTATTATTAATAAAAATGAGATTACAAGGATTCAATTCAAAACATTAAGATTAATCAGGATAAATAGTAAATAAAAGAATACTTTTCATTAACTTCTTAAAATTCTTTTGCAAGTTGAAATAAATTTTATTAAATGATTTTATCAATATAAGAAAGTCAATATATGTGAATAA
This sequence comes from Maratus michaelseni, assembly GCA_963931845.1. NCBI lineage: Eukaryota > Metazoa > Arthropoda > Arachnida > Araneae > Salticidae > Maratus > Maratus michaelseni. The sequence goes on from OZ007592.1 coordinate 150,369,395, forward strand.
ACTATTTTTTAATTAACATGCTTTTAGCTATAAAGTATTTCATTAGTAATTTAAAATATAAAAAAGTTAAAACTAAGAAAGTAACAGAAATTATATGCTATGGAATATTCACTAATTCTTGCATAAAAAAAAACTCTTTGGAAGGCCATAAAAGATTGGGGTAGGGGAGGGGGTGTGGGATCATTTTATTTATCTTTGACAGCTTCAATTTTCCCCCTGCTTTCCTGAAGATTTTTTTTTTTTTACAAAAACAAATAAATAATTTGTTTTTACAAAAACAAATAAATAGTTAATTTGTTTTTATTAAAAACCAATTAATAGATTGAGAAAATTTTTATTAATGACATAATCATAAAAGAGAAAAAATGGAATTATTATTTATTCCATGTAACAATAAAATAACCAAATTATTCAAAATTTATCTTGAGATAATATGCAGTGAAATATCACAAAGTTCACAGCTATTTTTTTCTTGTGTTTATTTGTAGAGGGAAATCTAACAAATATAAGCAAACAATACTGTTCATTATTAAATAAATAATAATAAAAATAATCAAATTAAAACATTTGTCACAACAGATTTCTAAAGAAAAAATTCTTAATGATCTTAATGCATGTAATCAGCATGATGCAACTAATACGAAAATATTGATTAAAATGCTTCTATCTAGTAAAAAAAAAAAAAAAAAAAAAAAAAAAGAGAAGTGGGACATGAAATTCAATGCATACTTAGTGTGATTCAAATTGGAAACAGATATAAGCAGACATAAATGCACTCATTTGCAATCAAATCACTTTATTTTTCATAGATACAAACAAGAAAAGTACAAGTAACTAAATATGTACAAGCAAAATTATTAAAACACTGATACAGGAAAATTAAAAACAAATAGCAGAGATAATAAAACAAACATAAAATCTAGCTATATCATTACCACATCTCATAAAAAAGCTATTTCTTAGGAAAAAAGATTTTTTTTGGGGCATTCAAACTCAAATTTTGCATTCAGATATAGAAAGATATAGCTGAATCTTCTAATGGATTTTTAACCCTTTAAGCAGTTGGCCCTTTGTTTTAATGTTTCCAGAAATCTTGTTAAATTGGCCTTAGACAAAAATATTTTTAACAGAATTATATTTTGAAAAGTATATAGAATGAAGGGATATAAATTGTTTTTAGCTTCAAACTATGAAAGAAAAAAAAAAGTTATCATGGGTTTTTACAAGCGTTCTCGTGAAAATGCAGGAAAACCTTCAGACACTCAAAGGATTGAAAACCAATTAGGAAAATATGAATCCACGTTCATCTTCTCCAGTGTGTATTATGATATGTTTGTTTAAGCTACCAACAGAAGTAAATCCATTCCCACAAAATGGACATTGATGAGATCTATCAGATTTATGCACAGCTAAATGGACTTCATAATTTGTTTTTTCATTTGATGAGTATGGACACTGTTTGCAGTTGAATCTATAATGCTGATTTGGTGATTTATGATGCCACATTTTATGCCTTGATAATGTCTTTTGCGAAGCAAACCATTTTGGACACACATTACAACGATAACCCAAAAGTGAACCTAAAAGTGAAATTAAACACAAATAATTCTGCATTTGGCACATATATTTAAAAGCACAATTTAGAGAAAACATATACAATTTAATACTGACATAGTTTATAAAGTATTTTAATTTTATGCAAAAAATTATCGATGATTGTTTAAATATTGGAAAACAAGCATATTTTATGGGAAATAATAAATTATTCAATTCAAAATTACTCAAGAGAACTTTGATACTATCTTTACTCAAGTATATTAATTCTTAAAATGTATTTCAAAATTTCTATGAGCTAGCTAATATTAAAAACTTTAATGAAACTTTAAACTTGTCAGTATATATATATGCATATTTATTTATTTAAATAAATTACAGCAAGCTGTAAACACTAATGTACCTTTCTCATCATGATTTCTAAATTTTTTAGGGGTTTTACACTGCTATACATAACACACAAAATTCTTAAAGTACTAAAACAAGATGAAAGAATTTATGTTTTAGTAAACATATATGATTCCTTGTTCTCTCCAAAATGAATGATGACATGTTGATTCATATTAGCTTGGGTGGAAAATCTATTACCACAAATTTGACATTCGAAAAGACGACCCAAACTATGTACAACACCATGTCTTTTCAGATTAGCACCGTTATCAGATCCATATGGACAGAAGAGACAGTTAAATTTAAATAAAGGACATGCTTCTTTATGGTGCCAAATTCTATGTTTAATAAAAGTATGCTTTGAAGAAAACCACTTTTCACATAAATTACAAGTGAATCCAGAAAGACAACCTAAAAATAAATAAATAATATATTGCTACAGAGAAAAATAAACTACAATCAAAATATAATTAAAAAACAATTTTCTAACACTTTAGAAATGAAAAATGGCTTCAGAAAAAAAAAAGAGATCATTTAGTTGTAAAAGCAAATTTAAACAAGAAAAAAAATTATACACCAAGCATAGATTATGAAACTCTTTCCAACACATTCAGAATACTGTAACAAAACTTCACCATTTAATAAGGATGAAAGATGATGTCTAAGTAAACAATTTGGAAAACACTAACACATTTGAAAACCCAATTTTAGAAATTACCATCTATAGTCGGAAAAGTATTTTAAATATTTTATGCAGCCCTGCATATGATGTACAGATTTATATATATACTACAGGATATGCAAAAATTTAGTTCAGTTCTGAAACACATAGCACAGTTGCAAATTCTCTTTCAGAAATTTTCACAAATAAACAGAAATGTACTCTAATTCTTTTGTGCAGTCCTGTATAAGATCTATAGAATTTATACACACCAAGTTGCATGCAAAAAAATTAATTAAATTTTAAAACACATACCACAAATGAAAACACACTTCCAGCAATTATTGTTCATAGACAGAATGTAACCAAATTACATTGTGTGTCTGCATAAATGAACAATAAATGCTATGCCCACTTTATTCTACAGGAAGCACCTTGTAGTGCACCTCATTGGTGTATATCAATTTCAATGTATTTGAAATAGTGTAACATCATTAAATTACATTGCAAATGATTTTTATCCATACACCATAATGTAATGAAATTTTTTTAGTGTCCCTGTAAGTGAACTATAAATGCTACACTCTTCATTTTCAATAGCGAACATGGTATAGTAAACCTCAATAACATATATCAATTACATTGCAATCTGAGTATATTTACACTAGTTAGAGAATGGACAGACAAACCAAAGTTATACATTTTTCAACTATGTTGGAAGGTGTTAAAAACACCAATATTCTTGTCTCTTTAAAACTATTTAGTAATATATATCATCACAAAAAGATAAAAAATTTACTGTGTTACTATGGCAAAATCTTAACTGTCTACTTGTTTGGTAACAGTTCTGAAGAACAGGAAGGCATAATAACAAATACATTCAAAATCACCAAATTCTGCTATTTATAAGGAAAAGTAGATAAAATTACATAGGAAATTTCTGTTTTAATTTTAACTATTAATATATACCAAAATCTATTAAGGTTGAAGGTAATAACATCTATATGAAAAATACATTCTATGAATGTTAAAAATTTACAAATTTTTACTTGGTCAAAAGTAATGCAACAATTTAAAATTAGTAGGCAATAACTCAGTCATATTTCGACTGTACAGAAAAATTATTTGATTCATTTCAAATATTGTTTTAATATGACCAAGTATCAAACTTAATGAATGAAGAAAACAATTTCAATGTTAGCCTTTCTTTTCTTTTAAATGATAAAACCTCATACCAATAAAAAATTAATATTAATTATTTTGAGTCATTCAATTATGTACAGACAGGAAAAGTTCAGCAAATATAATTTTTTTTTTCTTTCAAAATTCTTAATTAGAGATATTTGTATGAAAACCACTTAACCATTTTTAATTTTAATACTTAAAAACTAATACTATTTATATTCTGTAAGCCCTTGTCTTTTGAGTTGATTTTACTTCAACATTCCACAAATATTATATCTAAAAAAACTGAATAGCATTTCAGTTTTTTGAGGTATTAAAAATCATGCATTTCATTCTAGACTGGCAGTATCTATTGTAAAAAAAAAATGTTCTTTGTAAGAATAAGATATTCTAATTAAGATAAAGTAAAATAAAGTATTTCTTTTTTACAGGGGCCTTGGTGTGATAAACGAGATTGAATTTGGTAAGAAAAGTAAAATTTTCATAAGCATTTTTTAGCATCCTATATTTGCATTTTAAAACCTCATTAGGTTGTTATACCTTTATGAAATAACTATAACTGTATTAAATGAGCTAGCAATTTGTTAGATATTTACACCATTTAATACATATAATGAAAATCAATTTATTTAAAATATAAATAAATAAACCATATAATAATGTAATACAAAATATATGATGTACAGCAAGATAAATAAGCCATATAAAATTGAAATTTTTTCATTGGTCACCATTTCATTTTCCTGATTGTTTATTGTTTTTAGGCAAAAAATTGTACTTCCTTAAAACTGAGTTATGCCAAGGTCCCTATAAAAATGAAGTATCAATAATAAAATTAAAAAACAGACTATACAAAAAGATACAAATTAGTCTCAATAGTCAAATGTTTATTATCTTTTAAATACTAAAAAACCAAAACACACAAAAATTCCATATTACACAAATTCACAAAAAATATAAACACAAATTTTATGCAAAAGAACCTAAAATAATGAAATTAAAATAAAGTTCAAAGAACAATCTAGCTATATTCAAAATGTTTTTACCATGAATTAAAAGCATATTTCTGATACTTATATGTTATCAACAACATGACGTATAAGAAATGGGACTAAAACAGGTAAAATATTAATCATTTATTTCAACAATAATAATATACAAGATTAAATACACAAATGATATTAACATTCACTTTTTCTTTTCTTTTCCACCCTTATATTAATAAAAGAAAGATGTTCATCTCTGTGTATGTGTGTGGGAATGCATAATGGCTACTATACATAGAGATCTGCAAATTTGGTTCTGATAGGCGAAGACAGGTCTGAATGTACCTAGCTTTCAGATTTCTATTGTATTTTTTTTACTTTTTTTTTTTTTATTGAACGGAAAAATGCATGTATTTTCTCGATTTTCCAAGTTCACCAGTGATTTTGAGCAACTCATAAAAGTAATCAAAATTCAATCTTTTAGCCCAATATAGCGAATTTAGCCTCTTTTAAAAAAACTTATTTGGAATTTGTACAGTCATTTTTAGCTTTTTTTTTTTTTTAATATATAAGTCTCCATCCTGTCGAAAAGGAGGACATGGTTTTTTATCATCTGATATCTATTTGATAACTTAGCTATCCAACGTTATATTTTATATCCCCATATGGCAAAAACCATCGGGAATCATTTTAAAAAAGCATTAAAAAAATATTAACATTCTAAATTTACAAAATGTTTTAAAGAGATCAAGAGTATGAAATTTTCGATGATTCTAATGACAATCCAAAGAGAAATTTCCCCGTTTTGGGTTTACTAGAATAACCTTTTATTGCTTAACCCTGCTGCTATGAGAAGGAAGTTAGTTGAAAAGTGAGAACATAAACTGAATTTTTTTTTTTTTGATTTCATGTTTGTAACAATTGTGCAGTTTAATAAAATATACACTTTTTAATGAAATATTTTATTTTTACGATTGTTGTTTTAACGATTTGTGGGACATGATCTAAATTTTCAGGTTAGGTTTTTTTTGTGTTGTTGTTGCATTTGGTAAACTATCTGCACGGGACCAACCTGGCTCAAAGTTTGAACCCAGAGTGGCCCACTTTGAGTTAATTTTTTTTTTTTCATTAGACAGGAGCCGAGTCCAGGTAATGTTTTTTTGGAACTCTGATGAGACCAAGCCCAGGATTAGTTTTTTTCGGAAGACTTGGCTAAGGTGGGAAAGTCTGCTAGTATTAAAGAAGAAATTAAATGCAATTATTCAAAGAGAAAATATTTTAATAAGTATTCAAACATATTTTTATTGTTTAAGTCAACAGAAAAAAATAAATGTAGAAGAAAAAAATGTAGGAATTGAAAATACTTTCAGTATCAATAAATCCAAATACAGTACCTGCCGCTTTATAAAATCACAATTGTACTGAAGGATTTGATTCTATAAAGTGTCGATTCAAAATTTAATTATTTTAAAATATGTTTTATGTTTTCTACTAGAATATTTTATAAATAAAAGAGAAAAAAAAATAAACCAAAGACACTGAAACTTAATACATTAATACATATACTACATTTAATTCATTTACATTTAAGATTAAAATCGGATTTTTTAGATTTTGCATTTTTTTTTAAACATTTTGCTTACATTTTTTAAAAATACTGACTAATTGTGGTTTGTTTTGAAGAATCAGTTATCAAATGCTCAATAATGTTAAAGAAAATATTTACCATAACATTCTTTATCTCCAAATTTTTGCTGCAATGTTCGACACAAAACATCCAACTGGCAGTGTAGTCGTACAAAAACTTTGAAATCTTGTTTATCGAGTAGAACTAGAACTGCAGAAATAAATTTCTTTGACAATTCTATTAAAAAGTGTCTTTCTGTAATGAAATTTAAATGATCGTATGATCTCTTGATCCAAAAGTTGCTAGATGTTTATGGTACTTGGAGGAAAGAAAACTAGTTTAATATTTTGTAATTTCAAATCATTTGGATGAGAGTAACAATTAGCTAACAAGAGCAGGATTTTTTTTTTTTTTTTAGTTGCTGTCTCATTTAAGGAGAAAGTCTGTATAGATAGCTGTGGTATTCCATGAGTTGAAACTGTGTGTGACTGGCAAAATTCCCGATACCCTTAAAACAATGAGGGTTTTTGTTGGAACCAATCACCCTAGACATTTTCTGTAATGTTGCATGTTAACAGCACAGTTAATATTTGTTTGACTTTTTCGCTTCCTGCACAGGTTCATTTTTAAACATCAAAGTGTTTTCCAGAAGTGCTTGGTTAAAATAACCCAGTCTCATCTGCGTTAAAAATTTGATCAAGCTGATAATCTTTGATCAGTTAGCCCAGACTTCTCCCTTCCAGTTCTCAGCAGCCTCGTGATCTGCATCTTGCTTCTTGGTATGCAATTTCCTATAAACAATGGGGCTGTGTTCCTTCCATTGGGTTAGCCAGCCAGCCATCCATAAGTGTGAAGTTTTCCTTTCCAAACAGATCAGCAAATTTCATTGATTTTTCACATAGAATTGGATATCTTTTTACATTTTCGCGTTTTCAGACCAGTTTAAAAGTGCAATCTCTATGTCATCAGATTTTCCACTGCATTTTCTTTTGCAGGATAAATTAAATTTTTTTAAAAATTTTATCAAAAATCGCACGTGTTTACTTCAATAAGTTGAATAAAGTAGTTTCAGAAACCCTCCGTTTTGATGAGCTTCTCGTTGGCTGCATTTTGGCATGTTCTCATATCTTTTCAGCATTTCTTGTTTTTCCCTAACCTAATTCCAAATGACCGCATTTGATGAAGAAACTTTTTGAAAGTCGTGAGAACCAGTTCTTAACCCCCTTATCTGTCTTTGAGGAATTCTGCTCTGTGTTTGTTTATCTTTCCTTGCCTTTGTTCTCTTCTCCATTTATTTTCGAGGGAAGGAGATAAGAAATGTTGCTGAATGCGAAATAAACTATACAATATTGTTCAGAAAAGAAAAGGTAAATAGTGTTATGCCCAAATATGTTTTGAAATGAAAATCTCCTCATGACCGACTTATTTCATGCGATAATAGTTATCTGAAAATTTAATTTTTAAAAGTGGAAGTATTGATTGTACTAAGTGGTGATTTTGCAATTATTTCACATTGATTTGAATTTGTTCCTTTAAATTTTGTTTTAATAAGGGTGGATTTTATTAACCAGTGACTTTAATAATGGCAGGTACTGTACAACAAACCATATTTACACACTGATAATTACATACTTAAGTTTCATATTCCAAATAAAAAGATTTATTTCATAAATGGCACACATAATTTTAAGGTTTTACATATACTTTTACAAAACATCATCGAAAGCAGAACAAGTCACAGTAACTTTTAGAAAAATGAAATATAAAAGTGGATATTTTTAAGGAGAAAATATAAAGGAATGTCTGTTTTCTCCAAAATGAATCAACATATGCTGGCTTAAACTAGCTTGAGTGGAAAATCTATTGTGACAAATATCACATTCAAAAGTACGATCAGGATTATGAACAGCAGAATGTTTTCTAAAATTTGTGAGATTATGAGAGGCATATGGACATAAGTGACAATTGTATTTAAAATTAGGACATGTTTCTTTATGATGCCAGATTATATGTTTGGTCAAAGTAATTCTTGAAGAAAACCACTTGTCACATACATTACATATGAATCCAGAAAATATACCTAAAATAAATAAACAAACAAGAAATAAAATCAGTGCAATAACAAAACTGCAATTAACTGAAGGGGAGATTTTCTTATGAACAGAATATTTTCATATAAACAATTACAATGTGATAAATGACTTTTAAAAGGATATATAAAGAGAAAAAGCCAACATGCAATGTTATTTTTATACCCCATATATTGATAAGTGTTTTATAAAACAGTCATAATTCATAAAATCTAATAGAAGTGCTTCAAGTAATGATTTTCAAAAACAAGCATATAATATATGTTTGTGGGTTGCTAGATGTATCATAAAAGCATGTTTAAATAACTGAGAATAACATGTGACTTGGATAATCTCACTAATGCAAAGATTCTAAAGCCTTTCATTTCAATTTCAATACCAAACAAAACTTGCATTTATTTAATTTTTTATTTAACTCAAATAAAAATTAAAGAAAAGAAAAAGAAGGGATGTATATAAAATTTATACATTTCCAAACCAATGGGTGACTTATTCAAATAATAGCAGAATAAATTTTCATGAGCATATTTAAACAGGAAGATTATTTCTTGGTAAAATGAAGTAAAAAATATATAATTTTGAAAGCAATCTCAGTTTTTGTTCGTATATCTTTGAACTTATATTTATTTATTAAATAGAAGATAAGAGTTCTTGAACTTTATCATTAAGTTAATGGAGGAAAATTCAATCGCTGTAATTTGCTATGACTATACAAATATGAATAAAATTTACATTTATACAATCTATACAGCAGCAAATACTGCTATTCCTAAAACTGTATGAGGTTTTTAAAAAACTTGGTACTTTTACTGCAGAGGATCAACATGGATACCTAAAAAATATAACAAATCATGATGGTAGAAATAAAAATGTTTCTTGACTTTCTCCAGTATGAATAACAATGTGCTGATTTAAGCTTGCTGATGTACAGAATCTATTACCACAGAAACAGCATTCAAAGGGACGATCGCGACTATGAACTGCAGAATGTTTCTTCATATTAGTATGATATTCAGATCCATAAGGACAGATATCACAATTATATCTGAATCGACCACATCCTTCTTTATGATGCCATATTTTATGTTTAGTCAAAGTAATTTTAGAAGAAAACCATTTTTTACAAAGGTTACATGTAAATCCAGAAAGACAACCTAAAAAAAAAATATATTTGTGTAAATGAGAAAAATAATGAACAAACATGAGGAAAGAAAAATTATTTAACTGTACTATCTTTCATCTTATATTTTTCTTACCTATACTGTGTGTATGTGTATGTATCAAAAGATAACAAGAGCAAGAATATGTTCATACAGACACACAAGCGAAACTTTATAAAAATGTATTATCAACATTTGAAATGGAATGTTTTAAAATTATCTTTCTTCTATTTTTTTTTTTTAAACATGAAATTTAGAAAAAAAAATGTTTTGTTTTATATACAACTTTTGTCAAAAAAGCACTCTTACTCAGCTTTTAAAAATTTTATACTATCAGTGAAAATGGAATCAGGATGTTAAAAATATAATAAATAAATAAGTAAAAATTTCAAAATATTATCTTTAAGTGAGTATTACAAGTATTCAGAATAATGTAATTTGGTTTCTTCTTCTTAGAGTATACCCAAATAGACTACAAAATAATCATTAGAGATTTATTATTAAGTTTTTAAGCATTTTTAGAACACATCAAATTGCTTTCAAGACATTTCTTTTTTAGAGTACTTTATTTTGAAACACCTAGTAAAATCATAATTATATATCAAGAAGCCCCCATTTTTTTACATAAATATGCATAAGCAATGTGTATGTAAAACTTTAAATCTTACAAGAAAAAGAAAAAATATATATATACACAGTGTGTTCCAAAAACATTGAGCTCGGCTTTTATTCCTTAAATATTGATCATAGACATATATTACAAATTACAAAGTTACATAAAAAAAGGTACAGAATTTTATGAAATCGATTAAAATTTTATACGGCCTTCTTACCAAAAAAGAGTGAAATGTATCCCATACACTAATAAAGTCATGTTTTTTTCAGCATCTTATCATAAAAAGTTGCAGAGATGTGAAAAGATATAAATGCTGACTTAAACCACTTTTCGATGCCTGGATGTTCAGCAAAGGAGAAAAATCATGTTGGATGATTGGATTTCAGTGGTCGTACACAAATTCCGAAAGAGAACAATTATTGCATAAATAATTGTGCTATTTATTGTTACAGAAGTATATAAACTGTGTAGAAATAATAATTTTATGCAAAGATTACAAAGCTTGTTCAAAATGTTTTCCACCATGCCGATACAAAGCTGTTTGAATGTTCATTGACTGTGCCATTTCCAAGTTTTATTCTGTAATTCATTGTGTAAAATTTTAAGGTATTTTTCAGGAAGCATAGTTTTGTAAATTTATAACTAAAGCTAAAGATAAGAGCCATATTTTATTTGCTTATAATTAATTTCTGTGTAGAGCGTCATTTGCACTTTAGCTGTAAACATTTACATTTTAATTCATAATTAAACCCTCACCAACTTTGTTTAAACATATCTCTGCGACTTCTTATGATAAAATGCTGAAATTTTGTACACAACTTAATTGGTGTATGGGACACATTTTATTCACTGGGAAATTTTTTGTACGGGGGCCATATAAAAATTAAAATTTTGTATTTCTTCAAATTTAATCCCTGCAAAATTTTAATTGATTTCATAAATTCTGAACCTTTTTTTTTTTTTTTTTTTTTTTTTTTTACATTGCTTTGTAATTTATAATATATGTCTATGGTCAATATTTAAAGAATAAAATCTGAGGTCAATGTTTTTGAGACACCCTGTATATTGATTTTACTTAATTTAATTTTATACTGTCAATCAAATAAGACTACCACTTGCAAATAAAAATTCATTGAATGATAATTTGAATAAAAGATGCAAAAAATTATAAGGTTATAAAGTTACCTCTAAATTTTTGTTTGAGTTAAGTACTGAATCGAAGACGCTCTTCACCAGTGTGTATTATAATGTGCTTGTTCAAGCTACCTGATGAAGTAAAGCCATTCCCACAATATGGACACCAGTGGGATCTATCAGGCATATGTACAGCTAAATGAACATCATAATTTGTCTTTTTATTAGATGAATATGGACACAGAGTACAATTGAATTTATATGACAGACTTGGAGATTTGTGATGCCACAATTTGTGTCTTGCTAATGTCTTTAAAGAAGCAAACCATTTTGGACATAAATCACAACGACAACCTGACAATGAATCTGAAAGTGAAATAATAATATGATTTTATTTTTTTAAATCATGTATTATTACAAATGTTCCAATAGCAAATATCATAGGTAAACTTATCTAGCAAAACATCATTGAGAAAACTGAATGGAATAAAGAAAAATTGAACTAAAATGTATCATAGCAAAAAGAAGAAAAAAAAAAGCTTGAGAATCTGGTAAAATATGCATTTAAAATTTGTACAAGGATAAAAAAAATAAAATAAAAAATCCCTATGATATGAAAGATTTTAATTTTGACTAATACAGTAACTTAGAATAGTTTATTTTCTTAATCTACAAACACTTATAATTCCTTCTGTACCTGTGAGTATGCAGACATGCAGAGAGAAATTGAATTCTTGAAAATGCTCTTACAACAATAATTTATAAATTATTTTCTAGCATCAGTTTTATTTTAGTATATAATGTTTCTGTTTGTAATTTAAAATGTGATATTCATTAAAATAAATAAAAAATTAAGGTCATTAAAAAAAAAAAAAAAAATCTGCTTAACAATGCAAAAAATTTTAACACATTCACAAACTCATTTTTATACATAAAAGCATAAAAATGGCTATCTATTGAAGTGATTCAGAATTGAATAGCATTTTTTTACAAGTCTGTACACAAGTTAAAATGTGTCAAAACATACATTTCAAAGTTAAAAGTTCTAATATAATTTTTTTTTCCCTCAAAGAGAAAATAATTAGGCTAGTAAAAGATGGATAGCATGACAAATGATTTATAAATAAATTTTATATATGATTCAAAAGTCACAAAAGTAAAAATTCAATATTTCAAAAAGTATAGACGTAGCACGATGCAGGTGTCACTGAAATATACAGAAAGACATGGGATTTTTTAAGAACCAAAGTTTTATTGCTAGAATAATTACATTTGACACCACCAAGTTGCATTATGGTTTGGTCACCAATCTGTCCAGAAGCACAGCACAGTTCAAACACAACGAAGATTACAAATGTTCTACCTGAGACGGATGTCTTTAGCGAAAACAGCTATGAAACATGGCAAATGTATTCTTCAGAGCATCGAAAAGGATTTCTGCTGTAATTCCTGTTACATGATAGCTTAAATAGCAATATGCAGCAGCTTTGAGACTACTACAGTGCTGATTGTTGAAACAAATGTTGAAACTGCAACTATTCTGGCACAATTTTTTTTTCTATAATCAAAAAATTCCATGCTACTATCTATACTTTTCGAATTATTCAATTTTTATTTCTTTTGTGACTCCTGGACTGCCTTGAATATCTCTTTCTCTCTATATATATATAATATGGCTGTATATGTATGCGAAAGTGCATGTGTATATAAATAGTAAAATAATTGATAAAAGTTTGAAAAATAAATGTTTCATTAAAGCATCTCATTGCAAGATAATAAAAGAAACTCTAAAGCAGAATTGGAACATTTTAGTTCTTTATTTTTCATATTTTACTTGTTATTTTTTATAATATATCATTTAGTTTTGCTAGTATTATGCACATGTCAAACAATTAATATCATTTACATAGATTTTAAAGTCTGCACACAAGTTAAAATGTGTCAAAACACACATTTCAAAGTTAAAAGTTCTTGAAAAATATTTACACATGAATGAACATTAATCTATAAAAATAGCATAAATAAAACAAATATGATAACAGGAAATTCATTTCTAAGAAAACATGTGATTTCTTTCACCAGTATGAATAAGAATATGTATACTAAGACTACCAAGAGTAGTAAATCTGTTTCCACATATTTTACATACATATTCACGATCAATTCTATGAACAGCTGAATGTTTTTTAAAATTTGTAACAGTGTTGGTTGAATATGGACATTCAGTACAATTGTATTTAAACAATCCAAAAGTTTCTTTATGGTGCCACATCCTATGTTTAGACAAAGTTACTTGTGATGTAAACCATTTATAACAACAGCTACAAGTAAATCCAGAAATACCACCTGCAGAAAATTAATGTCTGTTAACAGATTTCACTAAAAATACATAGTTAATGCATATTTACATACGGCAACAAATAAACAAAGAATGAATAGTAATTTTTTCAATCATGGTGGCAAACACAATAAATATTATAAATACAAACAACAAAATTTCCTATGTATACTAACATCACAAAATACAAACATAATTACTGAGCTTTCCAATAACATGCTCACAGTCAACTTTATAAAAATAAAGAATACAGTGGCAAGATAAACATCAATACAAAGTATACCAGAAAATATACAGCATTTAATAAGAATATTAACAAAAGCAAACAAATCACCCACTATAATTTTTTAAAAGAATTATATCTTTTTTTTTTTTAAGTTTTTTCTTTAATTTGGAAAATTATACTTTTTTTTTTTTTTACATACAACTTTCCAAACTAACTATATAAATAGAAGAAGCAAACTGCAAAAGATTCCAGACAAAATTTTTTTTATTATTTGGAGGAGAAGAAAAACTAATTTATGAAGAGACTGACATGTCTGAGTGTGTGGGGAGGCGGAGATTTTTTTTCTTTTAATCAATAAAATTCTTACTTAAAAGTACTGAAAATACAATGAAATTCACATCTATAAATTCCTAAAATAAAAATATAAATTTGAAAAAATGTCAATACAAATACAGTACACACAATTTAAAAATAGATAAAAACTTTAGAGGATATTCATGACAAATTTAATGATCAATACCTTATTCTAGATTTAAATAAGCACAAATGAATACATTTTAATAACTAAAATTTTTAACTAATTATTCAAATTTCAAGGACTTAAAATACCATATTTGGATATTTTTATATCACATTTTCAGAAAAAAATAACACTGTTTTTAAGGAGTTTGTGCTAAACATTGTACGGCACAGGGCTGCAACAAACAATGAGTCACATAAAAAAATACATATATAGTTTTAGTTGCAAAAAAATTTGCTTTAAAAACCTATTTTAGCTGCACTGCAGTTAAAAAATCTGAACAGCAATTAAAGTACATAAAAAAACATTACAATATTACATCCAAAATATATATAATGCATTCCACTGATTTCAAGAATTTGAAAACAAGGTCCGTTATTCATTTTCTGCAGCCTAAACTGGACATACGGATGACACATATATAATTAATTTTTAAACAATATTATAAAAATTAAAAACTATAAAGGAACCTCTTTTTTAACCTACAGCTATGCATTACTTAAATTTGAACCTTAAGAATAGTAGCCACTTTGTGATTATAACTATGCAATATACAAGGTGTCCATTCTCAACGATGTCCAATGGCTAATTCCTAAATCGTTAGTCCTAGACATATAGTTTCAGTTGCAAAATTGTTTTAAATAAGGTAAAGAAGTATTTTAAAAGCGATTTGGGTCAATAAAAACATTTCTTAAAAAGTTATGAAATTTAATTATTTATATGGTCCTTTGGTTCTATAAGTGATATTGAGTAAAATTTTCCTATTACACTAACAAGACAGACAAAAAACGCCCCATTCATCTAACACTAAAATTGACTGAGTTATGAAACTTTGGATTGGGATTTATTTCGGATTAACTTGGAATTTATTTTGTGCTGACACAAATATAAAATTTTTACACCATACGATAGAAGGAAGCACAGAAATAAAATGATTACATGACAGTTGATCCAAAATTACTATAACTGATTTACTGAAATTTTAAATAAAAAATAAATTAAGCTAAAAATGAAACTTGTCTAGAATAATAATTGTAGAATAAACTGATTATTTTGTAATATGTTTAAAAAAAGTGATTTATTAATTGTGATATTAATTTGTGATTTATTTTGTAATATGTTTAAAAAAAAATGTAAACACACTCTTAATTTGCTCACAACATTCTTCTAATTTGTTGAATTTGCAAGCAGATGCATGCAATTTGAATTTTAGCTAAAACAATAATCTGCATTTTATCAATGCATAAGGGTATGTCCTCAAATAAGTTGCATTACAGATGATAATAGTTGCCGCAAATGCAAAAAATAATTTTATTATTATTATTTTATTATTTCTTAGTTATTGAATAAGCAGAGCAATATTTGCCTGTAGCAGCCCTGGCAGTAGTATTCATGTAGGTGTTTTTAGATATAGATAGGAAGAATTAGGGATGTAACAAACAATGATTTGGCCAAATAGCTGTATACCAAATATTTAGCAGCCGAATAGTAACATTCTTTAAAAATATGCATTTTGATTATATGTATATATATATTTGTTAATTATACATACATTCATATTAATTTAAATAAATACATTAATTGAATATAGACATTAGTAGAATACAAATTAATAAAAATACAACTAAACAGAAATTAAAATTCCTTTTTTTTATGTATAAAAATTTTAACAAGTCTAAATGACTAATTGCATAATTTTATCTATAGATACATGTAATTCATATACATTTTATCTAGTGTAAATGGGATTTTTAAGTTTTTTATTATTCAGAAAACTTCTGTCCTTGCAAAAAATTAAGAATTTACATTTTACCCTTTTATAATTTAATGCATCAAATTGGCTCTCTGTAAGTCAGGATGATAAATTAATATTTCCATAAAAATATAAAGAAAATTCTTATCTTCTACTATTTAGTGATACATTTACCCTTTCTTACATTCAAAATTAATAACCTCTGCACAATGCTTACTCTCCCCTATGATTCAAAATGAGATTTACAACAAAACACTTCCTGAAATAGCCCTTACTTTGTCAAGTAAATTTTTTTAGGTGTTTGTGTTCCTATTGGTCAACTAATATGTAAAAAGTACAAAATACATATTTAAAAAAAGTGGATTCAGCATATGCACAACACAAAGTTTCAAAACTTACTGAACACATATTGAAGATACACACAGAAACTGAGACCAACAGTATGAATAATATGGAATTTTCACAATATTTTATATCAGATATATATTTAAAGCTGTTCCTTAAAATAATTATTTAAAAAATATTACTGAACAATCCGAATTTTTTGGATAATATCACAAAACCACATTTATATGTGCATGAAATTTACAGACATTAATATCAAAGAATTTATAATCAAATAGTATTTTCACTTTTCTATAAATGTATTGCATCTCGAGTTGTAATCGACTGTACCCCAGAGAAGATCCTTTCCTGACAGTTTTGTTCATAAAATTGGTTTCAATTTCTAACTTTGACACCACTGTCTTAACCCTTAGCTTTTATAGAAAATTCTATTTCTTGGTATCTGAATCAGAATAGCTGAAACTTTTGTGCATGTCGGAATGAAAACGGCTTCATGAATCAGAAAATACACAATTTGGATTTGAGAAAAACATTGCATAAAAAAAAGAAAGGAAAAAGATTAATTATTTGGCTGATCCTGAAAGCATTCGGCTAAATATCCAACAATATTTGGAAAAAGTGCTGAATAACAAATAGTGGTCAAATATTTGTTACATCCCTAAGATAGATAAACAGAAAATTAAGCATATTTTATTTATGTTAACACAAATACAATTGTTAAAGTATGCTTAATAATTGAAACAATTTAATTTAGTTTAATTTATTTAATTGAGAACTCCAAAGTGCATATACAAGGAGAAAAAAAATCAAGAAAAAATCTTTTCACCAGTATGTATAAGAATATGAACACTAAGACTACCTAGGGTAGCAAATCTATTTCCACACAAATCACATACATAATTTCGATCAGGATTATGAACAGCAAAATGATTTTTGAAATTAGTGATATTATTAGTAGAATAAGGACAAGAGGTACAATTGAATTTAAATGACTCTAAAGTTTCCTTATGGTGCCAAATTCTGTGCTTAGACAGAGTAACTTTGGACGAAAAACTTTTATGACAATAGGTGCAAACAAATCCGGATTGATGACCTGCAGAAAATTATAATTTTACTACAGTGAAGCAACATATTAATCAATTTTACAAATTATACAAAGAATTATAAATATAAATAAAGATTTTTTGTACAGTATCCTAATTATAATTTCACAATATGTTGATTGTCAAAAAATTGCAATAGCACAATTATAAATAATCAAGAAAAATATTTAAACATTAAAAATAAGACAATTGATTCTGATTTTATCATATTTTTTCATTAGCTAAATATAAACTGTGCAGGAAGGAAGGAGAAAACCATGTTAAATTTTTCTATCTAAAATTAAAAGCTGAAAAGCCATAATCACTGTTTAATTTCTATGATTAAAAAACAAAGTATTTTTAAGTATTAATATAAATAAATAAATACTTTTACTTGTAGGCTTTTGAAATATTTTTGTAGAATAGAAAATGCACCTTTTAGAATATTCTTCTACAAGAATATATTTTGATAAATAAATGTAAAAAATAAAAAAAAGTTTGAAAACAATTTTTATTTTTTTCCTTTTTACATTTATAAATTAAATTGTCAGATAAAATAAAAAATGAGATGAATCATTCACTTTATTTATAAATATTTTATACTGATACTAGCTGACTTGCTCAGTGCTGCCCGAGCTCATGATAATAACCTTAAATATACATAAAATCAATGTTGAATAATTTTTATATTTAAACGAAAATCTTTCTAAACGATCCTAATGCTGGGGGTCCCATTCCTTTGAGTAGTAGTGTTCACCCTCGATTTTTTATTTTCAAATGAAAACCTATCTAAACAAACTTAGAGTTTGTGGCACCACTGCCTTCTGCAACATTATGGAGTGTTTTGATTTTATATTTGTAAACGAAATACTGGCATAGCTTGGGCCTTAAATGTACCTAAAATCAGTGTTGAATGAATTTATATATTTAAATGAAAATCTTTCCAAACAAACCTAATAATGAGGGCCCTACTGCCTTTGGCAGCTAAAAAGTGTTTTTTTTTTTCTAGCTTTATTTATTATTTTTTTGGCATTGTGTCATTTAATATATAATAATAATAATAATAATAATAAAACAGTTCTTATTGTCCAAATGTTTTGAAATTTTTATGAGTTATAAATATATTAACAAAGCCTGTGAATAATTTTTGTGCTAAAATATTGATATTTAGCACACTAGTTGTAAAAAGCAGTGCTTTTCTTCCAACCTCTTTTTTCCACATATGGAAATCCTACTGTATTTTTTTTTTTTTTTTTTTTTTCAAACTGATTATTTTACCCCTAAATGTGATTATATCTAAACCAAAATTTTACTGGGACAACAGATAAAAGGTTAGTTTAGAGTATTAAAATTTACAGCAATAGCAAAAAAATAAGTTTATGTTATAAGTGTAAATAAGCATACACAATATTAACCCTATGGCAATTTTTTATATTTTCAAACAGATTATACTCCCCCTAAATCTCAAAATTTCCGAACCAAATTTATACTGGATCTTTATTTAATAGGTTAATATATTGTATTAAAATTTCAGAGTGATTGTATAAAACTGTGTTTTTTTTTTTAAACAAAATGTTCGCAATGTAAATCCTATTGGAAAATGTACAGAAAAATGAAATACAGCAAAAGCGACTTACAGAAATGACATTTTTTCAAAGGGTTAATATTCATGTTTTTTAAAAAACCAAAGGCATCTTTTGAAAGCTGAATGTGTGCTTGTTAAGTGTGTGTGATTTGTTTTTTCATATTTCAATTAACAATTCCATAAAAATCTTTAAATATTGCAAAAAATACAAATTTGCAAAAGTGGCTTACAGAAATGATATTTTTTTTTAATTGAAGGCACCATTGTAAAGAAAAATTAACATAGATATGGTTTGGTACCTTTGGTTTATTTAAATTTTGATTTCTGAAGCCGAAGCCAATTTTTAAACATGGCACAAAAAAACAAAATTTGAGTGACTTTCAGAAATGAAATGTCCAAACTGAGCATGTATGGGCATTTGCCGATTTTCATAAAAAAAAATTGGGGTTTTGATGAGTTTTTAATTAATATTCCAGTTAATTATAAATAAAAATGAAAAATCTGAGGCTCAAGTGCATCAGGATCTGCCTCGGACTGACCTTATAAAAATTTTCAGATCTCTGTGCACAGTAGATTTTTTTCTAGCCATTGCAAACAGACACACACACAGAGAGCAAGACTTTCTTTTATTAGTATAGATCAGCGGTTCCCAAACTTTTTCCTTTCACATACCCCTTGCTTAGGCTTTTCATTTAGGAGTACCCCTTCTCATAAATACCACCACCTCACCAACATAATGCAAACATGCTTGTTTCTTAAAATTAGTAATATTTTTGCATAGCTAAATAATAAAGTGACACATATTAATTCACATGTCCAATCTTTTATTTTTTCTCTTGCATATTAAAGTTAATTTTACTTTTTATATTATTAGATTAACATCAAAAGAAATGAATAAATTAAAACATTAAAAGAATTTTTAACTAACTTACGATGAAAGTTTATAACAATTTTGCATCATCATATACAAGTAGTCAAACATGGCTTTTAATACTCCCAATCGGATCCTAGAGCTTGTTTTATAAAGCTGGGTTAAATCAGGTTCAAACAAAGACAGATATAATCTCAAGTCAGGAGCAGCGTCAAGCGTATTGCAAAATTTGTTCTTGATATATGCATAAAACAAAACTGCTCTTTCGACAAGCTCTGTATTTGTGAAAGACAATAAGTATTTTACATTTTATCACTGAATCCTTGGTACTCGTCTTTTACTGCTACCCTAAAATCATTTTTTGTTTTTTTGAAATCAGAGTGTAAAGAAGAATCAGTTGAAAGTGGAATAGTTTTTCTTTTTGAGAAACTGGCAATTTTCAGCCTTTTGAAAGAACAAATAATTAAATGGGTTGGAATTCCAGTTATGTTCACCACTCCGCTTCAGAAAATATTGTCAAAATGACATTTTAAGTCCTTTTAAGTGAGCCATACTTCATTTTACCTCTTCAGATAAGAAACTGCAAAATGTCTCAAAAACTTCTCATTGGTGTTTTTTTATGCAAGATTCCCAAAAATCTAATTTCTTAATCATAGATTCAATTTTGTCAGACACTTTAAAAATTGTTATGGATCAGATAAATATGCAAGCATTTGAAGTTATTCACTTGATTAAGGTTTAGATCTCAGCTCAAAAGGATGATCTGTAAAAAAAAAACTTCACCATATGAAGTTCAAGTTACAAGTATACCTACCTCACTTTGAGCAAAAACAATATAGTACGGAGGCTGTACATCTCTTCACATAGAGATTTGAATAGTCTGGAGTTTATTGATTTGGTCTTAATAAAATTAACAACTTTGACAGATTGATGAAACACTTTCTTCAGTGAGTATGGCAGGGATTTGGTCATTATGGCAAAACAATCTCAGTTTTATTTTTCAGTGACTATTAAGCGGCCCTAATGTAGCATCTTATGTGTTTTCTATAAACAAAGACAATGAGAATGCTGTTCAAATATCGATGTTTAAGCTGTGCCTGTGTATATAGCAATGGTACCGCAATCGTCAGTAATGACATAAATACACCTATTCAAAAACAACAATAAGTAACTGCTTTTTAACATGTTTTTAAAGAAAACATTGAAACCAGAAAGAAGCTCTGAAATAATTCAGGCGTTATGGAATTACATTTCAAAACGCAAAAATTAAGAAGTTGGTAGGAAATGAATATTGTATAATGAGTAAATGGCAGTTTTCGCAAAGATGGGGGAAAACATATATATAGTCATGCAATACGTTTAGGGCAGAGTCAGGGACATTGAATTATCAATGAATTCCCACATCTAGTAGGAGTTTATCCTTATTTTGAGAGTAACATATTGGAATTACACATTAGACTAGCTTTGTAATTGAAAACTATCAACTTTGGTTATTTGTTTTTAGCTAAACCATTTTTTTTATTTCTGCCATTACCGATATTATTTTCATGTACCCCCAACGGGCCCGCCACGTACCCCAGGTTGGGAACCGCTGCTATATATAATCAAATAATAAAGATTTTTTTTTTTTTTAAATTCTATGAAATACATGAAAATACTTGTACATGTACTTGATTTTCTTTTTTTCCTTATCATACATATTTTTAAAATTTGGATAAATTTCTTAGCTTTTATAAACTATAAGCAACTTATTTTCCTAACTTTTAGACAATATAAAATGAATTTTTATTCTTTTGCAAAGAAAAAATGTATTACATAATTAAATTAATATGGATTGTTAATAAAGAGTTTGAAAAGACAGAAAATAAATGCTGAATAAGGACATCATCTTGAGAAATTCTGATATATCTCATTATTTAAAATGAAATCAAATCATGAGGTGAAATATAAAGGATCTTCTCCAGTATGTATTATATTATGACTTTTCAGAGCATTTACACTTTTAAATCTATTACTACATACTGAACAACTATAAGGACGCTGTGGATCATGCACAAACTTATGTGTTTTAAAATGTGTTGATTCATTAGTAGAATAAGGACAAAGGCTACAATTGAATCTATGATGAGAAATATTAGATTTATGGTGCCACATCTTGTGTCTTGATAATGTGACTTCAGAAGAAAACCATATGCCACACAATGGACAGCTTATTCTTTTCAAAAAACCTATGAGAATGTAAAAAACCAAATACAATTTATGATTTAAAAAACAAAATACAGTTAGAAATGAAAATATAAGTTGAAAATTGTAAATCAAGAACATTTTTATAGTTATATAGTTATTAATTTAGACACCTAACCATTAGTGAGAATTTAATTTATAGATTTCCATTATACAACAGCACTTGTGTTTTTATGAACTGTCTGTATTGAAACTAGAACATATTAAGCAACACCAAAATCTTGAGTTTTAAATATTTTTTCAGCATTAATAATATAATTAGTTTGTGTCTAAAAAGTACATAGTTGAATTAATTAAATAAAACAAGCATACATCAAACGATAAATTGACCTAAGAAAGAATGATTTATTAATTGACATATTAAAGATAGTAAGTACCAAACAAAAATTTAGAAATTTTACAAAATATTTACTTTTTTTTTTACAATTAGGAAGATTCTGACATATAAATGTGTTTTTGATAAACACACAAAATTTTCATACTATTAAATAAATACATCAAATTTTCATTTTGAAGCAAAATGATTTGCTTCAATGAAAAAGATATTCCTAAATAAATAAAAACTTATGTGGCAAATGTAAAGATTGGTGATAAGGAAAGTCGTCAAATAGTACCAAACTCTGTAAAAAAAAAAATATATATATACTAAGCTTGATTTTAAGGTTTTCCTTATTTAAAAATAGCACTTTGCAACTTCATATTTTAAATAAAAACACATCAAGTTCACTCAATCATTCCAAATGTATATATTCACTAATTTGTTTTACAAGTCTGAGGTCTAAAAAAAAATTAATGCTTTAGATCAGCGGTCTTCAAACTTTTTCAACTCACGAAACTTTAAAGATCTTTCAGTGCAACCTTTTATTGTAAGAAAGAAAGTCTCTCTCTGGCCTACACCAGGAGGGAAAGGTAACTTCCCTATTCCTTGGTTTTAAAAATTCAACTAATTTTACTAACAAACACAAAGCTAAAATGCATGAAACCTGATTATAGAAGATTATCAGTTTTCATCAATATTGAATTTGAATGAGAATTTTGCCAAACTAATTGGCTATAGCAAAGTTGGCTTCATTTATGGTGACTTATTTTTGGTCACCAAATGTGGCAATATTTTGTCAAGTATTGCCAAGCTTGACGTTGGCGGACACTGTTACATATGTAAATGCTCATGTGTATGTGCAAATATTTTATGAATACCAATCAATACATTTTTTTCTTTTAAATATGTCATTTTATGATATGGCTATGTAGTTTTAAGGATATGAGACTTGTAACAATGGTTACAACAATGAAAATAAATTTGAAAGAAACCACATTTGCTAAAATCATAAGTTAAACCCAATTATTGAAGAGGGGGGTTCATGGTTATTAGGGTTCATGCTAGGGTTCATGTAGTAAACTACAGTAACATACAAAAATTTCAGGGCAATCTGAGTATATTTATGAGAGTTAGAGCACAGACGAATGGCTAGACGAACCGAAGTCATAAACACTTTTCAACTATGTTGGAAAGTGTTAAAAAATGGACCCACAGCAAAAAATAAAGCTAACCCATGGATCAGATTGAGTTTATGTAAAAGCAGGTTACCCAAGCCAATGCAGGACTCAAGGCCAAATTTTCCAAAGTAATCTGATTAGTTAAATTAATCAGGTTACCTCAGAGAACTTATCAGTTTATTTTATATTTTCGTAGTTCTATTCTTATGTGTGTTTTTCAGATTTCATTAATTTTAAAATGACTCTTCTTGTTCAAATTCCAATATCTAAATCCTTTAAATGCCTTAAATTTTCAGGCACCTACATAACTCTTTCAAAAACTATAGAAAAAAATAGGAATTAGAGGAACTTTTAAAAAGTTTATAGGAAATATAGTAGTGCTGCTATGCTTGCAGTTAGCTATAACTGTCTTCTGTCCCTCTAGCTTTATGGCTTTGACCAGCTCTGTACTTATGAAGAAAAGCATTAATACTTTTTTCGTTGCTCATTGTCTTTTCACCATTGCTGTTTTGGTGTCATTATGCAGTGTTCACCATCATTATTAAGTAATTCTAGGGTTTCTTTACTGATTCTGATGTGCTATTTTTTTTGGTGTTCTGTTAAATTATGGGGGGACCCAACGACAAACTAATTTTTTCATATACAGTTCTTCATGAATAATTTTATGTATAGCTGCAGATTTAATGTTAAAATTCCTTTCTGTATCGTTTGGCCGGTACAGAGATTATCATCAATTAACATTTTTCGAATGTCTAACGTATTTTCTGGGACTACAGCTGACAAAGGTCTTACTGTGTTTAATTTATCCAGAAGAGAAATTTTGACATCTCCTAAACTTTGTAAAACATCTGATACAGTGGCATGAAACAGAGCTTCATATCCATATGCTAATTGTAGACGTGGAAGCCATTCTTCTTGATTTAGCCCCACTATCATAGAAAATCACAGCTCAATAAATGCTCTCGTGTCAACTCCATTTTCCTTTCTTCCAAAATCCAGTCTACAATAGCTAAATTGTAATTGTTGCCACAAATTACCGTTTGCAGACATAAAAGAATTCAAATTTAAATATCTGACCAATGATTTTTTTTTTAGCATATCGTCTACTTATCTAAAAAATCGCGGTGTTACCCTCATACACTGAAGGCAATTTTTTTTTAAAAATCAATCTGAATAAAATGTATGCAATCAAATCATTATGAATGAAGAATAATATAATCGTTTTTTTACATTATTTTGCAAATCATAACTAAGTCTCACTGCCTTTTGAAAATTGCTATTTGAAAGGAGGCAAAACAATAACAAGATTTTTCATTACGGGCAACTGATATAGAAAATGTCTTTTAATAAACAGAGAAAAACAATTATTTATTTCATAGTTCATTTTGAACTATGAAATCAATGTCATATTAAATCATTATGATTACATAAATGAACTATTCTTTTAATACAAAATAATCAAGTTTTAATTATTTTTTTTTTTTTTTCAAATAATAGAACTATTTTAACTATTGGAATCTGCAATATTTATTACATACATAACAAGGGTTTTTTGTTATTTAATTTTTCATACACAAGAATGAAGTTTAAGTTTATGACAAATCTATTTGGAATTTCTAATTCTTGAAACACAAAAAAAGAAAAGACATTGAGAAATGTCTAATTCATCAGGAAATATACAGTATTAGAAGAATATTGTTTAAGAAATTTCACAAGACAATAAACATATATAATTAAGTTTTTCCTCAATTCTAAAGCAAAATGACTTTTAAAAACATCTTTTAATACTTAATTATAGGTCTATTAAGAAATATTAGGAAGACAAAAATTACACTAGCAATATAATATTTTAATTTGAAACAGAATCATGTATTAAAAGATGCTTTTTTAAGTTTTGCTTTGTGGTGAATGCGCGTTGACAGAAACTACATCTATAAGGCTTGTCTCCAGAATGAGTTCTTTGATGATTTCTAAAGTTTGTTGCAATATTAGTAGAATAAACACAGAAATCACACTTAAACTTATGGCCAATATAGTGTACAGAGGTTGTTTTCTTAGGGAACTGAAAGGATGAAATGCTGTGATGTTTCTCTTTATTTTCTACTTGTATAAAGATATCTGTTAATAAAAGCAGATGAAATTAATTGTGTTAGTATTAACTAAAACTCTATAATTTTGTATTAAGCACAGAAAAATAAAGATTTATCACTCAAATTATACATACTATTTTTATAACAATTTAATGTAATTTCTTAAGATTACATGAATTATGCACAAAATAAATAAGGCAACTTTAACAAAAAATATTTTAACGAAACTCTCATAAGTTTATTATGTTTACTTAAAAGAAAAAGAAAAAAATATATATATATTAATCTTTTTCCTCTAATACCAAACTTCAATACATTTGTGAACTCCTTATTCAAGAAAGTACCAGTCTATGAATTTTATGTAATTGCAAAACACTTTCTGAAAAAAAAGGAAAGAAAAATAATGAGTTTTACATAAATGCAGAGTCCGGCTGAAAAGAAAAGCACATTAAAATGTGTTTAAATGCTATTTTTAAATCAAAAGCTATTTTTAGACAGCAATCATAAAATAATTTTCATTCATACATCTCAGATATTTAGAAATTTCTAAAAATTTATGGATTTATTTCCCTTTTCTAAGCTATAAAAATAATGATGGTATTTAACAATTTTCTGGGCAACAAAAGATATATCATTAGGTGCTTAATTTATTTGTAAAATTAAGCATTGAGAAAAACTGAAATTAATATTAATTTAGAGGGGCATAAAATTAATTTCTTGTTAAGAGAAGAGTCTCCCTATCAATATTTGTGAATGGTTTTGGAAGGAAGAAAGAAGAAAAAATAAATCTAACTCTGTATATATTTTCACAAGCTATTTAAGTTAACCACAAGTACTACACAGGCAAAGTATGATTGAAAGAATTTAAGTCAAAAATTTACAATAACAATGTTAAAAGTATATATTTTTTAATGTTTTTATAATTAAGTTTTATATACATTTACTTTTCAGTTTTAATCAAATGCTATGCACTTTTAATAATTGTGTTTCATTTCATTATTGTGGTTTTAATTTTATAGTTGTCATTATATTGCCCTTCTTCACTTGATCACCGAATTTTCAAAAAATGGTGAACTTATATGAGTAGGAGGTTGCAGGCTGCAAAATTCTTTTTTAGTCAGGAATTGAAAAATCTGCACCTGAATTTCAGGTTCTGTTTAGCACTATTAATTACCATTAACATGTAGAAATTATTAGAATGTGAAATTTTACAGTTTTAGCTGATTGTTTTGTAATACAGTAGACTCCCTTAAATCTGCAAGCTTAAAACCAGAGGTTGCACAGATTTTAGAATTTTGCAGATTTCTGGTTACTGTTTTGTTTGCATTTTTTAAACAATAATTTGAATTTAATAATGCACTCGAAATTATAATGAATGCTTACAATAAAGTAAAATAATAAAAATTAAGAAAATTTAAAATATTAATAGTAAAGAAAAAGATCAAGAAAATAATTAATTATGCTTAAATATGCATAATGATGATGAGATATTTTTTTCTTGAATTATTCAATGAAACTCGCCTTATAAATGTACACTCATAATTCACATCAAAATCTTAAAATAACAAAGTTTTACTTCATGTTTAATCATGCTTAATAACCAAAAAAGCTTGATTGATACATAAATTATTTGGTAAAATGTCTCAATCGCCACTGATATCAGCCCCATCTTGAATTTTTTTTCAAAAATAAATTTATACTTCCTTCATGAGAAAACATAAGTTGAATCATATTAACCAGAATTACATATTAAAATGTGTACAGAATAATATAAAAATAAAAGAACTTTAATTTTACACCTACATCTTAACTGTAAGTTTCATTGTTTACATCGGAAACGATGTGCGGATTTGATGAAGTCTACTGTGATAGTTTTGAATGGAAGTAAAAATTATTATTTTTACCGCTATTTTTATATGAAATAATTTTTAACAATAAAAGTTCATGCTTGATAAATTAAAATTTTCTTTTTTTCTGTTACATTACATGAATTGCTATTTAATTTTATTTATTTTTTAATTAGAATTTTCCTGTCTCCTTTATTGTGTTTTACACATTTTATTCTCTAACAATAACATCTCTATAAAAGTTCCACTATGGAATACTAATTTTATTGCAACTTAATTTGAAAGTATCGTCTCAAATGCAAGTAACTTTGAAGTCACTCAATTTTTTTCACTAAAAACATTACTGGGAAAAATTTCAACTGGGGTATTCAATAAGTACCAAAGTAATTTAATATTTTTTAAAAGATAATGGTAAAATGATATGGTACAGATGTACCACGTTTGACAGACACCTGGGGCGAACTGAGCATGGACAAAAATGGCTAGTCCATCTCAAAAATAGGGAAGTCTGTATCATCTCGGGATGATTTTGTTTATTAAATATCACAGATATGTCGCATTTTCTTGGTGAACACATTTTTGTTTCTGTCACTGAATTATATGTTTTAACATATTATAGTGTAATCCTATCATATTAAAATAAGCCATAAAAAGACAAACATAGTGAAAAAGATGGTTTAAAAATATGATTATAAAACTGCACATAATAAAATTTTTTCACCTCCAATATATAATAATAAATATGAAGTGCAAAACTCGATCTTTTTAGAACGACAACATTTTAAGAATCGGCAAATTAAATTTTTGAAATAAATTATCTAAAAAATACATTTATTAATAGTAATAATAATAAACGAATCAGATTCATTTTTGCAAATAATTTAGAACAATCTGACACTTACTTTCATTGGATGTTTTTATTAAATGGATTTTAGACAATTACACTAATTTACAAAAAAAAATGTTGTTTTTTGTTCATGAAATGAAACATATATTATTTATGCAGGCTATGAACGGTCATTAAAAAAATATATTTTTATTTTTTGTAGCACGTCACAATTTTGAGATATGAAGGTCTTTGTTTTCTATCTACCCGCAATTGTTTAAATACGTTTATCGTTTTATTTTGTAAACAAGTATGTGATTCAAAAGTCTTATTTTTATATAAAAATGTCAATTAGAGTGTGTAAACTACATCCAAACCAATTTTGTTATGTTTGTGGCAAAATTGTTCAGTTAAATCGTGGTTTTCCTATAACAAAACCATTGCAAGAAGCCTATTTACATTATTTTGGAATTCTGGTGTCAAATCAAGATAAAAATTGGGTTCTTCATGTGATTTGTACTAATTGTAGATTGGTCCTCAGCTCCTGGTATTCAGGTAAAAATAGATCATTGAAATTTGGTAACTCAATGATATGGAGAGAGCCAACTAACCATGTAACCGATTGTTACTTTTGTTTAACAAAAACTTTTGGTTTTAACTAAAAAAATAAAGATAGCATAAAATATGCAGACGTTCCATCAGTGACTAAGCCGGTCCTTCATTCAGAGGATTTACCAGTTCCCACAACACCTGGCAGAAGTGACCAAACTTACACAGATACATCAAGTAGTATTACAATGTATGAGCATAGTGACAGTGAACAACCAAGCTCATATAACTTTGTCGATGATGAGTCCACATTTAATAACTCAGTCTGAACTCAACAATCTTATAAGAAATTTGCAATTGTCTAAATCAAAAGCGGAATTACTTGGCTCCAGGCTGCAACAGTGGAAATTCCTTGCTCCTAGTACAAAAGTTAGTATTTATAAAGAGATTGTTGAAAATTTAGTGCAAAATTACGAGCATATGGGTGTAAATATGTCACTAAAAATTCATTTTTTGCATTCCCATTTAGATTTATACCAGAAAATCTTGGTGGTATAAGTGATGAACATGATGAGCGATTTCATCAATATTTAAAATCATTTCAGCAAATTTATCAAGGTTTTTGGGACCAAAATATGCTAAGTGACTAATTGTTGGTCTGTTATGTGAGATACAGATGAAAATATTTATAAAAAAAGAGCAAAAATTACCCATTTTAAACTGTCTATTGTTTATTTAGATGTAGTTTTTTGTAAAAATCTTCTTAATAAATATTTCAAAAAACTGACGTGCTGGAATTTTTTAAATATTTTTTCCTAGATGTAGATACCTAAAGTAACGTAACCGTATATGTTTCATTTCATGAACAAAAGTCATGTAAACTAGTGTTATGAATCACTAGATTCAGATAATAAATCCAAATAACAACATTGAACACTGTTTCTGTATGATCTTGGATAAAGAGCGGAAATCGCCACCTCTTTCGCCAGGCTATTCTCCCTGCAATGTGAATGGAATCGGCTTGGCATTCTGCCAGCCAGGGCTCCCGAAAGCGTGGTTGAACAGTACTTCTATGTTAAAGCCATACCACTTAGTGATTTTTTTTTTTTGTTTTGTTTTAGAGTATTCCCTGAAAAATAAATCATTAACAGTTTCGTTTTAGCTGCTTTCCAGAGATATTTGTCTTCGAACTAATGCTTCTGCTATCACAGCGAACATAACAAATTTGAGCAATTATACCTTTTGAAAAATGAATGAAGTTCCACTAGACTGTTAACATTTTGGCAGGGTTTGTACTAGGGATGGACATTATTAAACCGTATTAGGATAAATAACACAATTACTATGCTGGAATCTAATATTGCATTATTATATTACCAAAATGTCCCAGTTAATTAAATAACATATGATGTTTAAAAGACAGCATCTTTGCTCACTTGTCTTAGGCAAGACTTCAATTAGGTGCCTCTAAAATATAACAATATTCACTAAAAGCCAGGGTTGTAATTTTAACCGGTCAAAACTGATTTTGACCAGGACACTGGATAAAAGTGGTTTTAACCGTCCAAAATTGGTCAAAATGGTCAAAAGTGATAAAAAATGGCCAGAACTGTTACAAATAGTTTTAAATAGTCTTAATTATAATAATTATTTTTTTGCAATTAAAAATAACTTAATAAGTAATAAAAGTAACAGTGCAGTTTAAAAAAAAATACACTGACAAGTTTATGAGGTTCATTAGTAAAATATGCTTATACAATACAATAAGTGTTAAAAATTAAAAAATGGACTGTGAAATTGTAAAAATATAATTCAGTTGCAGTTAAAAACACAAAACATGGCACATATGCTGAATCCTGTCTACATGGGTAAAGGTATTGATGAAGAAAAGAAAGAAATAGCAAGACAATGGTTACATGATAATATTGATCCTAAGTTTTTGCCTCTTGTGATTGCATTTCAAGCAGAATCCTCATCATATCCAAAATCCTATTTTTCTGAAAGTCTAAAATATACAGTTGGACCTGATGTCTGGTGGGCAGCAATGAAGAAGATAACAGGCATTGATATAAAATTTGTTGAATTCACATTACATCTAATGAACTGTTGTGCTAGCTCTTCATCAATAGAAAGATTATTTTCTAAGTTTGGAATAATCAAAATAAATTACGAAACTGTCTAAGTTTAGAGACAACTGCAAAACTTGTCACTTGTAATCATTTTTCAAATTAAACACAAATTACATAAAAGAGCTTGTGTAAAGAATAATTTAAAATATTTGTATTGTATCTTAGTGTTATGTTATTTGTGTTATGACTTATTTTTTTATTTGGTGTTTACTAGTGTTATGTTATTTATATTATGATATTTTTAACAAATGTTAACTTAGTTTTAACAGATGCTAGTAAAATATATTTGATTAGTATTAAATAAATTGAATATTGAATTTCAGTGGTCAAAATGGTCAAAATTGATTTTGACCGAGGCGGTTATAACCGGTTAAAACCACTGGTTTAAACCGCCATGGTTAAAACCGATACAACCCTGCTAAAAGCATCCCCAATTGCTTCTTTTAAGACCTGTGTGCCTAACTTGCTTCTATTCTCATGCCCTAGTTTTGGTGCTCAGCACTGCAGCAACTCTCTTAGGTGTGTGGTGCTAAAAATTTATTTTGTATTTTTATCAATCGTTAATGCATGAATGAGTAAGTAGTAATAACTTACAGTACTGATTAAACACTTTTCTGCCATGGTGCTAGGTCGCCATCATCAGCATGCTTTTTCTGATTCTGACAGTACAGAAATACAATAATAGTACAGCATAAATGAAACACTTAAATAAATAGTAAATCAAGGAAACAACTTGAAATTTGCCCCATCCCCTCCCCCCAAAAAGTGCTAATGTTCGATTTGTTTTCCATTCCTAAATCATATAGGTATTACACACACACACACATATATTAGTCTTTTTATAACAAAGAGTTAAATTTGATTCATAAAAGCATAAAACTCAGCAACACATTGTTTAATTTTTTTATCTGAATAATTGTGTTTTAACTAAAGATATGTTCTTGTGCTTTGTATTTTCTTTTTGCTTATTTTTTTCCAATGAGCAACTTTTAAAAAATCTATATCTAAATGATATTTCCAAACATATAGCTTACTTACATATCAGCAATTAGGGAAAAGAATTACAGCAAGTGCATTTCTCTGAACAATGAGTTGCAGTGATCAGCAAATAAAGAAAACAAAAAAGAATAAATAGTACAATATGCTCCTGTTTGATATTCAAAACTAATACTGAACAAACATATATAATTTAAATTAATAAATAAAAATTTGGTGCATTTCTACAGGATATAAACTTAAATATAAATATAGCAGTAGTATTCATTAGAAATAGCACATGATAACAACGCCTCCACTCTGTTCAGTGATCAAAGCCAAAATTAGGTCAGGTTGGTTTTCGTCAATAAGTGTTACACATATTACGTTTTGTACAATTGCATGTAACAGATACCAAGATCATGAAAAATACATAATGATAGTGCTATTTCCAGGGTGATTTAACACAGAGTCTAATTGGCAACCATTTATATCTACATTTATCAAAGTATGAAGTTTTATGGAATTATATGCATTAATTCTTATTACAGTATCCACAAAATTTTTTTAACACATAGACAGTCAACAATCCAAAAATAATCAAATTGTGTTCAAGACATTCCAAAATGTATAAATCCATTAAAAATTGTAAGCCATAAAGTTTCACGAATCCATTATTTTTTTCATATGAACATAGGAGAAAGTAAAAATTTATTCAGAATGCTACATTCTGTATATTTAAAAGAAAATTTATTCATTGCAATATATCCATGTTAAAAATTAAATGTACAAGCTACAGTATTAATTCTAAATACATTTACTTTCTATTGCATTTATATTAAAGGTATTTTAAATTAATACAGATTGCTTTAATTTTCATTCCTTTAAATATTACTCTGTAATACAGGCTATGTGGTTATTGAGTTTTGATTTATCTCATATAAATGAGAAAATGAACTATTTCTTCAAAAAGAAAAAAAAAAAAAAAAAAAAAAAAACAGCAAAATTAAAATTCAGGACCATTGAATTTATATAAAAAAAAATACCCTTTTAAGTAAAATATTAAATATTTAATAGTTAAAATTTAAGTAAAATGCATTTATTTGTAATTTTTATAATTAATTAGGCATTTTAAAAATTCTCAATTTTGAGCTGAAAATCTATATAAAAAATAACAAAACATTACTTTGATACATTCAAATAAAATGCATAAATTCACAATTTTTTAACAAATCGGCACATTTGAATTCAGATTGATTTCAATTGAAAGCAAAAATTACAAACACACAGAATTATTCCCTAAATCAACTTTTATACATTTCTGGTTCTGGTGGTATCTTTGATTTCGAAAATATTAATATTTACTATTTAAAAAATATATATTTCTCAGATATCGACTCACATTTGTTTTAATTTTTTTTCCAGTTTTAAAATGTCACCTCCTTTTTGTGGACCAAGTTAAAAAAAGAAAGAAAAAAAAAACACTTATTCATGGAACTTTTTTAGTTCTAAATATATCATTAGTTAAAAAAAAAATAATAATATTTAATGTTTAAAAAAAAAAAATCTTTAAATTGTTTCACAGATTTGCCAGATATTTTTTTTTCTCTCTCCGTGCCTTTGAAGATATCATTTACCGTTTAACAAAATTGTGCTTTGGAACATTTTCAGAAGGTTTTTTTGTTCCTGCATATATCCGGGAAAATCTCTACATTTTTAACACAGTTCTCAATACACTGAAGGAT
Source organism: Maratus michaelseni (assembly GCA_963931845.1). Classification (NCBI taxonomy): domain Eukaryota; kingdom Metazoa; phylum Arthropoda; class Arachnida; order Araneae; family Salticidae; genus Maratus; species Maratus michaelseni. Next base: position 150,403,420 of record OZ007592.1, read on the forward strand.
ATCATTTTGCATTTTAAAAGAGTGAGGGACTGGTACATATTTTATATTATTTAGGTTTTCTTAGGAACTTTTGGTTAGAATGGAAAGTTTAATATTCCTAAATGTCAGAAATTAAATCAGCAATCACTATAACGGGAGGCCTCCAGTTTGCTTGAAAAGATTTTGTTTAATAAATACAAAATCACGCAAATTCGAGATTTGTTTGCAAAAACAAGACCAGAGTGTCATTTTCCGTGTCAATCAACAGAACAAACCACCCCTGTGTATGTTGCCACAGGCAGTAGGACACCCAAGCCAACTGTACATTCATTTGCAAAAATAGACTGGGGCATGCATAGCATATCACATGTATGCTCTGAAGGCATTGGGATCCCTAACTCTAGATTCATTTGGATAGATTTTTGCTTAAAAATATAAAATCATACAAATTCATGGGTGTACACTGATGAAGACAGCAGGACCTTTAACATTAGGTTAATTTGGAAAGATTTCCATCTAAAAATGTAAAATCTATTAAACACTGATTTTAGGTATATTTAAGGTTATTATAATAGGCCTAGGTAACGTTAGATGAGCCAGTTAGTCTTAAAATAAAATTGCACTTGAAGGAGATAGAAGGCCTTTAAATAAATGGACATAAGAAGATAGAGAAAAATAAAAATTCAAAAGCATGTTCAGTACTTTCTTAACTGAAAATTCATCCCTGGTTATTGCAGTAATTTTATATTACAAAATGAGCAATTCTTGTTCATATATTTTTGTGTTCTCGAAAATGACAGATTCGGAGTTTTGCTGGGACTAAAAATAGATCTATCAGGGTGTCGTCTTCGCTAAAAATTGTTTTCATGCAATACCTGCTCTTCGCACATTGCAGAAAGCATAAAAAGTATGACAAGAACTGCCAAAAATCAAAATGAAATATAAACATATTACAAATAGTATGTGGTATGTGAAATACAAATTTATTATGTTATAACCCACTTTTTGCATAGGTAAAATGACTAATTTACTGCAATCGGATCATAAGCCATGATAGGCATCTAATCAGACAGTATACAATTTTAAAAGTATGAGAATTACAACAATGGTTACAAAATTTAAATAAATTTTTCACCAAACTTATGCCAATTGGCTTTGAACCCAATTATGGAACTTTCTCCAAGCAAATAATTGACAATATAAAGCATATATGGGTACTTTTCCAATATAGGAGCCTTGGCAAAATAGAGAAAATATAGCCTTGGCAAGAAAAGGAAATTTGACAACATATTTTCTCACTGTTTCTTATACACAAGCAATTTCTTCAATATTTATACAGTTTATTTAATATAAAAAGCAATTTATCTATGTTTATAAAGAAACACAAGTAAATTGCATACAAAAAACAATAATAATATATATATACAAATAAAATGTTTATACATATATAAATAAAATGTTTATACATAGAGTTGGGCAATTTGCCGGCAAAATGGTATTTTTGCCAGGACAGTGGCAAAAACTGGAAAAAACCTGGTAAAAACCGGCAAAAATTGGCAAAAAAGGCTGGATTTAACAAAAATAATATAATTTTGTATACATTATAATTGAGACTTAAATCAGAATATTAATTAGATGTTTCATTAATATTAATTTTATTAATTAAAATAATTTTATTGGTAATATGAATAAAAAATATCAATAATCAATCATAATCAATTTTGTAGATAAATTTATGTGATGGTGACAGGTAAAAACTTACTTTTCTCAAATTAATGTAGTAATGTTGCCTTTAAAATGAATATATATTAAAAAAAATTAAATCAACAGTTTCTCATTTAAAAAATCTATAATAAAAAACAATATTAATGCATAAACATTTTCAAAATTCATTTTATCTTTATTTGAACCTTTAGGTATAACTTTTACAAATACTTTATAGAAGTAAACGGTATTACTTGATTATCTCGTCGACAAATTTTGCCAAATTAAACAAATCGCCAAACTATTCACCAAATTATACAAATAAAAAAAATATTGTCATTCTAAAATTTTAAGTTAGGAAAATGAATGAATTTTAATTTAAAAAAAATCCCTAAATAATAAGGTTACTTTAATGATAAAGTTCACTCATGACGTAATGACATAGCAAATATAAAATTTGATTTATCCAGATTATTTCGGACAAAATAATACTAAGAACAGTTTACGTGTTTAAATGCAGAATTATTAAATTAAACCATAAGCAAACAGATATTTTTAAGATATTGAATTTGTGAATTAAATGTAAGTATTTTAAATGTAATAATCGAATTTATTAAGAAACATAAAAAATATCAATGATAACGGAAGATTGTAAATTATTTAGTCAAAAAATGTAGAAAAGAAACTACAAAATGTATGTAAACATTAGATATAGGCTTGAAGCAAATGTAGAAAAAAAAAAAAAATTTCGGGACGAAAATCTGTGACACTAGTTGAAACTAATCTGTTATATTTTTTCTCTGTTAATATCATGAGGTAATCATTTATTGACATAATTTTATTTTGAATAACGAAAGAAACAAACAAATTAGTAAAACCTTAATAAAAATACAAATTAAATTAATTAAAATTCGCATGATGACATAACAAACATGTGTAACGTGTTTAATGTCAAGTGAAAATGACATTTACGATGATCCATAATTGGCATTTAAAATCTTATAATTTGGCGATAGTTTTTTGGTCGACGAGATAATCAAGTAGTACGAAGTAAACTGTTAAAATTCCTATAATATATATATATATTGGGGGGGGAGTGGGCAGTTATAAAAAAACACATGGATTGGATGAAATTAATATGTATAAGAGAGGGGAGGGTAGAATGATTTTAATTGATTATTTAAAGTTGCAAATATAGGCAAATTAATCTTTTAGGTAATTTTTCTTACCATTTTCCCCTTTGTCATTATACAGGCTACAGACTTGAATCTTGATTTGATCACAGGAAATGAAAATGAATTATCTTTCATAATGTTTTGTTTCTATTGTTTTTACTTTGTAACTTCAAATTACATAGCATAGCAAAATTGGTAAGTGCTATTTCTCTCTCAGACTTTGCTACAAAATTAACTGAAGCATAAGGATTGATTGTTTAATAATTATAACAGTTTAAACCAAAGCCAGTAAGTTATTTACTAAAAAGCAAAATTGATTACTAAAGTATTTTACTAAAAAAATACAAAATACTTAGATTACTGTTTTAATGATGCATTGAATATTCGAAGGTAAATAAAAAAATAAAATTACATATTATTAGAGTTGAAATTATTAAAAATTAAAATATATTAATTACACCGCTGTAAATAAAACATATCTATTTTTGCCAGTTTGGCAAAAAGTGGCTAAAATGTATTTTTGCCAGGACGGTTTTTTCCATGGTTTTTTCCACCTTTGGCAAAAACGTGCCAACCCTAATACTACAACAAAGTTATATAAATCATGCACAAAAGTTCATTAGATTTGTTTTCAGAGATATTTATCATTTGGTAACAAATCTCACTTTCTAAAGCCCGGATTCTCCAAATTAAAAAAAAAAAAGGCTTCTATACTGGAAAAGAACCCATACATGCGTATAAAGCAAGAAATTCCTTAAGGGTGTCCAATACTGGCACATCTACCATATATACAGAGTTTCCCCCAGACAGTTTCAGGAGGGCGCTGCGCCCTGCCTGCCCTTTGGTTAAACAAATAGCGCCCTTCTTGCCCCTCATCCAAAAAATAGCGCCCTTCTGCCCCTCGTTTTAAAAAATGACGCCCGTACTGCATTTTGTTGTGCCCGCCCTGAACGTGCGCCTGGAAGTTGTTTTCTCATTTACACACATAGGATCGCACGTTCGTCTCCCGTCTGTTCAAAGGCCGCGATCGCGGTAGATTTAGAAATTCCCTGACGCAGGGGTGATTCTGGTCCGAATTTTCCGAAAAATTAAAGCAATGATTTCCGAAAATTAGAAAAAAATATTGGTCATAAATCCGAAAATTCGGACGTAAAATGTATCGGTATTTCGGCAAATAATCGCCGAAAAAAATCAATCTCGTCATTCGTTCGAAGAAAAGTCGCCAATTTTGTCAAAGGATCGCGGAGAAAACGTGACTTTCGTCATAGAATCGCAAAAAAAAACAGCAAATTTTGTCAACAGAACGCGGGAAAAACGTACCTTTCGTCAGAAAATCGCGAAAAAACGGCAAATTTCGTCAAAAACATTGTGAAAAACGACAAATTTCGTTAAAAAATCTCGAAAAAAACGGCAAATTTCGTCAAAAACATTGCGGAAAACGGCAAATTTCGTCAAATAATCGCGAAAAAACGGCAAATTTCGTCAAAAACATTGCGGAAAACGGCAAATTTCGTCAAATAATCGCGAAAAAACGGCAAATTTCGTCAAAAACATTGTGAAAACGGCAAATTTGGTCAAAAGCATTGCGAAAAACGGCAAATTTCGTCAAATGATCGCGAAGAAAAGGCAAATTTGGTCAAAAACATTGTGAAAAACGGCATATTTCGTTAAAAGATCGCAAAAAAACGGCAAATTTCGTCAAAAACATTGTGAAAAACGGCAAATTTCATTGAAATATCGCAAAAAAATGGTTGGTCAAAAGTATTGCGAAAAACGGCAAATTTCGTCAAATGATCGCGAAGAAAAGGCAAATTTGGTCAAAAACATTGTGAAAAACGACAAATTTCGTTGAAATATCGCGAAAAGACGGAAATTACGTTGAAATATCGCGAAAAGACGGCAAATTTCGTTGAAATATCGCGAAAAGACGGCAAATTTCGTTGAAATATCGCGAAAAGACGGCAAATTTCGTCAAAAGCATTGCGAAAAACGGCAAATTTCGTCAAATGATCGCAAAGAAAAGGCAAATTTCGTCAAAAACATTGCGAAAAACGGCAAATTTCGTCAAATGATCGCGAAAAAACGGCAAATTTTGTCAATAAATCGCGGGAAAAACGTGACTTTTGTCAGAGAATCGCGATAAAACGGCAAACTTCGTCAAAAACATTGCGAAAAGCGGCAAATTTCGTCAAAAGATCGCGAAAAAACGGTAAATTTCGTCAAATAATCGCGAAAAAACGGCATATTTCGTCAAAAACATTGCGAAAAACGGCAAATTTCGTCAAATGATTGCGAAAAAACGGTAAATTTTGTCAAATAATCGCGAAAAAACGGCATATTTCGTCAAAAAAAACTGCAAATTTCGTCAAAAACATTGCGAAAAACGGCAAATTTCGTCAAATGATCGCGAAGAAAAGGCAAATTTGGTCAAAAACATTGTGAAAAACGGCAAATGACCCACTGGCCACAGGTTGTGCATGTGTAATTCATATCGTATTGTGAGTTATTATTTAGTGCATAAACATACCTATTTTATTATTGTAAGACCTTAATTCTAGACAAATATATATATTTTTTAAATGTACTTATATAGTTGAAAGAGTGTCGTCCTTTAAATATTAAAGGTTCCTTTAAAAATTAAAAAAGTGCCCTGAAGAATGTAAAAGTGCCCTTTCCTCATCAGCAGCACCCTGCCCTTTTTTAAACCTGGGGGAAACTCTGTATATATAATATACATTTTGTTATAGGATTTCTCGAAATGTCTCTGACAATTTTGATGAAAATGACGAATGAGACATTTTTTGGATCTAGAAATCTATTTCCCCATGTGTCATCTGCAGGAAAAATCATTTTTATGCAATACCTGCTTTTCGCACAAGTGAAAACTGTTTCAGAAAGCATAAAAAGTGAACAAAAACTGCCAAACAATGAAATGCAATATAGCAGTATTGCAAATAGTATTGTGGTATGCAAAATGAAACAATCTATTGTTATACCTGCTCTGAGAAAATAGCTAATATTCTACAATAGGATACACATGCACTGTTGGCTTCAAACAAAAATGATGCTAGCAATATTGTTTTTCCTTTTGACAGAGGCTCTTTCATGAATACATGTTAAATCGTGACAAATATTATCACAGCCCTCAATAAAGGTTAACTGCAAATAAGAGTTATGATATTAAATGTGCCAATTGGCTTTGGACCCGATTATGGAAAAGTTTCAGTCAATCAAGTACTATCAAAACAGAGAAGAGCTATCTGCGATGATTCAAAGTATAAGAATTCTGTTATCTTTTAGAAAGATCGCAATGTTTAGAATACAAGTATTTAAAATAATTTTTGCACGCGAAATATGTAAATAAAAAAAAAGTTTTTATAAAATTCCTGCTTACCCATATCTGATAATGCTCCGGTTTTAACGACCTAAACAATTTGTGTAATTGGATACAATCTTGTTTCATGTTTTTCAAACAAGAATAAGATAAAAAATTCTTCGCTACTCTTCGTTAACATCGACAAAGTATGAGCGTTCTGTTTTATAAATTATTCTTAAATTTAAAAAAAAAAATCTAACAAGCAATGCACTACATCAAAAGCATCCATTTACAACAACACAAACATAACCTCGTTAACAGACATTGGTTATATCGGTAAACTGGCTAAATGGCACACAACAACTTTGTTTGCTTAAAAGTTGAGTTTATAAACATATTTCCCCCCAATCTAATGATTTTTTTCAATATTAGAGTGAAAGTATTGCATAAAAAACAACCTATAAAGAACATTATTATCTACATTTTTATCTTTGAGTTAGTTCTTTTTTCGAAACTCGAAAGGGTTGTTTATGCGCTCATTCATAAATTTAAATTGGTTGGTTGGTTAGTTGCAGAGATGTCGGTTTCTGGGCTCTGTTCACGAATGATGATCAGGTCGCTCAATTACAGAGAAGATTGGACTTTATGGAGTGAGTAATTACATGATTATAGCCATGATATTGGTCAGACGTTCATAGACAGAAAACAATCCAACCAACCATGCTAAACAATTTTCAAAACATAACTTGTCCATAAAAATGGGTCGTGAATGGCAGCAGTACGTGCTCCTCAGTTTAGCGAGGGGCGTTGACCGAGTAGCGCGGCGGGCTGTCGTCTCGAAGAGTTCCTATTGTTCTGTGTCAAGTGTTTTTTTTTTTAGGTTGTTCTTTTCTCCGTATAGCCTGGTGTTACTGGGATTTTGTAATTTCTTGAAGCTTCTCTTTCCCTGGGGTAAGCGTATTAAATCTTTGTTATTTTCTTTGGCGTAGCAAGTTTCATTTTGCTGACTGGTGTGTTTGTTTATTCTGGCTCCACTCTCAAGGAGTTGAGTGGAACGCCTGCTCATTTACTATGGCCAGCTCCACAATTAATATCGTTTCCGACCCCATTTCGGAAACTGTGACAGTGAACGTTGAAATGGTGGAAAATGACGATAGCTACTTTTTGTCATCTACTGACAACCCTAACGTGACTCGCTCTTCGTTACCAATGGATGCGCTTCTGCAAATGGCGGCTGAAAATGGAGGTAAGGCATTTAACATTTTTCTAACAAGTCTAGAGTCCTCGGCGTTACCAAAAAGAGACCCTCGTTCTGTCCAGGCAGAAATTAAGGAAAAAGTCGCCCATTTCCAGCAGATAAACAACATACGTTTTACACGGTCGGGGAGCATCATAATCAGTACTTCTGATGTATTGTGTGCGACCGAAATATGTCAAATAGATAATTTTCTTGGTCTAAAAGTTAAACCCAGAATCATATGGGAGAACATAACAAATAAATTTCTTTTGTTCAACGTGCCGGTAAACATCCCTCTTCAGGAAGTTGGTCAGGAACTACTAAGCAACAATAATTTCCACTTGCTTGAGCTACGCAGATTTCTGAGGAAAGATAGCAGAAATGAATTTTCTCCTGTACTAATAACAACTTTAGGCATCTCCCTTCCGCGGGAAGTAAAAATCTGGTTCTCCATCCAGTCAATAAAGCAATTTGTCGACCGTCCCCGACAATGCTCAAAATGTTTTCAGTTTAATCATGTTGTATCCAAGTGTAAATCAGAACAAATTTGTGCCACCTGTGGACTGGCTCACTCTGGCGCATGTACCGAGCCTCTCAAATGCAGAAATTGTGGGGAAGAACATCGGTCGGACTTTAACCAATGCCCAGCCCGCATCAAAGAAAGCGAATTCTTGCGATTTAAATGCTCACACTTCCTCACCTTTACTGAAGCCAGACGGCAGTTTTCTCGTAAATCTGAATCTACATCGTATGCGAAAATAACAGGCTCCAAGAATACCGAATTGGACACTCTGAAAAAAGTTTTAGAAACCCGGACCAACGTCATGCTGAAAGTTATCGTTGACCATGCAAATGAGAAATATGAGAGGACTCAGGCCCTCATTGCCGAAATGAAGGTTGCCATTGACAGCCTCACCATTACTCTGTCTAATTGGTGCGCAAAGCTTTGTGACTCCTCGCCAGAAAGGCGGAAACGTCCTCATTCAGGTGGTGTTCCTCCATAAAAAAAAAAAAAAAAAAAAACCTTCTTTTCCTTTTACGTTTTCTAGTTGCTCTGTGTTCTGCCGGGGCTGTTTGTGTTTTTGTATTGCTGTTCACCCCCCTCCCTTGTTTTTTGGTCTTCATGGGTATCTCAGTCCTGCAGTGGAATTGCCGCAGTATCTTAAATAAACGTCACTGGCTGCATAGCCCCCCTTTCGCCTCTGCTGACATCCTGGTCATACAAGAAACGTTTCTAACTGCTGAAAAATCCCTGACTATCCCAGGGAAGGTGATCTATCGGCTGGACAGATTGGGTCACCCTGGTGGCGGTCTTCTCATAGCAATTAAAAATGCTTGGTCCTCCCTTCAACTAAACTTTGATGCCCTCAACCTCTCGAATGAGATTTTGGGGGTTCGCATTTTTCTTGGTTCACATCATCTGAACATATTAAATCTTTACTCGCCTTCGGGTCTGGTGGTTGACGATCTTAAGCAGGTGACGAATGGCCTGCCAGGTAATACTCTCATACTCGGAGACTTTAATCTCCATCATCAGCTGTGGGGCGCCCCGGTGTCCTCGCGGGCAGGCGAAATGTTTGTGGATTGGCTTTCGGACAGCCCTTACTGTATCATGAACCTGGACACTCCCACTCACGTTTCTCCTAGTGGTTCCAGTTCTTTGCTAGACTTGTCCCTTTGTTCTCCAGAAATCTTCACTCAGTCCTCAATTCATGTGGAGGAGGATCTGTTTGATAGTGATCATCTCCCCATTATTATTTCGGTCGAGCTTTTCTCTCCAACACATCCTAGCCCTATTCTTTACAAGTGGCCGAACATATGTCGGGAGGTCAATGACAGGCTGAAACAGGTTTCCTCCATAGATTATGACTCCTTCTACCAGTTGGTTCACAGTGCGATGCAAAATCACAGCTTCTCCCGTAATAGGCTTGACAAATGCCTCCCTGCCTGGTGGAATGCGCGATGCAGCAATCTCCACAAGCAAAAGAAGTTTTTTCTTAAGAAAGCCCGGGGTTTGATTTCCAGCGCGTACTGGATTAAATTCAAGAGGGTGTCTGCCAAACTTAGAAAAGTTATTAAAGAATCAAAGCAGCGATTTTGGGACTTGATTTGCACTGACGCGAAGGATCCCAGGCTTCTGCACAAGGTTTTCCGCAAAATTCGAAATCGCTCCAGCTCTCCCATAGATACACACCTTGTTCTTCAAGTAGGGGACACTTCCAGCGCAGATGCGGCTTTCCAAGCGGAAATTTTCGCAAAAGTCTTCACTGCGGAGGGGGATCATGAACACATTCCTATCACATATGGCATAGAAGCCAGTCCCCAGTTAAACAATCCGTTTTCTATTGCCGAGCTCAAAGACGCCATCCGCAGGACAAAAATTTCGACCCCAGGTGAGGACAAGATTAGTGCTGCATTATTTAAAGGTCTCAATGACCATTCGCTTAGAGTCTTGCTTCAATTGTATAACGACATATGGCTCACTGGGGACGTCCCATCATCCTGGACCACGGCGATTATCCTGCCAATCCTCAAACCTGGTAGAACTAAGAAACTCGCTGCTTCCTACCGCCCCATCGCCCTTACTTCTGTGGTTTGCAAAATTTGTGAAAGGATGATATCTACACGTATCAATTATCACCTCCTTGAGAATACTATACTGGACCGTAGACATTTTGGCTTTCAACCCTTCAGAGATAGCCAGGCCGCACTTACCCGGCTTCATCAGGACCTCTTAATTGCAAGGAAAGAGAAAAAATATATTTTGGGCATATCTCTAGATCTGCAAGCTGCTTATGACTCTGTTTATGTGGACGGACTTATCTTCAAATGCGCCCAAGTTGGCATTACTGGTCGCATCTTACGCTGGCTCCATCGCTTTCTCTCTGGGAGGTCCATCAAGGTGGCCTGGAGGAATGTCACATCGCCACTCAGATATATCAATAGAGGTGTCCCGCAGGGAGCGGTGCTGAGTCCCATCCTGTTTACTATTTTTCTGGCCGATTTCTTCGAGGTCCTAGAGGGTCTTGGGGTGAAATACTTAATTTATGCAGACGACATTTTTCTCTACTGTGACAACAGCTCTCTGGAGAGTTGCCGTTTCCAATTACAAGAAGCGCTCAGGCTAGTCGCTCAGTGGTGCACACATTGGAAGCTTTCCATCCGGCCGGATAAATGTCACGCTATCAACTTGTCCAGACGCTCTGCTGAATGCCACTTTGACTTTAGCGTCAACGGAGGCTTAATCGAGTGGTGTACGGAGATCAAGTTCCTAGGTTTTTATATTGCACGGCGTGGTGGTTTCCGGAAGCACATTGAGTACCTCCGGGGAAAAGTCTTCACCAGAATTAACATTCTCAAGTCTCTGGCACAGAAACGGTATGGCGCTCGCTCCCACCACCTTTTAACTTTGGCTTCCTCTTCTATTCGCAGCGTGATTGAATATGGAGCGTCAATTCTCAACTCGGCTGGGGTCTCTCTCTTTCGTAAATTAGAAGTTCTCCAAACCAGTGCCCTTAGAATCGCGCTAGGTCTACCGAAGTGGACTCCAAACATTGTGCTTAGAAGACATGCCGGTGCTGCCCCACTTGCAGACAGGATCAAAGCCTTAGCGTTCAACTTCTGGGTGAAACATCTTTCGTTGGGTAGTTGGTCTCCCCTCTGGGACATTCGGGCAGATGGGCTAGACCTGTTTGTTGAAGATATACCCTATGTTTCTGAGATGCTGACAAAGCTCAGGATTACTCCAGATCATCTCCTTCGATTCCAAGTCCCATTACCCCAGGATTCTGAAGCTGTCAGGTTTTTCACTGCTGGGCTTCCGTTCCAAGATAAAGATCTTGACGCGGCTGTGATCGCTCCATATTTTGCTGAGTTCATTCAGGAGTACACTGGGTGGCACGTCATTGCAACCGATGCTTCGAAGACCACTTTCCTCACTTCTATAGCTGGCTGTAATTCAACGAATCAGTTTGCTTATAAAGTCCACCATGTAAATTCCATCTTCACAGCGGAGGCCCTCGCAATTGGGACAGCTCTGGACGAACTGGCGCACTCGTCGTCGAAAGTCGTCATGCTGACTGACAGCTTGTCGGTGCTGTCTGCTCTTCAGACTATAACTATAAAATCTCCTATGGTCATCCTTTGGCTTCATAACAAAATCATTCGCTCCGTTAAATTTCTCTCGAAGATTCTCTTCCTTTGGGTTCCGGGTCACCGGGGTGTCCCTTTGAATGAAAAAGCCGATAGTTTGGCCAAGGGCGTCACCTATTCTGACGTTCTGGTTGACTGGATTTCGCCAGAGGATGTTACCAGCGCTCACAAACGTGAAGCGGCAAGTCAGTTCGATCTCGATTACAATGCCTCCAAATACAGTGTCTCGCTTGGAAATATTCCCTCGGTTAGCCTTACCTCGTCCTGGGCTTGGAACAGACGGGAGGATGTGTTGATTTCCCGGCTTCTCTGTAGGATGTTGATCACCCCTGAGGTTTTAGCGCGTTTCCACTTGATTCCGGATGGCAGATGCAGTAGGTGTGGTTGCATTGACTCTTTGGAGCACATTTTGTTTACCTGCTTGAAGTACCAGTCTCATCGCAGTAGTTGCTGGGATTATAGGGTGTTAAACAGTGGTGGTTTAAGTTCGTTTGTTTGTTTCGTTAGTAAATTTTGTTCATCCAGAGATTTTCGGGTTTCAGCTTTGAGGTTCCTTCTGAGCATAGATCGTTTTTAGCACTTTAGTGTGGTTTTGGTTTGCTTCGGTGTTTACACCAGTTGTGGGTTTTTGGATCATTTGAGACGACAGCCTTTGCCGCTATAGGTCTCATAGCCCCCCCCTTCAAAGTTCAAAGTTCAAAGTCCATAAAAATGTATTAAAGCTTGTCATTAAAACATAAAATCCAATTTAAATAATCGCCAATGTTAATGTGATATTGGCGGGAAGACATTACTTCTGCGTGTTCCTTTTTTCATGAGTAATTTGTTGAGGATTTTTGTAACTTAAAAAAAGTACATCCTTTTTATTTTTTTAAAAAATCCTGTTTTTTTTTTCTATTCTTTTTTGTCTGTTATCTCCCATTTTACTCATTTTAACTGCAATTAAATTCTTATACGATATGAAAATATTTCTGATAAGCTCCGATCCAGAGAATATTTTGTGTGTGGTTTTTTGTGAAATTAAACTATATGTTTCTTTTATTTTATTTTTTAATTTCGGCAGAGCAACAGCTTATACCAGTGAAGGGAGAGGTCCCATATCCTATGTCGCAGCAGATTTGGCTGTGGGTTGTACACCGAACTGAAATATGTCCCACATTGGTCACATAGTATGTTGAACAAAAAAAATTTCTGCATAATCTTGTAAGGTATTTCTTATAAGTTTATTGCATATTCATTCAGTAACTAATTAACGTGAATGAGGGATACATATGTGATAATTGTGATGATTCTGCAAATATTGCTAATTATAAATAAGCTTGCTTGGTAATTTAACAATGCAGGATTGGTACTTCTTTATCGTTGATATGAGTTTTTTCTTTACTATTTAATAATAATTTTGGGAACAGATTGCTTACACGCCCTCAGGTCCGCCATCTTGTTTTGTTGGCGAAAAACCGTTTATCGCCAACAAGAATTTGTCGCCAAGTGGTCATTTTGGGCTATTTTAGGTTTTATTTTTTATTTAATTTTGGAATATATACAGATTAAACATAAAAAAGGGAAATTCAAGAAATTTTCACTGAATACTGAGCAAACGGCAGAAACGTAAATATAGTGATACTTAAAAAAAACGCAAAGATTCATTATTAAACCAACATATCTCTAAAAATAAATTAATTAAAACGTATATCCTATCGTTTAAAAAAACAAACCTCGATACAAAATTTGAAAAAACAAACATCGACAAATAGAAAATTCAAAAATCCGTACATAAATTTCTAAAATACATCTTAATAACAAACCTCCATTTAAAAAAAAAAAAAAAAAAAAAAAAAAACACCAGAAATTGAAAAATCCAACCTGCGTACATAAATTGAAAAAATACATCTTTATAAATTGAAAAAATACATCTTTAAACAAACTTAGAAAAAACAACATCAGAAAAACACCTGCAGAATTAATTTGAAAAATCAAATATGGATACATCCATTAAAAAATCAAATCTCCGTGCATAAATTGCAAAAAATACTTCACGTTTCTACGAAAATTTCTTGAATGTACCTTTTTTATGTTTAATCTGTATATATTTTAATCTGTATTATATTCCAAAATTAAATAAAAAATAAAACTTAAAATAGTGCAAAATGCAATTGCACTCCAAAAATAGGCCTAGGTTTCGAGATAATATCTCGCGAAACCTTGAAACCAACTTTTGCTTTCAAAATTTGCTGATATTTCAGCACATCACCAACAACTGGTAAACTAACAACAGAAGACATCATCAATCCAAAAAAAATAATCAAATATTAATAATAATAATAAAAAGTTGGAATTATACAACCTGATCAAAGATACCACGTGTAATAAAACAGTCAAGAAATCAAGAATACAACCTCTCACTTGTACGCTCACAGAAAAAGTGAGAAGGAAAAAAAAAGCCGGGCCGGAGATTATTTAAGGGTTGCCAGAAGGCAAAAGTCTGCCCGGTAGTCAGATCGGCAAATACATCGCCGCCAAATCTCGCCAAACAATGGCCGCTAGATCTGAGGGCGTATAAGCAATCCTAGCCTAATTTTGTTGTTTAATTTGCATTTATAACTGATATCAGTGAAGCATTTTCAATTTAAAATTTTTCCTTTCGGTATTGCAGATTAAGAATTTTTTATAATCGGAGTAATCGAAAGATCATTGGCATAATTTGTCTTCTAATATCTTGGATTCCAGCATTGATTGATTACATAATTGTAGATAAGATGGGCACCCATAGAGTATAGCAGCTACCTGTCCTGAACTCTGTAGGATTGTCTTTAAATAGCAATGTGAATCCTGGATTGTAATATTTTTTCTAATCTACCCTGCAAAACATAAAAACCGAAAAATCCTGCATTCTTATTGCAAAAAGTTAAACATCAACGAACAACTATACTCATTATGAAAATACGTTTTTTCTTTAGTCTGTGTGGAATAAGAAGGTAAACATTTGCCATCATCATACTTTAGCAGTAGATAGTAAAATCGCAAGTGAAAAAAAGAGCCAACAATGCATGGATGAAAGCAACTAGTTGTTCAAAAGCAGAAAACGTCCAATGTTTTAAATAACGAACATAATATCAGTACCAATGAAATGATCATTCTATTGTAATTGTAATAAAATGTTTCAAATTCATAACCAAATGAAGGTTTTAAATGCAAGTTTTCTTTGAAATGTGATGCCATTTTCATCAGTAGAAGTACTTAGCTCGTTTGGGGTTCATTAATTAAAAAAATATATATATATATTGTTAAATGTACTTTTACTAAGAAAGGACTTTTTGTAGTTGCATGTTTGAATATTGTTAATATGAATAACTTGTTATAATCCATCAGCAATAGTGATACATTTTACAGGTTGCATATTTAAAGGGGTTTTTTTTTTTTTTTTTTTTTTTTTTCAATTTTATCGATATTTTATTTGCAATGTCTTGATTAGTCACAATATAATTTTCAATTCATGTTGACGAACATTTAAAAATATTTCTTGATATTGATATATTTTAATGAAAAATTAAATGCAAACTAATTAAAAGAGTTTTTTCCCCCCATGTATGTTTATTTTATATTTTATGTTTTATTTTATTTATAATATTTCCTAAAAATTTTATTATACAATGTTTAAAATTATTATATTATTTACAGTTGCTAACTGCTATGGGCTCAATGATTGAAGCACATTTTTGTGGTATAGCTTCTCAAAGTAGCATTTATGGCCTAACATCACTATTTACCGGAGAAAGCTCGCATAAAGTGTTAGTTGCATCATCTAGGAGGAAAGTCTATTGCATTGAATATTCAAAGAACATAAATAGTGTCATATTTTCTACTAGAGTTGTCCAGTTTACATACATACCAGGTATTATTTTTTATTTCATGAAGTTCTTGTTTAATGTGCAGTGTTTAATCTTTGCAAAATGACAATATCTTTTGCTGAAGCAAGTGTAAAAACTGAAAAAAGATATTTGTAAAAGTAAGAGAGAATAATTGAACAAAATTCAAAGTATAATCATAAAATATAAATAAAAAATGTTAATGCTATCTGATGATCAAATTATCACACAGAAAAAGAAGCAGCCTGTCTTCTTTAACTCTGCGTAAGTAAAACAGTACCAGTGGACCCGTGCGAGGATTTTGCACTCCATTCAAATAATTTTTAGCAATATCTTATATTTTTTTTAGATGCAGATTTAAACTTCTAAAGAAAAATCAATGATAAAAATATCTGAAAACAACATAAGTCAACCCAGAATATCGTCTCATTTATTCCATCATCAAGCTACAGTAAAAACTGACTGAAGATAGCAAAAGGCATGTGTAAGAAAAAAATAATAATATTTTAACAGCATTAGAAGATGACATCATCGGCTTCTTGAAAAATATGGGAAAAATAAATTGAATGCATTGAAAATACAATTTATTCTTGTGTAACAAAGCATACCTTTTATTCTACATGTAAAATACCATTCCTTTGATTGATCGATGGTGTATTTTTCTTCTAAACATTTCAATTTCAATTTTGTTTTATAACCGTAAACGTAAAATAAACCCACGTGGAGATAATGTGGATTGTCAGTAATGGCATTAAAAAGTAAACTTCGCAATAAAATGTATTTGAATGGAAGTCAAAGAAATCAAATATTAGGTTGCAAGTTACCCAGTGTTAAATTCAGGGGGTGGCCCGGGGGGACATTCCCCCCCAGAGCATTGAAATATTGAAATACCCCCCCCCCCCCCCCCCCCCGGAAGATTTGAAAATGTACGCTTTTAATGGTTAAAAGTACAATTCCCCCTCCCCCCCTGGAAACTCTACAATGTCCTCTCCCCACCCCCCACCCCACCCCCCACCCTACAAAAATCCCTTCCAGAGAAAAGTGTCTGAATTCAACACTGAAGTTACCTTCCTATAAATAAGTGCTTCAAGTATTATTCTGTAATATGAGATGCATAAAATTAAATCTGCAAAAAAGCTTGTCTAGTGACTTCTGTAATTTTTGGACAATTTGCTCCATGAAAATCATTTTTTCATCATGTAAGACATTTAGTACAATTAATATACTGTGACACCATTGCCTCAAATACGGGAAGAATAAAAGGAGAATGAAAATTGGAAAAAGATCTCTTATATCTCTCTGCATACATAAGAATTAGTTTTAGAGTTAGCTTTTGAGGCATGCATTGCTACATCTTCAGGACCTGAAATAGAATTATTTAAATGATTTCGACAAGTCTAGATCAATTTAATACATTTCAAAATATGCTGTTAGAATTGATGATCAATTTGTCATAAGCAGTAATGGCAAAAACACACACAGATAGTATCATACTCCATTTTTCCAAAGAATAAGTTATTATTCAACAGACAAGAGGCGACTATAAAGAGCTCTTGTTAGTTATTATATTTTTAAGTGAATACCTGAATACGAAGTTGAACCCATTGCATTTCGTTGATTATCTTATCATCATAACAGATAGAGTGCAAAAGTTGTTTATTGCTTAAAAATATTTCTTTTTAGGAATGAATTTTCTTTAACTCAGCAGGAATTGCAAAGTTTGAGGGATATTGCTAATATATATATATATATATATATATATATATAAAAGCTCGGTATATAGCTCCTTTAGCCTGCAAAGCATCATCTTAGGATCTGATGTTTTCAAAGGA
The DNA here is from genome assembly GCA_963931845.1 of Maratus michaelseni. Taxonomy (NCBI): domain Eukaryota; kingdom Metazoa; phylum Arthropoda; class Arachnida; order Araneae; family Salticidae; genus Maratus; species Maratus michaelseni. The sequence continues at coordinate 150,420,681 of OZ007592.1, forward strand.
TCTATATTTTTACAATGATATAGATGAAAAGATTTCCCAAGCAATAACAAAACATTTTTCTGTCATTTATGGTATTGTACTGAAAAAACAGTTGCTTTAGAATGTTGTGATCATGCAATTCCTGTTGAACAAAAAGTAGAGGGCCAAAGCATTCAAAGAAAAAAAAATCGCGTAACTGTGACTCGAAGCGTTTAAATGTTTATAAATTTACACAGAAATAATTACATAACGTTAGGTAAAAAAAATCTAATTTTTACTTTCTTCTATTTTTACAAGAAGAAACTATTGGATTAATAAAATTTTTTTACTTCCGGATTTCGACAGATGTATATGTTTTAGAAGATCCTGAATATGATTTGACTGTTTTTAGACAATGTCTGTCTGTATGTGATAAAAATTTTGTGGGCGCTCTATCTCAAGAACTGATGCACGAAATTTAATAAAACTTTATATTCAGTTAGTCCCTGATATAATTTGATGCTGATTAGTTTCTGGTGAAAATCGCCTAATAGGTGGCGTGGCTATGCTGTATTTTTCGCGATTTCCGCAAAAGCTCTATTTCAAGAAATAACGCACTGATTTTCATCCAACTTCAGATTCATTTAGACCTTGACATAAAGGGACGCTGATTATGTTTTGGTGTAGATATCCCAGCAGGCGGCGCTGCTATACCACTTATTTCATGATTTTTACGATAGCTATATATTCAAGAACTAATGCACAGAATTTCATCAAACTTCAGATTCTGTTAGACCTTGACATAAAAGGACGCTGCTTATGTTTTGGTGTAAATAGCCCAACAGGTGGCACTGCTATGCTACTTTTTTCATTATTATCACGATAACTATATCTCAAGAACTAATGCTCAGATTTTCATTAAATTTCAGATTCAGTTAGACGTTGACATAAGTTGTTGTTGATTAGGTTTTGGTCTAAATCTCCCAACAGATGGCACTGCTATGCTACATTTTGCAGGATTTACACGACTTTAGCAATAATCATATTTCAAGAACTAATGCACAGAATTTAATAAAACTTTAGATTCAGCTAGACCTTGATATAAATTGCCAATGATTCTTTTGTATATTCGAAACCTGTGTGAGATAGAAGAAAGTTTTGGGATTGGCACATCCGACTAGTTTTAAAATGGTTCAAAATTTCATCTGATTTTATTGTTTGGGATGAGGATCCTATGATATAGAATTCTGTTTCTAATTATCAAAAGGGCCTTACTGTAGTCAATGATATCACAGAAAGAGGTATGAATCTTATAGTACAGGAATTGTATAATGTTTTAACACAAGATAAAGAGAAAAAAAAAACTTATTGCAAGCTATCAAAAACTTAAGGATCCATTTTTCATCTTCCTCAAAGAGTTTGTTATCAAGATCCTATTAAATCTTTATTAATTTTAATATCAACACATATTAAACTGAATTCATCATTTTTAGTTGTCATTATTTTTTTATGAAAATTATTGCTTATGTTACTTGAATAGATATTTATTTTCCCTTAACTATTTATTTGCTTAACAGAGGGTGCTGAAATTATATCTATTGATGCATTCAATCAAGCATGTCATGTTCATGATTTTGTAGTAGGAATTACATTTACTAAGGTAATTATTTTTTATAGTCAAATTCTTATTATTGACAGACGTTCCTTATGATAATTAATACTATTTGGAATTTACATGGAATGGTGCATCTTTAAAATTTAATTATATTTATAAAATTTACTAAAAGTATTTTTAAATAAGAGCTTTTTGTATTTAAAGTAATCCTTTATTCATGCCTCTATTATATTAAAATCTGTTTGTATTTCATAACTACTACTCCTAGAATATGGAACACAGTTTGATGAAATTAACACCAGTTATTTGTGGGGATTTGGGGATGTCATACAACCTTTTAGAATTTTAAAATTTGAATTAGTTTCTGGTATATTAATTTTTGGTACTTCTCCATTATCTCGTCGGCCACTTTCCATAAAAAAACTATCTCCAAACTGTAGGATTTAATGCCAAAAATGCATGATCATGACACCACATTCAGTTGATGTCAGATGTCACTTGTTTGGTATGTCATCAATTTTTAATTAGATGTTTACCTGTATTTACTGATTTATTAAGTATTAATTAAAATAACAATTATGTCACGAAACAGCGGCGTCATGGTATTAAAAGAAAAAAAACATTGATAAAATGGTGCCATGCTTAGTTATGTACAATAAATATAACAGTTTCAAGTGACGTCACAAACATTTATCCACCAGCTTAGAGAGATAATTAAGAAAAATAATGCAAATAATTCTATATCCAAGATTTTTTTTTCTGTTTTCATTAATATATTGTAAATTTTATTGCTTAAAGTTACGGATAGTTGACACTTTATTCAGACAAGCTTCTCCGAATTTTAATAAAAAAATTTTTAAAGATTTTAATTTCAACATTTTTTTATTTGTTTATTGGCTTTGGCATTATAGTTTGGCGATAGTTTTTTTTATGGAAAGCTGTTGACGGTATAATGATGAAGTACCTAATTTTTTTTTAACTTTTAACGAAGTTTCTCTGAAGATGCCAACTAAATTACTCCATTTTTGTAGGGAAAAGGGGAAAACAAATGGATTATTGTATTTTTATTAATATCATTTTCTCATTAAAATTGAAAACATAAATTGTTTTGAATTTGAATAGATGTTGAAAAAAAAAACTTGATTAAATAAAATTTTCTAAGAACATTTGCAGAAATAAAACATATGTTCACATATTTAAGTTTCATGAATCAATTTATTCTACAGAACCAAAATCTTTGTTGATATATTGACATTAAGCAATTATTACATCGTAGGTTTTTTCAGCTTTGTATTCAACCAAGGAGGTAGATTTAAGCTCCTTGTATTTATGCAGAAAATTATTGCCCTTTATTCACAAGAATTGAATAGAAAGGAAAAGCATATACTATTTTCAAATAATTATTTGGAAAGATGACAGTTAAAATGGTTCACAAGGGTGCTAAAAGTAAAATGGTCTATTGGGTAAAATAAACATAATTGTTTTTTTCTTGCAAAGCATTTATTTTAATTTAACAAAAAAAAAAAAAAAAACTAAAATATTTTTTTATAATCTTGCCAGTATGATGTTTCTTTTATTTCAACAGCTCTGAAATTAGAAAACAAATCTTAAAAGAATAATATACTTTTGACAAATAATCTTCTGCTTCAAAAATCAAGAAATTCGCAGAATATAATTTTTCGCAATTTCTGGTTAACCTATATTGTAATTATGATTTCTTACTTGAAATTTAGTATTTAATAATTTTAATATAAGTTTTTTTCTAAATTTACAATAATATTGGATTTTTTTTCCCCTCTAAAGTCAAAAGATTGTATGCACAAACGCCAGGCTGCCATGCAATTAGTATTTATTTTCTAATTAAAATTTTAATGTTTCTTTTTAATTTATTAATATAAAGAAGTTTTAAAAATATTTTTTTTCAGTCAGATAATGGAGGTAAACAAAGTCAATACTTCAACATATATTCAGATTGGGAACCCAGTAATGAATGTGACTTGGACAGCATTGCTCGTAAGTGTACATTTATAAGTGTTATATAATAAATTTGCTTTTACTCAATGAATCATTTGAATATGACACATCTACTTTATTTTTTTACCTGTTTAATGCATAATTTTATTTTCAGAGGGTTGCTTGAGTATTGGTTTGGACTTCATTCCTTTCCATTTAACACATACAGAGTAAGTTATTCTGATTGATGGTTTAATTTTTAATCTCTACTTTTGACAGCACACTTATAATTACTGATGATTTAAATCATTATATAAGTTTTATGCCTGAAAAGAATAGTGATAGAAAAATTCTTTAATTAGCAGTATTATACAAGGTATATCCACAAAGTAAGTTCCGTTTGGTTATATAAAAAAAACGTGTACAGATACAAAAAAAAATATTTATTGTACGAAAATCTACAACTGTGAAACTACTTTCCTACATAGCTTCCGAAATTTTGTAGGCACTTGTCGTAGCTTGCCACAAGGTTTTGTATGCCTTCTTCATAGAAGGTTGCCGCCTGTGTTTTCAACCATGTGATCATGAGATTTGCGGAAATTCCATAGCAAGAGCACTAATTGCAAACTTACGGTTTTGCTTAATCTTCTCTTCAATTGCGTGAACCAGTTCATCAGTAACCAAAGACGGGCGTCCACTTTGTTCTTCATCGTGCACTTGATCACGTCCTTCATTAAACTGTCTGACCCATCTTCTAACCATTGAATCACTCATAGCATTTTGTCCGTAAACCTCGCAGATTTGCCGATAAATTTCACTTGGTTTAACTTTCTTTGCATTGAGAAAACGAATCACAGATCTGATTTCACAAGCGGCGGCATTTTCAATTAAGGCTGACATTTTAAAGAAGCACTACAAGTAACATGTCGGCAGCAGCGATCTGAAAATGGCGTACATTTCTTCTCCTTCAGTCAGAGTAACTGCCGCGCATGCTCGGAACTGTGATCGCAGCGCTGCTGTGGATAAAAATAGAAACGGAACTTACTTTGTGGATATACCTCGTAATTGTTATTTGAATCTAGATGAATGTCATCAAGAATGATGTATGAAAAAAAATTAAAAATAAGTTGAATAAGAATTTTTACCCTATTGTATTTAATGGAAAGAGACTTCAAAAGTGCCATACACTTAAGAAAAACATTACTTATTTAAAATTCATGCATTTGTTTTAAAAAAAAATTCTTTCATTAAATTTTGTTATGTCAAAAATATATTTTCAGTGTGTTTAACTACTTCCATAGCCTCAGTGGTGCACTTAAATTTAAAGATTCCAAAAATATTAATTGAGATTAAATGAGAAATGTAATTGCATTAAAACTAGTTCTTAAAAAAAGTACTATTTTAAATAATTCAAAAATTTTAATACATTTTACATACATGTTTAAAAGAAAATATAAATATTTTCTTTCCATTCAAGTTAAATTGCTGAAAAAAAAAAAAAATGAAATGAAAAGGGATAAATGGTTGATTACTGTACTTCCCTCTCCATTGTTTATGGGTTTGGAAATTCATTCGTAGCCGACATTATACAAAAAAACTTTCTTTATGTATAATTCCATAGCCCTGAAACAATTTTATTGAGCTTCCTTATCTTCAAGTAACTGCCAAAGGATAAAATCCATCTCACTGTCAGTGAAAAATGCAAGTTATAATTTAATTTTTAAAAAATTTGATTCGAAAAATAGCAAATTAAGATGTTCTGTACAGTTATGATTAAATAATAATTCTTAATAAATGATTAACATTCAATAAATAGCGAGTCACAACCAAAACTGCATATAAAGTATAATTTATAGCTCTGGTCACAATGTTTGGCATGGTTTACAATAAAAATCCTTTGCACGGTCAGGGTTGAAATAAATGGTGCATTAGCATACATTTTGGCATGGTATTGGTATAACAGAAAATTACCCTCTTTTAATTCACTGCAAATATTTTTTTTTTTAATGATATTATAATTTTTAAATATTACGATTTTTTTAAAAATAAATTAAATGTTTAGAATTGATTAGTAGTTTTGAAAAATTGAGATATTTGTTCAGAGAAACTGCTTTTATTTATCACTTAAACTTCCAATTGCTTTGTTTAATAAATAAAATATGCTTTTTACACAGAGAAAAAAGAAAAAGTCTAAGGTGTTTATTCTTTTTTTTTTTTTTTTTTTTTTTTGTATTTAAGTACAGTTGGCCAAAGAGAAAAAGAAAACACCCTATACATTTTATTCTCTAAATTATATATATATATATATATATAAACAAAAAAAACAGAAATAGACATTTAACTAAAAATTATGCCTTTTTCAATTTATGTTAAAACAATAAGCTTAGAGGGTCACCTTCATGCTGAAATTGTACCAAACTCTGAAGTTTTCAGTACAAACATCATATTTTTAAATCATCTTTGGCTTTTTTAGAAATTTTTACTGTAGGATACCAAATGCGAAGACATTCGGCCAAGTAGTTTAGGAATTATACAAATTTAAAACTTGAAACTCCTAATTTTAAATTAATTTGTAAATGTCGCAAAAGCAGATTGCAATGAGGATAGCCTTTTAAGCATAACTCAAAACTACTTGGCAGAATGAGCTGTAGTTTTGGATTCGCATATTTGTCGCTTCCAAAAGTTGATTATGTTAAAAAATCCATAGTTTTTTTTTCTTTTTCTTAAATAAATTTTTGAAAAAAATATGAAATCTAACCTACGATTTTAAACAGAAATTACTAATTTCTAGAAGCTTCAAATATGCAAATCTGAAATTACAGCTCATTCTGGCAAGTAATTCTTGAGTTCTGCTTAAAAAAAAAAAAAAAGAAAAACTAGTTTTATTGCAATTTGTTTTGCAACAGTTACAAATTAATTTAACATTAGGAGTTTCAAACTTTAAACTTTCATAATTCTTAAAGTACTTGATCAAATAACTTTCTGTTTGGTATTGTAAGGTAAAATTTACCGAAAAAGCCAAATATGATGTAAAAATTAGGTTTTGTATTGAAAATTTCAGTGTTTGGTACAATTTCACTATGAAGACGACCCCTAAGCTTATTTTTAAAAAATATAAATTGAAAAAAGACATAATTTCCAGTCGAATGGCTATTTTCATTTTTTTTCCTACATTAATTTGGTGATTTAAAAGTATAGGTGTTTTTTTGTATTTTTGTTTTGTCCAACTGTACCTTTAGACCAGCCATACTCAACCTGCGGCCCGCGGGCCGCATGTGGCCCGGCGACCTTTAATATGCGGCCCGCAACACATACTCATTAATCTCTATTTATAAAATCAATTTAGATGTGCATAAAAAAAAATTTAAGACGTTCACTGTTCTTTTATATATTTTCATGGAGAGACAAAATATGCCCTGTTATTTATAATCAATAATTTAAAATTATCTTAAAACATGTTAAAGGCCGTTTAGTTAGGGAAAAGTTCTTTTTACATGTAGTTCTATTTGTGCAATAGTGGCGTATATATTTCTTAATCTTCAACAGTGAACAAACATTATTTTAAATTAATTAATTTTGCACTATATATTTCTAAAAAAGATTTTGAATTGAGATAATGACTGTTTCTTTAAAGAGAATCACCTGATTTTTTTAGAAACTTTTAAATGTTGCATTGTTATATTATTACGTTTATGCTAGCTAATGATGCCTATTAGGAACATTAGGGTTAAACGTTTCCGCAGGAAAAAATTGGCAGCAAAAAGTTTTATATCACTAATTCTAAACAAAAATCTTCGCGGCATGTTTCTACATCGTTTTGACTAGAAATCTACTACGAAGTATATTGTTCGGAAATGGTGGTATTAAATTTTTTGGTAACATTTCTTCTGCAACAAACTTTCAATCCTACTAATTATATTAACTTTATTCTATAGCTTTGTTATACTACTTTTGTTATCTTACTATTTTAATTATACTTTTTTTTACAGTATTATACAAGTGTGCTGTGGCCCGCTTGACGTCGCGAACATATGTTTGCGGCCCGCGAGAAAAAAGGGTTGAGTATGGCTGCTTTAGACTCATGGCTAACACTAAGAGTATATTTTCTGCTTTTTTTTTAACTTAGCAATCATCCAGCATAAAAAAAAATATATATATCAAGCATAGTCTTTGACTACTGAAAATTAGATTCTTTTGTCCATGTAACTAGGAAATATTAGTTCATTTATTTTTTTCTAAGTTGCTTATAGTTTCTATTTTGATGTTAAATATTTTAAGAAATGTTCAAATTCCTGTTTAATCTCTAATTTTTTTTTTTTTTTTTGCTTTTGTTTCAATGTATGGATCTTGAGTTTTTAACATTCATAATGTGTGGTACAGTAAGGTTTTTAAGGTTGTAAGGTCAACACATGAAAAACTAAATTGATGTATTTAAAAAACACATGCCCTTTGGAAGAAATTTTTCTTTTATTTATTTATTATGCATATAATATTATTTCATATGTTACATGAATTATTGTCTACAAAATTAAAATGCTGTATTTCAGCAGTTAGATAATAATTAAGGAATTATAAACATGATGCAGACTTGCCAAGTCTCCAGATTTTGGCAGGAGACGGCTGATTTTTACATGTTTTCCCATACTCCTGATTTTTGACTGATTTCGCCTTATTTCTCACATTTTTCAATATTCTGTTAATTTATCATCAAGTGTACAGGGATGAAAACTTCTATGCAGGTTAGGTATACTTGTTCTTTATAGTATGATTGATCAGTAGTATTTTATGTGATAAACTACACTTGAATCATTATAAATGATGAATCTTTAAGACTTTTCTGTTACTATAGACATGTTTTTTTATCAATAATTTGGGTCGATTAAAACTTATTTAAGATCTTCACTAAAATTTTTGTCTGTGTTTATGGAGAAACAGAACCATGTAATATGTAGTTCACTTAAAAGTATGTTAAAACATCATAAGCTTAAGCTATTCTACATGTAAAAAGTACATATTATATTTTTCTTATTTGAGTAAGAGTGATATACTTCTTTTTAATCTTCAATAATAATCAAATTTTGTTTAGAATTAAACATGTACTAAGCATGTTTACATTTAAAAATTAATAAGTTTCACTGAAAAAAATATCTCCTGATTTCAGAAATAAAATCTCCTGATTTTTGGCTTTAGGAACTTGGCAAGTCTGATGATGTTTTAAAAATTATTTTATACAAATTATTGTCCATATATTAAGAAATTTTTTATATACAGATTAATTATGGATGAAACGAAAGAGATGGTTTGGCTTTTGAGTGGAAGTGATTGTAAAATTCATCTTTATAGAGAGGTTAGTCAATAATTTGTGATAAAGGAAATGCCAAAATTTATTATATTTTTTTTCCTAACAATATTGTTATTATTATTATTTGCTTTTCAGGATAAGACTCGACAAACCTACTCTGAAGAACCAAGTGATGTATGTTTTCCAGAATTCAAAGACCTCTCTTCAGTGTAAATATTTCCTCATAATTTTCTATTTTTAGGACATTTACAAATGTCTTTTGTTAATTAAAAAAAATTGCATTGAATGGTTTTCAATAGAAATAAAATAAAATTAGAATTTTAAAATATATTTTCTCAAAATCAAAAGGTCAATTACTTGTATGATACTACAGTGGTTCATAATATATTTCTTTTACCATGAGAAAATATACTTATAATTTGTTTGTGTTTTTTTAAGAATAAAAAAATAGTAATATTGAATCCTTCCAATTTCTGTACTTTACACAAATATAAAACATAGTTCAATATTTCTTTTCATCACTTGTATATTAACTTAATGAATGAAAATCTGAAAGAAAATAAAGGAGAGATAAAGGAGAAAGTATAAATTTCTTAGAACAAATGTTACAGAGTCGTCATACAAGTATTTAAGGGACGATTCTACAGTATTTGTCTTTATAGCTTTTAAAAATTATTGTTTAGCAATAACCAAGTATTATACATCATTTCAAAGCTAGAAATCTCTTCTATCAAAATTTATTAAAATATTTTTTGTCATAGAAAGACAGAGTTTAAAGACATTCTTTTTTACATCACAAAAAAATATGTTATGTACAGGACATTTTGTTTTCGACAATACCTTGAAACATATTTTGTTTAATTAAAAAATTTTGAAGCATTGTAATTTCTTTTAATAACTTAATATGAAATTATTAAAAAATAATCTCTTAAAAATGTTTATTAATTACTTTTGTCTTGTCCTGTACATAACGATTTTTTTTAATAGGTATGTATAGTATATCAGTAATAATAATAATAGCTGCATAATTGTTTGTTTTCTCTTAATCTATAATACAAGCATACTGAAGCACCCAATATAATTATTAAATCTTTTAATTTATGAACTAACTTGATTAAGTAAAAAATGTATTATGTACCAGATAAAATTTTTCATACCAATTTAAAACTTTATAAAAATTTCCTTTTTAGTTTGTTTTTTAGGTTATGTTTATATTTACTGCACATAAACAACGTGCATAAATTAAATAGTAAGAAGAACATTTAGAGGTGGGATACATTAAAGTTCAAGAAAAAGTGCCGGAAATTATTTGCTTATGTACCAAAGAAAAATAATGTATGTTCATTGGAGCTCTACACAAGTCAATTTATTTACATTCATTGTGATTATACAGGTGATAAGATTTCAGAATTACAATATGTAAATTATTGCCTTTAATAAGATAAATCGCACAAAGGAGGCTATATATGGGTTTAACTTTGCAATACTCCAAGATTGAAAAAAAAAAACCCACAAACAAACAATTACGTTCATTTTTGATCTGATGATTGTGATGCCTCTTAAAAAACAGATATAATATGCAGAATTTGATATTGCATAAAGATATCACAATATTGATACTAATTGGAATTTTTTAGGAATTGTTCATCGAAAAAAGGAAATTGGTGTCCCTTGGGCAATAATGAAGAGACTTGCCATATGGTGCAAGCAGTACAATATAAATTCTGCAGAAGAATTTGCTAAAGCTTCTGAAAAAGAAACATCAAACATTAGGATCAAGTATATAAGTGCAGAAGAAATAAAAAATCTTATAAATACAATGGGATTAATAGAGCAGTTTAGAAGAGCGATTCCAGTTCTATTCATAATATCCACTTTGCAAAGCCATTGAATAATGGAAATCTTGACCTTTGTATTTCATTAATACATGAATGGCTTGATCAAGAGGCAAAACTTTGGCTTTTGCCCAAGTTGAAAAATCTGAGAAAGAGGCTCTGACACACTCATTTCCAGACATCAGACTGGGTTGCTGTAAGACTCCTATAATAGGAGCTGATGCATATCTATTTTGTTTCGGATTATTGGTGCTCAGTTCAGCATCAATCTACCGCAGCCGGAGTTGGGGTTGCCTAAGACTCGGTTCTGATTGGCTGAACCAGTTCTGATTAGCTTGGTTTTTCGACTGAACTTCAGTTTGAGCACCAAATCTACGAGGATGAGTCAGCCTCTGTTATAGGAGCTCTAGGTTGCTGTAATGATGATTAATGATGACCGGCTATTGTAGGATCTATTGATAACAATTATCTATGCATTCATTTATGAAACCAATAGGTATCAATAAGTTGACTTGGCCAAGCATTCTTGAAAAGACATATTTTGATGAGAATTGATAATTCATGTAATCAATTAAATTGTAATTAATAGCAGAGGTCAATTTTCCTTGTCATCAAATGATGTAAAATGGATAAAAGATATCATATATGTTGGGAGTTTCAATAAATGAAGTGTATTTCCTTAGAATACATGGCGCATATACAAAGTTCTTTCAGATTTTAATCAGAATCCTATTTTTCATAGCAAATTCTTTTTCTTTTTTTTCAATATGTATCATGTTTACTCACATAATTTATGCCTTTGTATATTTTTCGCACCCCTTACTTTTGAAAGAAAATTTTTGTAAAAAATGAATTTGCATAATTTCTGCATGTATAATATGAGATAATTTTAATTAATGAAATTTTTAATCTCATTGCATGTGCCCTAATGAATTTCATTTTACAATGTTTCAATTAGGACTATAGAAGCAAATTCTCTATTCTCCTGTAACTTTTTCTTTTCAGTTGCATTGCATGCAGGTGTTTACTATATTTAATGCAATTCATCAGACAGATGATAAATTTGTGCTGATTTATTTATCTTGGCAATGTTTATAAAAATACCAATTACATGGAAGATTTTATATATTTTTAGTATTCTGCTCTGTTTACATAAATAATAAAAAGGCAGCTGGAAAATAATTAGAAAGTGAATGAAGCATTTATTCCATATTAGCTCAAAAAGAAATATGCACTAAACAAAGTAATTAAAAATGTATAAACATTTTTGGGGGAGGCCTGAATCTAGGAAATATATCTCAGTAAGAGATGCTGAAACATTTTCATTCTTAAAAGAGCAAGATTTAGTTTCACTAAATGTTTCTATCAAACCCATTAAAATTATCTCTGTATTCATTTGCTAACTGAAACTTTTTTTTCTTATTCTAGAATACTCCTAGGATTGTTCTGTTCCTATTCAAAAACTAGTTATACGAACTATTGAAACGTTTATATACTGTATCTTAATTATTCATTCATTAAAAAGTTCTATAGTTATATTATAGAATAGGTAGTCATTTCTCTTTTTACTCCAAGTTTTCTTTTGAGAAAAATGAATAATCTAAAAGAAAGCATTCCCCAGTTTTAGCACCCAAAAAAGAACAAAAAAAAAAGTGTGTAAAATACGCAAGTAAATAAGATAAATTTATCATTTAAAATTCCTTTATTCACTTATTATAATGTGGGTTTTTTCAGCTTTTTATAAGTGAATTCATTTAATTATCCAGTCCTTTTATTGTTACTTATTATATTATTGACCATTTTATAGGTAATGCAATTTTGAACCAAATGTCCCATACATAACAATATGCATACCTGCCAACTTGTAAGGTTTAGCCTTACATTATAAGGATTTAGGCCAAATTGTAAGGTTGTAAGGATGAAAGGTAAGATTGTAAGGTTTTTTGGTAAAACTTGAAATGATTATTCAAATAGCTTACTTATTGAGTAAAAGAATTAAACTGATGCACACATTGTGTGTATGTTACAAAGATGAGAGTAATTAGCAATATTGTACATGACAGCAGCCAAGTAGTAATTCACAAAACGTTATTCTATGCCAGAGAATTTTTAGTCATGCTTTGTGTTTTAAAAATTTCTCGCAGCAAAGCTGGAATGCAAAACTAAAATTGCAGTTTGAGACTTTTTTGATTAGAAATTTATTAGATTAAAAATTTTTTTTTTTTTACTTATAAGATATTTTAGTGCTTAAAAGCATGTGAGAAGATTGCTATGAAGAAATGTTCGACAAAAAATTGTTAGGTTAAGTCAAATCAGCCTATTTAAAGTATATTAAAATAATTATCAGTGCTAATATTATTTGGGTTATTGCATATTATTTGACTTTCTGTTTTAACTTCAACAATTACTTGTTTAATATTTATCAGTAAATTTTGTATCAAACCATACATTACCTTACCAGATACCTTCATAAACACTACATATATATATTTTTTAAGATGCACAATGAAGTACGTTGGCAAAATTGTAAGGTTTTCTGAATAGACATGTTGGCAGGTATGAATATGCTATGTTTTGTGCATAACACATTAAATTAATTTTTTAGTAATTAATGGAAAAATTTTAGAAATGATTTTAAGCATATAAGGTAAATTTAACTTATTCTTTGACAAACTGTGCAATTTAATTATGAAAATAAGTTAAAAAACTTCAGAGAAGATATGTTTATTTTGGCAATCTATCTATCTATCCATATAAATAATATATATATATATATATATTATTTCTCATATGTAACAAAACCTTATTCTACTATTGACCTAAATAAAATAAAATTTTAGATTAATGTAGACCAATGATGCAAAATGCTTTTTTTTTAAATACTACATTTTTTTTTTATCATAAGAAAACTATAAATATATCATAACAAGAATCTGAATTGTTCCATACATAACATGCAAATACTATCGAATCACCCCAAAGCATCCTTTCATTTGGATATTTATTAATTATAATTTTTATTTTTGTAGAAAAAAAAAATGATGGATCCAAACTACTTACTTTGGAATGTCTATAATTGTTGTTGAAAAGTACAAAAAGTTTTATTTCATTCAAGATTAAAAGAAAGACTTTTATTATTAAAATACATAACATAAACATCAAAATCTTCATGTTTTCATAAACAAAAGAAATTTGTATGGATTATATATATATATATATCATGTTAAAACAGAACTGTACAGATTTTTATTTTTATTATTATCTGGTTATCACTGCTTTGTTATAAAATACAATCAATCTAATTTGTAAGTAAAGAAATAAAGCTGACTCCTCCCCCTCTCTTCTTCAATAGCCCTTTTAAGACTGAGCAATAAGTGCTATTAAGAACTTATTTTTGTGTAATTAAAAATATAAATTATTCTGTATATATATCTATCTATTTATATATATGTATAAATTTATTTATTTATTAAATGATTATAGATACAAATGAGCCTCAGATTTAAGTTTCCTGAGATGGCAGTTACTGTGTAACTTATTGTTAACACTATGATTATTTATCATTAAGTAATGTTTATGATTAATATATACATATTTTTTTTAGAGTTCTATGGATGGATTTTATTATGTCTTCTGACTCCAGATTTACAGCTATTGGCTATAAAGATGGATTAGTCAGTGTAACACTAGTGAAACTTATTCCAGGTATATTTGTGAATTGAAGTTGAGGTTTGAGAAATGTAATTCTCATTTTGAGGGGGAATATTGATTCTTCATTTCTTTATTATTCAATATATTGTTTAAAAGTATTTTATTTTATGCATTTTATAGAATGTGTATATTATTTTTATTTTTGCAAAAAAAAAAAAAAAAAAAACATGCTGATATTACATTGATTTTATGATGCAAAATGCTATTGTGTTGTCTTTTTATTTAAGTAAAGTGTGAAATTGTGTTCAAGAGGATCATAATAACAAAATTAATGATAAATCTGAAAAACTGTTGTAGTTTTTCATTGAAAAAAATAAAAGCTCAAAATTTAAGAAGTATTGTACTTAGATTTTTATTCTGAAAAAAAAAGGTACTTTTTAGTTAGCCGAGCGCCAGTGATATATGTACATATCTAAATATATATGTACTAGCAGACTACGCTCGCTGTGCTGGTCGGTTTCTCCAAATGAACCTTGAATTAAACGAATTATATCGGTGAATTTAACCTTGTATTTTAAAGTAATCTGTACCAATACCTGGAATATACTAAAATAACATAAAAACGGATACTTATTTCACTAAGTTGCGTTTTTTTAATATGGTTTGCTGTTACGTTTACAATTTATTACTTACTGTTTTCCATTGATTTATATGTTTTATAGCTACATTTTTTAATAATGTGAATTAACCTATATTATTCACAACTAAAAAGAAATGGTGCATCTAGTATTTGTCGAAAAATTAAATAAAAATTATGCACTCATGATATCATAATTCACTTTTATATTTTAACAGAATAATACGGCTACTATAATTTGTGACTAGTGCTGACACATTGCTGTTATTATTTTTTTACACATGAAGTTTTCGCTATAGTACTCCATTGTGAAATTTGGTAATTTTTGAAATTCAATATTTGAAAAAGTGCATAATCAGTGGATTTGAAATTTATATCAAGAAAAATACAATTTTTTATCTTTCTAACGCAGTTTCTCTAACAATTTTCTGACAAATACTTTTTGAGCAATTAATTTTTTCAATAATTTCAAACGTTTCATTTTCCGAGATTAATCTGTGGCAACGATTATCGAAAATGCCAGTCGTCAGCAACACGTACCTTTTTATTAAAGAGGATATACACACACATATATATATATATATATATATATATATATATATATATATATATATTCATACATATAAGTGTATATATATATATGTATATGTGTATACATATGTGTGTGTATATATATATATATGTATATATATGACTGGAGCCCGGCTAACCGAAAAGTACCAAATATATATATATACAGGGACATATTCAGGCATCTACAACATATGCTACTTCAATGGGCGGCACAATTTGGGGGCGGTACAATTTTGAAAGTGAAAAAAATTAAGATCTCAATTAAAAGTTACCGGGAGGTACATCTCTGCTCTACACACTTGGTTTCCTCGTCTGATCAGTCCCTCTCTTGTTGTCAATAATAAAAGGATCTTAATATTTTTATCACTTTTCAAAATTCACCATATATCAGCAATCTCACATTGAGATTGTATGGTCGAATTAATGCACCACTTCCATAATGGGAATTTTCCACGCAACTGAAAGCAAAAAATTGAACATTTGGGAACCATGAGCATCCAAAATCCACAATGGCTGTGAAATACGACTATGTTGTTTACGACAGTTCAAACTTCCTAAAAAAGCTTCGCTGGATCTAGAAAGAATCTCAAATCGGTGGGTGCACCAAAGTCCGAGCAACGGAACTTGAAATGGAATATGAACTAAGCACTTTTGGGAATTGGGGCACACATTCATTAATATTTCCAAATAGTAATTTTTGCCTTATTTAAGATAGAAAATATGCGTTAAATAAGGTACCATTGCAGTAAATAAACAAAAGAGATTCATTCATCATGAGTCATAGAAATATTAAACCATGGTGGTAATCATTCGCAAAACAAGATCTCCATGGTGAATTTTGCAGTGTTGTGTGGTGTCGAAAAAAAAAAAATCACATCTCTAAATGTGGCATACGTAATAAGAAAAAAAAAGGCATGCTCATTTCGTTCATAATAGACGATATAATTCATTTCACTGAAATAATAACAACTAGTTGAACCCGTCGAAATTTGACTTAACAGAATATATTAAATAAGTATGTTACAATTTAAGCTTATGAATAAAAGAATAAATTAATGAAAAAAAGAATGTGACTTTGCAAATTTAAAGCATGATATTCATACAAACATACTCAAAACTTTGCACATTCCATGGAAGTCCTGAATTCAGTAAAAATCTAGACAATTACGTAATTTAGCTTTGTAAAAATTATTTTGTGTTTGAAAATGCACGTTTTAAAAATGATATCATTTTCATAAGCAGACGATTTGGTTTTTAATTTCAGAGTATCTGGAATAAAAAACTTGGAAAATAAAATCTGTTTCACGAAAGTATATAGGAAAATATTACTGTAAGAGTCATTTAACCAATTGTTTGAAAATTTTCATTAAATATTTATTATAATTAAATGGAAATGATATAATTTTCAGAAATATTTTATTTTGTGCATATTTCCCCACTGATACTAATTAAAAAAATATATATATGTATGTATGCATGCATGTGATGGCTAGGAACACAGACGTCTGTAAATTTGGTTCCAGATAGCCAAAAAACAGATCTGATTGCAAATGAGGTTCCAATTTTGGATTTTTTGTTATTTTATATTGAATGGAATGATTCACATATTACCCAGATTTTCTAAGTTCACTGGAGATTTTGACTAACAGCAATCCAAATTCAATCTTTTTGCTTGGTATAGTAAATTTTGTCCTCTTTTCAATAAAGTTTACTTTGTCCAGTGATTTTTTAATTTCTCTCTCTCTTTTTTTTTTTTCTTTTTTTTTTAAAGTCTTTATTTTGCTTAAAAGAAGAATTTTTTTTTTGTCTAAAATTTTCCTGTTTCTTTCATTTTATCTTACAAATACAATTGCTTGATGATAATATTAATATTTTTTATAATCCAATTCTGTACCATAATTTTATAGAAATTCAGAGTAGGTTATTAAATAAGAATATGAATAATTTGTCGGGGGAAAAAAAGTTGTTAATAATACGTGAACCGGGATAACCAATAAGTATAAAATATTTTTCTGTTGAAAGTTCTGTTTTTGTTATTTGTATTATTTATTCATTTGAAGAAATCTTTAAATGTTGAATGACTTAAGATTAATTATAGAGATCAAGATTGTATCATCTTGGCAGATACAGCATGATAGCCCAATATCCATGGTTAGACTTTTTCAAGATTCTGATTTGTTGAATTTGCAGCAAGTATCATTTTGTAAGTTGAATTTACTTCTGCTATTAAAGAGAAATTATCAAACTAACTACTAGTTAAATATTTATTATTTATTTGCTTTTACTTTAGAACTTCCTGAAATAATGTCTCCTTTTATGAAAGGTGTGTTGCTTTGTTTATATGTATAACATAAAATTAAATTGGCATTTTTAAATAAGCTCTATAATCAGGTATCTTAAACTTTTAAACTTTACAAAAAAAAAAAGCCAATACCAATAGTTTTTTTTCTGTGAACTATTATTCTCTTGTGTATATTCTTTAAAGCTAATGCTTCAGTTTTAGACTGAAAAGCAAAACCTAATGTATAGTATCATTTATTTATAACAACCAGGCTTTATTTTATTTTCTTATCTCTAAATTTGACATTGTGTCATTCTTATCCAAATCACTTAATTTAATATGTTTTAAAATTTCATTTTACCTTTTTAGTGTTTTAAATATGCATGCCTGTAAATTTACATGTTAGTAGTTTTAAAACACAGTGTATAAATACCTAACATATCTAATTTAACGATTCTTCTTTTTAATTTAGTAAAATAAATTATATTTTTCATTAGTGGGCCACTAAACCAAATGTTTGCAAGAGAATAATCAAAATACCCAGAATAATCAAAACTTGTGCCATGAAAAAATTATATCAATAAAGATGAAAAAAAATAAATAAATAAACAGCAGGCAATTAATAAATACAATTTTTTCTTGAAGAAAAAGCATTTTAACATTTTAAACTCATGTACTGCAGACTTCAATTTCTCACTTCATAGTAGTGTGATTTGGGTTTCCGTAACTTCAACTGTGTATAACTATGTTGGCAATATGGTGATAAAAAGTGTAACATATAATTCCTATACGAAATTTAATGAAGAATCAAACTGTGATATTTATCTTTATCAAAAATTTCATTTTGTTAATGAAAAATACAAATTAATGAAAGTATGTTTTCAAAAAATGCTGCCAATTTGAAATTTTGGTTGGTACAAATTCACACTATTGTAGAGTTTATCAGTTAATACTTATGATGGCACATGAATTTTGCTAAATAAGTGATGGCAAAAATTTGCATATATATAAAACCACACACAAGATTTGCTCATATTAGAATATATACAATTTAAAGATTTTAAGCTTTGTATGCAGAAGACAAAGGAGTAGTGGAAATTTTGGCAAGAGAAAAGAATGATAGTTTTGAAAGATTTTTAAGTTTTTTTTTTTTTTTAATCAAAAATTTGCACAGAATATTTTCTGCCTGATATTTAAAAATAATGAATATAATTTTTTTTTTCTAAATACAACTAATCAGACCCAGTAAAAGTATAAAAATTTAAATTTTATAACTTTAATTCTGCATTTGGAACTATGCCTCTAAAACTAGTGGTATTGTAATAATTAGCTATTGATCAACGATAAGAATGGATACTCTTTATGTATTTAAAAAAAAAAATTAAAAAAACAAACAAACAGAAAATTACATTAGATAGAGATATGTAAAGTGAGATCAAAATAAAAATGATTTGAACAACTGAAGTTGAGAGTCCTGATCTGCAAATTTACTAGTGAAATTATGTAATGCAAGTGTCTAAACTATTAAATATGTTTTCATTAATGTGTATATTTAGTTGTAGTAGAACTGTAAAAGAAATTATATCTTGTGTCTCGTACACACTAAACTCAAGACTTCAGTGGTTCATTTTTGGGGGCCCACTACTGGTGCATTGGAAATTTACTATGTCCACTACTGGAACATTTTTAATTTTTTCCAAGGAATATATTTCGAAACTTTGAATGTTTATTCTAATAGACGAGGGATAGGACTAGGATAAAACAATGTGTATCTTTTGGAAGTCACTAATATTTTAATTTATAATTAGACAAATTTCTTTATGGTGCTCACTATTAATACATTTACCTTATACGCTTCAGAAAAGTTCTATTTGCCAGAAACTTACAGTTCGTTGGGTTTGCACACCTTTTAGCAATCTTGAAAAAAAAAAAAAAAAATCATACTTTCATCAATTACAGCCAGTGTTGTTTTGTCTTTTGGTAAGTAGTCTTTCATTTATTTAAACATATTTTAACTTTACGGAGATATATCAAAGCATTAGCATATCTCTCATGCATATAACTTTTCTAATCTGTAGTTATATTATGAATTTATTTTTTAAGTTACGTTTTGCGAAATTCAATTAACGTTAACTCTTGACATCATGTATATAAAAAACTGAAGAGCAATGAGTAGAAAATGGCATGATCTTTCAAACCACGTTTGAATTCTCCAACCTTAATTTTTCCAGAGTGATTATAGTTGCTAGCACATTTCAATGTTGAATAAGTCAGAGCTTAATATCATTTAGTGATTATTTAAACAAAGCTTTTCATTATCTCGAGCTCATGTATCTCGAAACAAATTTCTGACAGCTACTTCATCATTTGGTAATTACCAAATTGCAAAATCTATCTCATGTAGTTTGAGATTTAAAGTTAATATTCTTGTTATGATGATATTTCATTTGTGCATTTTGTTGGCCGCCCCACAGATGGAAAAATACAAAATAAATTGTTTCAAAATCACAATTGTTTTCTAGGTGACCCAAATATGGATATCATAATCAATCTGCTTGTTGGGAATACTTTAGAAGTGTGTGTTGTTTATAGGTAAAATAATATCTTCTGAAATTATTTAATCAGACAGTGATGGAAGTTTCATCACTATCTAATGTAAATTGCATTTTCTTACTTTTATTTCAATTCCATTTTAGAAACATTTTAAATAATGGCTTAAAGTTAGCTTCACAGTTCAGCTTACCAGATAGCGACAAATTTGATTGTGTAACATGTGGACATATATCTGACATTGATATGGATGGGAAAAATGAAATTTTACTAGGTACTTATGGCCAGGTTAGTTTTTAATTATTTTTTTAATTTTGAATTATATTATAATGAAATCAAGTAAATATAAAATTACTACAAGAAATTAATGCAAGAAACATTTACTTAAATAAATTTTCTGGTTCAAAATATGTCTGTTTTATTTAAAAATTTTGGAATGTTGACAGGTATCACTACTTTTAACCCATTCGCTGCAAACCACGAGTATACTCGTGGTTTTTCAATCTAAAATTACGAATTCGTACCGGAAATTTTGAAAGAAGAATTTTTATTTTATGTAATCATGAAATGTCTGTAATTAAATAAAGTAAATATTGCTATCAGTATTTTCTGCTATGAATTCAAACTTTCTAAATAAAATAAAATTCTGGTAATTTTAACCCGGCAGTGAACATGTTAAATGAAAAAAAATCATTGAGGTTGAAATAAGTTTTTAGAAAATTGAAGTACTTGTCTTGTTATTCTGGATAATTTCTAAATTGTAGATTTTTGCTCCTTGGTATGTCATACATAAAATGTAACATAATTTAATGAAATAAACATTATGTTTAAAAGATCAATGAATAATGAATAAGCATTCAAAATTTCTAGTTGCAAAAATGCCTTGTTTGAATTAAAAATTATTTATTGGTATAACCATTTGCATGAATTTTTATATTTTCTCTGCAGAAAAAAAAAAATAAGCAAAATAAAATTGTTAATCATAATTTACAAAACTTCAGTTAATTTAATTTCCTTTGAAATTTTACTATAACCTAGAATTCTTTATTCTCATAATTTGTAATTAATTCAGCTTTAATGTTTTAAATTTCCTATTGTAACATTCTCCAGTAATTTTTACTGAAGTATTTTCAAGGGTTGAGCTTATTTGAAAATTTTAAATTTATCAAATCTTGAAAATGTGATTTATCATATTTTTTTACTTCTATATACATAAGAAAGCATTGGAATCATAAAATTTTTTGACTTTGCATCTACTACATATAAACCTCATTATAACATGAAATTATATGTGGAATTGTTATAACTAAAATTATCATTCTAATTACACTCTTTTTAAAAACTGGAAATATAAAATTTATCCAGTTAAATTATTTTAATAAAGCTGTTAACTTTAAGATAAGAAAGTATGTGTGAAACAGGATAAAAAGTAGCTGAATGTAGAGTTTTGTTAAAAATATAATGTGTATTGCTTGTTTTCAAAGATGATATATGTACATTATTATAAATAGAAGAACATGAAAAAGTGACATCTGTGCTGTGTTTAATTATAATATCCAATTGGATTCTTTTATCCTCCAGAGGGATATCTTCTTTAGGTATTCACAGGCTTCACAACCCCAGACTCCTTAGTGATCTTTCTCTTTTTCCTTTCCCTCTTTCTCAGAAATGAAGCAAATTTTCCATATGTCAATATCAGTCTACCTATAATGACTTATGGAAAATTGTAAACCATCCATGTTCCGGGTATGGTAATTGAGAGAAAGAAACCAACTGTTTTGGACTCTGCTTCAGATAAGAAATAAAAGAAAGGTGCATATAAGAAAAAATATGCACCTAAGTAAGGTGCATATTGGTTCCGTATGCATCAATTAGCTGGTCAGTCAAGTCAGTCACAGCTGACTTGTCAAGTGACCACTCACTTGATCCCTAGCCAACTGGCTAGGGATGAAGTGAGCGGTCACTTACTAGTCATCTGGTTAAGGGTGGAGACTGACATAAGAGTATCTTATGAGCATATGGGCCCTGGTTAGTACTTGTGTACAAATGTCAGTGATGGAACAGCTGCACCAATTGCGCCAAAGCAGTAATGCTGTGTATTATTGGATTCATGAAAATTTTCGATGGATTTATACGTTTTAAAGGGTTTTGAACACGATTTGGCTGTTTTCAGAAAATGTCTGACTGTGAGTCTGTGACAAAAATTTTCTGGGCACTCTATCTCAAGAACTAATGCTCTTATTTTCATCAAACTTCAGATTCAATTAGTCCCTGATATAAATTAGTGCTGATTAGTTTTTGGTGTAAATTGCCCAACAGGTGGTGCTGCTATGCTGCATTTCTCGTGATTTGTGCAATAGCTCTATCTCAAGAACTAATGCTCTGATTTTCATCAAACTTCAGATTCAGTTGGACCTTGACATAAATAGATGCTGGTTACGTTTTGGTGTAGATATCTCAACAGGTGGTACTGCTATGCTACATTTTTCATGATAGTTATATCTCAAGAACTAATGCACAGAATTTCATCAAACTTCAGATTCAGTTAGACATTGAAATAAGTAGTTGTTGTTTAGGTTTTGGTGTAAATCTCCCAACAAGTGGTGCTATTGTGCTAAAATTTTTAAGATTTACACGATTTTAGTGATTGTCATATCTCAAGAACTAATGCACGGAATTTAATAAAACTTTAGATTCAGTTAGACATTGATATAAATTGTGCTGATTCATTTGTTGTATATGCAAAACTTGTGTGAGATAGAAAAAAGTTTTCAGATTGGCACATCCAACTATTTTTTTTTTTTTTTTTTTTTTTTTTGAGAATAATACTGACATAGTTTAACTGAGTATTTAGAATTAAAATTTTTGTTTACTTTTTTCTGTCTTTACAAGGAGAAAGGATTGGATTCGTGAAAAATTTTGATTTCCGATTTTTTGACGGATTTATACGTTTTAGAAGGATTTTAACACAATTTGACTGTTTTTAGAAAATGTCTATCTGTATGTGACAAAACTTTTGTGTGCACTATATCTCCAGAAGTAGTGCATGGAATTTAATCAAATTTCAGATTCAGTTAGACCTTTATATGAATTGGTGCTGATTAGTTTTTTTATGTAAATCGCCTAACAGGTGGCCCTGCTGTGCTGCATTTTTCACAATTTCCCCGATAGCTATATCTCAAGAACTAATGCACAGAACTTCATTAAACTTTATATTCTGTTAGACCTTAACGTAAACAGACCAATTATATTGCACTGTTAAAAATTTACAGTATACTGTCCAGTCATTTGACTGTTTTTTAGAGAAAACGGTTACATAATTGTAATTTAACTCTATTCTGACCATATTATGGTCAGAATAGACTTAAATTATGGTTATGTAACCGTTCTCTCTAAAAGCGGTCAAATGACTGAACAGTTTGCTGCAAATTTTTAACAGTGTGAGGTGTAAATTGCCCAACAAATGGCACTATTGTGCTGCATTTTTCACGATTTCTGCAATAGCTATATTTCATTATCTGTGCTAGCTATAACGCAAGAACTAATGTATGAAATTTCATAAAACTTCATATTATGTTAAACCTTGACATAGATTTTTATTAGGTTTGGATGTATACTGCCCAACAGGTGGAGCTGCTATTCTCCGTTTTTCATGATTTCCGCGATAGCTCTATCTCAAAGACAAGTAAATTATCATTTAATTTTGGTTGCAAATAATTTGATTGATATAGAAAAAAGTTTTGTGATGACCACAACATACTGTTTTTTTTTTTTGTGTGTGTGTGTATATTTTTTCCAAAAAGCTTTTTCATGCTTAAAAAAAAAGAGTGATTTTGCAGCTCCATAATAGTTATTTTCTGCTAAAAAAAAGCAGTTTTGCTGCTCCAAAATGATGATCCTGCTGTTCCATCACTGAAATGTACATCTCCTGGTTGGGCTTAGTGGTTGGTGGTGCAGCGAGGGTCTGAAATATATATATATTTTAAACTATGAATGGAAATACTTTGCATTCTTCTATTTCTCTTCCTTGTAGAGATATTTGTCAACTGAGCTATTCTGGATAAGGTCGTCTATGTCAAAGATCATCAAGGCTAGTCTTTGTCCAGAATAGCTCAGTTGGCAGAAGATTGGCAGCTTAAGCTAAAGGTCCCTGGTTCAAATCCTGTCCTGGACACTTTTTCATGTGATTTATTTGCCAATTAGAATAATTGTTTTAAATCAATGAAGTGTAACTATGTATCAAACATTTTCTTGGAGTTCCATTACCTGTAATTTATTCTGTAGAGCTTTTTCAGATAACAGACCAGATATCATTATCAAAAATGTTGTCTGAGTGAATTGTGTCTGACAGATTTGTCCAGGATGGCTCAGTTGGCAACTTAAACCAAGGGTTCCTAGTTCAAATCTTGGCCTGGACACTTTTTCACTCATTTGGAAAATTACAACTCATGTGATTTATTTACTAATTAGAATAATTGTGTTAAATTAATGAAGTTTTTTTTTAAATATTGCAATCTCAATTTCTATTTCATATTGAGTTCATCAATGTATTTCTGAGACCTAATGGATAGCAAGTTTTCAATTGACGCATGCAAATGTTCTTTTATACATAGACAAATATCTTATCAACCCTTTTTTAATAGGATGACTGTGATAGATATTTGATATTTTTATTTGGATCTTTGCCTGTGATTTTTGCTAATGTTTCATAGCTGCCAACTGCTACAATTTTTTGTCACTAGTATTTCGAAATAGTAATCTTAGCTTTATTTAATTGCAGAAATGTGAGTTTATTAGTACTGCAAAGTTTATAGAGTACTGCAAAGATTACTATTCAGAAATAGTGGTGGCAAAATATCGTAGAAGTTGGCAACTGTACTCCTTAATCAAATTAGATTGAGTGCATATTAATTTTGAAGTTCTTGAAAATTCGTTTACATTAATATATTTGATATTTTTTAATGAATTATGTGCAAGATAATCAGTGAACACTTTTTAACACCCAATCTGCAGTGCCTTGTATTTTTTGTCTGGTACTAATTTATGTAGAAACTAAGCTCTGTTCATCCCACAAAATTTTCATGGATTTTTTTTTTTTTTTACGAGTTCTTTACAAATGCGAATTTTAAAGAAAACTAATAAATGCTAGTTCTCGCCATGGAATAATGAGGAGATTAAAAAATATATGTTACCAGCCATTTGTTATATTAAGAATTATTTTATATTTGACTTTTTTTTTTTTCCTGGAGAAACTCAAAAAATTAATTTCTCTGTATTCTTTTATCATGTACATACAAAACACAGTATTCAAGCTTTAAAATATAATTAACACAATGTTTGCATTGAATTATTTTTGCAATTCATAGATAAAATAAATTGAGATATAGCATTAGTTACCATTTTAACCACCTGATTTAGTCAATTATTGAGAGTATCAGCCTAAGCATTTTTTTTTTCATTTTCAACAGAAATTAAAAATTTTATGCTTGAATTTTAATATATATATATGCTATTAACTAGAATAAATTATAAATCTACAATTTATATCAAATTGAAATCTTTATTTATTTTTTTCTTGCAGCAACTTTTAATATATAAATGGGAAAACCAAGAGGATGGAAATTATCGTCTCTTTCATCAACAAATGTTTCCAAATCCCCTTTTAGCCATGAGTTACATTGATATCACTGGAGATGGTTTAAAAGAACTTCTTATTCTATCTACTAAAGGTCTTCACATACTTCAGGTATAATCTGTGTCCATGTTTATTTCTATATTTTTTTTAAGTGATTTTCTTTTAATAATTAAATATTTTTAATTTTATATGTCCCAATAGCAGCTTAGGTGTACACAAATAACTGCATCAAAAAAAGATCTGAAGGCACGGCAGTGCCTCCGCCAAGTCGAGAGAGGACAGCCGTAAGCATACTTTTCTGGAAGCAACTCAGGGCACTTTTGACCCCCCCATATCTCCGCGCTGGAATATCCCAAAAATTTTAAACTTCAATTATAGAGAGTATTCGGCCCACAGGACCAAAATTTAAAATTACAACTTTCTGTCTTTTCTAGTTCAGGCGATATATGAACTCAAACATTCGATTTTTTGTCACTTCTTACTCACTCGTTCACGCGTCATCAAAAAGATTGGGTAGATCCCGTAGCCCCAGAAACTTGACATTTGGTAAAAAGGTAGTGTTTAGGATACAAAGAAAGGAAAAATTATAAAATCCAGAAAATTCGAAAAAAAAACATTCGAAAATTCAACAAATTCCATCAAAATTGAAAATTGAAAATAATACGATCTTGTAGTCTTGGAAACTTAAGATTTGGTGTGAAGGTAGTGTTTAACATCCAGAAAAAGAAAACATCAAAAACACCAAAAAAATCGAAAGCAAAATTGAAAAAATCGAAGAAATTGAAAAAAACCGAAAATTTGAAGACAATCCGATTTTGTTGCGCTAGAAAATTCAAATTAGGAATAAAGGTAGTATTTAGGATACAGAAAAAGGAAAATTAAAAAAATCCAGAAAATTCGAAAAAAAAAATAAAAAAATTCGAAAAAAATTGAAAAAATGAAAATAATTTGATACGATAACGCTCGTATTTATAAATTAATTTGGATGAAACTAATTGTGTGTATTAAGCTCACCAATGCCTCGACCGAGTTCGTTGGCCAGCTTGGTCCGCCATCTTGTTTCAAGATGGCGGCCACGGAAAATTTTAAAACTGAAATAAATATACAAAAAAGTTAAAAAATCAAGTTTATTTTTTAATTAGGTGTTAGGACTTGATACAAGGATTCCAGAGCATTTTTTGTTTTACCTCTATCTTAAAAATTGGCTGAGATAGAGCAGTTTGAAATTCTAGGGTGGCTGACATTTTGAAACAAAACAGCACATTACAAAAAACCAACGATAAATTTATGGTCAATAATAGTCAAGCAGGTGCAATCCCGAATGAATACTCCGTGTTATTATAACTGTAACTTTGACTTCGAAATTTTGATACGTTGCATTTTCTATTTGTTGATATTTTTGAACTATGATTTACGCTAAGTGAAATGTTGTTGTTGAAGAGGGATTTTCCATGTAAATCCGAAACGTCCAATTTTAATATGTTTTTAATGTTTTATGAAAGTGTATTGTAATGTCTGTAATTTTAATGATTTTAATATAAATTTATAAGTTTTAGTGAACGCGATTTCTCGCAAATTATTTTCTTTCATTGTTGTAATCATTTTCCCAATCATACGCATAAAACTATATTTTCATATCCATTAGCGCCAAATTCTCGCCAAACTTGGCGACAATTGGCGAAATCTCGCCAAATTTGGCGACAAAAATAAGTCTTCATAAATGAAGCCAACTTGGCTATAGCTCAATAATTTGGCGAATTTCTTATTCAAATTCAGTGTAAACGAATCTTTTGTAAACGGTTTCTTTGCATTTTAACTTGCTGTTTTCGAGTAAGATTAGCTAAATTTTTAAACGAAGATATAGGAAAGCTACCTTTTCCTGCCGGTACAGGCCGGAGGACTTTTTTATGAGTTGTCGGATGCAATCTATGTTTTGCATTAAATAAAGTAAAACATTGAAAAACAAATCCCACAGGATGGGGATAGTTTGTTTTAGATAGATTTTAAGATAATTGTCCTATTAGCTAGTACACCTTCCGTTATTGTTTTGTGTTATTTTCCCCGGATTATGCTTTTCTTTTCTTTTGTTTACGAATTTTGTAATAGAAAAGTTCCGCTATAGACTGGCTACGTTATAGACCTTTTTTTTTATAGACAGGTTCATTTTCTTTCACAGGCTTTACTCTATTTAATTTATATATGAAATATTTGTTGTTAAAAGATGTTGGTCGCACAAAAATTTTCACATCTCTCCCTCCCTCCCGACATTACTGGTTGGTTATGGCTTGATAGTCCTTTCTAAATAAAATCATGGTGATTCTAAGATTCTCTTGATTTATCTCTAAATTGAACATAAACGATCCTAAGAAAACGGATCAATGAATTACTATATTGGCATGAGGAAATTTAGTTGCAGAAAAATGGAGCATATAGCTAACATTAAGTCTAATAGGAAAACCACAGCCTTGGCAAGATCTGGAGGCACGGCAGTGCCTCCGCCAAGTCGAGAGAGGACAGCCGTAAGCATACTCTTCTGGAAGCAACTCAGGGCACTTTTGACCCCCCCATATCTCCGCGCTGGAGTATCCCAAAAATTTGAAACTTTGTTTTTCTAGAGTATTTGGCACACAGAACCAAAATTTAAAATTACAACTTTCTGTCTTTTCTAGTTCAGACGATATATGAACTCAAACATTCGATTTTTTGTCACTCACTCACTCACTCGTTCACGCGTCATCAAAAAGATTAGGTTGATTCCGTAGCCCTAGAAACTTGACATTTGGAAAAAAGGTAGTATTTAGGATACAAAGAAAGGAAAAATTATAAAATCCGGAAAATTCGAAAAAAAAACATTCGAAAATTCAACAAATTCCATCAAAATTGAAAATTGAAAATAATACGATCTTGTAGTCTTAGAAACTTAAGATTTGGTGTGAAGGTAGTGTTTAGTATCCAGAAAAAGAAAACATCAAAAACACCAAAAAAATCGAAAGCAAAATTGAAAAAATCGAAAAATCGAAAAATTTCAAATAATCCGATTTTGTTGCGCTAGAAACTTGGAATTCGGAATAAAGGTAGTATTTAGGATGCAAAATAAGGAAAAATTAAAAAATCCAGAAAATTCGAAAAAAAATTAAAAAATTCGAAAAATTCGTAAAAAATTGAAAATATTAAAATAATTTGATTTTTTAGCCTTAGAAACTTAAAATTCGCAGTAAACATACTGTTTAGGATTCAGAATAAGTTAAAATAAAAAACGCAATAAAATTCGAAAATAAAATCCAAAAGTCGGAAAAATCAAAAAATAAGGAAAATTTGAAAATAATTCGATTTCATAGCGCTAGAAACTTGAAATTTGGAATAAAGGTAATATTTAAGATACTAAATAAGGAAAAATTAAAAAATATGCATAATTCAAAAAATACCCATAAATTAGTGCAGACGATATATGAACTCAAAGTTTCGATTTTTTGTCACTCATTCACTCTTGCGTCATCAAAAAGATTGGGTAGATCCCGCAGCCACAGAAACTTAAAATTTGGGCTAGTGTTTCGGATACAAAGAAAGGAAAAATTATAAAATCCGGAAAATTAAAAAAAAAAAACATTCGAAAATTCAAAAAAATCGAACAAAATTGAAAATTGAAAATAACACGATCTTGTAGTCTTAAAAACTTAAAATTAGGTGTGAAGTAGTGTTTAGAATTCAGAAAAAGAAAACATCAAAACACAAAAATAAAATTAAAAATAAAATCGAAAAATCGAAAAAATGGAAAAATTTCAAATAACCAAATTTTGTTGCGCTAGAAACTTGGAATTCGGAATAAAGGTAGTATTTAGGATGCAAAATAAGGAAAAATTAAAAAATCCAGAAAATTCGAAAAAAAAAATCAAAAAATCGAAAAGTTGGAAAAAAATTGAAAAAAATTTAAATAACTTGATCTTTTGGCCTTAGAAATTTAAAATTCGCAGTAAAGATAGTGTTTAGGATTCAGAATAAGTTAAAATAAAAACGCAATAAAATTCGAAAATAAAATCAAGAAATCGAAAAATAAGGAAATTTTGAAAATAATTCGATTTCATAGCGCTAGAAACTTGAAATTTGGAATAAAGGTAATATTTAAGATACTAAATAAGGAAACATTAAAAAATATGGATAGTTAAAAAAAATCGAAAATTTCAAAAAAAAAAAAAAAAAAAAAAAAAGAAAAGAAAAGAAAAAGAAAAAAGAAAAATAAGAAAAAGAGAGAAAATGAAAATAATATGATCTCGTAGTCTTAGAAACTGAAAATTTTGTGTAAAGGTAGTGTTTAGGATTCAGAAAAAGAAAAAATTAAAACACAACAAAAATTGAAGAAAAAAAAATCGAAAAAAAAAAAAAACGAAAATTTGAAAATAATTCGATTTTGTGAAGCTAGAAACTTAAAATTTGGAATAAAGGTAGTATTTAGGATACAAAAAAAGAAATAAATAAAAAATCTGTAAAATTCGAAAAAAAAAATCGAAAATCCGAAAAATTGAAAAAAATTCGATTTTGTAGCTTTAGAACTTAAAATTCGGCGTAAACTTATTGTTTAGGATACAGAAAAAGGAAAAATTAAAACACAATAAATTCGAAAATAGAATAAAAAAACTCGAAAAAGATCGGAAATTTCAAAATAATTCGATTTTGTAGCGCTAGAAACTTGAAATTTGTAATAAAGGATACAAAATAAGAAAAAATTAAAAAATCCAGAAAATTATAAAAAAAATTCGAAAATATCAAAAATTGAAAATAATTTTATCTTGTAGTCTTAGAAACTTAAAACTTGGTGTAAAAGTAGTATTTACTATTCAATAAAAGGAACAATTAAAATATTCGTTAAATTCGAAAATAAAATCGAAAAATCGAAATATCTTTAAGAAATCGAAAATTCGAAAACAATTTGATTTTGTACTGCTAGAAACATTAGTTTTAAGATAATTGTCCTATTAGCTAGTACAACGCCCCTAATTGTTTTATGTTATTTCCCCCGGATTATGGTTTTCTTTTTTTTCGTTTACGAATTTCGTTATAGAGAAGTTCCGCTATAGACTGGCTACGATATAGGCGATTTCTTTATAGACAGGTTTGTTTTCTTTCACAGGTTGTACTCTATGTACTTCACATATGAAATATGGATTGTTAAATGTTGTCATCCCCACAAAACTTTTCACAGCTCCCCCTACCCTCCCGACATTACTGGCTGGTTATGGCTTGATAGTCCTTTCTAAATAAAATCATGGTAACTCTAAGATTCACTTGATGTATCTCTAAATTGAACCTAAATGATCCTAAGAAGACGGATCAAATAATTACTATATTGGCATGACAATCAGGTAACTTAGAATTAAAATCGAAAAATCAATAAATTTATAAAAAGTCGAAAATTTGAAAATAATTCGATTTTGTAGTCCTAGAAGCTTGACATTTGGCAGAAAGGCAGGGTTTAGTACACAAAGTAAGGAAAAATTAAAAAATCTGTAAATAATAAAAAAAAAGACTAAAAAAACGGAAAAAAACATCGAATAAAGGAATATAATTTGATTTATTGGAAATTTCCGGAAATTTAAATTTTGGCTTTCTTTTCCCACTAAAAAGTTCTTTTATGTTAAATATCAAGTATCTAGGGCTGCGAGTAATATCTCAGATGGATAGCACCTATCCTGGAACAATTGAGAGTACTTTTCACCCCCCCCCCCCCCCTCACATAACTTAGTGCTTGCCTAGGAACCTGAAATCTCTTTTTATCTACAGTACTTTGCAAACGAAACTAAAGCTTCAAATTTTTGATACCTGTAAATAATAGGGACAGAGTGTGGGCTTAGCGAAAATCAGTGGATGATCGCAAGAAAAGGAGGATTACTTACAAAAAGAAGTGAAATCTCAGCAAAAAGTCACCTGTAAAAAATGCAGCCAAGTCTCGTAACTCATTTACCGTAAAAAGTACTGAGATCGTATAAAGCCAAGTTTAACTATCTTATTAACTCTGAAATTTTCATTCGCAAATCACTCCTAGTCTCTACATCTTTAGTTAATTATTATTTTGTGACTTGGCAATTACGCAGCACAGGGAAATTATTACACCTTACTATGTTATGGGATGGGATGGGATAATTAAGGCAAATTATATACGCACAGGGAAGTTATTACACTTTAACATGTTATAGTATTATTTGATTAAGACTAACTATATACATCTCATTCTCGTGCTGCGTAATTGCCAAGTCACAAAATAATATTTAACTAAAGATGTAGAGACTAGGAGTGATTTGTGAATGAAAATTTCAGAGTTAATAAGATAGTTAAACTTGGCTTTATACGATCTCAGTACTTTTTACGGTAAATGAGTTACGAGACTTGGCTGCATTTTTTACAGGTGACTTTTTGCTGAGATCTATTTATTATCAACAAAAAGGATAAAAAAAAACTATTAAATCATAGTTCAAAGAATCTGAAGAAAGTTGCCTTAAGGGATAAAGGATTGTTGCTAGTTTTGCATATAAAGGCAAATTAAAAATAGCAGAAGAAATGTTGAGGTCAACTCCACATGCTATAAGGAACATATTTTATCTCTAAATATGAACTGCCATCTCTTTACCGACTGTACCATCAATCAGTAGAACTGCATCAAGACAAAGTAAGCAGCCACACATCACAATCGACTGTTAATTTCCTGGGAAAAGAAATGAGTGTCAGAAAATATCCTTTACTGGCATCCCTGCTAAATCGCCTGATGGATTTTTAAACTCTTAAAAGGAGAATTATTGAAGCATCGATTTACAAACTTTCATGGAATTTCGAAAGGCGTGAAAGAAGAATGGCACAAAATACCTCATCTGATGCTACAAAACGCATTATTTTCATGTACATTACAGTTTTAAAAAGTCTTTTTTTTTTTTCATTCACAGCCAGTATAGAGATAGAAAGTATCTGAAATAAACATTTGTGCAAGTTCATGTTTAGACTAAAGTTTAATTATCGGATTACTATTCCCAAAATTTTTATATGCAAAATAAACAAATTATGAATTATTTTTTTTGTATGGCATTATCTTGAAAATTCTGAAAATAGAGTTTAAAGAAATATAACAGAATTTTCAGGATGTGTATGATAGTACAGTGAAACACTACTTGACTTTAAGATATAAAACTTGTTAAAATTATGCCTTAAACTTTAGTTAACACACTTAAAATAATCAAATAGTTCATCCATTGATGTGATTATTTAACAATATTATTACAGATACCAATCTATGTAAAAATTTTAATATTGAATTCATAATAAAGAGTTTCACAAATTAAGAATCTAAATCTGTTGTATAGTTTTCTAAAATATGAAGAAATGTCTGACCATTCTCCCTCAAGTTTGTTTTCCTGATTCAAATAATAATGAAAAAAAATTATAACATTGGAAATTTCTGATTAAAAAAAAAAAAAAAAAAATTCATTGTGCTTTTACTTAAACATTTTCATTCCACAAACTTTCTAGTACTTTTCTTGCTGAGCATGTTCTAATGGGCTGCCCACTGCTTGCATTGCATTTTTCTTTCTCTCACATAGTTGTGTGTGTGGGTATCAGCACTGTTTCTATTCCTGCCTAGCTCACCCCTGCCTCTCTTCCAGAACTCATCTAGCACAAACTCAATTCTCTTTTACTTGTGTTTTTTCAATTACTTTAAAATTCTATTATTTGCAAATATGTAAGTTCTTTACACTGTGAAGATGTGGTATTATACTCAAAACTTTTTTTTTTTTTTTTTTTTTATATATATATATAATATAGGATATTTCTGTAGTTAATAAATTTATTTCTATTTCAGCATGATTTAAAAACAGCTAGAGATATCTGCTTAAGAAGAATGAAGTATTTGGTAAAACATGTTTCAAGAGAAGATCTCGAAATTTTGATGGACAATTTTCTTAGATGAGCAACTTTATAATCACATTTTAAAAAGAACAAAAAATGTATATAAATATTGGTAGTTGTATAGAAATTTGATGATCTAATTTTATTTATTAAGAAAGAAAAAAAATAATAAATGTTTACCTTTTTTTTATATAATAAATATATATTTTTAAATTTTCATGGGTTTTTTATTTCTAAAAATATTTAAAAGATTAAATAAGTAAATTGCATATGAAAAAAACCTCCTAAAAAGTTTCACTTTGAACAATTCTATTATATATATCGATCTTGATAAACTATTGACTGAAGCAAAAGTCTCCAGCCTACCAATCACGAATGAAGCTGTTGGTAATTAACACTACGCTATCCTTCCAATAACAATTTTCCTTATGTCTTACTTTTTACAACGTTTCTGTGGATATCAGTTCAGTTCATTAAAAGAAAACTTTGATTTTTCTTTCTTTGAGCATTACAATATATATATATATATAAATAAAATAAAAATTGTAAATACGAAATTATTTTTCTTTTCGGAAGAAATATCTAGGCGCCAGTGTCAAATTTAGGATTTTTACACCCCTGTGCAACAAATGCAAGATATTTCATAGCAGTAATAAGAAACATGTTAGAAGAGTAACAATGGCATATCAGTAGTAAAAATTGAATTTTAATATCAGTGCCATTTGTATTTTGATAGTTTTTCAATATATTTTTTAATACCTAATGAATACTGCACATTATTTTGTAATGTGTGTAAATCAAAAAGAGCAGTAAAATAAACCAAGTTTCAATATCAAATACATAATTTCTAAAATAAATAAATAAATAGCATAAAAAATTTATAAACTTTTAAATTTTCAGATTCAAAATCTGTTCTTTACAGCTTTCCAATTGGTTATTTTTCATCTACAATTTCTTGGAGCTGAAATTTTAAAATTAGTTAGATCTGACCATTTGCATAGGCTATAGTTTCTGAAAATTGCCTGCTCTAATGCGCCAGAATGTGGAATTTTTTTTATTCAAATTATCTACCTTTTCTACTTGTAATTTCTTTATTTAATCATGGAATGTCTGTCATTAAATAAAACGAAGATTACAATTCTGAAATAGTGGTAGATACTTTGAATAAAAAAATTCTCCAACTTGGCAATACTGCATCCATAATTAATGCAACGGTGTTCATACAAAGTGTAGTTGCTGCATCAAACATGAAATGAATCAAATGTAAGGAAACTGCCAAAGGCTTAGCAGGCTACAGATATGGTGTCAGTAAGCCAAATGTGGCCCATGGGCCACGTGTTTAACATGCCTGATGTAGAGTTAGAAAGAAAAAAAGAAAATAATTAATAATAAATAGTTTGTGTTTTTAATATTACAAACAATATTTAAAATATTAGATCAGAAAATTTATTTAAAAAGAAAAACATGAAAAGTTCTTAAAGATTATTATTATTCATACAGTAAATACAATGTATAAAATATATAGTTACAAGTATTCACCGGTTTCGTCATATTTTTCCTCACAAAGCAATAGTATATACTGAATGTCAACTAATATAATGGAGAGAGAAAAGTCTTGTTAACCTTGTCCAACTGTTACATTTTAAAGTTACATTAAATACGCAAACTAAAATTTAAAAAGATATATATATATATATGGTATCACATTTATGTAACAGGATTTTTCATTGAAATTTATTTTAGTAGTACATTTTCAAATAATATTGCATTAGTTTTAATTCCAATTAATCTATACATACTATTTACTGAGTGATAATTATAAACTCAAACTTTTTAATAAAAACTTAAATTATTTACAAAATGGCTTAGAAATCTTATTAATTAACTTAATTATAAATTTTTCAACCAGACTGGCATTTGATATTCATTACAATCTTAACTCCTTTAAAAGAACAAAACAAACACTGTAGGGTCTATTATTTAAATTTTTAAGTTAGCAAAGACAACATAAAACACAAATTTATAACAATTTGAAAATTCTGATAGTAGATATTCCCTAAATAGAATAGCAGTTTCTGTAATTAATGTTAACTAGACCATGTGAACAAATCTTTTATATTACTGTTACACAAATGACAAAAATTAAAAAAATATATACAAGCTCAACAATTTCATTTTAGCAAGATCTTTTTTAAATTTTCCACTTTGAATATTTACAATTTGTTCTCATAATTTTTATCAATGATGAAAGCAATTTTAAATACAATAGCTTCCCGTTTATCACACCTTGGTACATCATTCGTTTTTCATGTTTCCCGAAAGAAAAAAGAAAACTGCTTTAACTGCACTTAACTCTTTATATACATATATATACACACATGTGTTTTGATATCAATAAATATTGTTATCCAACATCAATTTTATTAATAAATTAAATTGCAATATGCATATGAACTAATGTTTTGGAAAAATGTATCAAATAGTTTAGTGTATATCAATTATATTTCTTATTTTTTTTTTTTTAAGTTCTTCTGGTTATATTAAGCTTTATATTATGCTTTTTTCTTGTGAGGAGGTGTTTCTAATGAGAGGCTACTGTATTTTAACCATCTCAGGCACTTGCATGAATGTTGGCTTATTCAAAAGACAAAAATCTGAATGGTTATTATCAGCTTAATCATACAAAATTATGACAAAATCTATACTAAGAACAGTAAAATAGAAAGTTATTTTTACAAAATTAGTAATGTTGCCTAAAGTTTCATTTTACAAAACATTAAAATTTTTGGAGTGATATCCTCATAGGTGCAAGAACATTGGGTGAATATGACTTATACTGACTAGCTGAATATGTGCCTGAATTAACAGATAAATGTTTGACAACTTTATATGTATTTGGTGACAGGCCATATATAACCACTTGTGAAGAGGGTGGCTGAACCACTTTTCCTACAGTGGAAGCACTTTCTGTAGTTGCTTTTGCAGTCCTTTTTACAGTTGAGGTTTTAACTAAGGGTGGTTCCAATGGCAATGTTGGAGGTGACAAAACAGCCAAACTACTATAACTTGATATGACTGGAAGTCCAGCTTTCTCATCTTCATCAATTATTTCTTGTTTAATAGTCAATACAGGCTGGACTCCTAAAATTTCATTAGTATTATTCTGGGCACTAGTATATTCATCATCAGGCTCTTTCTTTAATTTAGCCACTACATCATCTATATTTATAAAATTTTGTGAAGATTGCTCATTTGATATGACTGGAAATCCATCATCATCTTCATCAATGGTCAATATTGTTTGGGGTTCTAGAATTTCATTAAAACTATTATCAGGAATAATATATTCATCATTAGGCTCCATCTTTAATTTAGCTACTACATCATCTATATTTATAACATTTTCTGTATTTTGTGAAGAGGCTTGCTCTATTTCATCTTCTTTTTTTATAATTCCTGCTTGTGTGTATCCAAATCTTTCATTATCTGATGCTAAAAGACAAAGAAACATATGTAGTAAAGCATGCAGATAAACTAGACAAAAAATTAAATGCATAAAGTAAGCTAGACAAGAAATGAAAGCCTATTTGCCAACACACACACACACACAAATTATATTATAATATAAACAGGGGCCTCACTCAGAAATTTAGGTCATGAGCTAACAAATTTTCTAAATTTAAAAATTAAATAATCAAAAATTACATTTAAAGTTTTTTAAACCATACTTCTTTAAAAATAATAAACAAAATAGTTGCATGGTTGCTTAAAAAGAAGGAAAGGAAAAAAATGTTTATTTGTTACAAAAATAACTAAACTTGTTTCCTGAAAATCCACATCTTATTCTATAGTTTATGCTACCATCCAAATTTGCCATTTTTTGTACTTTTATTATAAAATGACATATTAATTATTTAAAAAAAAAAATTAAGAAAACTTTCTACATTATCAACTGACATAGATGATCCGAATGCAGTTAGATCTTCCCAAACAAAATTGAATATATGCTTGCACTTGGACATTACTGAAAGATTTTTTTTTACCTACAAATACGAAAATATTTATTCCATGCTTTAGTTACAACTAAAATTCTATTTTGTCTAAATAAAGCATGAAATATCACCTGTTCTATTCTATAAATGACATAAAGCGGGAAATCTGACTATAAAAATAGTTTTATCAGAATAATAAACTATAAAAAATAGTTTATCAGAATGCATTTAATAAAAAATAGATATCTGCAACTTTGGTGTGCATAACTGATTTACATAAGAAATTTATGTAAAATAAAATTTATAAAATTGGCATAAATAAAATTTGATCTTATAGCCATCAATAGTTAAAAAATAAAGTATTCTAAATAAGTAAGAAAGAAATACAATATTCTAAATTGTTATTCTGAACATTTTATATGTTATTAAATTGAAAATCTGTGCTAGAAAACATGATTATTACAGTAGAGTCTCGATAATTAGAGTCTCGATTGTTCGAGTTTCCCATAAATCCGAGTTAGTGAAAAAAATCAGTTTAGCTTCTAAATAATGACCAACATATACGCAACACGTGAAAGAATTATTTCGCACCACAAAATTCAAGAATCTGGTTTTTATTGTTGTTCGACGGGTCATATGTCAACTGCGCACCCCGAAGCCACCTACTGAAATCCACCCTCTAAAAGAAAACGGGTGTATTCTTCCTATACGTGCGGGAGATCACGCCAGGTGAAATTGGAGAGAATCAGAGAATAGTTCTTCAACGAGCTCTCGCCCCACTCACTCCTTTTGTCTAATACGAACGTATCGGAATAGAAGTAAACTAGAAGCGTTTTCTACCAACAACTGCTCGGATTTATCCTTGGACAGAAAATCCTTAAAAAAGTCTGAGTATGAAAAAAACTGGTGAGCCACTTTATATGTGGTTTACACACCAAAGTAAAAAGTGATGCCCTCTTTCAGGTCCGATTCTTCAAGTAAAAGCTTTGCTGTTTCGAAAAGAATTTGAAGAAAGTGATGAAAACTTCACTGCTAGTGTAGGTCGGTTTGACAAGTTGAAAAAAAAAATATATCGTATCCGGCAACTAGAGATCTGTCGAGAGAAGCTATCTGAAGATTCTGAGGCTGTCGCAATACAATTTTGCAAGAAATTGCAGGAAGTCGTGACAAATGAAAACCTTACGAACGACCAGCTTTATAATTACAATGAATCTGGCCTTAATTTCAAAATGCTACCATCTAAAACAATCGCGTCACGCTAAGAGAAAAGTAGTCCAGGTCACATAAAAGCAAAGAGAAATTAAAACTTTTTGCTGCATCAAATGTTTCAGGAAATCACAACATTAAACTTGTTATCAGAAAAGCTGCAAAGCCAAGAGCATTTAAGCATGTCTCGATATCTTCACTGCCGGTTACGTTTAGGAACCAAAAAGGGCTTGGATGACTTAAGAAAACTGCTCTTTTACGATTTTGTGCCAGAAGTTATAGAGGAATGGATAAATAGTCAAGAACAACAAGTATATACGGATTCTGCCAGAATCAGACAGATTCCACACCGCTAATAAGTCACAGCGAGGGGCTGCCTGCTGCGCTAGAGTCCGCCATGCAATACGTTGAGCAATAGCCTGAGTCGAATCCAGCCGACAATATGCTGCTTCGACGATGGCGTTATATTGCTGCAAAAAGTAATTGACAATTATTTTAAGATTTAATTAACCTGTTGCTATCAGCAGCAATGTAATAATTTGTAAGTATATTTTTCATTTAAATATACACTGATATTTAAAAATTGCTTTATCTTCATTTATTTATTAATTAGATTTTATGATTTCGATAATTCGAGTTTTCGATAGTTCGAGGTAAGCCCGATCCCGTCCACGTCGAATTATCGAGACTCTACTGTATTATTATATTTTTAGTAGTTAAGGCCCCATTAAAGTATGAGCCAATGGGTCAGTGCTTTTGAGTTCTGATTTTTTTGGGAGACCCCAATTTTAGTGTGTATTTTTTAAAATTTGAATCTTTTAATCAGATTTTAAATCTTTAGAGTAAGATACAGTTAAAAACAAAAGATATACAGGGTGTTCAAAAAGATTGAAACATGCTTTAATTTTATATTTGAAAGCAATGTATAAGCTGTTGTTCTGCTACCATTTGTAGTTACTTATATTCACTTGAGACACAATACTTTTATTGGATGACCACTAGAACAATTAACATATAAATGTAATTAAATTTGACATAGTTTAGAACACAGCGATTCCATTCTCCATTATGCTCAGTCACAGACTGACTGCGCTAGAAAAAGGGAACACTGCTCAGATATCAGTACATGAAAAATATCTTGCGCTCATTTTAAACCCAACATAAGCAATGTTACAAAAAAGCTAGGAAATAAGATTTCTACCATTAATTTTCAAAAAGTTACACTTTTTAATTTTTTATACGATCTCCATAGACAAAATTGGTCAATTAGAATTTTTTTCCTTTTGATACAAGACCATAAAAAAAAAACTATGTACCTATATATCTTCAAAAATGAATCAGTTATGCTTAACTGAAAATTTATCATTGTGAATGAGGATCATATATCACATTAGAAAAGTAAATTTGTGAGACATTGTAAAGAAGAGTGAACACTGATGATATTACCTGTGCAGCTGACCTTAAACAAAAGATAATAAATGCTTGTAACAATATTAGTGATAAAATATTTACAGAAGCATTATTAGAAGAACTTTTATGTATTGAACTTGAGAGAAAACACTTTGAGAGTGCTTTGTCTATTGCATAAAAAAAAAAAAAAAATGTTACTAGGATTTAAAACTGCATTTCTCTCTTTAAATGATCTTTGTCTGTGTAATGCTTTATTACAATGTATTTGTATTTGTAATGAAATTTTTTCACATTTGTAAATATAGTTTGGATTTTAAAAACACCACCATTGATTTGTACATGATCCTTATTTTCATTAATGAAATATTTTAAATTATACACAAGAGTGGTGTAAGTCAGTCAGCTTTTTCACTTTATAATAATTGAGTTAGTTTTAATGAATGATACGGGTATGTAGTTTTTTGTAATGATCTTGGCTCTCAAAAAGGAGGGATGCAGTGAATGATATTTGATCTATTCAGCCATACTACCAAATATTCAGTTTTTTGCTCAATATAAAAATATCCGATTTCACTGAATATCGAAATATTCAGCTAAACCGAATTCTAAAAAAGAACTTACAAAAAATATTTTTAATAACCTTACACATTTTCTACTTTTAACTGTGAAATAATAGATATTCAGAATAATTAAGATACAGAATCATATTTAAATTAAAAAGAGAATGCTTTTACGTTATTTATTTGCTGTTTGAAAAGTAACACTTAAGAAAATTAATCATTAATGAAGACCTTCATAAGAACTAATGATGTATAAATGTAAGTTCCTGAATATTGTTTGGTAAATTATCTGTTTCTTGCTTTTTCACAAACAGGATATTTCTAAACAAAATAGAACAAATTTTCAAGGGTGATAATAGGCATCAAGACAGACAATTTTTGTCTAGGAAACCAGGATCATAATCCAAAATCCAATGAAAAATACAGTGTATCTCACTCTAGGCCAAACTTGGATTTTCAGGTGTTACTTTAAACAATAATGACGATGTTGTAAAGACATTTTTAACAGACCTACTTTGATTTCTGTGAAATACGATGACATGACAAGAAATGCTGGAAATTGTCACCATTCATATCTAAACAACACCTGAGCTAGATATTCCATTATTCAGAATGCAGATGACAGTACATGTACTGTGTAATAGGCCAAAATTCAGTCACTCTAATGATGTCATCACATTTCATGCCAACAAAGTTAAAATTATGAAAATCTCAGTTAAAATATCTTCATTATTTTTAAAGTTGAGAATAAAACTTTGGTTTCAGCTAGTAGTAACACACTCTGTATTTTTGATTGAATAAGTGGATCGAGATGCTGGTTTACTATACAAAAAAAAAAATGTTTGTCTTGACCACATTATCTCTCCTGAAAGCTTGTTCCAAGATTTTTAACTTTATTTAACTTTTTAATATCTACCTTTAAACTTTGATATATTTTATATTCAGCCAAGATCACTATTCGGTGCATCCTTAGCAAAAAGTAAAATTTCCTAATTGACCAATTTTGTTTAGGATGGTTCTTATAATTTAAAAATTTTGACTTTGTAAAAATGAATGGGAGGACCATTTCACTACCGTAAAATCCTGTTAATCCGCCCCCTAAACGCTACGGAAAATCGTAAAATAATCAGGGGGGCGGGGGGCGCTTACACGGTATTAAAATTGCAGTATATGATATTTATGGGTGGTGGGATACTAATGGCCGATCGTCGCAAAGTATGCATTATTTTAATAAAGTGACAAAAGAAAAACATTAAAAAAAAAAAAAAAATGATATACAAAATAGAAAAACAGTATAACTTCACGATTAATGGCGATTTCAGATTATAGAAAATTCTGGATTCCAGAAGCACTGAAACTGGAATGCATTTAGATACATAATAACACTAATATCTGTCATTAATGTGGTAACAGAAAAATAAAAGGAACTTAATAATTTAAAATAATTAAAAAACACAGAGAAATTGCAGGTGAAAATGTCTTGAAATACTTTCTAGAACTAGTAACATTTTACGTGGTTTCACTATCTGTTGTAAATTAGGGATATTAAATAATCATTTTTTTTAAAATCATGATTTCGTATCTATAAATGCTAAATAAATAATACAAATCATAAAAATTGAGAATATACAGAACGAATTGGTAGTGTTGCCAGATTTTTAAAACGAAAAACATTTCTACCACAAATAGCACAAATACGCTACAAATTTGACTGTGGTGCCATCTACTGATCAATCGATAAATATTTTGTGTTTGATTTTCATGATAACGTTAAATACGACTATAAATTCTTTGATAAAATAAATAGATTCTTTTTTAATCAAAATATTTCACACACAGCATCAAATACACATTTTTTAACTTAGTTCATGAGAAACTTTCACTATCGATATTTTTATTACCTCCATATCGCCATGGAGATAAAGTTACAGCAAAACTAATGTTTGGTTATATTGCTTTTTCAGATTGACGATAGATAAAGTTGTGTATGTTACTTTTGTGTTTGTACACGTTTGCGATATATCAAAGAATCGTAATGCCTTTTCGATCCACCGGAAAGGAAACAAACATTCATGAGATAAAATTTTTGGTGTTGATCTTGACGTGCATGGTGAAATTTCTTTTGGGGGAGGGCATTTTCTCAGGATTTTTTGAATTTTCCAATTTGTTTACAAAGTGGGAGGGGGGCGCTTAATCGGGAAGGGCGGATTAACGGGATTTTACGGTAATATAAACTGATTCCTATCTTATTTTGAGAAATTTTGCAATTTACATTGAATATCTTATTTCCAATAGATAAAAAATTAAAGTGTGTTTCAACCTTTTTGGGACAC
Organism: Maratus michaelseni; assembly: GCA_963931845.1. Taxonomy (NCBI): domain Eukaryota; kingdom Metazoa; phylum Arthropoda; class Arachnida; order Araneae; family Salticidae; genus Maratus; species Maratus michaelseni. The sequence goes on from OZ007592.1 coordinate 150,464,059, forward strand.
CCTGAATATATTTATATAAGCAAAAGTATGTATTTATATGTTCCTACATGTATTCTTAGGCTTTGAAAAATTTTCAATTTTTTGTGACAGTATAAGAAGATGGCTCCGAATGAACAACAGACTCTTGGTCCCCACCTTAGCTTGATCAGGCCCTGTGATGTAATTTAACATTTTAAAATTTAGAGAGGAAACAAGTTGGAAATTGTACGTCAAACGTAACAAACGAGTGCGTTCGTACTATAGCTAGTTATATAAATATTCAGATGTTGATGATTTTTTATTCTGCAAAATGAATTATATCGTCTGCAGATTAATTTCTGTCATAAAATAAGTATCTCGTTCGCTTGACGATTCAACCTCGGAAGCTCCTATAACAAGAAAGCACCGATTTAAAAAAAAAAAATTCAGATTTCTTAATAAATGTTTTTATTAATATCTCCTAAAGTTTTGATTTGATTTTTATAAAATTTGAAATGTCTCGACAAAATTCTGCAAAGATAATATATCTTAAATTTAAAACCATTCGGTTGTGTAGTTTTTGCGTTGTTATATGCGGACGGACGGACAAAGCGACGACAATAGGTGCTACGTATTTATATAATTACGATCGCACCTAAAAAACAGCAACATATTTTAGTAATTCAATGATAAATCTTACCATCTATTCCACATCACTTTATAAATAAATAATAAAGATTTTTCATATAAAAATCACTATAACTATCATAAAATAAAACTGATATGTTTGAAATATTGTGTGGTTTAATTTATTTTTGGTCTTAAGATTAAAAATGCATTGAATATCCAGCTCCTGCTGTATATCCTGCTTATTTGGCACGCTAACCGAATATTTGATCCGTGTGAATACTTTAATATCTAGTTGCCGAATAGTGACTCAATTTTTAAATAATATTTTTAACATTATCAGAAAAAGTTAGTACAAAATTAATTTGCTTCTTACCAACATTTATCTCATTAAAAGCAATGTTAACAAAAATAAACACTCGTATATTTTCAAAAAAAGGAAATTATATAGTTTGATTAGATATAGAATTATAATAGAATTGATATAGGTAAGTGAAAATACATTACAGTTAAAACCTTATTATTTGGCATTCAACTAACAATAAAAATTCACAGAGCTCCTTTATTTTTTTCTTCCCATGAACAGTTGAAAAATTTTTACTGCTATTTTAGGAAGTTTACTGGTACCATTCTCAAATTATCACAGCGACTGATTCGGTGTAAAACAAAACTATGTGTATGTTCATGACAGTGAATGTTACAAAATAAAAATGTAGCGCAAAGAAATGTCTACACTCAATAGCACAGAATAGTTTCATATTGCATCATAGTCAGCAATTGCCCATAGGAGGGGGGCAATTAAACAGTAGAAAAACGACCTTTTTTACATCTTTTTCGAAAACTGAACAGCCATGTGAGGAAGCAAGAGGAGGGAGGAAAATTACATTGCATTTTCTAAGAATTGGGATGGGGATATATGGTAATTTCCGATATCGAAGGTTTCTTTTTTTATCTTCAGATGCACAGTAGTGTTTATAATTGAATGTGTTTGGATTATATACACTTAACTGGAAATTTAAAAAAAAAAGATACCACAGGGTAAGTTAGTTTCTTTTGTTTTTGTTTTATTGTTGTATATCTATCAGTTCAAACTTTTTCTTCCCAGTAAAATACTTTTCAACAGAATAAATGGCAAACAGAAATAATAATTAAAAAAAAGAATGAAACTATACCCTTTTCTTTTCCATACTTTTTATTAGAAAAAAAAAAAAATATATATATATATATATATATATATATGTTTTTAATTGTCCGATTGTGTTCAAATTTTCAGCAAATTCAAATAATAATAAATTAGACCACTTACCAAATTTCTTTTTAAATACAATAAGTTTTCAGAAAATCAGAGTCCACCCCCCCCCCTCCCCCCCTAAAAAAAAAAGCCCACTATCTGAGCCATTCTAAAATAAAATGCTGACAACTGTAGTTTGTTTTTATCGTGATTGGACAGGCAAAATCGGACATTATCAGACTGCATCTGATAATGTTCTTGGCTATGCAGAAAGGATTCATTGTTATGGTGGGTTGCTGTACCTTTTCTTGGCCTGTGCAATGTGGGTGTAATTGAGGCAACACAAGTCAATCATACAGAACTTAATTTTCCAAGCATCTACACGCTCTTTCCAGAAAAAAGGAAAAAATAAATGAGCAAGATTTAAAAGACAAAAAAAGGAGCACTGAGCACTTTGAAAAATGTCTAGTTGGTTAGTTGACTTCATTAGTTTTGTTATTTCCCATGTTGAGTAAAAGCAGCATCTGTTAATCATCTTAGTCCTAAATTAAAATCTTTATGAGATGTCTAATAATAAGTAATGTAACATTATAAAAGATTAATAAATAAATTTAGAAATGACATCCTAACACAGAATATTGTTTACTTTTATTTTTAATTCTTCAAAATTAACTTTATCAAATGCAAATTTTATAATAATAAAAGAATTATTTTATCGACTTCCCGATGACAGGAAAATAGGCCAATAATCCAAAAAATAAATGTTAATGTAGATGATTAATAATTTAATAAAGATGGAACTAATATTCTAAAAGATTATGAAAGAATACATTAAATAAAATTACCTTTATCTACTTCCACACTGTCCTTCATTTTCAACCAATTATTAGCAAGAGTATAAATGGCTTGTACAGTAGGATTCATTGATTCATCCTTTCGGGCACTGAACTTCGCCTTTCGTAAATATTGTTGGTGAAGCTGTTTTGCTCTACTACCAAAATACCCTCTTTTGAAATATTCATAAAAGCAAATTTTCACCTAAATATAAATTTTAAAAAACTTTAGAATTATTCATAATAAACTATCTTAATTTACTTTAATTGAAAAATGAAAATAGTACACCAATTATGTGAAATGATATTACATGAACATATTCACATTTTTATAACATTTTGTTATTAGGCTTTTTATTTTATTTTTTACTTACATGAATTAAGAAATCTAACTTGTATAATTGTATTCCACTGATTGTATTTATTGTAATTGCCAACATGTACCACTGGTGATATGCAGTCAGGCCTGGTACATACTGTGTGTGAACACATATTGTCCCCCCCCCCCCCTTTAAAAAAAAATAATTATGAATATGTCTGGGTAGTTTCTGAAAAAAAAATAAAAATTTAAGCTTTTAAGTTTTGCCTTGTGCATCTGTGTGTGTGTCGGTGATGGGTAGCGAAATCTAGTGCAGCTAAAAGTCTGAAAATTTTGGTAAGGATAGTCCAAGGCATGTCCTGATGCACCTGAGGATCAGATTTCTAATATTTTGATAATTAGCTGAGATATTAATTAAAAACTCATCTCTTTCTTTGCAAGCAAGTAAAAATTGCTCGTGCATGCCCAGAACCAGATTTACGCATCGGAAGGAAATTGTTAGGTATATGTGCATGCCCCAATCCTGTCACTGTATATGTGTTTCTGTTTACATAGCTTTGCTATGAGGTAACTTTAGTAACTTCCTTCATCTCATAGTTTTTATTTATTTTTTATAGTTACTTAGCAATAGTTTATTAGCAGTATCCTTTTACTTTCCTTTGTGATTTAATATTATTTTTATTAAATCTTCTTCTGTTTATTATATGTATTTGTCTACAGCATTCTCTCTACCTTCCTATTTCATACATCACTTTGCGTATTTATCGGCATCTGGCCGAGTAGTATTTCCAGTTGCTACTCAATGGCACTAGCTGTCTAGGTATATATCATACTGAAAGAACAAGTAAAAAACAAGAACCAAGCACACATTTTGTTTTTGTGTAATTTTGCAGCTTTAAATTGTCCCATATCAACCAATCTGTTTTGTACAGTTAAAATTAGAAGACATATTCAGAAAGATCGCACTCTCACGTCTCAATTGCCACAGTCAATTCAAAAATATATTGTTTTTAACCCTTTGAAAAAAAAAATTCAGAAATGGTTGTTTTCTCAAAGAACATTATCTCCCTTATGGCAACACCCCACCAGAGTGTAATTTTTGAGCTACCGATAAACTAAAAATATGTTCTTAAAACTAAAACCACCTTCTAATTGACAGTGCAATTGGTTTCAGAAAATCTGAATTATAACCCTTTCAGAAACACCGGCAAACGCAGGTCACATTGCACCTCACAGAAATGATATTTTTTTCTATGGTAAACATCCGTATTTCGATACACAACCTTTTTAAAGCATCATGGTAGACCAAATTTACATCACCTAGAAATTTTTTTAAACATTCAAATGTATAGAAATAAAAGCAAAAAAAAAAAAAAATCTGAGAAATTATTGAAAAGAAAGAAAAACCTGCAAAAAAGGTGGGTGTTTCGGCATGGTGTTGCTCTGCTTCGACTCATGTTTTTACTACTAAATACGCATTTCAGAGAGTTCGGAAGATGAAAGCTATTTTTTTATTGTTATGTTAAAAGAGCTGATGCAAACACAAACCAGGGGCGATTCTGGGTCAAAAAATATTTTCTGAAATTCAGAGGAAATTTTCTGAAAGTTTCTAAATCGGGGGAGGAATTTAGAGAAGAAGAAAAATATTTCTGAAAGGGTACATAAGGAATAATTAAGAAAAGTAGAATTGTGAGACATATAAAATCTGCTACATAAAAGCTAAAAAATTAAAAATGATTAAATTAAGTGTAAATGCTATAATTTTAATATTAGAAACAAAGAAAATTTTCTTCAATAAAAAATTGAGAAATATTGAACATTTTTTTAAAACTACAAAAAATTTTGTCTAACAAAAAAATAAAGGCACAGATAAAACTAGCCAAAGAAATCAGATTAATTAAATGAAAAAGAGCTTTAATAGATTTGTAAATATTATGTATTAAATATGATTTAAACATTATGTTTTCACTTTTATGTTTCACAATTAATGTTGTCTTTTCTTTCGTTTCCTGCAGTTGCCAATTTTTTTTAAATTTCAAAATTGCCTGATATTTTTCTATCTTCTTTACTGCACTTCTTTTCATATTATGTTTCTTGTAAATTTCCTGCAACTGATTCTTGTACAGATCTTGATCAGAAAATTTCACCCAAGAAAAGTAATGCACTAACAATGCATCCCACAATAAAATAATTCTTTCAATTGCAGGAAGCACATATGTTCAACGATGGTCAGGCCAAGAAATGGGAACTAATTTTTTTAAACATAAAATTTCACAAATGGAGAAAAAAATAGATCTTTGATGCATACTCTGCAAATCAAAGTGAAGAATGTCACATAAATTTTAAATTTTTTTTTAAATGGTTCGGCAAATTTTTTTGCGCTATTGTTTACTGTGTGACAAGTATCTCCGTCAATAGGCAAAAGATAAGCTTTTTTCCCCCTTATTATAGATTCAGCAGCTGCTTTTACCTCTCTCATTGTCTAGCAGGAATCGAACAGCATGCTAATAAGATTTTCCCATGGAATATGATTTTCTTCAATTAATGAAATAATTTTCTCGAAAATATTAATTGCGGTACATATAGAAAGTTCTACGGATGAAAAGTGTTCAACAACAACTTTCTTTCTTTCTGATGAAAAATATTGTACTAATATAGTCAGTATACTCTTGTGCGCTCTGCTCATGATTTTATCTATATTTAAAGAAAAAGCATTCTTCCTCAATGATTCAATAAGTTTTTCTTTAATTGTTTTGTCCAAGAAAAATTTCATTTTGTATGCGACAGTTGTACGACACATACTTGTACCCTGTAAAGCTCTAGGATCTTTTGCCAAAGTTTTCGCTAATTCTAATAATTTTGGACCAGTAGTAAAAGGAAGCGAATTTTCAGCCAAAAATGCACAGATCGTTGATTCAACTCTTATTTTTCTGCTGTTTAAATCAACCGTTCTGTTTTTCTCTTTATTTTCTGCTCCATAAGATTAAGTAATATTACTGTTCCTTCCACGGATTTTGCAGCTTCTTTTATGCTCAGTTGATTTAGAATGGCTCATTAAACATTTTAATCCACCACTATGATAAATAATAACTCTGTTACACCAAACACAATGACATTCACCGGGTTCAGCGATTTTTTTTACTCTATTGACTATTTATTACTATTTATTACTCTACTCTTCTATCTCCGATGTTATCCACTTTATTAAACCAATCAAAACGAAATCTATTGGCGACATCTTTTTCCAATGTTATTAAAGTTTTTACATCCCCTTTATTCACAAATTTCATCGAAATTACATACACATGTTCTAATTATTCCACGAACCAAACAAACAAAAAAACGAATTATTTAAAAACAGTCGATGCAAGTGCTTGGAAATCATCCACTTTTCCTGATCTGAAAAGAAAATGAAGTGCGGACCCTAGACCCTACTAGATAATTACTTTTCTTCAAAAGTACAGAAGTAATCATTTTTAGAAAGGTACTGGAAAAATCTAGATGCTGTTCTGAGAAGAAATAAACTAAATATAAATAGATTTTAGAAAGTCCTGGAAACATATCTTCAAAGCATTCCGCCTTCTCAATCCTGGACCCACATGTAACACTAATTAATACCACAGCATGGTTGTGAAAAACCCGGGTTTTTTTTTTTAAACCCAGCCCGGGCAGCAACCCACTACAACCCTTATGGTTGTAAAAAACCCGTTTTTTTTAATACCCAGTCCGGACAAATACCCGGGCAGCTACCCACTACAAACCTGCATGTGAGTCTAGCTCAATCATCGTCAAACTCAATCACTTTACGATCACTAATGTCAACGAAATGAGCGACAGACATTATTGAAATACAGATAACTTACTTTAACCTATTACTATAAGTACTCAGTGCTTTAATCTAAGTGAACTTTAACCTGTTCAGGACCAGTGCCTCATATATGCACCCAGAAAAGTTCCTCTTCAGAGCCCACGGGTTCAAATATGATGCGCACTGAAAACGTCTGTAAGAGACCACGGGTTAATATGTGAATTTTCAAAATAAATTCAAACAGAATCAGAAACATGAACTTTTCTGAACCATTAAGCTTCAAACCGTATGAAAATATTCCTATTAGAACGTTCATAATTTCAAAAAGAAATGTGGATGTCGTGGGATTTAAGGACTTATAGCCATTGTTTACATTAGATTTTCTCAAAACTGTATTTTTACAACTTGTGCACATCATTCTAAAAAAAAAAAAAACTTATACAGATATTACATTCAAACTTTTCATATGTATAACATATACCTGTTTTTTCATGTTATTTATTTATTTATTTATTATTTGAAAAAACATTTATGTAAAATAAAGTAGCAATTTTTTATTTTATTTTTTTATTGAACCCTGGGATAAAATATCTTATAAATTAAAAAATATATATATTTAGGTGTAGGTTATCACCTACTGTATTGTGATTATAAAAATGTAAACAATTTAATTCTACATTAATATTTTATTCTGCAAGTTTACTTGAGTACAGCAGCTCTCTCAGCAGCTATTATGAAATGCTCATCATTGAAGGAAACCATAAATATTTTATGTAATAAATAAATTTCCTATTTTCTGATAACTATGGAAATGTATACACATATTTATGCATATTAAAAGAATTCTATATATGTATAAAAATGTTATGCAAATTGAGCTATAAACAAAGGTATAGCACCTCTTTTCAGTTACTTGAAGGTTGCAACTCCCCTAAAAGGTTGTTTTTCATTTTATATATATATTTTTTTCTTTATAATTTGATGTAAATTACATTTGCTTATTACAAAATATCTATATATGTACTTATATACATATATATATAGAGAGAGAGGGAGATATTTCCTTTTAGTATTATTTTAATGCAATGTTTAGTTACATTTTTAATATAACTTGTATTATATATCCTTAAATATTAGAATTACCTATAGAGAATGTCCTTAAAATGCTTATAAATATTAAATAATAATAAAAAAAAACTATGTCAGTATTATTAGTATTAGTATTCATTATGTTAAACAATGTTACAATGATTGTATAGTATTATACGTTTTTTATCAGTGTAATAATTTATTTTGTCACACGAATTGAAGAAAAACTTTTTCAACAATTAAGCCTATTATTATGAAATTCTACACTTAAAATATACTTGCATAAGCATTATTAAATTATAGAATTTTTTGTAACATTCTGTGGGAAATATGTATCAGTATTTGAAATGTAGTGCACTTAACTTAGAGTTGATTTTTTTTTCATTTCCTTTTTTGCTTTATTTAAAATTATAAATTGAATTAATTGTGTTTTTGAGTTTATGGTTTATTAGAAAATAATGACCCCTCACAACAAATAATTTTTTTAAGAATTTGTCCTGTGGTAATTAGGGCATATTATTTAATTACCCTGTGGTGAAGATGAATCAACCTATAAGTGATTCAAAAGCGAGCTTCTCATTTTCCAAGTAATTTATATTGGCTAGGTGAGTTATTTAATTTTTTATTCTTTGTATCATTTTATTTACTCCCATTTATGCTTTTTGCCAAATGTTGCTTTTTCTTAATTTTATTATAAATTTTCAAGACTGAAAAGTTACATTTACTATTTTTAACTTTCTATACAAAAAGTGTCTAACTGTTATTCAAAACTGACTTTGTATAACAGTTATTGTTATGCAATTTCTTTTTCAAAATCGACCCCTGGCGAATAGTGATGGTTACATTTGACTATGATATTGCTAGTACTTGTTTTAATTTATTAATCTTTGCCTTACTTAATCACATAATCATATAATTTTATTAAATAAGGCAAAGATTACTATTAAAAAACACTGGTAATATTGTATACAAAGGTAGTACTACTATGCACCCTGTAATATAATCAAAATAAAATTATGCATATTTATAATGCTGTTTTTTAAGGAAGTTTTATTTTGGCTAAAATTTCTCTGGTAGCATAATGTAAAGTGTTAGTTTAGTGACGTGTATGACTTTAATGAAAGACAATTATAAATTTAACATACATAGTTAAAAGCCTAATTAAATTAAGGTTATCAATAAGAAAATACATTTACCTACATCTCAGAAAAATAAGTTATAACATCTATACTAATAAAAGAAGGATGTTTGTCCATGTGTGTGTGTATGTGTGTGATGGCTAGAAAAATCTACTGCATATAGAGGTCTGGAAATTCGGATGAGACAGGTCCTGAGACTCGGAGATTTTTTTTATTTTTTGTTATTTAATCAAGACAGTTATTAAAAACCATAATGAACATCACAAAATGGCGTGAAAAGTCGCAGCGATATGGCATTCTGGAGAATTCTATGCAAAGAAGGTAAAAAATAGTCTTTTTTTTTTCTCAGTCTTTCACAAAACGCATTGGCTTGACACATCAAAATACAAAAAAAAAAAAAATTAAATACCCACAGTATTAACACACTTCCATCTTTTTAACGATGCAATCCATTTAAAATATATACAAATATTAACCTTTGAAAAATATTTTATTTGAAATGTTATTTTTCATCTTGTTCCCCCTCTCCCTCATATTTCCAATCTTGCATTGTCTCAACTATGTGAAATATAAAACACTAAAAAATATCCACTTAATCTGGGTACTTTCTTCTCTATGACAGTGAAATCCATTTTTTAAAATATTAATATTAATCCTTTCAAAAAAATTCTTTTCCGAATGACATTTCGGGAGTTTTCCCTATTTTCTGCAATGTTTAAAAATCTGCATCCGCTCCAGAAATGAAAATGCGAAAAAAGAAAAATACCAGACCCTATCTATGTTCATTTTTCTCTCGAATGGTGGTATCAGTTTTTAAAAATATTAATCCTTTCAAAAGAATTATTTTCCGAAAGTCATGTTGGACGATTTTCGCTTTTTTTTTCTGCAATGTTTAAAATGCTGATCAAAATACAAAAAAACAAAACACACCCTCTTAATTAGCATTCATTTTTCTTTCAAATGGCACAATTCATTAAAAAATATATCATTATTAACCCTTTCAAAAAAATTCCTTTCTGAAATTCACTTCACGCTTACATTATGGCTTTGTTTTTATTGTCCATAGGGGAACAATCAATAGGCACATTTTGATTAAAAAAATATACTTAATTTTATACAATTGTTCTGAAATTTTAATACAATATACTAATCCTTTAGTTAATGATTGAGCATAAAATTCGTTCAAAAATGATTAGATTTAAGAAGAAAATAATCAGTTAAAAATAAACAAATTTCCCATATGTTTAACATTGCACACTCCCTTAACATAAGGTTAGCCTGGAAAGTTTTTTGTTTAAAAATATAAAATCATTCAACGCCGATTTTAGATATATTTAAGGTTATTATCACAGGTCCAGGCAACACTAGGTGGGTCAGCTAGTATGTAATAAATTATTATTATTATTTTTAAACCTATTTCTTCCACTTGTAGACGATGGGACGAAGTCTCAAAATATGCTTAGAAATGAGATTCCGTTTGCCATCTCTTGGGACTACATGAATTTGTTATTAAAATATTTTAACGCCCATATTTTATCTAAAATCGCAATGTTCCCACACTGAAACGTGCACATTTCTTAAAACATAGCAAATATACTTGGAACTATATCTTTTAACCAGTTTGCAGCCATTCTTAGAATCAGCACTAGATGGCGCCACCAAAATTCATTAAAAGAAAAAAACAAAACAAAACAAAACAACTTTTTAATCACAATATGTTCCCTTTTATTATACATTGTGTATAAAAAGGTATTAATACAGTGTTAAATAAGTAAATGTTTGCTAGTTTATTTTGTTGTTGTCACATATAAATGATATTGTAACCATCCGCCATTCGTTTATTTACATTCAGAATACAATCGGGTTTAAATCCTTGGGAGATTTTGTTCGTTTGAAAACTATATTTCAACTTTATTATTATTATTATTATTATTTATCTCCTAGAAATAAGGATTTATTTTATTGTCTTCACTAAAATAAAAATACCTTTTCGTAAAAAAAACCAAAGAAAAACAGTACAGATTTGAAAAAATTCAAACTTGTATCTGTGTTAAGTTTCAACATCAAAAAAATTTTTACTAGCAGAAGCACTTAAGTTTTCATACTTATCTGCATATATATATATATATATATATAAAACAATAAATAAATAAAATAAAATTTCATAATTTACAAGTAAATTTTTACACTCTAGGTAGAAAAACAATTATTTTTATTTTAAACAATTACTAACTGCACTTGAAAAATTGTTATTCATTTTGGAATTTATATATGAATCCACTCATAAAATAAAGAAAAAATTATCTGCTGAAGCTAATCATTAAAATCATAAAAATTATTGAAATTAATTATATCTGGTGATGTTGCACAGTTTCATTATTACCTTAATAATTAATTTTAGCCAATAATTTTCTTTTTCCTTTATTTTATGAGTAGATTCATATATTCTTTTCAATAACTTTGGAAGATGACACCCTTATGTCCTTCTCTAGTTAGAATTTATGTTATATTTTTATTTGTCTTAAACAGAAAAAGCAAGTCAGGAAAAGGCACAAAAAACTGGTGTTGAATTGTGATTAATAAAAATCTTGTATAACAACACCATAAAAAATGCATCAGTTGTTTAGGGTCAAAATAATATAACACAATTTTTCATAAGGTGATAAGTTAAGTGGGAGTGCAACATGAAAGCAGCAATGCACTTTCACTATTTCTTTTTCTTTTCCATCGAGAAACAACCATTCTTGCATGCACTGTCTTATTTTCTCAAAGCTTTTAGGTGACAAGGATATTAAATTTTCATTTAAATCCTCAATGATGTGGATGCAACAAACAAGAGCAGCTGTATCACCCATGTTTAACGAATTATATGCAAACGAAAACTTTGCGAGCAGTATTGCATTCGGACATTTAAAACGTAAACAAACAGACTGCGGAAGAATACAAAGCATGCACAGTCAAATAAATAAATTCAAATGCCAAACATTAAGTGTATTTTACAATATATTGATACTTTTAATGAGTTAAAATGAAATAAAAAGGCGATAATTGTGATTAAAAAGCTGTTTTTTTTAATTATATACTGTCAATTGATGGCGCCATCTAGTGCCGATTCTACAAATAGCTGCAAACATGACAATAAATATAGTTCGCAATATAATTGTTATTTTATAAATAATGTGCACATTTAAGTGTGGGAACATTGAGATTTTAGACGAAATTAAATAATTAGAATAGTTTAATAAAAGAATTTTATGGTCCCAGAACATGGCAAACGAACTTGAACGATATTTATGTTCGTCCCACAGACTATTGTAGAAGAAACCCATTTCTTACAAACTGGTTTTTCCAACTTAGGAAAAAACTTGCCAACCTTGTTATAATATATATACATTTTAACATATATACATGGATAATAACTGCATCACTGCATATTTGTTGAATTAGTAAAATTATTCTGACTTGTAAGTAAGCACTACATGTTCAGCCACCTTCTAGAAATCAGCCTCACTGAGATAAAATGCTTTATAAATACTTAGTTTATTTTTAGTTAAAATGAAATATTATAATTTCCCAATGTGAAAGCTACTTTTCAAAAAGATAGTTAGCACAATACCAAAATAAAAACTTATATCAACAACATACTGATGCATAACAGTTTTAAAAACTTACATCCTTATTCAATTTAAGCAACTTGTAAGCTGGAAGAGGTATCGCTAAACGATGATTGTGGTTTGGATTAATTCTTATTACAGCTGGAAGAGGAGACTCGTTCTTAAACATGTCATCTTCTAGCATACTTTCACTGTGAAATTTTTTTATTAGTATACTGATACTTGCAGAGCATGTTTTGTTCAATCCACTCACTATACCATGATTGCAAATCCATTTTCTGCTACAAACAGATCTGTAAAATTTCAAATATATTAGTGTTTTATCTACTACATATAAATTAGCGTACATGACATGGCCAATAGGATAAATGGAAATAATGATATTTTTGTTGCCCGTTTACGTTAAGACTTTATTTACTAAGCAAAATAAATAAATAAATAATTAAAAAAAAATCCATCATTTCCTTTATTGACTGTCTCAACATGAATTTTCTCTATATTGTTCATTTAGTATACTATACTTATAACATTGTCATTCTCATGGGCAAGCATTTTATTATTGTAATAGGAAGATACTATTATAATTAAACTATTATATAAATTAATTCTTCCTGTCCATATTTTGTTATATTTTTTCACTAAAATGTGGGGTCCCTGATTTGTGTAACCTCTGTTATAAAGGGCAAACCAGGAAAATTTTATTAGTGGCCAATAGTAGCAGTTTTATAAGTGGTCACTTTCGTTAAACTAATGGCTACTTTTTTATTTAAAAATTCTAAACAGCAAACTTTTGTTAAAATTTTAATGAGCATTAATCTAAAATTAAATAGCTCAAATAAATATGTTAATCTCAGGGGTCTGTCCAGACTGTTTTCCCAGGGTCCTGTTTTTGTGAAATTGTGAACAGCTTTTTGTATTTGTGAAAAATCTAATCACAATTTTGTGAATTTGAAATGGTCGTTATATTCAGGTTCTTGTTTATGCATTTTTAAGAAGATATATGGATATAAAATACATATATTTTCTTTACATATGTAAAAGTGACAGGTTGGATTTTACTTTTAAATGATTAATTTGTGAAATGTTTGGTTTAAGGATGGAAAAATTTTGTGAAAAACCTATTTTTAAGACAAATAATTTTGGAAGGGTCCTGTTTTAGAGAAAATAATTTTGTGAAGGGTCCTTTTTTGCAATGAAAAATTTTGTGAAGAGTCCTTTAAAGGACCCAATTTTTTCCTAAACAGATCCCTGAATCTAAACATATTCCAACTAGCAAAAGAAGAATCCTTGATGAAATGCTAAAAAAAAATTAAAAATTACTCTTTCCTTGTAGGAAAGTGGTCATAAGGTAGCCACTGACAGACAATTTTTTAATAGCCACTTTTTTTTTTATTTAGTGGTCCTGTGGCTAGTGCTAATTTTGCCCTTCACTCTGTTACCACATATACATTTTTTTCATTCTTGTCAAAAGCAGGCAGTGCAGCGCAGAAGTGATGTTTAAAAGTGGACACTGAACAAGCAGTCACATTTGCCATTTTGGAATATTCATTAAGAACATGAAATACAGAATGCATTTTTCTCTGCTGGGTGGGTGTTTTTTCTCTCTGTAACCTATACTACCAGTTATTCATCACTTTTAGGTTGTAATTTTAGAATAGTAGTTAAAAATGAAATAAATACATATTTGGTATCACTATTAAGTAATTTGATTTGTATGCAGACGAATTCTTGATCAAGACGTAAACAATAATAAAGCTATTTTAACGAAATTGTCAATACTTATCTTGCTATATATGTCAAATACAACAATATCACAAGAATTGATAGAAGTCATCACCATCCACATCCAAACAGCGCTTAACTAGGCAGTCTATATTTCTAAATGAATGTAGTTGAAATTCTATGCAATGTCACTGATCAAATTACTAGGCATTTCAAGCATTTTTTGTGATTTCGTTATTTTGCATAAAGATAAGAAGATTGGTGAAAATTTCGTTAAACTACCGCCATTATTGTTAAATGGCTACATAAATATCAGAGTTCTGCTCAAGTAGATAAACTTTATTTTTTGTTTGAATAAATGGACTACGACCCTGGTTTTCTATGCAAATATTCTCAGCTGCAAGTGTGCTCTGTCATCTCTTACAGTTTGTTTATTCATTTTTTAAACAATCTGTAGGTCACAAATATTTTATTTTATTTTTTCAAAAGGAAAACAATAATTCCAATAAAATATTTGTGATTCTATGACTGTACATTTAATGGCACACACACTGTGTCATTTTATGACTGCACAGCACAATACTATTTTTGTGTGATGGTACTTTTAATTTTTCAATTATTCCATGTTGCTGTTTTTATTTTTCTTCCTAGAATAAATACTAAATTTTTCTGGTTGGCGGGAGAAGAGGTGTGTATAGACCGAAATTTCTATGCTTGGGCTATTTATTAATCCTTGAAATGAATCTAAGGCCCCCAAAAATGCTTCTTGCATCCAGGTCCTTTAAAAAAATAAAACAGCCTTGCAACAGAAAAAAAACAAAAACAAGCACTGATGCAAGATGACATACAGACAAAAACTTGTGCAATTAAAAAGATAATAAGGTACTTTTGGATTATAGTGGCCCCCACAATTACAATTATTCCAAAATTGCAGTTACGATTTCACCAAGATCATCACAAAGCTTATATATAATGCATCATACAGATGCATATATATATTCTATTCCAAATGCTCATATATGTCATTATATGCAGATTATTTACATTTTATATGCCATATACATCTTCTGCATATAGATATCATATCGCAAGTCATATATGAAACTATAACTGGGCCATATGCATCACAAAATGTTATATATATCATATATTATTAGGAACAGATGCTTTACACTCACGCAGCGATGTTTGGTGACTTTTTGGTTGGCGCAATTTTCAAGCACGCGCCAAACCAATAACTTAATACAATGGCTAGGTTGCCATTAAAGGAAAAAATTCCTAAATTTGGCGACTTTTTTCCTTTTTATAACTGATTTTTTAAAAAAAACTGTGTGTGAGTGTATAACACCATAGCCTATTATTATAATGTCATATGCTTTATAAACTGGCGGTAAATTTTGTTCTCTTGGCAATTCATCATTAAGGGCCACCATAATACAAAAGTACCGAAAATAATCTAATTTGCATGGTAGAATCATATTTATATGTTTTATTCCATGTCAAGAATGAAGGTATAGATGCTGCAGTGGTCTGCAAAATATACGTGCGAAAAAATCTCGCCAACGTTGGCGATAAACTTGCATTTTTGATAACCCTGTTCTAAACCATGCCAAATCCTTCTTTCTGGCAACCATAGTCACTCTTCTGGCTTTAAGAGGAGGGAGGAGAGAGAGAGAGTCATCTTTTGCGCTACTGATGTTATTTTATAACGAACCTGCACAGTATTCGTTTATTAACGTGTGCACACTTAATCGAGAATATTCTCTAATGGTACATTTTCCCACGTGATGATACGGCACGGTAGTACTATTATCTTTCACTTCGCATTTGCACTGAATTTTATGACTGACCGTTAAAAGCAAGCTGTTCCAATGTAGATGGACCCATTTAAGATAGCGTTTACGAAGTCAAATTTAGGCAATTTTGATGTGGAATCCGTTTAAGATTATGTTAACAGAGTTATTTTTTTTTTATTTTGATGTGGATCGGATCCATTTATACATTTTCTCAAAATGATACAGAATATATATATTTTAACGTTGGCATTTTGTGTTTCGAGGCGCAGTCAAAGCATTTTCGGATTTTTTTTAATCAAATGTTTGTGATATTCAAAATAAATACAATACAAAAGAACAAAAATTATTTTTAATATTTCCTACGAAATGTTTATCTTTGTTTTTTATTTACAATTGAAAATTTGCTTTTTTTTTTCCTTGTACTAAATTTATTTGAAGGATTACACTGCACGAGATATGTACTGTTTTCATTCATTTTCTATTGTTTTCCTTATGGTAATGCGCTTAAAAATGCCTTTTTTGAAATTCATCGCAATTCTGAAATGCCGAGGAAATTACCTTTTCCAATAAGTCGTCACTTTCAAAACTTTTTAAAAACTCTTTTTCCAAAAAAAAAAAAAAAATTCAGAGAGTTTTGAAAGTGACCGCAGTATTGGAAAGCAGGTGTTTTTCCGGATTACAGTTTGGCAGTAATTTTCAAAACGGCATTTGGCGCCGAAAAAAAATCGCCAAGTTTATACTGCAGACCACTAACACATCAGTTCCAGAATGAATAACAAAATGTACAAAATAAATGACAAAAAATAATTTTCTAAAAACAAAGTTTAATAAAAAAGGATGAAATTTGCACATCTTTGTAAAATCATTGCCCAGTTTAAACTCTGTCACACTGTGTTCCTAAAGCCCTTTATCACCCTACAATTGCAGGCCACTAATTATGACACTGCCAACAAATTAAGAATTCACATCAAGCTTTGAGGAGTTGAAGCCAAACACACAGAAAGAAACTGATGGAACAGATGTGTTACTATCACGCTAAAATGTAAACAAAAGATTGGCGACTGTTTGTTTGGCGCGATTTCCAAGACTGCGCCAAACGAATAACTTAATACAATGGCTAGGTTGCCATTAAAGAAAAAAATCCCCTAAATTTGGCGACTTTTTTCTTTTTTTTAACCGATAATTTTTTTTTTTTTTTTAGCGTGAGTGTAAAGCATCTAAGCCTTAATTTCAATGATTTTTACATATTTTATTTCATTATATTAATAAACATGTGATAGATATTTTTTAGTGAAATTTGCTAGCCACTAGAAAAAGAGTGCAAAACCGAAAACAACAAAACATTTAGACTAAAACAGAATGAGCCACAACAAGATTATTGTTGTGGCACATTCTGTTTTAGTCTGAATGTTTTTTTTTTCTTTTTTACATTGATACCAATTCTATAATCAAAGTATTCCTCAACAATTTCATTAAATTTCAATTGCAAATACAGCTGTCATTTATATACATTTAAGAACACAAGAAATCAACTTTTTTGGACAGGAATAAGTATTAGTATACTATAAAAAACATGAATTATTATTTATCATTTTGTTAAAAGATTCTTTGAAGAAAATAAGCCTTGTTGATTCCTGAAATTCTATAGAAAACTGGTTAAATTTTTCAAAATATTACATAAACATTTATCTACTAGATGAATAATATTAAAGATACCTGTTAGGGTCATTTTTGCTAGAAATGATGTGAAAATATGATTGAGACAATGTTTCATATGCATCGATGAATGTCACTGCTTCTTTCAAATCTTTTATTTCAGATAATAACAACACTTCCTCTACATGGTTCTTGGAACTTGATTGAGATGATGGTTTTATATGAATTTTATAAGGTATACGTCTGCGAACTAATTCAAGCGTTCTGTAACAGTCTTCAATAGAGAAGACTGATCTCTTTTTATACATGAGCTCTTTTTTTTATACAAATAGTTGATGGGAAACAACAACTGAAGATGTATATAATAAATATCAAAAGTACTTAGAATGGGTCAAATTATTTGCCCATAAATCTCAAGGAAACTAAGAAGTCCGGATGTCAAGAAGTAAACAAACCTTTTGGATCGATCGTGGCATACATTCTGAAGAAGGCATACTCATTTACCTATATAATATGTAAAGTGTGAAGTTAAACACTAGAGGTCGCTGCAACTTTGTGCAAAATTTTTGACCAATCGTGCAAGTCTACAACAAAATTGAAACCTGACACGGTCGGTGCATGACGCATGACATTTATTAATATAAACCAAACGTGTTATTAATGGAATGTTGCAACCAGAGACAAAAAAAATGCGTATCACGTTTTTTAACCATGCTTTCATAATTTAAAAAAAAACTTATAAAAATCACTAAGTCAGAGGAGAAAATGATATAATTTAAGGGCGCGTCCAGTACTGTCACCGGTACGTAACCGGTAAGTTCGGTTAGTTACCGAAGCGTTCAGTGCTGCTAACCGGTACGCAACCAGCGTCGTTCAGTGGAAGTAACCGAAGTGACCGGTAAGGGACCGAACTAACCGAAGAAAAATCTCGGTTAGTTGGGTCACGTGATCGGTTACATTGAAAATTTACGATGATGTGATACAGATGTAGTTACGATGATGTAATACAGATGGCGCTACAAGTAAATAATACCATTTTCGTTCAGTAGGTCTGTCGACCGGTTAGGAACCGGTCACTTACCGCCCCGGTAAGTAACCGGTCACATTGGTCACTTTGGTTAGGTCTACTGGACGCGCTCTAAGTATTTAAAATACTTACCACCAGCCGAAACATTCTAGTACAATGTCAAGAGCTAGCAGATGGCGCTGCGAACCCATCCTAATATTTTCAGCAACGTTGTACATTTATTGGATACAATTTTTTAGTACTATTTTGTAGCCGGTTTCCACACTATGTATTCTAGGCGCTGTACCCAAACCAACAGTAATTTAACCAACAGTGACGTCAGTTGCCCTTTCCTTATAAAGAAAGTACTTCAACTGGAGGTCAGAGTAGTTCCACCAATCAGAATTGCCTATTTGTGAATGTGTGACCTCCAGTATGACGTCAGTTGCAACTGCCCGAGGCTAACGAAAAAGACAGGCTACCGCGGTGCGTTCCACTTATCTTTTTTTACAGACCGCTAGAGTGACGTGATGCTCTTTTCGTACACCTGCATTGGTGGATTCGAGCCTCACGTGATTCCCGCGGTCTGTAAAAAAAGATACGCGTAAAGCACCGCGGTAGCCTTTCTTTTTCGCTAGCCTCGCAACTGCCTTAATCTGTGGCGTGACCATACTTTTAACCGAATCAGAGACGACTGTGTGTCAGAATTTAAATACAAGTGAATTTTTCAATAAAATAATTTTTTAGGTAGGATCATGAATCATTCTTTTTAGAAAGCAGGACACACGTGTTGTGATTTGTATGTTTACTTCTTCATGTTCATTGCGTCAATGTTTATGCTGATCATTTCATTTATTGGATACTCTAATTTTGAATAAAATTTTCTTTTTAAGCTTTATTTTTTATCAACAATGGGACCACCACCAAAGAAGGTAATTAATTTATGCAGTATTAGGATTGTATTCAAATTAGTTTATAATTTTAAAATTGTCATATTCATGTTAAATTTTGCAATGTTAATATACTTTATTCTAGATCTTAATATATATATATATATATGCATTATCACATATTTTTCAAGATTCTTTCGTTATCCAATATAAATAACATTACTACAAAATATATATTTCAATTTATCCTCATAATCTACTTTATCTCTAAACATATAACAAAGTATCAGGTCAAAGTTGATAGTCTTTATATATGAAAATCAATGACTAAAATAAAATATTGATTTTAGTGAAAGTGTATGACACGAGATAACTTCAGGATTACACTGCCTTAGAGTAGTAGGGGAGACCGGTACAGACTGGACCTATGGACACAGTGGACCACCCCCTAATATTTTATTTATTTAAAAAAAAATTTAAGCTTCTTTTCTATCCTAATAGACAACAGCACTGCAATGATTATTTATAGCCTTCAGAAAATATGTTTAGCTCAGATTGAACTATTTTATCCTGCTTTGTTGTTTTGAGCTTCTAAAAGTAAAATTTTTAATCATCATATTTTTATTTTTTTAGTAATTAAGAGTTGTAGATAAATAAAATAAAACAGCTTTTTTGCCAAGCTAAGATACTTGTTTTTATTTTACTTTAAAGTTAATATGTTTAAAAGAAAGCTATAAACAATATTAATATGATTATTTATTGAACTTCAACATGGGGTACAGTGGACCACCCACTCCTGGGGCACAATGCTCCACAATCCACTCTGCTCCTGTAATGCAGAATGTTCAAAATATTTAATAATTGCTTATTTTCTATAAAGAAATGTTGTTTTAAAGTAGTTATTTAACTGTAAAATAAAGTAAACAAGAAAAATAACAATTTATTTAACATAGTAAGAAATATTTTGTTTTGTATTTACTGCCTTTGATAAATATAACTGTAGTCTAATTGTTGATGATTCTATTCAAGTAAGATTCATGAGACGCAAATTGAATGAAAATCAGTTTATTTCTCCCTTCTTAAACTGTCTAGGGGAAACTCTGTATATATATGAAACGAAGCGTGTTGCTCCGTCGGTGGGTCCTTGATCGCCGCTGAACTTTACATATTTTTAGGTTAAGTTTATGGGCTAAATGACAAGGAATAACTCTAATCGAACTCCCAGTATCGATCAAACAAGGTAGTGAGTCTTCATTTTTTACATAAGTAACTTTATGACAATCTCTATTTGATTTTTTATAGCTAGCTTTTTCTTTTTGTATATGTCCGGACATAAGAAATCGTCATTGATTACTAGATGTATTTCGGGATGACTCATTAGCGCTATGATCTTGGTTGGGGTTCGGCAAAGTCATATTGTGACTAGGGGTTGGTACTGCTAACACTTGTTGTCGAAAAGGGCAGTTTCCCACCCAATGATACGCATTTGGTATTCCGATATTAAGACAAACTTTGCATGGATAGGGCGGCAAAGTGGTCTGGTGGTGTACATTAGGTCGTGGTGGAACATTTGAAGTCGGTCTAAACGTATTTTGGGGATTTCTGGCTTGATTTGATGGAAAAGGTCGAATGGGGTGTGTTTGATAGGGAACTCTGTAGTTCCACTGCCTGTTAAAATTCTGTCCATTCTCATATGGAGGTCGGTTTGGTCGCCATTGGCGATACTGATTGGGGTTTTGGGGGCTTGCTTCAAATTTGCTCTCATTTCCCTTTCTGTCCAGTTGCAGTTTGCTAATTCTGAAAACTAATTCACGCCATGCATGTGTAGTTGAGGGGTTGCCTGCAATAACTAACTTCTGCATTTCTAATGGCAAGCCCTCCGTTAACCCTTCCAGGATAAGTTTCTGCTCTAATCCTAAGGTTCGGCCTACTTTAGTCTTTTTTTGATAATATTCGTTCAAGTCCTCTCCAACTTTATATCTAATACGTGAAAAATTAGTGAGAGAAAGGGTATCGGGAATTTCATAGTGTTCATTAAACAAAGTGACAAATTCGGACCAATGAAGTACATTTAGACAATTATTAATGTACAACGTAAGTGCACTGTCCTTTAAATACTTCTGTATGTGCCTAATTTTCCAGCACTCGTCTTTTCCCTGTCCTATACAGACACTCTCGAAATAGGCTAACCATGGTATCCAAGACATTCCATCTTGCGGAGAAAACGCAACGATATCGGGGTCTACTGACATTTTTGGGTTGGCGGATACTGAAGTGTGACCAGACCCAGCTTGAGCTGACAGGGTCTGTCCACCTAACATTGTTACACCAGATGTCTCTGGTGCACCTCCAGATTCCTGACTAGACTTCTGATTATTTTTCTCTTCAGGATTATTAACGGGATTATCATCTTTGCTCGAAATTTGATTTTTTTCTTTTTCGGGGTCACCTGATTTGTCTGTTAAATCCTCTACTTCTTTAGGAGGGGTTGGGCTACTCATGATGGATATAAATACTAAATATCACTGAATTACACAGAAATATAATACACCATTAAAGCACATAAGAATAAAAATGAAAAAATCTTTCAAACTATTTAAAATTTGTAACACTATATCTGTAAATATCTGTTAAAATCATCTTTTTAAAATTAAAATCCACCTTAATAATTTTTTTTTTTTTTTTTTTTTTCAATAACTTGAATTCAATAAAAAAATTTAAATAACCTCACTAACTATAAAGTACGTTGCATATAAATCATCTTTAAAAAGTTTAACACTTAATAATAAAA
Source organism: Maratus michaelseni (assembly GCA_963931845.1). Classification (NCBI taxonomy): domain Eukaryota; kingdom Metazoa; phylum Arthropoda; class Arachnida; order Araneae; family Salticidae; genus Maratus; species Maratus michaelseni. Next base: position 150,486,538 of record OZ007592.1, read on the forward strand.
ATATTATAATAATAATAAAATTTTCACTTCTGCTAAAATATTTTCAAACTGTCTAGAAAAATGATTTTAATATGAGGTTTAGTTAATGTTATTTTTCATTAAAATCGTAATTATCAGTTCAACACAACTAAAGAATTTTCATAAAAATCACCATTCTTACTCTTTCATCTCTTTAAAATTACGTTAAACACAATACATAAACAATTATATATTTGAACTTAAATAGCTGACTTAAAAATAATTAAAATTTTCACACAAGTAATAGCATAATAAAATAATCCTCTTTAATTTATTTTTGGCATGCATAAAAAATTAAATAAAAAGTTTGAGAACCACTGCCTCTCACTAAAAAGATGTTAAAATTTTTTTTTTTTTTTTTTTTTCTTCTGTACGTTAATATCAAAAGTACATACCTTTATACGCCTTTGCTTTAAATAAATCCATAAAAAAATTTACCTCTTACTTTTTTTTTTTTTTTTTTTTTTTTTTCACCGCGACGCGAAACAATAATAAATTAATTTCACTGAAATATTTATCTCTATATCTTCTTGCAGAGTCATTCCATGTCAATTCAACCAGACCTTGTAACCCGCCCGACAGGGATTTGGGTGAAACTTTGTGTACATACTACCCCTACCTAGATATGAACCCATTAAAAATTTTTCTTTCCTAGAACTCATAGTTTTTGAGATATGGGGCGTCAAAATTTTGGATTTTTCTGAAATCGTACATTTCTAAGTCTGTATTTTTAGACTTCAGTTCATCTTCAAAAAATTGTTTCTCTGGATCTAAAATCCGAATGAGCTTAAAAATATCACTGTAAGTACGTCAAAATATGCAGATTCTAATAAAAAATATTTAAAAATTTATTTATAATTTTTAGAGCCAAAAAATTGAGCCAAAATGTAAAGTTATGATTATTTTGGCCATTTTACGAAAAATGCTCTCCACAAAAAGGCAATGGAAAATTCCAATTTCTTTTTGTTTTAAATAACAGTTTACACATTGGGGTTTCTAGTTATGAAATAAAAATGATGTCTTTCCCATTGCTTATGTAAAAATTTTGCCCTATTCTGGGATGATGTACCAATCACGAGATAAAAATCTCTAACTTTGCTTATGGTATCTAAATAATTGCTGTACTTTATAATTTTAATTAAATTTATTAATGGTTTTGAATTAATTAATAAATCTGAGTCCTTAAAATGACACTGATATATTTATTTTTATTATAGTAGAAAATTTGTAATTGACAGTCCTAGTACATATCACACATTATCTGGAATTAATCAATTGTAATTAATTTTCAATTGTATCACATGTTTGTCATGTAAATGTACATCTATCATTGGATTCAATGGCATTTTTCTATAAATATTTTCATAATAGTTGTATACATCAATATTGAAATAAACATTAATCAAATATGAAAAACTACATTAAATGAAATTAATCATTAACCTTTAACAAATATAGAATTTTTATATTACAAATTAAGATTTTGTTAAAATTGTATGCAATTTTTTTTAAACCAAAAAGTCAGAATAAAGATTATATTTAGAGTGCTGAAATTAAAAAATATAATTGGCTATGTATAAATAAATATGGAAATAAATAATATATTTTTGCAGTATCACTTACTTTGCAAGATGCTTTCTTTATCCAATGTAAGTAATATTGTGAACCTTCTAAATATATATTTAAATGTAACAAAACACCAGTATATCAGTGGATCTTTATAATTTAATATCTACAACACAATAGTCTTTATATTTTAAAATCAGTGGTTACCCCCCCCCCCCCCCAATAACACAAGATTTGCTTTAGTTTCTTTCAGGAAATTAGTTTGGGCTTTTGTTATAAAATAATGTGGAATAAGATTTTCTAAACATTATATTAAGTTTGTCACAAATTCATCCAAAAGAAACAGTGCATGTCACCATTTCTGTTCGGTCGGTACTAACCCACTGCCGGTACTGGATTGAATCATTTGAGTTAAAATCTTCAAATTTTTGTAAATATTCATTATTTGGGCAATTAGTGCAGTGGCGCAACATGCAATCTCTATTATCTGCAGAGCATACCAGTTGTTTTATCAACTCATGATAATTTTCTGTAATATGTACAGCATGAAGCATAAGAATGGTATTTTGATGCTTCATAGAAACACATACGGAATGTGTACCTGGAGAACCAGCCAATACACACCATTTGGGCCTCAAAGAACAGAATTTAGACAATTTTATATTTACTTCAGGAAATTCTTGTTTAAAAAGAGAATACATCTCACGAAGATTACACAATATCAATCTCTTTTGTGCATGTACATTTTTAGCAATGCTAACTACATCTTTTTTTCCAGGCATGATTCGGGACTATTCATCATTCTCATAAAACTTATTAATAAGTTCAATTGTTTCTGGGCTTGTGGGTTTGCCTTTTCTTATGTCTGGCATTGCCAAGATAACCTTTTCTCTCAGAAGTTGTCGTAACTGTCTTACAGCATAATCAGTAACTTGAACTTCAAATTTATCTGGTATTTTCCTTTTGCTCCAAGAATTAGGAAACCAAAGTCAAAAGCTGCAATTGCTCCCTTCTATTTCTGACAAGTTTTACTTTTACTTTTTCTTTTAACATATCCATCAGTTTGTCAAAATCTTCAGCCTTTTGTTTAATTTCTTTTATATCACTACATGCTCTTTCGGGAGAAATATCCACATCAGTTACTTTCTGCACTTTACTTTTCAGAGTATCATATGCAGCCTTAACTTTTCTTTTAGCAGATGATTTTTTGCTGTATGAGGGAATCCCATGAAGTGTAAGTGGAGATTCCCCTAATTCACGAAGTGAGTAATCGAGACTGTTAAGAGCTTCATCTTTGTTGATTGATGTATCATACTCAACATCAGCACTATCATTATCCCTTATTACCCCTGGCTCATTCACTTCATCTGTATTTGCACTCTTTTCTGAAAGTTTTGTACAAGAATAACACAGTTTCTGTCCAGGTGCTACTAAGATATTAAAACTAAACAATCTGTTGGATACTACTGACAGCCCTAATTGCTTTTTTCACTGGCTTTTTATGCTTCTGAAATGGATCTGCACATTTATATTGATAACATTCATATTTTGTTAAAAACCAAATTCTGTGATGTTCACATATATTAATGAGAAAGTTACCACTTATTTTTCTTTTTATAAATGCAGTAGTCCTAAGTAATAAAAGTTCTTTCTCTGAATCACAGAGATTATGAATATAGTTTAGTTTTCTGTGTTTTGTATAGCTAGTTTTGTGACACTCTAAACCAGTCAATATCCCAATACTATAAGCCTGAATGCTAGTAGAAGATTCAATATCAAGTTCCATACTAAGACAATAAAGCAAAATATATATATATAATCACAAAGCATTTATATTCCAAACTGGTAATATCAGGTGACATGGAATGCCAGTATGCATATATATTATAAAGTATAAAATTTTAGAAAATCAGAATGCATTTTGCAGCACAAGAAAAAAGTGATCACCCTTCTATGATGAAAAACAACAGACTGAGAATTTGATTAACAGATTCCAAAACACCTGCCTTTATGAAAGAACTTTACCCTGCCTTTGTTAGAGTGTGTTTATAAAAGGCAGGTGAATATGCTTCATCCTGTAGAAGTAAGCATAGCCTTGCTAAGTATAGTTAAATGTATTTAAATTTATCAAAAGCATATTTAAATTGTTTAAAATTATCCAAGGAAATAAAAGGTTTTGAACGTTTTTTTAAATATAAATAATTAAAATATTTATTCAAACACATACAGAAAAAAGATATATTGAAAATGTGAGGGGCAAAATGCCATTCTTTCATTTTCTTATTCTATACCCATAAAAGACTTTCTATTTACAATTACATTATTGAGGACAAAATTAAGAGATTTGTTTAAATTTAAAATATTGCTTACAATTAGAAAAATAAATAATGAAACTAAGGATTAAATAATAAGGAGCAATAAATTTAATAGAGAAAATTATTGCAGTCAGATTTTTTTTTTTTTTTTTTTTTTTTTTTTTTTTTTTTTTTTAACTCAGGAAAATTAAAGAACAAACTTTATACTGCAAATAAAAAAAATAAACACTTAATAAATAATAATCTCAATAGTAAATCCATAGCAATCACAGTAATTATTTCGGTACCGCAGCTAAAATTGGGCATTCTGATTTTTATCTCATGATTGGTACATCATCCCAGAATAGGGCAAAATTTTTACATAAGCAATGGGAAAGACATCATTTTTATTTCATAACTAGAAACCCCAATGTGTAAACTGTTATTCAAAACAAAAAGAAATTGGAATTTTCCATTGCCTTTTTGTATAGAGCATTTTTCGTAAAATGACCAAAATAATCATAATTTTACATTTTGGCTCAATTTTTTGGCTCTAAAAATTATAAATAAATTTTTAAATATTTTTTATTAGAATCTGCATATTTTGACGTACTTACAGTGATATTTTTAAGCTCATTCGGATTTTAGATCCAGAGAAACAATTTTTTGAAGATGAACTGAAGTCTAAAAATACAGACTTAGAAATGTACGATTTCAGAAAAATCCAAAATTTTGATCCCCCATATCTCAAAAACTATGAGGTCTAGGAAAGAAAAATTTTTAATGGGTTCATATCTAGGTAGGGGTAGTATGCACACAAAGTTTCCCCCAAATCCGTGTCAGTCTGGTTACAAACCATAAAAAAATTGGTTGAATTGACATGGAATGACCCTGCACTGCCCACAAAAATACTTTTTCCCGTAGTCACGTGGTTTTTGTTTTTGCTGAGCGCAGTTCTGATTTATTTTTCTAAACAGTCCAGAAACCAGAAACCGAAACATCTGAGTCACGAGTTCATTTCTTTACCGGCGCGCTCTTGAAAATTGAAAACAGCTGTCTGGTTGACCTACTTCTCTCTGCAGATAAAACACTTGATTCTTGCCTGCAGAATGAAATACAGCACAAGATTGAGAATGAAGAGAAAAGTTAATGATTCACTTTCCTTTTGACGAAGGGAGATTAAGTACTTTTGAGTTCTTGGGATAAATTCCGTAAGTCTTTCACCGTATGCTGTAAGAATTTTTCACGGAGGTATTCGCTGTGATTGACGGGCGTAGATTACGTAACTGTTTAGTTTTTGGGATTTTCCCGTTGAGATGAACTGTCCTACTCGACTTCTGAAACGAAGCGTGTTGCTCCGATGAAAGGATAAAAGCTAAACCCCTTTTTAAAATGCAAAATCCCTTTTTGCCCCTTTTAAAATTTTAAATTACCGTTTTAAAAAATAGAAATTTAAATCAAAACTTTTAAATGCTTTAATAATTGTGTTTCAATTGATTGAAAATGCCGTCGCCCCTGTTAAATTAGTTTTCCTGCATCGCATCTTATAACTTTCAAAGATCGTTTTCTGACTCTTCATAAGAATATTTGTGCTGACGCTAACACAATTTTAAAGTCTTGCTGCATCCGATCGGCCGATGGAGCCAACGCCTTTATTCCGCACAATCAATCACTCAGCTCGCGGCCAATTAAAATTAAAAATACGCCTCTTTTGACTTAGACGACCTCTAGCAGAAATAATGCAAAAACCTCATATTTATACCATTACACGGCTATCAGGAGCGAACTTTTTACGATTTCCCTCATCTAAACAAATCCACGCCAATCTGCTCTCTCGGAATTGCCTCGCGATGGACGAACCTTCGATGTCCAGACAGACTTAAAAAGCAGCTCTCACGCCAATATGGGCCTGGTTTAAAAGGAATCATGTAAGAAAAAGAAATAAACCAGGTTCCATAATAAACTGAGTCTTCCTTTAAACAGAAATACATTCACTCGGAATTTAACCGAATCCCGCTTACGGTCCAGGACTACACGAACATGCAAGGGAATCAGAATGAGCGCTTTGACGTACGGAGCCGCCATCAGTCCGCGCAGCCACCGGCCCGGCGATCAAGGACCCACCGACGGAGCAACACGCTTCGTTTCATATATATTTATTATTGTTATTTTATTATCCTATTTTATTCACTTTTTTATTTTTTGCATTTGTAAAAAAATATATATATACTATATAAAGAAAGAATTGTTTCTTTTAAAGAGCTAGTGACATTCCATATTACATAAAAATACAGTACATTAGATATCATATGTATTTTTTACCCCTTCTTCTCTTCCTATTTATATATTTTAAATTTTAACATTCTATTCATTATGTGATTTTCAAAGCAAACTAATTTGTGAGCAACACTGACATTTAATTAATTTAAATTCATATAATTTATAGAATTCATAATTTGTAAAATTGCATTACAATTATATTGCATATAAGGGAACAATAATATTATATATATATATATATATATATATATATATATATATATATATATATATTTTTATTTTATTTTATTTTATTTTATTTTTTTTTTGCTGTATAGTAAATAATATAGTATACAATAATGTAATATAAAAAAAAAATGATTTTCCTCAGGGAAAATTGGGTTTTTCATGAATAAGCCCATGTGGGTTGGTTTTTACGAACCCTGGTTTCTACATGCACACAATACACTAAAAATGAGCCTATTCACTGCAACACCAAAAGGCGAATAACATTTGAACCAATACGAATTTCGAAAAAACTGCTTTATTAGAAAGTTTTTGATGGTTTAAAGTTTGATAATATGTAAAAAAAACAAGTTTCAATTAAAAAAAAAAAAAAAAAAATTATTTTACTAATGTAACTTTTTTATTTTTTTTTTTTAGGGTGAAAGTGGCATTGCAACTACTTACATAAGTAGAAAACAAGCTTTAAAGAAACTTCAATTGTCATTAAAGGATTTCAGGTAAAAATAAACTTAATAAAAATATATATGTATCATAGTAATAATATGTCCACATCATATTATGAGCAGAGTTATATAATATAGACGCATGCCGTGCGTGGAAAAATTTATGCAAAATTTGAAACTTTGCAGAAAAAAATTTAAAATTATTTTTTTTTTTTTTTTAATATTGAAAAATTATAAATATTCCCCAATTTTATGTACAATTTTTTTACTGCTTGCACACAATTCAAAGTTTAAAGATGCAAAACATTGTTGTGACATCATAGACACTTTTATTTCTATTTTTCAGACTAGAGCTTGGTGCCGATCGGTTTTCCATCGGCAGCTGCAAGGACTTTTTAGCCCGGTGGCGACAGTTAAATACCGACCGGCAAAATTCGCTATTTTTATGCATACGATCAGCGAAATTTACGATTTATATGCACCTGATTGGAAAATTCGTGATTTATACACACCCTATCAGCAAAATTTGCGATTTTTATGGGTCCGATCGGCAAAATTCATGATTTTTACGTGCCTGATCGGCGAAATTCGTGATTTTTACGCGCCTGTTCGGCGAAATTTGCAATTTTTACACACCGGATCGGCAAAATTTGAGATTTTTATGTAGATGATCGACGAAATTTATAATTTACACGTGCTCGATCGGCAAAATTCGCTATTTTTATGCATTAGATCGGCAAAATTTATGATTTATACGCACCTCATCGGCAAATTCGCGATTTATACGCAGGCGATCGACGAAATTTACGATTTATATGCACCCGATCGGCAAAATTTGCAATTTATACGCACCGATTGGCAAAATTCACATTTTATACGCACCCAATCGGCAATATTCATGATTTTTATGCAGGCGATCGGTGAAAATTACGATTTATACGCACCCGATCAGTAAAATTTGTGATTTATATGCACCCGATCGGCAAAATTCGCAATTTATACGCACCCGGTCGGCAAAATTCACGATTTTTATGCAGGCGATCTGCAAAAATTATGATTTATACACACTCGATCGGCGGAATTTGCGATTTATATGCACCCGATCGGCAAAATTTGTGATTTATATACACCCGGTCGGCAAAATTTGCAATTTATATGCACCCGATCGACAAAATTTGTGATTTTTACACAGCCGATGGGCGAAATTCGCGATTATTATGCACCGAGGGGCGAAATTCGCGATTATTACGCGTCCGATCGGCGAAATTTGGAAATATTTGCGATTTTTACGCACCCCGATCGGTGAAATTCACAATTTTTTCGCGTCTGATCAGCAAAATTGATAAGCGGGCCACAGGTTGTGCACCCCTATTCTAGAATGATCCCTGCAGTGAGATCTGATGAATTTACCAAACTTCATCGTTGTCAACTCTAAAATAATATAACTCATTTTATTTATAAATATTTTTAACTTTTTTTCTTACAATTTTTTTTTCAGACGTTTGTGTATTTTAAAAGGAATATATCCAGTTGAACCCAGCCATAAGAAAAAAGCAAATAAGAATAATTCAACAAATAAAACTTATTTCTTATTGAAGGACATTAGATTTCTTGCCCATGAACCATTAATTGATACATTAAGGAATTGCAAGGTAATTATATTCTTCCTTCTTTTTTAAATTTTCTTTTAGTATGCTTTAATATATGTTTATTTTAAATATGTTCTTTTTTTTCCGAATTTATGTATATATTGTATATTTTGTTTTCATTAAATTTTAATATGATACACAAAACTAAAAATTATATACAGTATAGAACCTATTATTCAGAATGGTTGGGGGGGGGGGGAATGTATTCTGGATAACTGGTTGGATACTAAAGCAACATCCAAAATTTTGATCAGATTTGTAGAATACAGGGATGATTGTGCTCCAGATGTATCCCAGATTTCCGGGTTTTTAAGATCATTATGTTTAGTGAAAAAAGCTAATCGAAAATTTGATATAGAGAAGAGCAATAAATTCATCAAATATTAGTGATAAACATTTTACTTATGCAGAGACAGATCACCTGTCAAAATCATCTGCCGTACATCAATTGGGGATAGGATAGTGTGCAAAATTTTACTATTTTGACATTATTTCGGATCCTATAGGCTCGAGAAAAGAAAAAAAGGCAAAAAAATTATTATTTCGGCTTTACTGCAAATCGCACAAACCCAAAAAATGCAAAAAGAAGAAAAAAAGTGAAAACTTTACCATTTCCGCATTATTTTGGATTTCGCAGACTCAAAAAAAAAGGTGAAAATTATTCCGGAAATGTAGGTTAAAGTATGGTAGTACGCAAATAAAGTTTAAATAAGCAAATCTGCGCTTAAAGGGGAAAAAAAGAAATTCCCTATCGCATTTTGATTTTAGTTTTCCCGAAGTTCCCATGTTTGTGATGTGATTTTTCAATGAACTAGCAAACTTTCAGAAGTATATATTTTTTTCATTTTTCACAGAATTCCTCAAAATCAGTATTTTTGAAATTAATAATTGTAAAAGAAAAAAAAAATACTAGCTGAAAAATAGTTTTGAAGCAATTAAAAAATGCAAATTTTACCAACCAATGGCAGGTAAAATCGCAAATTTCGTAAATCAGGCACAGAAAATAATTACAGTTTTCATCAATCGTACACAGAAAAAATCGCGAATTTCGTCAATTTACAAATTTCACCACTCGGTCGAAGATAAAATCATGAATTTCAAAAGTCGGGTACGAAAACTAATTGCGATTTTCATCAATCGTATGCAAAAAAAACTTTAATGTTGCCAATTGTTCATGGGGGAAAAAAATTGAGAATTTCACCAATGTGCCGGAGAGAAAATTGATAATTTCGTCAATCAATCATTGAAAAATATCGCAAATTTTGTCAATCAGTTGTTAAAAAAAATTTTAATTTCTTCAATTGGTCGTTTAAAAAAAATCTTAAATTTCGTCAATCAGTCTTTTTTTTTTTGCCGAAATTTGCAATTTTTTTTTTTCAATAAATTTTGTCAATTAATCATAAAAAAAGGACAAATTTGCAAATTTTGCTAATTAGTCGCGGCAAAAAATGCGAACTTCGTCTACCTCATGGCAAAAAATCTCAAAATTAGTTGATCATTTAAGCATTTTTTACTCTATAAGCATAACAAAATTATTAAAAAGTAGGAGGAATTAGGGAGGGCTGGGACAATTTTAACAAAAATATTTTTTGCAAATTTTGTTTCGCTAGTACAATATGAAAAATTTCAGAATAACATCTTGAACCCTTTTAACATATTTCAAATATATAAACTGGATGATAGTAATGTCCCTCATGTGAGGGAGGGATGGGGCATGTTTTTAAAATGAAAATTCATATTTAATTTTTAAAAATGGTGGTGAAAAAATGACAAAAACAGAGTGACATTTACATTCATAAGGTTTATTGTAAATCACAAAATTTATTTTATCATATATTATGCTTTGTAAAATCCAAATCAAATGAAAAATATGCTTGTGCCCAACTACTGCTGCCAATTATTTTTGGTGAATGTAGCTTTGCAATTGTGTCTTGTTCATCAAAGATGGAACAGTCATAATGTACTTTTACATACTTTTTCAAATAGTGTAGTGTCATGTAAAAATAAAAGTTCGCAGCTTGAGTTCAATAATTCTTTCAAAACAGTAATATTTTATTTAAAAAAGCTAAGGAAATTGATATTATATAAATATTTAATACTAATGGTTGACATTGATAAATAATGCAGGAGTAAGAAAAGAAAAAGTTGCACTGCTTTAATTTTTTAATGCATATATATATATATATTTAAATCATGCAAGTAGTTTCAAAATTTCCTTTTAGCTTGCAAAATAATAAGTTTTATTTGTTACACTATTCAATTCCAAAACAAGATAGTCATAAATATAAAACACCAAAAAATTGTATGTAATTAAACATAATTATTTGGATAGAGATATCATTTTGGAGAGATAGACATTCAGATTTACCTTGTTTTCAAAATGCTAAGGCTTTTCTGGAAATAAATGAAAGTGCTTGAATTTTTTTCTAGTTGAACATCATACTATATGTAATATATGTATATATGATTTAAGGATCCGATTTTTAATATTTTGATAACTTAAAAAAAAAAAAAAAATCATATGTGCAAAAACTAGTAATTTTTTTGCTTTTTTCCACTTGTATTTAGTTAATATTTTTTTCTTCTAAAACTATTGATATTTAAAAAAATCCTATCCTTAAATCTATTTAAAATATCATTGATGACCTGCACAAAAAAAAAATGAGCTTAAAATTTAAAAAATAATATACTTGTAACATTTTGTAATAAGTGATTAAAATTGAATTTTTTGTCAAAAAAATGTTATTTTTTTTTAAAAAATGGATTAAATTATTTTTATTTAACCTTTACTTAATAATATACAAAAATATAAAAAATTTTTTGCTTTGGGTCCTTAGTCCGCTTAACTATCCACACACATACATTCTTTTTTTATGTAATAAAGCTACTTTAACTTGTTTTTACTATGCAGATTTTTAAAAAGATAATAGTCTTTAACCCCCCCCCCCCCCTTCCTTACATACCCACACACATACACTCTTTTTTTATGTAATAAAGCTACTTTAGATTGTTTTTGTTATGCAGATCTTTAGAAAGATAATAGTCTTTAACACCCCCCCCCCCCTTACATACCCACACACATATACTTATTTTTTATGTAATAAAGCTACTTTAGCTTGTTTTTGTTATGCTGATCTTTAAAAAGATAATAGTCTTTAACTCATCCCCTCCCTTACATACACAAACTTCTTTTTTTATATGTTAAAGCTTCTTTAGTTTGTTTTTGTTGTTGACACCAAAAGAGTGGACTTCTTAGTTCTTTATTTTATTTTTATTTTTGTACTAAAATGTATCGCTTTAATTGATGAATATTGATTCTGTAATTTCTTATTACAATAATTTTTATGATATTATTATTGTAGTAATTGTTGTGTATATTTTCAGGTTTTTTATAGAAAGTTGAAAAAAGCGATAGGTAAAAAGGATCAAGAAACATTCAGATATATAAAACAGAATGAACCTGTTGTTAAACTTGATCACTTAGTCAAAGAAAGGTATGTTTAAATAAAATCTTTTTTTGTACAAACAAATTATTTTACCAAAATTATACTTAAAAATAATAATAATAACAGTAGCTTAACTGAATCCACATTAATTTCCTGTCATTCTTTAAACTTCTCATATTAAATGTTATAGAAAGTGATCCCCCCCATTCGTGCAGACTCAACAGAAGCCATTTTTGTCTGCTCTAACTGAAATCCAGTTTGTAGTTTTACTTTGGTCATTGTATTACTTAATCTGTGTCTGAAATTTCAAGTGTAGATTGAATCCTTTGACAAAATCTAAAAATAGCAAAGTAGTGACTATTCTTGAAAAGTAGTTTGTAGTCACTACTTTTTAAAACAAGTAGTTGTAAATAATATAATAAAATCACTTGTTAACTTTAAATTAAAGTGTAATTATTGCTTAAATTGATAAAAACATAACATAAAAGGTTTAAAAATACCTTTTAATATAGATGACATATGTTTCCTTCGCTCAAACAGTGACATCTTCAGATCAAAATGATAAATAAATTATTCTCGCAAAGATTTTGAAAATGATAAACATAAATCACGAGATCACATGTCCAATGCAAGCAGGTGCTTAAATTGGTCAAACTGAAAAATGTGAAAATTATTATTTTATTTTTATTGCTTTTGCAAATCTGTAAAGCAAAATTTTAGGTAATTCAAAAGAAGCTGATTCATTGCAAATGTTATCGTTTCGCAATTATATTTCTATTGGTTCAAGAATAGTAAAATAATTTTTCCATCAAGAGTTTATTTTCCATCCATTATCCGTGAATCAACAGAAATATATTTGCTAAACGATAACATTTGTGAATATGGTGCAGTAATTGTTGAATTTTTATGCTATTCTTTTCATTTTAAATTACAGTGTTATTAATTTTATCATAATATTTTTACAGAAAAAAATTACTATACATACTTTTTTTAAAATATTGAACAAAGTTTAGTTTTTTGTTTGAAATAATTGTATTTATGTTAGAATATTTTTTTTTAGGTATCCAACTTTCATTCATGCATTGAGAGAATTGGATGATGTACTATCATTGTGTTTCTTATTCAGCACTATGCCAAAAAACAAAATTGTAAAATCTGAGATTATACATTTGTGTCGAAGACTGACAGGTTTGTATTAAAAAAATAAATAAAAATTAGTAGGAGGCTAATAGATTATTGTATGAATGTTTATAATTAAGACTAAATTAATAAAAAATTTCCAAAATTTATAATAGATAACATATTTTACTCTTCTAAAATAATATATCCTATAGAATTTTTTTTTTTTTCTATTTTTTAATAACATACAACTAGCAAACGCGCTATTAGCTCACAAGCTTTTACCAGATAATTTTAGTTTAGATAGTTTCAGGTACTGTATGATGTGTCGTTTTTGTCTCTTTCTCTTGTAGTATATGTATGTATATACAGGGCCGTATTCAGGCATGTGCAACATGTGCCATAACACATGGGCGGCACAATGTAGGGGGCGGCATAATTTTGAAGATACAAAATTTTTTGAGTATTTTTTTTTTTTTTTTTTGAAGGCGGGAAAATTTTGCTAGTACTAAAAAAAAATTTTGCATTGTTTCTTTCTTATGAAATTCTCTGTAGATCAGCAGCCTCGAATTGAGATAGTACGGAAGTATTGTTTTTGGTGCACCCCTTCTGTATAGGTAGCTCTCAGCGCAGCTGGCCCTTTCAGAACTACAAGCACTTAAGCTTAAAATTCTCAATGAATGCGAAATACTACTACCAAGTTTACTTCATTTACGCCTGCTCAAATTCCCAAGCCTGCCTCTCTGATTCCAGGAACGATTTCAAATTGTAAGATGCATCTAAGTCCAGACACAGTAGCTCATAACAAAGCCTGACTAACCACTTTTGAGGTCAGAGGCACACGTTCACCACTATTTCCAAATAGTAATTGTTTTATTTATGAGGAAAATTATCCTATTAAAAAGGTCAATGAAAGATAGTGCTACTACGTGCCTGAGGCCTTTTCGTATGCTTTAATTTGTCCCTGGCTTGAAATTTTCACTTAAGCTGAAATAAGAAGCCAATAGCAGTTGTAAAATCATATGTAAAACAGCTAATGTTGATCATTTTATAAAAAAAAAAAAAAAAAAAAAAAAAAAATGCAGTAAAGCAAATAAAAAAACAACACTTTTTTTTTTTTGAAAATTCTGTAACTGATCGAACTTGTACTAGTAAGATCTCAGCATAATCTGAAATCCCCCTCCCATCTATCCAAGTAGATATTTCTTTAAATAACATTAGATAATACTCTATTTATTACAAAATAAAATAAAAAAAGACCATTATCCTATTTTTTTAAAACTTTCCAACATAGTTGAAAAAGGTTTATGAATCCAGTTTGTCTGTCTGGCCATGCTCTAACTCGCGTAAATATAGTCGGATTGCCTTGAAATTGATATATGTTATTGGGGTTTACTATGGCATGTTTGGTATTGAAAATGAAGTGTGTAGCACTTATAGTTTTTTTTACAGGGAAATTCAAAAGAATTCCATTACATTACGATCTATGGCAGGGGTCGGCAACCTTTTTTCGGCTGCAGGTCACAATCAACCAAAATATGTGTATTTAGAAGAGGTTTCGGGTCAGTGATATTTTCATTTTAAAACAGTCTTTTTTCGGTGAATAATAAGAAATTTTATTGAGTAAATAATCACCATGCGCCTTTAACACAAACAATAAAATTATAATTATTATAAAAGGAAACATAAATGAATGAACTTTACTTTCTCTGCAATGGCTCCCTTGATGCAAACATATATCCATTATAACAAATAAGTGCAATTTTCTGTTATGTTATTTAATAGTTTGGAATTTCTGAATTAAAATAAAACCTTTTTAAAGTTCCAAAATAAACTCGAAATATACTTCAATAGAATTTTATTTTTTTTTATATACTTTTTTCAGAATTTAAGTATGTCACTTGAAATTATGAAATGGGTCACTCGGTGACCCGCAGGTCATAGGTTGCCGACCCTTGATCTATGGGATACTCGATCTTGGAATACTCGCCATAGAATCGGACATTACAGTCAGTCTCGATTTCGAGCAAGCTATAAATGTATTCACATTTCTAACTTGGCTCGGGCTCATTCTTTCTGAAACTGGAAAATTTATTTGTTCTTGTATAAAAAAATAAAAATAAATAAAAACAACTTTTATTTTATTTATTTTTTTTTTAAATACTTATTGCAGTTCAAGTTATTTTAATGCGGAATACAGAAATTTTGTTTTTCTTTTCTAGTGCCTATGCTATTTAAAAGAAAATTTGTCATATTTGCAGATTTATTTATGGTTGGCATCTATTACGTCGACCTATTGACGCCAATATGAAGAGCGGGAATAATGTGATGTTTGTTATTTGTTTGTGACAGTAGGAAATGCTTTAACTGGAGCGTTTATTTATTTATTTATTTATTATTATTATTATTTTTTTAGAGATCTAATGTGAAATGAACATTTTCTTTTGTTTATAGTCAACCATATTAATTTAATGTTTTAAAATTTTTAGCCTTCTATTGGCTTTGAATCATTATTGCGCTGCATATGAAAATAACATTAGTGACTCTTATATCTATATTTCATCATAAACTCTATTCTGCGGTTCTGATCTGCATATTCTAGAAGTCACTTTCATTCGTAAGTAGATATAACTTGCATACATTGTTATTCGAAAAAAAAGCAATCGAGCAGTGTTTCCTCTTTTCCTATAAAAGCATCGGGTTATTCAGATAGCGATGTCAATTACAGCGTTTTTAATTTAACTTCATTTTCAGTGACACAAGAATCACGTACCATTGTTTTGAGAAAGAAATCTATTATAAATGAAGATTTATACCTTTTATAGATAATAAAAAAGCATTGTCCGATTCTTCAGCATATTAATAGTAACTTCTGCAAACATTATGCATTTATTCGTAAAATGCAGTTCGCTAATTTGTCCATCAAATTTGCTTTTGGGGGGAGAAAAATATGAGAATATTTTTAAGGAAGAAAAATTTTAATTGATACCAAACTGGGGGGCGTAAAGTGACTGATGGCACAGGGGCGTCACATAGCCAAAATACGGGCCTCATAAAAGGGAGAAAGTATTGATCAACTTATATTTTGTAGTTATCTTGACTAATCTCTCTCTCTCTCTTTTTTTTTTTTTTTTTTTTTTTTTTTTTTTTTAAATAAATTTGTTGGATATATAGGATTTTTTTTAAAAAGAATCTCTAAGCCTGTTTTAAAATATATACGATACAAAAATAACAGAAGAGTAAAAGTTCAATAATTCAAAATGTATAGATAATGAACATGATGTGGTTTTCATAAAAATAAAGAGAAAGGCATATACATATATATATTTTTTTTAATGAAAATATTTTATTACCACAATAATTAGAATTGAGAATTCTGTCACAAAGTTACTGCCTGTTGTTATTAAGAAAATTATGTGTGGAACTAAAATCCTTTTTGTGCCACATTTGACAGCCATTCTTATTGATGACAGCAATCACTTTAGACATTTGTAAACTTAGCTGCATTGCTCTACAAACAACTGATATAATAGAAGTGCCATTTGTTGATGGCAGATGTAACTATTTTTTGAACAAAATTTTTGTTCATTTCTATGACTATCACATTGTGCTACTGCCTATACTTTTAAAATTATTGGATCTTTACCTTTTCTGTTGTTTTTGGATCACTTAGTATCCCTTAGTTATGTATGCTAACTGTATTTCTTGTCTTCCAGTTTTATAATTTCTACTTGTTAGGCTTGGGAGTGTAATGAGATTTCTAATACTTTATAGCATGATAAATACATGTATTTTAAATATTTCCCATTCCTGTTTAGAAATTTTTACTCTTTATATTAAAAGAATACTCTTTATACTAAAAGTCTAGCAATGTTACTGTAACCATGCCGAAACGAAGAAAGTGTTATGAATTCTTATATGTTCACCTCATGAATTTCAAAATATACTCAGGCATACATTTCACTGCATCTATGTTTAATCTTTAGACCATAAGATATCATTAGCCTCTAGTTCTTATTTACAGTTTTCCTATACCAGAATCTGCATTTTAAGTAAACTAAAGAATATGCTTTACATTTCATTTTATTGTATAGTAATTGTGTTTGTTTAATTATTTAATTTCAGTGGAGTTTCTGCATTACTGTATGGAGACAAAATGCTTGAGAAAAGTCTTCATTTCAGTCAAGGGTTTTTATTACCAAGTTGAAATAATGGGACAGACCATAACTTGGATGACACCTCATGCTTTAGGGTTTGCTGTAAGTTTGAAATTATACATTACTGAAGTTCATTACATTATTCATCAGCTTAATACTGCATCTAATTATGATCACAGTGTTAATTGCATGTGAATAAAAATAGCTAGTTCTCATAAAAATTAAAAAATGCGTAGTATATTAGAATGAGGTTTTTATTGTTGCTGTTTTTTAAAAATAACTTTTTTTATTTTAATTTCATTTCTTGCCATGTTGTTGTTGCTTTATACTCTATTAAAATGACATTAGATAAAGTGCTCTAAAATAAAATATGAAGTGTGCTTAATATTTTTTTAAAGAAGAAACACTATCCTAAAAAAGTTTATACATTAACAAACCCAGTCTTTTGAAAACAGTATTTTTATTTTGAAAGCTTGAAAAAAAAAATGAAATAAGATTTAAAAAAAAAAAGATATAGTGTGAATGAAAGTCTTGACACTCTGCTAACTAAAAATCTCTTGATTTGTAGATAGACAAGTAATGCCATAGTTATAAATAAATAAATTCATATTTGGAAAAATATTTTCATAACAAAGTGATAGTAACAACTTATCTAGAAGAATAAATATATTTTTTGCAATCATCAATTTGATGTTCTAAATAAGCTAATTTTTATTGTAATTAAAAACTTCAAATTATCTGTAATAGAAACCTTCTGAAAACATTTTTCTTGAGAACATAATATTTATAAAATAGGAATAAGTCCATTCACCATCATAATTCTCAAAACAGTCATTTTGCACTTCTTAAATTATATACAGTAAAACCTCTAAATAACGGACACCTCGGGAGCGCAGAAATTGTCCGCTATTCGGAGGTGTCCGCTATTGGGAAAACTTCAGAGATCCACAAAATCGCTAAGAAATGCTTAACGTTTCATTAATTGACTTTTATATGTCCGAGAACTTCTATTATATGATAAATCAGAAATTAAAATTACTTTTTTAAGCAATAAAATTCAAATGAAATTGTACATACATTTTTCCATTGTTTATTACATTCTTAAGGAAAAAATATGTTACAAAAGTTTGCTTTTGCTTGCTATTACATCTATAGTTAGTGTTTCTATGCGACGTTTTAATGCTGTCAGTAGTTTTAATCCTTCTGAATCATCTTTTTTTGGAAAAAGAAAAAAATATGTATGTAACTGCTCACTGTGTTTTGCCGCTTCTTGGAAATTCTCAATATTGCAGGAAACATCCCCTGGTTTCAGTATATCTGATTCATATCACTAATAGTCATTTTTGTCGAAGATTATGAAGGAATATAATCGCCTACGTCAACTAATTCTGTTTGAATAGGTCATCATCAATGTTGATGGACATTTCGGCATTTCTTCACTCCTGATCCATTTCATTAATTCACTTATTGCGATAGTTCTTCATATCTATCTGAAATAAGTGTTTCATTATAAAGCCTGCTTTTCTGAAACATTGTCGTACGCATTCCGGTTATATGTTTTTTACAGCTGAAGAAATTCGAATTTGAAAGCATCGGGAACATTAACTAATTTTAGGCTGTTCTCAAGTATATTCATAGAATAAAACTTCCAAAGAATATGGCTTAATAAAAGCTTTCTCTACCAGGCTTTACAATTGTGTACAACGTCATGATCAAGGGGCTGGCATACGGAAGTTGTCTTTTATTTCTTTCTTTTTTTTTTTTTGTTGTGGGGGGGGGGGGGGGAAGATGACACAGTTTTAACATTGTCTAATTTATAATGTTTTGTATGAGAAGTTGCACTGTCTAAAAACAAGATAAATTTTCTTTATTTTTTTCATCCTATTATCAAAAGAAGTTAACCATTTAATCACTAAAAAACTGGTTATTCACGCTTTTTTATTCGCTCTACAACACCAAATTTTTTAAATTGGATGTTCTTTGAGAAAAACATGGGTTTCAGCGATTTTTAAACTATAAGAGGAATTTAAAATTCCCCTAATACATTGCAACATAATAAAATAGTGATTCGCTCTTTTGTCATTTTTTCGCCGCTACAGCCATCCTTTTTAAAGCACAAAGTCTTATTCGAAAAAATTCTGAAAAAGAGTCCGCTTTCCTCGGTATTAAAAATGTTTCTCCCCTCATAACCTTCATAAATTGATTGCAGTTATTCATGCCAATTCTCCACTTTTTTCAGAGCTACAGATTTTTCTTCACATATTGTTTTGAAAGAGATGTGCCGAGACAGAGAAACTTTTCCAGTCATCGATCCAAACCTTTAAAATCATGTAATCAGAGTTCTTTGGCGATTTTTAAAGCCTTTTCCTGAATCAAAGGCCCACTGATAGGATTTTTTTTTTTTGAACGAAGTGAAGTAAACCAATTCATAAATATAGAATTAATTTCAATGGAATCAGTATACCTCGATTTCACATTTTTGGTGTTATCGTTAGAGTTAATAATCCACAAATTCTTTATTTCGTAAAATCTCTCCTACTTGTGTTTTAGCTATTTTAAAACATTCGGCAAGTATCTGTAAACTCTATTTCTGTTTTTCAGATTCACTTACATTTACAATTTCAAATTTTTCTTTTAAAGTTAATCGCTTTCGTTTTGAGGTCATTCTCGAAACATTAATCACGAACAAGACACTAAATTCAGAATACGCAGAACTCAATATATTCAGAAAACGATAAAAATGGTTTTAACATATTTTGAAGCTTTGAATATTGTATGTCAATTAAATCTGAAAAATCAAACAGTATTCGATACAAAATACATAGGAAGTTGGGGGATTCCTCAGGCCATTGGGGATTTTCCAGAGACCACCCCCTACATTTATCTGTGGTCAAAAAATTTGTGACATATTGCCTTAATAAATTTCGAGGCTTTTTAAATTTTTTTTTCATTTTCTTTCTCGTTAAAAAATCATTTTTCATCCTTGATCGCCAAAACTACTGTCCGCTATTCGGAATGTCCGCTATTCAGAGGTTAAACATACAAAAAATTAGATTTTGGGAGTGGGGATTTGAAAAGTGTCCGTTAAATAGAGGTGTCCGCTATTCGGGAGTGTCCGTTATGGAGGTTTTACTGTATATGTATGTGTGTGTACAGTCGAACCTCGATTTAATGATTTCAAAGGGTTTCTTGAAGATCATCTTTAAATCAGGGATTACATTAGATAAGACAAAACTGTATAAAACTTAGTTATTAAATTTTCTAAAATGACTTATTCCTTGTGACATATTAAAATAACATTTTTTATTTTGAAAAAAAAAAAAGACTTTTGTTTTTTTCTTTAAGAGAAGTCTGTGATATGGCTTTTTCAATTGTTTCAAACACACAAATGCTCGTCCATATCAAATCTCATAAAAGTTTTTTGCTGCATCTAATCCAGCATATGCTTCAATTGAAATAACTTAAGGTTTTCTCAGGTTCCAAGTCCGATTCATAATCAGAATCAGTCAGATTTTGCATGTTTTCATCACAAATTTCTTTAATAGTTTGTAGTTCACAAATAGGAACATAACAGTCAGAATTCCTATAGTCTGTAAATGAAAGATTGTGGTGAGCAACTTATCCCAAACCGCGAGGGGATAGGAGGCATGCCAATGTGCCTGGGAGGGAGGGTGTCCCTTTCCCGGCCCACCTCCTGAATTTATCACTGGATATGAAAATAGTGTTTGGAGGTTGAATTTTTTATTTGTTCAGTGTACAAACAATGAAAAGAAAAACTGAGAATTTTAATTACATTATATATTTATTTTTATATTGCATAATTTTTGTTGATTAGTTTTCATATTTTTTCTTTTTTCAGCGTCCATCTGATGTGGATTTCAAAATTATGTTTACTTTTGTGCAGTTCTACACAACAGTTTTAGGATTTGTCAACTACAAACTGTACAACAGCATAAATTTAATCTACCCTCCAAAGGTAAAAGTTTATTATCATTATTTATTTATTTTTATTGTTTCATTAATT
Source organism: Maratus michaelseni (assembly GCA_963931845.1). Taxonomy (NCBI): domain Eukaryota; kingdom Metazoa; phylum Arthropoda; class Arachnida; order Araneae; family Salticidae; genus Maratus; species Maratus michaelseni. The sequence goes on from OZ007592.1 coordinate 150,507,759, forward strand.
TTATTTATTTGTCAGAAATGTTCTTAGACTTCTTAGGAGCCAGACTAATGGGTCCTTCTTTACAAAAATAGGTTTAAGATAAATTACCAAAATTTTTGTTTCTTTTGGCAGAAAAATATGCTTTATACAGATCCTATCTTTCTTTTATTTTCTTTTTTTTTTTTTTTTTACTTCTATCTTTACAAGAAGAAAGTATTGGATTCATGAAAATTTTCGACTTCTGGTTTTGGGCGGATTTATACATTTTAGAAGGTCCTAAACATGAATTGACCATTTTTAGAAAATCTCTGTCTGTATGTGACAAAAATTTTGTGTGCGCTCTATCTCAAGAACTAATGCACGAAATTTAATAACACTTTATATTCAGTTAGTCCCTGATATAAATTGGTGCTGATTAGTTTTTGGTGAAAATCGCCCGACATGTGGCGCTGCTATGCCCCATTTTTCGTAATTTCCACAATAGCTCTATCTCAAGAACTAATGCACTTATTTTCATCAAACTTCAGGTTCAGTTAGACCCGACATAAATAGACGCTGATTAAAGTTTGGTGTAGATATCCCAACATGTGGCGCTGCTATACCACGTTTTTCTCGATTTTTACGATAGCTATATCTCAAGAACTAATGCACAGAATTTCATCAAACTTCAGATTCTGTTAGACCTTGACATAAATAGATGTTGCTTACATGTTTGTGTAAAATGCCGAACAGGTGGTGCTGCTATGCTACTTTTTTCATTATTATCATGATAACTATATCTCAAGAACTAATGCACAGATTTTAATCAAACTTCACATTCAGTTAGATGTTAACATAAGTTGTTGATTAGGTTTTGATCTAAATTTTCTGACAGGTGACGCTGTTATGCTGCATTCTGCAGGATTTACACTATTTTTGCAATAGTCATCTCAAGAACTAATGTACAGAATTTAATAAAACTTTAGATTCAGTTAGACCTTGATATAAATGGGTGCTGATTCTTTTTAGTGTATGAGAAATCTGTTTGAGATAGAAGAAAGTTTTGGGATTGGCACATCCGACTATTTTTTTTCTATTATTCCGCAAAATTTTCATTTTTTTTTTTTTTAATCAAGGATGATTAAGTTGCATCCTAACTTTTTTTTTTTTAGTCTCTTTTTTTTTTTTTCAATAATTTAAAGTTAGACACTATAGCATGCTCTTGGCATCTCTGTATTCTTCTGTTGTAGTGTTATGTTAGATCAGGATGTGTACAGGCTCCATAGAAATGAGAAATCCTAAGGAATACTTAAGAAGTACCTCTTAAATAATAAACAAAATACTCTAAAAAAACTTCTTAAATTATTGCAAAGCAAAATTTAGTAGCTTCGATGATTCAATCGAAATATATAAGAATAGAAATAGAGACTTGTATATTACATGCGTAATACTGCCTATATAATCATTTGTCTTAAGTATGTATAGCATTAGTGTTGGATGGCTCCAAAATGTTTTAATCAATTGTTTGAATGCCTAATGATGTTAGATTGTTCAGGGACTGCACACTTATTATTAACCATTCACCTACACAATGCTGCAACAAATGCGAATTGCGAATACATCGTGAGATTAGCAAACAAACAATTATTATGGATAAAAGGCTGGCGAATAATTTTTTTTACCCTTTTAATTGTTGTAATCATGTTTTGAAGCGTAAATGAATTTCCGTTTTCGTCTTGAGTTTGCATACAGCCACATTTCCTCCCCTTTGCCTCCTGCCTACCCGGCCATTGTTTTCTGCTCTGTACAGAGCCCTTATCCTTATGTGTAATGTGCATGCTCCATTTGGAGGATTCTACCACGTCTTTACTCAGATGGCGGGAAAGAGAGGAGCTAATATCTTCTTACCTGCACTCTGATACTGCGTGGAGAGCAGACAATTCGAGTACGGGTTCGGAGATCGGTATGTGTTTGGCGAAGGAAACACGCTCGGTGGCGAAATTTCTGCACTCTTATTGAGTGTATGCACTGAAATCTTGGCCACACCACAACCCTGTTTCGTTTTTAAATGCTTGTTGCACTTATGCTGAATCGATGTTTGATATGAGAACATGGCTCAAACTCCTTCGATTCTTTCATATCTTGGAAAAATATATCCTAATTCTGATAGAAAGTTATGATTTATCAAACTTATAATTCTCTAAAATAGGATTTTTATTTGTATAACGTAAAAAATTCAAAACGAAAATAAAAATATATTCCGTATTTGAACACACACAGCAAATGTAATATGGTCAGAAAATGCTTTTTTACCAATTAAAATGTCAGGGCTGAAAGAATTAATGATGATATGTATATCATGAGGATCAGAAAAATAAACGGTTTCAAAAATGCAAGTGTCACCCAAACAAACTAGCAGATGAAGTGTGCTGTCACATGTGCATGACCTATCTTGGCTTGATCCCATTCAGAAATAAACAACTTCAAAAAATGCAAGTTTCGCCATAACCTTATTCTCCTCTCAAACATCAATAAGCAGCAAATTGTTCTGATTGTAGGATAACTAAGCAGTCACCTGTCTCTATGATCACATTTCCTCCACAATAATCGCTAAATTTTGTAATTAGGTTTTTGGAAGTTTCAATGAAACAATCAATTGTAGAATTTGTAAACGAATCAAGGACTGTCTCAATTGTTATTTTCTACAATAGCGATTGTTCTCGATTGTAGAATTATCAAGGAATCGTTCATCACTATATGGTATGAAAGAGATTCACATTTAAAAGAGGTAAAATAAAAATCTTCTCATGCTTACAATGGTAAAGTTTAAGTGCTTACAGACATTCTTAAAAAGAAAAAAATCAAGAAATTAAGTTACTGTTTTTTTTTTATATATGCTGCATGTTTTGTCCCCTTCAAAATTTACTTTACAAACCTAGGTGCATGTGATACATGATGAGTATGATTGGTATGATAATATATATCCATTAGTCACTGCATAAGATAGTTGGCTGGCAATTTTGTATTCAGTAAGCTATACATTGTGAATACTGTGCAATTTTAACACTAACTATTAAATTTTAATAGAATAAAATCTGTTTGAATTGCTTTTCTCCTATTATTTTCTCTTCAAATGAGGTGTTAAAAATTAGGGGCATATTACACAAGAACTCATCATACATAAAAAAATTTGCACGTTCTTTAAAACTCTTGGACTCTCTAGAATTTTTCTAGACTCCTTGGATTTTTTTCTTCTCAAGCCTGTATGAATAAAATGTTAGATATGTAAATATTTTCATATTGTAAAAATTATAATCTCTATCCCTCTTTCTTTCAATAATAAAAATTTTCAAAGTATCCATCATTTTTTATCCAATAGCTTGCTGTTACTAATATCTCTAATCAAGATTTTCTAGAAGGTGAAGAGGATTCTACAGAAGTAAGAATAGTTTTATTTATGTTTAATTCTATTTATGTACAGTTCTTTCAGTATTACCTTTATCTATAGTGAAATTTAATTCCTGTGAAATAGTAGGGTAGAGCAAGCAGTTTTTCTGGGTCATTTTTTACTTAAATTAAAACAGGGGTGGAGAATTTTTATAAAATCTTACCATTCAAAGCTTTGTTTTTACCAACCAGCAAAATGCAATATATAGTCAAAGATTCTTATGGCAAGATTTATGCAACAGCAAAAATTAATTCATTACTGCAATGTATTGTCATATCAACATTCATATAAAATTAAGCAATATATACAATATAAACAGAGGCAAGTTTATTGTAGGCTAGAACTATCTTTACATTGCAGCAGTTGGAAAAAAATGCAAAATATGGCCAACAAATAAAAATATATAATTGGTATATTTTTCATAATCTGCAGTATTTAAAATACCTAAAAATTAATTCGCCTTGTCATAAAATCCAGTCACCAGTGGTGAATAGATTCATCTAATTTTCCACTCCTGCAATAAACGCAAAGTATCTGAAAATTTATCAAAATTTCTGCGGAGGGAAAATTCCTTTATTCTGTTGTCTGTAAATCTTATGGCAATATCCAACCCATAATTAATATAGAATAAAATTACTCTTGCATATTATTTCTGCTTACATTAGTAATATATTTTCTATTGTAAAAGTAAGATTAATTTTCTAACACATGTCATACTTGAATAAGAATCTAAAGCGAAAAATTAGAAATTTGGTACGTATGGATATTATTTTCTCAAACCTTTTACAATTTAACCGGTTTTTTTTAAATTTCTAAAAAGTGTATTAAGCTGTTTTATTTTTAACTATATTATGTATATGTATTTACCTTTTAACTGTAATTTGCAGTTTATAGCTTCATTAAATCTGAAATTAAAGTCTTCAGTTGAAGCTAATGTTGAAGAGGAAGAAAAGTTAGATGAGTTTGCAGAGGTTTGTTCTTTATTCCCTTATTTTATTGTTTTAAATATTTAATTTTTAAGATTGTGTTAAAAATGTAAAACTTTCCGACTGTTGCAAATAACTGTTTTCTCGTTTCTATAAACAATTTTAAAAACATATTGAGATAGTAGTATTGTTACAAAAATATGTTTGCTCATTAATCTTATTAATGAAGTATTATTTTTACTTAAAATTGCATGTATATCAGATTGGTATTTTTGGATGCTTTAAAAATTTAACATTGCTATATTTACATAACATTTAACAACATTGTTCTATATAATCTGATTCTCAGTTTTAACATATTCTATGATGTTCCTTTGGTCATTTAGACATTCTCCAGGAAAAACAATAATTCTCATTAATAGCAAGGTGGTTATTCATGCATGATTCAGTAGAGTGCAGTAGAAAAAAACACTGGTCAGTGATGGTTTCAGCATTGATTTAATGCAGCAGTGTTGTTGTTTAGTCGCAGCAACAAATCGGTAATTTTCCGATTTGTTGCTGCGACTGCTTTCATTTCTGATGTTTTACTCATTTTCAGCAAATTATGCTTGGCTTTTCAAAAGCCGAACATTGATTTTTCTTTTGGTCTTCAAATGCCAAACTGATATTACAATTAAATGTTTAGAGGATCATTCTTCTGGTTATGAGAAAACTATAAAAAGTTTATGGAGAATGTACCTGAAGAAATCCAATACTTTGTTTATGAAAATTACACAGTTCATGTTAGTAAAAAAGAATGTGTATTAAAAATGGTAAAGCAAGTTTACATGATGCAGTATCTCCTACAAAATTTTAATGTACATTTTGTTGATTCAGACAAACTAGAGTTGTTTAGTGTTTTCTGTCCACAAAATCTCCCCTTAGCAACAAATAAGGACAATTTTCAAAACTATGGTATGAAAGAAATTAAATCAATTTTTAACCTTATACGGTTGGATGATTCAGACAATTCTTTATCTGAGGTATTGTCAGAGTGGAAATTATTTCTTAAGTTCTCATTGCAAAATCATGAATTTAAAATATGCCATAGATTTCATTCAAAGAAACAACCGGCAGCAACTTTATCTTATAACATGCTAAGCTTAGCTGCAATTTTGCCACTGCATTCAGTAGACTGTGAGTGACTAAACTTCAGTGTAATGAAGGCAACAAAAACTAAATTGAGTAATTGAATGGATATAAGATATGTTAGTAATGTCATTTCAGTATGTATTAATGGGCTTTAAGGCAACAGTATGGACTATAGCCGAAAAATTCAGGAAAAAGTTTTTTATTTTATGTGACATATATTTTGTTGTTTACATTTTGAATTTTTCAGAATTCATTGAATGTAATACCTTGTCCTGAATTAACTTGGGTTGGAAAGTTTTATTTCATAAAATTTTAATGGATTAAATGTGGTTTCGTTTTTCTTTTTTTAATTGAGTAAGACATTTATAATATATCTACCCTATATATATAAAATCCTAATGAAACTAATTTGTGAAACGATTTTATGAAACGAATTTATGAAACGATTTTATGAAACGACTGATTATGTTTCAGGGCTATTTTTAATAAAATATTAAACGCTTGATGGTGAAATTAATACCAATTGTCCATAAAAATCCGCGGATGTCAAAACTGGTAATAGAATTTTGAAATTAGAATTAGTTTTCGAGATATTAATTTTTTTCTAATTTTAATGACATTTCTGTAATGATGGCAACTAATTACTCAGTTTTTTTGTGACAAAAAAGGGGAAAAAATCGAAAAGGATCCCGATAGGGATTATTGATTTATTTTTATTCGTCATTTTCAAATTGAAATTGAATTTAAGTTTTATTTCAATCGATAATGAAGACAAGATTGTGATTAAAATATGTTTTTCAGGAAAATTTGAAAAAAAAATCACATTTCTATCGTCAGAGTTCAATCGTCTGTCAGCATTTAATTTAATTTATAAACTGAAAATATTTTGAATCCAAATGACGTCATTTATGTAAATGCAAAAGAAAGGGGGGGGGGAAGGAATTAATAGTAAATATTATTTATAGGTATCATTTTGTTATTTTTTTGTAAAATTTAATTAAACGAATTTATAAAATCACTAATTCGGATATTTGAAACGAATATATAAAATAATAATTGCCCAACTGAACGCAAGGAGAATAAAATATCCTGCTTGGTTTTCTTTCTTATTTGAATGAGAATATGACATCAATTATGGTAAAATGGCATTTACACCTTCCTCTCTTTTATTGGCAGCAAGGAAAAAAAGCTCCCTATATATTAGAGAAATGCTATTAAAGTTTAAAACATACTTTCTGTCAACCTGTTCACTTTGTCATTTCGTATACAGAAGCATTTTTTCAATATTTATACAATTTGTTTAGCGTAAAATGTCATTTATCCTATTTTATATAATCAGAAGTAATTTGTATAGAAAAAACAATAATAATATATGTATAATTAAAATACACATATAAACAAAAAAATCGTCGAATTTGTTTCCATGGCTGTTTATGTCATTTGGCACCAAATCTCACTTTCTGATGCCCGAATTGCGCCAAGCTTTTTAAAAAAGCGTCAAGACCCCTATAATAGAAAAGCACCAAAAGTTCATCGGGAATGTTTTCATAACTTTTGGCAACAAATATATGTATAGTAACGAATCTATCCGTTTTTGAAACTCGAATTACGCCAAACCTAAAAGAAAAGGATCCTATACTGGAAAAGTACCGGATTTTCTTATGGACAATATTCAAGTGCCATAACATGGTGTAAAATTATCGCGGATAGCAAATTTGGGTACTTTTCGGTTAGCCGGGCGCCATTGATATATATACATGTATGTATACACACACACACACACACACTTATCTACACATACCTACATATACATATATACATACACATATATATGCATATATGTATGTATATATATACAAATTTATGTATATACATATGTATTTATATATGTACATATATCACTGGCGCCTGACTAACCGAAAAGTACCCAAATTTGTTTAAATATCTCATCAATTGATGCCGAATAAATGCAGGCATGCATGCAGAAAATATTTAATTAATTTTGTATGATAAATAATTATTAGAAAATTCGTATATACATATTAATTAAAATAAATAATTTACATATTTAAAATAACATGAAAATATGCATGATGGTGCACTGAAATAGAGAGAAAATTAAAACCTGTTACTGAAAATGTCTATAACATAGTACTTTTCAATACCTTGGTTCTTAATGTTATTCACAAGCAGATGGAATTTTTCTCATCCTTAAATGCAAAGGAAGAATAGAATACAGATCGTTGTTATAAAAGTCCGAGAGGTAGCCACAATTTAAACCTAACCATTTTATACAAGCTGCTCTTCAAGGTGTAATTAATTTTACTTATCAATCCTGTGATAAGATTATTTGATCGTATACTCTGAGGCGTGAATGCACGTGTTTTTTGGTGAGGCCTAGCGTGAAGCACATGAGCGTCTCTGAATGATTTCAGACGTTGTTGGTATTTTCATAGGCATTCAATCTCCCAGGAACATTATTTACTCGTTGTTAGGATTCTCAAGGGTGAAAATATGAGCAGGTACAAATTAGGAGCATGGATGGATCTTACCGTTCACTTCGGCGAGGTTCTGCGCTGCCGGTGAGACAGACAAGTGAGGGAAGCGATGAGACACCATACCAGTAGAGTAATCGACACACGTATTAAATATAACAAAAGCTTTTAATGCATTTCTTCAAGTAAAAGGTGGGACTCTAGTGACGACTTCCGGCCCAAAGCTCTAAGAAGATGAATAACAACAAGGCACCTACACGAGTACCTGACCAGACGCAACTGAGGATTCAATTCAAGCCGCGCGCGCTGGTCGGAGATTGGCGGCGAAAAACACGTTTGACAGGAGTACGAACGCCAAAATGGGAGCCCGTGTGAGCGCCAAAGGGCGAATTACCGGTTCAGCTGGCCGGCGCTGACTGCAGCGCGCGCCAAGCGATATGCCGGGAAGGAAGACGATCTTTCTCGATCATTCTTCAATGGCGAGCTACCGACGGCGCGATGAAGCGAAATTAAAATAGATAATAAATAGGAACTTACGATGGGGAGGTCAAATACGAAGTAATTATCGTAGAACGCAAAATGAGATGTCAAATTAACGGAAATTTTAAATGGTGAATAATGAGAACGATGATTTAAATTAATATGACAGAGAAACAATTAGAATTATTAGGATTAAATGTTCAAAAATGGGAAATGTGCACGTGGGTACGATAACATCGTAAAATAGTTAAAAGTGGCATGTTTGCAACGTGACACATTCCCGGGCAAACGAAAATTTGTAAAATTTTGAATGGGAAAGAAAAATTTAGACTGAAAAACAAATTTTGAACGTTTGAGAAAAATTTGGAATAGGGATAAATTTTGAATGAGAGAGAAAAATTTTACAAAATTTTAAAAATTTGGAATGGGCGAGCCGTCACCAGAGGATACATGGGGTTGACAAGACGACTTGACAATAAGTCGTGTAAAAATCAATCAGTGTCAACATGAGTTGTTTATAAAAGAAATTGCAAAGTAAACTACACAATTTTCACATATCAGTGAAGTCATAACATTGACTTGTATTAAATAAAATTACTGCTCTGAGAAAAACATTAAATGATAGCAGTAGCTTGAAAGATTTGCCAGTATGCATTTTTCTTTCACTAGCTTATGAATGTGGTGGCTTAAAGTGTTACACAACACTGGAGAAAAATTAAATATGTGTGAAATCACACTTAAATACAACATATAAGATTCACCACTGAAGTCTTTCTTCATTATATATATATATCACCTTTAAATATACAACATATTAATACAAAACTGACAATAAGGTTAAGTAGCTAGCAATCATACATAATATATAATTTTAGTTTTAAAATGAAGTATGATATTATAGCAATATAATTTATACACTTAAAAATGGTTTGAGATTGAGACATTACTAAATTTAAAATTATTTTTAAGGAAAAATTTGTGCAAAGTTTTATGTAAAAAACTTTTTGAAAAATTCAATGAGGTTATGGTAAATTTAAATTAGACCCGTGAAAATAATTCCTAAGTTGAATAGCAATTATTAAGTGCTTAGTTGACAACTAAAGCAGAAATTGAACAACGATTAAAAATTTTCAACTACTTTGTACATATTTGTAGTAAATAAATTAATTTAAGGTTTCAGAAAAACACAGCTTTATAAGTAAGGTAAAAAATTACACTTGAATAAACCTTACAAATAATAAGAGCAGCAGATAAAGATTTAAATATTACTGTAAGTGAAGTTTAAAACGTATAAACATGGACTATTATACAAGTTTAGAGCACACATAATTACAATACACACTACCAATCGATTACGACCAACAAAATTAACTGAGAGTCCCAGAGAGAGGCGACTGTGTGACAAAAACATAAAGGTTAAAGAAAAATTGAAGAATGAAAAAGTTTTATCTTTTTAAATTGGAATAAGAAATACTTAAATGAAACAAACAAATGGTAAGTGTAACTGACAATTGTCATCTGTGACCTAAAAAAAACATCCTTCCAAATCACTCACCAAGATTGGACACCAAGCAAAAGTTGCAGTAATGGACTAGGAAGTAGCCCAAATGGATCAAAAGGTAAGCAAAATTTCAAAGATATTGTTTAAATTGAGCAAAATGGTACAGCGAAGAGTAAAAAAAAATGCTGTATATTTGCATAAGTAAAATGAACCTAGAAATTCAGAAACTGTTTCCACAAATGAAAAAGGAAGTTAAAAAAATTATCTCATTAACATTACAGCAGCAACATCATATAAAACTTGAGACTTGTCAAAATATCAATTGCCTCAACACCAAACCGACTTTTTCCACGTTATTCCAAACAAAATTGAAAAATAATTTAAGGAAATGTTAACTGATAAACTACCACGAGACAAAAATTCCTACAGTTTCATCACATAAAATAGAAGGTAAAGTTGTAAAATGTTTTTAAGCCTTTTTTTTTTTTTTTTAATTTAATAGCATTAATTTGAAAGACTTTTTTTGAACAAATATTAAATAGTATTATTTTGATAAACAGTCTCCATTGTAAACAAAATATTTCATAAAAATTGCAAGCACAATACAATAATACATACATATATATATATATATGAAACACTTGAGAAAAAAAAACTGTAAAAGTATAAAAATTTGCAAATCTTTTTAAAAAGTTTTAAGGTGGAAAAAATAAAATTATTGAGGATCATGGGAACAGTGCAAAGCACCCGTGAATGTAAAATAAAAATGTCAATTTGATAAAAGTAAATTTAGAGAAATTAACTGAAATTAAGCTTAATAACAAACTTTAAAGATAATTGAGCATGAGGGAGATGAACAACTGTCCTACAGTACTTAGCACTAGTAACCAAGTAGTGCATGACACAATACTTTCACCAAATTATTCCTGGCCATGAAACAATCAGATGAAAGGATCCATAGCACTCATGAACAATTAATGAATTTTAATAATACAAAAAAATTTAATTTATAAAATAAGTAACCGAGCAATGAATTGATTAATAACACATGTAAAATGAGAGATACAATAATAAGACAGTAGATAAAAAAAATAAAAATTCAGTGATTGAGTTACATTTTTTTTTTTTTTTTTGCATAAATGCTAAACGCATGGATATTAAGTAAAATACTTTAAAGTCAGAAATTTCACTGTTGCATTAGATAACTAAAAATACTATTAATCTTAATAAATGATACAAAGTTAGATAAAAACCTTAAGATAGAAAATTTCACAGATGTATGCACAGGAACGACATCCACAGGGAAAAATTACTTTGTCATGAAAATTAAATTTGAAGCTGAAATAAGGAATGATTACATGCTAGACGAGAGTTTACAATGTCACAAAAGGAATTCATGACAGCACCACTCCATTGGGTACTACGAACTCTCTCTGACAAGTACACAACATTTATATTGAGAAGTAAAAAAAAATTAACTTTAGTAAATTTATTAACAAATTGTAGAATTATTTATGGATTCATGTAATGAATCTTTTTTGCTTAGACGAAGCCTAACTTTCATGATGTAGAACTTGAGAGATTCACAAACTGGAGAAAACGAAGGGTGATCACTATTAAAGTTGTGGTTGTGCATTCTGTTGTTTACGACACAGTTTCTGCATTTTGGCGGTCTTGTGCATTTTTCTTCTGCCTCATGAGACTCACTACACCAAGCACAAGTTGTGTTCTTGGTGCACGAACTGGCAATGTGATTATAATTCTGACAATTATAACACCGGATGACTCTGATGAACCGCTTTACTGCAAAGAACTGTTCTTTAATTTTTATACGTCTGTGACTGATTAGATGTTTGGCTAAGTCATTTGGAACCTCTAAAATGTAGTTAAACCGATTACTGTTCTTGCCCTTGTTTTTTTTTACGACATTGATGGGTGGAACAACATCACTGATACTGTCTGAAATGGCTTGAAGAATGTCCGGAAGACCAAATCTTTCTTCAACTTGGTAAATTATTATCTTAGCTAATTTAGTATGATGGTGGTTAATTGAGCTATTTGAGGAATTTACTGAGCAGTCAAAGGATAGGTGAGGGGTGTTATGCATGGACGGCTTGCTGTGTGGTTTTGCACCAATTGGTGTTGAACATTCCACGTTGCATGTTTGTGTGGCACAATCTTGCACTATTGGAGATTCTGTCTCATTAACATTATTCGTGTTATCCACCTGAGTGGCTTTGTGTATACTCACTAGTTCAGGTTTAGGTGGTGTGCTGCGAAGTCGTTGTAGTAACTGTTTGTTTAAATTTCTTAAGTTTTCTGCCTCTTCTGCAGCTTGTAAGTGTTCTGAAAGAACAAATTGATAGTAATTTATAAGAGCTTCACCTTGGATAGTGAGGACTTTTGCGAGATCTGTGAATGTTTTTGAAGAGGATGGTATGCTGAGTGCATTAGCCTCTGATGTATATTTGATTGTGTCCGGAATGGATTTGACATGCTGTGCCAGACATTTCACAAAAAGATTTGCTTTAATCATCTTTTCGAGTGTAGGATGATTAATATCTGTTGTCGTCATAGTTGAGAAAATTTACTTTGAAAAACAATTAATAAAAATGAGTTTGGTGAATTTGTGAGTTGCGCTGGTCAGATCCCGATAGCAGTGGATGCCTTAAAAATATTTGCAGTGCTGACCATGAGCTGCTTAGCAAAAAAAACTAATAGTGAATGGCACTTAATAGAATGAATTTAAATGACTTTGAAAGCAAGTTTGTTGCAAAAAAAAATACACTTGAAGAGTAGTGTTAGAACAGGCAATTTTTCATATACAAAGTCACACAAATACTATGTAATACTGCTATTTAATTATTTTCTATTAATATAAATTTATAGATCCAAATAAATAATTTATTTCAATGAATCATCTTCTGTTACGATTCACTAGCATGACGTAAGTTAAAAATTATTCAAAAATATTTATATTCTTAGTAAGCACTTTTTTTTTATTATTACTTATTATTATTATTTTCTTCACCAAGAGAATGCCATACGAACTGGAGCACTTGCACCATGTGTGATAAGATTATTTGATCGTATACTCTGAGGCGTGAATGCACGTGTTTTTTGGTGAGGCCTAGCGTGAAGCACATGAGCGTCTCTGAATGATTTCAGACGTTGTTGGTATTTTCATAGGCATTCAATCTCCCAGGAACATTATTTACTCGTTGTTAGGATTCTCAAGGGTGAAAATATGAGCAGGTACAAATTAGGAGCATGGATGGATCTTACCGTTCACTTCGGCGAGGTTCTGCGCTGCCGGTGAGACAGACAAGTGAGGGAAGCGATGAGACACCATACCAGTAGAGTAATCGACACACGTATTAAATATAACAAAAGCTTTTAATGCATTTCTTCAAGTAAAAGGTGGGACTCTAGTGACGACTTCCGGCCCAAAGCTCTAAGAAGATGAATAACAACAAGGCACCTACACGAGTACCTGACCAGACGCAACTGAGGATTCAATTCAAGCCGCGCGCGCTGGTCGGAGATTGGCGGCGAAAAACACGTTTGACAGGAGTACGAACGCCAAAATGGGAGCCCGTGTGAGCGCCAAAGGGCGAATTACCGGTTCAGCTGGCCGGCGCTGACTGCAGCGCGCGCCAAGCGATATGCCGGGAAGGAAGACGATCTTTCTCGATCATTCTTCAATGGCGAGCTACCGACGGCGCGATGAAGCGAAATTAAAATAGATAATAAATAGGAACTTACGATGGGGAGGTCAAATACGAAGTAATTATCGTAGAACGCAAAATGAGATGTCAAATTAACGGAAATTTTAAATGGTGAATAATGAGAACGATGATTTAAATTAATATGACAGAGAAACAATTAGAATTATTAGGATTAAATGTTCAAAAATGGGAAATGTGCACGTGGGTACGATAACATCGTAAAATAGTTAAAAGTGGCATGTTTGCAACGTGACAAATCCCGAAAGCAGTCGTCAGTTGTCGCAACAGCTGTGTATGGGGCCATGATAATCAAAAAATGCCCCATTAAAACGTTAAAAGCATGGCAACCCAATTACAGATTTACCAATTTTTAAAACAAAGCACGCTGTCATGTTTTTAGAGGCCTCGAAGTCTGAGCGGGGGTTGGCGAGCGTAGCTCGCAGGGGGTAGGCCCCCTAGTTTATTTATAATAGTTTCTACAGCAGATAGTTGAATTTAGATGAATAACTGATCTACCAGAGGGCCCGTGCGAAGATTTCGCACTGAAATCTAATATTTTTTAGGTACTTCTCTATTATCCCTTCGACCACTTTTCGTAACAAAAAACTACCACCAAACTGTAAGACAGGAGTAGTACTTGTCCTGAAATTCCTGATATTCCTGAAAAAAATAAAAACGTCCTGAAATGTCCTGAAATATGGTAGTCTGTCCTAATATTCCTGAAATTTTGCAAGTTTTGTGCTATATCGGTATTTGAGATCATCAAATAAGGGGTAGGTGTACCTTTTTACTGATGCAAAACGATCACGAAAGTTGCAATTTTCTTCAGTCTATCATTAAAAATAGTGATTTTTGTCGATTTGCAAAAAAAAAAAAAAATCTCAATTTTTGGTGATCAATTACCAAAAATCATATTTTTTATCGATTAGTCATTAAAAAAAGTTTGCTATTTTCGTCTGTCAGTCACAAAAAATCACAATTTTTACCATTCAGTTATAAAAAAAAATCTTTTGCAATTTTCGTTGATCAGTGAAGGAAAAAAAAATCTAGAGTTTTGTCTTTCAGTAATGCAAAAATTGCAGTTTTTTAGCAGCTTGGTCAAAGAGTTCTGGTAAAATTACTTTTCTTTTAAATGTATACTTTTACAACAAAAAAATTGTGTATATAGTGTACTATTTATGATAATAAAATGTATTGAACAGGGAGTTAAGGGTTTTTTCGGTTTGGTTTTCAATCAAATGTGTCCTGAAATTGTCCTGAAATATCATAAAAAGTATGTCCTGAAATATTTCCTGGGCTAGTACTACCCCTGTGTAAGATTAAACGCCAAAAATGCAGTCCCATTTACTTGATGTCAGAACCCATTATGACCTTTATTATATTATGATGATGACCCCATTATGCGTGTTTGTTACGTCATCTAGTGGTTTTACATTCGACATTTGCGTTTTTTTTTTCATTATGTTTTACTGATTTAGTAGTTATTTTATTAATTAAAATAACAATTGTGTCCTTAAATTCTTATATTTTATTTATTTATTGATATTCCAATGGCAACGTTCTCCCGTTTATTTGGCGATAGTTTTTTGTTATGAAAAGTGGTCGACGGGATAATAGAGAAGTATCATTTTTTATCAATATGTAATATTTATTAGATGCAGGTTTAAACTTTTAAACAAAAAGCAAAGATAAAAATATCTGCAAACAACATTTAGTTGTTAGTCAAGCCAGAATATCATCTAATTTATTCCATCAAAGTTAGACTAAAAACTGATCCAAGATTGCTAAAGGCACATGCGAGAAAAAAAATTAACAATCTTATTTTGACTGCATTAGAGGATGACGTCATCCGCTTTGGGAAAACCATGGGACTTAGAAATATAAATCTAAACATTTCAATTTCGCTTTTTAATCATAAGTATAAAATAAACCCGTGCGGTGTTTTTTATAATAATTGCTATGAGCATCATATAATGTGGTATTTTATTTTTTTGGCAACAATAATTTCAGGAAAACCTTTCATTTCTTTTATGAAAACAATGCCGATTTAATTTTTAATTTTCAGTAAATTTTAATCAAAGACATGTTTTAACGAATTGTTAAGTGGGCTATGTCAGAAGCCGGTTCTAAAACCTTTCATATGGTATCTCATTCGCTGTTCTGCATTTCATATTTTCTTAGAAAAAGGGATGTTGACAGGAGAAATAATATATATGATAAGTAGTTACAAAAAATTATGTTATTTTAGAACATCTAGAAAAATGGGTACATCAAGAGTTAAACATTCATTTTTCAGTGTTTCATGACGAATATATTTTACTAACAATTTTTTCATTTGGCTACTGTTTTTTATTTCTGATTAGCCAAATTGCTAACATTGGTCAAAAATAAAGAAAAACCCTGATGGTATGGATACAAAGCCCTTAGTAGTTTCATGTTTAAATGGGGGAGGGGGGCGGGGCTGCAGCTGTATTTAAAGTTTCCAGGAAAATTATCTTTGCCCAATGTAAGGGATAACCATTGTTTTATTGCACCGATCCATAAAGATCCTCTTTTTCTCACTGTTAAAAAGTTTTTCATCACTGCAGTACCTTAGGACTCTGATCGCAAGGGTTTTGACAACAGCAACTTTGTGGGAATTGAGGCATTCAGAGCAGAAATTTAAGTATTGACCTGAGAAAGTTTCTTTGCAATAGACGTACATACTTAATTTCTGAACAAAGGTATTTTCTTTGCATTTGAGATAGATGTCATGGAATGATAGCTGGTAGTTAGTCTCTTTCTCTATTGTAAATTGAGTGGATGGACATATTGAGTTAGCTATTGTTAATATTTCAGTTAAATCTTCATTTTTTGATACTATAAAAACTCATCAATGTACCTTCTCCAGAATTTAAGCGTCACAATCAGCTTATGAATAATTTTGACCTTTATGTATTGCATTACAATTTCCACAATCACAACTGATAATGGTGAACCCATCGCCATACCATTTATCTGTTTAAAAAACTTGTCATCAAAGGTGAAAAAATTAAAAAACATACAAGATTGAACAAGTTTAATGATTGTTTCTTTGCTTACATCAGTGGCGGACCCACAATAGGAACAAGTTTCTTCAACAATCATGCATTGATTTTACTTTTCTTTACTCCCTTTAATTTTCAGTTTTCATATGTACCCTCGTTTTATGTACCTCTAAAAGTATAATATATAAATAATTCCATTTGTAGACTGATGATGATTTAAGAATTGCTGAAATGAGCCGAGAGCAGTTGAAAAAGTTTAAAAATCTGTTTTCTGGCTGCAAATTCTATTTAAATAGGGAAGTACCAAGAGAATCATTAGTCTTTGTCATAAGGTATGTATGGATTTTTCTCTTTTTAAAATATTTCTCATGTTTGAGACTTATTTTTATTTTGTTATGAAATTTTATTTATTTTATTCATTTAATGTCGATTGTAAATATAATTTAAAAAAATAGATATACCATGTTTAAAGAGGAACAAGATTTGCATCAATTACAAGGGTGGACAGCCGATCTGGAAAATCTGAGAATTTTGATACCTTGAAATTTCAATGCAATGTTAAAATTGACCATTTGTAACACTGTTTTATGAGAGACCTGATCAGCTTAAGCCCATTTCTTATGCAGTAAAATCTCCATTATGGACACTTCCAGATAATGAATGCCTCTATTTAGTGAACACTTTTAAAATCCTTAACAGATATACAGTAGAGTGCCAAAAATCTACCAAAGTCTGAAATCTGCAGTTCTTATATGTTTAAAGTAAACTGCATTTAACTTTTAACATTATCTGGAAATTAAATTTTGTAGTCAATTTCAATAAACGCACTTCATAGACTATTGCCAAAGTCATTTTTTGAAGCAGTTAAAGTGGTTTTAGGAGCCCTGAACAACAATTATAAAATACATAAATGTGTAGTTATCTGTGCCATTTTATCTTCTAAAAGCAACATTAAAATTATAAAATACTAACACTTTTTTTCTTCTTTTTAAAGTAATAATGACAGCTTTAATGCAGTCGCAATAAATGCTAAAGCAATTTTTTTCTTTGGAAAATAAATAAATAAATGAGCATATAATTGAAAATAATGGCATTATAAATATAAGCTTTGTAATCGTAATAAGTTTTATGTACATGTACTTCCTTTCTGTTCACTATTCTTATTTGTAAATATAGCAGTGAAAGGCTACTATTGTGTACTTTCTTTATTTTGTCTGTATTCATTTTACTTTTTTAATCTAAGCATAATGATCTTTTGTTTTAAGATCTAAAATCTGCTAATTCCTGAAATCTACACAACTTCTCCCAAGCTGTGCAGATTTTAGACTCTCTGCTATATTATTTATATGTTTTTCTTCTGAATAGCGGGCATATTCCGTAGTCCCAAGGTGTTCATTATTTAGAGGTTTTACCGAAATGTTGTGCCAAAATGACTATTTTTATGATTTTGGGCCAGATTACAGTTTTATTTCAAGATAGAAAAGTTTTTTTAAAAAAACGTTGATTGTTTGGTGCTGTGATTGTTGCAAATTCATCCAAGAAAGTTAGCTGAAAAATGTTTTTTAACATGTACTTCAAGGCTTCAAAGCTCTAATTTTTCCGATTAAATTCTTTAATTATTGTTATTAATGTGCTAAAAAATAACCAATTGGCAAATCTTTTATCATAGTAGAAAGCAATAAACTTTGTAGGGTGACAAGACTGAGGTGATTCTTTAGAGAGGAAGGCTTTTTTTTAATTATTCTCATCTCTTTCTCCTGAGTGCCAAAAATACATCTAGGAATTTTATGTAACAAACAAACAAAACAATGTAGGTTGCTAAACATT
This sequence comes from Maratus michaelseni, assembly GCA_963931845.1. Lineage (NCBI taxonomy): Eukaryota > Metazoa > Arthropoda > Arachnida > Araneae > Salticidae > Maratus > Maratus michaelseni. The sequence goes on from OZ007592.1 coordinate 150,526,279, forward strand.
TAAATAATGTAAAATCTGCAGAAACAGAATTTGTCTATAATGGAATCCTGCTCTACTCATTAGCAGAATAAGTTCAGCATGGCAGCAGACTCTGCATATTATATCAGAACTTACAGATTAATCTAACAGCTTAAGAAAAAATGCTGTACTTACAAAAAAATTTGCTAAATTTTGCTTATTTTATGGATTACTATTATTTCTTCCGATAGTGGGCTTGGTCCAGTCAAGGATGATTGTGTTCAGGTTATATTCCTGAAATCAAGTATTTTTTTCATTTTCAGTACTGAAATTCTGGTTTTTCTGATGGTTAAATTCATAAAATAAAACTAAAATATCAATTTCATATGATTGCTAACATAATTAAAATTCATATTTTTCATAATTTGACCTCCCTGTAATAAATTATACACCCCCTCCCCCCTCTCTCTCCATACAGAAACCAGACTTGCCAAGTCTCCTGATTTCGGTGGAGACTCCTGATTTTCACATGTTTTTCCGTGCTTCTGATTTTTGACATATTTCTCCTGATTTTCTTATACTTTTTTCAGTTGTCTGTTATTTTGATTATCAATAAATTGTCTAAAATAAATTTAAAGGCTTTACTATTAATTTATATGTGCTTATGAGGAAAGAAAATTTTCATCAATTATTCGTAGTTAATTTAAAACCATGTTAAACAACCTGAAAATAATATGCTTGAATTTTTTTCACATGTAAAAAGTTTTTTTTTTTTTTTTTTTTTTTTTTTTTTTTTTTAAAGTAAAAGTGATATATTTGTGTTAATTTTCAATGACAACTAAGCACAACTTAAAATTAAACTTGTACTAAACGTGCTGGGAAAAAAAAAAAAAAAAGCTCCTGATTTTTGAGTTTTAGAACTTGGCAAGTCTGGGAAACGTTTTCTTGCTAAAATTTCATGTATTTTTCCATGAACTCACAATCACCCCTGGGTCCAGTATTGCTGTGTCACGGATAAATTTTGATTTGCTGCAGATTGATGCAGAAAATTCTGCTTCAGAGTTGCTCTAAACAAAAGTTTTCATGACAAAAATAATACAATATAATTTTTAAAGAGAGTATACTTGGTAAGATGGAAACTTCTTTAAAACTGAATTTTTTTTCTTGTTCCTTCTTATACTGCCTTAGAAGATTTATTACTATTTTATCATTATTTAATACTTAAAAATGCAATTATTTATAAAATTGTATATTGTCATTTTTTATTGTGTATATGATTAATTGTTGTTCATTATGTAATGAACAGTTACAGGAAAATTCAACACTGTTGATTAAAAACTGAAGCTAATTGTTGTATTTTTTTTTACATAGATGTTTTGGAGGAGAAGTGTCATTTGATAAAACATTGTATGTTGGTGCAACTTTTGACGAATCAGATGAGACAATAACCCATCAAATAGTTGACAGACCTGATATAAACATGAAAGACTTGAAAAGGTGAATTTTTAAGTTTTTAAAAATGTTTTTGATTTTATTTCTTGTTCTAAAGTGTTGAAGTTTGGATCTCTTGACCATTTTATCACTTTCCAATATAGTTGAAACATGTTTATGACTTTTGTTTGTCTAGCCATGCTCTAACTCTTGTAAATATGCTCAGATTATCATGCAATTTTTATATGTTATTGAGGTTCATTATAGAATGTTTTCTATTGAAAATGAAGAGTGTAGCATTTATAGTTCATTTACAGAGACATAAAAAAAAGTATGGTCTATGAGGAAAAATCATTTGTGCTGCATTTTAACGATGTTAAGATAATTCAAACATTATTAAGTTTGTATGCATCACTGAGGTGGATTACATCATGCTTTCTGTGGAGCACAGAATGAGTAGCATTTATATTTCATTTACAGGGATGCACAAAAAAATTCCATTTATTATGATCTATGTAACGAAAAAGAAATGGGACAATGAGGTTGAATTAAAATACATTAAAATTTAGAGAATTACTTGAAAGAGGGGGAAAGTAAAAGAGAGGGGGGAATGTTTAAATTCTGAATACTAATAAAAGGAGTAGGATTTGAATTTTGAAGAAGATGATAAGCCAGTGATCATAAGTTATTTATAAGTATAGTGGTAGAGCTGTAAAGAAAGTAATTTTAAAGTAAATAATCATAGTGGTCAAAACATGGTGAAATTACAACAAGAGTTTCGTACCTGAACTTGAAACATAAATCGCCGGGAAATCAATGTCGTACTTAGCATTGAAATGCTATACCTATATTCCATACGATTAATCATCTTACTATATATTTGTAGATAATAAAAGATAATGGAATACTAAATGAGCAGACATATTACATTTAAAACACATAATTTATTTAAAATATTCACCTAATGCAAATAGAATCATACTCAACGAATTATCTGATCAGATAAATTCTTACATGTACAATTTCTTAAGATAAAACAAAAATATAAAAATACTATCATTTAAGTGATAGTAGTCTAGGATATATTCCATAAAATTCAATATTATGCATATTCATAATAATATTGGGAAATATAAATATTTGCTTTACATTGATACTGATAATTATATTATTGATAGTTGTGATATATGCAGCCATTATGCTGAAACTAGACAAAGTTCATAGTGCAGATAAAGTTCCATTGTCATCATGAATGTATATGAGTTCATTGAGGAATTATCAGTGTCATGAGAAATACGTGATAATGAAAATTCACTTCACATTGTATAAAACAATGTGTAATTATACGGCAGGCTACGAAAATAAAATATCCGCCACTGGGTGATAAAAGGGAAGATACAAAAGAACCATCTTACCAAGCATTGAGACCATCACACATTCCCTCTGGGATAGATATATTATATTTTGTTGAAACCAGTAGAATATACACAAGATCTAATCAGCTAGTAGTTGCTAGATGTTCACAAGATCTATTCAGCTTGTAAATACAGCTTTGAACTCAACGAAAAACAGCGATTATCTTGCTCCAAATGGTATATATGCCAGACCGTCTATAATAGCATCCGTGATGACTACTTGCTTTCCGCGGTTATCACTTATAATTTCAGCATCACGCTAACATAAGTATTTTTTAGAACGTTATATTTAAATAAATATTTTAGATTTTGTATTTTAATTTTAAAGTAACTATAGCTAGACATCTTAAATGGTACCGATCGCCGAACCCGTTTAGTTCGAACGATCGGCCCCATAGAATTTTTTAAGACGCTCAAAAATTACGTCTTCACTGCATGATAATCATTTTGTAAGAGAAAGAACGCTACGAAAAATTTAAAGAAATCGCGGGAAACACTAGCCGTTAAAAGCCAGTTAAATTATGTCAACCGCTGGGACTGAAGAGTTCCTCCAATCAGAAAAAAGTATTCGCGATCGGGTTAATCGCAATTAACCGATACTGTGTTCAAAATCCCCGAACAGGTGCATGTCGCTGAAGCAGTGAACCGTAAAGTCAATGACCTCAGCACCCGCGCAGACACGCTATGAAAGGAATGTTACTGAGAGGCGAAAAAAGGGGGATTCTTCCTTTCTAGACTAAACAGAAACGTTAGATAAGATATTGAAAAAGGAAGATGCAGAAATATTATGAATGTAATAGTATTTTATAAAGGACTATCTTTTTTTTAAAAAAAATGAAGAATAATATTAGAAATAAATAATTTAAAATGATTAAAATTAGGACTTAATTAAAATATAGATTTTAAAATAATTAAATTGCAAAAGATTTAAATTAAAGGTATTTAAATTTTGAAAATAGAATTAATACACCGCCGTCGCGTAACAATCTATAAGGAAAACGGGTTTGCCATCATTTTTAATGATGTTATGATACTTCAAATATAATGAAATTGATATGGATTACAGAGTGCATAGCATTTATCTTATTTACAGAGACACTAAAAAAAAAAAATTCACTTACAGGATGGACTATGATTGATAATTGTTGGAACTGCATTTTCTGTCAAATCTCTGTACCTTCTATTATGATAACTTTGACAATAGTTATTGATGCTGTTAGATTGTTTTGGATTTTTTTTTCTTTCTGTGCATTGCCAGTTACTCACCTGAACTCTTTGGATATGTTGCAAAAATGTATTCATTTTTGTTATTTCTAAAAGATCAAAGCAATTGGAAATAACCTCATTTCTCAAATAAGACATTCAGGTAAATTCTGATTCAGTCCTCGAACAAAAGTTTGGTTTTTTACTAGTAAGGGTGTTGTTGCAAAAGTTACTAAATGAAAAAAGTAGCAAAAACAACTGGAATTTTTTTTTTCATATTTTATGGGCACTATGTACTTAAAAGAGAACTTTTTCAAAATAAGTAGCACTGATGTAACTGAATTCTAGTCTGTTTGTCTGCTTCTACCAATCATTTGCTTTATCATTGAACACCAGCCATTGAATGTTGTCCACTAAGTTGCACTTTCTTTCCAAAGTTCTATATTGGCCATAATTTGTATTAAAAATTGCAATCCATTTTTACACTAGTGCGATATAGATTCTTCTCATTTATGTCCATTTTACATATATGAAGTAAGTATAATGATCACAGCGTTAATGAAAGTCATGCCTTTTGAGATTTCTGAGGTTGCTGAAACCGCTGGTTTATTTTAATATTTTATTTTATTTGCTGAGGGTTCATGGACACAAAGTGCACATACATGTGATATAATGATCTTGTGGTTATGAATATTATGCATTTTAAAATTCATAAATACCATGTTTGTCTAGTGATCTTAGGAATCTAGAAAATGAGAATCAAATACTATTTCTCAAATTATCCAAAGCCTCGCCAATAAAGGTGTGTGTGCAGTTTTTGTTACATTTTTATTGTATCATGTAATGTACAGTATTGTAATGTGTTTTAACATTTTAGTGTATTGTACTCAATAATGTGTTGTTGAAAGAGAGAAATACAAGAAGTAATTTTTGGAGGTGGAAAGCAATTAAATTTTCTTTATTTCTTATGGGAAATTTTTTTCTGGTTCTCAAATAGTTTTTTAAGAGTAATTCTGTTTGAGATTCAAGATACTGCTGCATCTGATTATTTCTCTTGATAATTAAAATTATATTTTTTCTACTTATCTTCAAAAATCCACAGTTATGAAGGACAGAGTCCACTCTTGCTAGCATGATCTCAGAACATTAAATTAGTTGAAAATAGTTCTTGATACTTTAAGATAAGAAATTGCTGTTAGCTTTTCTGGTGGTGCATACTTCATGTATTATAATCCAAAATGTGAATTAATCCTAAATTATAATCCATTTGCTTATGGCACATTATCCATTGGCTGGTTTGGCACAGCACATTTACCCTATTTCTTTTTTTCTGAAAAACTAAATTATATTCGTTAGAGGAGACATTTAAGTTGGTGAATCGAGTGAAGAATTTAATTTATTATATTAAGGTTTAAACATTACAATTATATACTTCTACAAACTACAGTTATACATAAATTTTTAGTACATTATTTTCATTTTATAGCGGAGCTTTATTTATCCCTGTTCACACGTTTACATTCTGCTTACATCTAACAAAATATGAGTTCAATTGAATAAGAGAGTTTTTAGTTTATTCATCTCGTGATGTATTCACAGGAAGTCCTTATTACATGATTTTTTCTGAAGTTAGTTGCAACAGTCTATTATACACAGATCATAAAGTTTGTAAGTTATTAAGAAAGTTTTATCAATGTTATTTCATAGCACAATTAGCCTTGAAGCACTTATTATTTCTTCTGATTATGGGTTGATGGAAAACTGTCTATTAAGTCATTCATAAGTACTTTCTGTTTTGTATGAACATCCGACATGGGTACCCATTGTATCAAGGAAGTTGAATGAACCAATTCCCGTCAAAATCGGGGCCCATAGAACTCGAGAAAATAATGCGTTCCCTGGCAGTGGAAGGTAGAACTAAAATCTGTTAATGCAATCGACCAAGTCGAATCATACAAATGGACACATAGAACCCAAAATAAGAATGAACAGTTAGAGAAAAGAACTTGTTGAAACAACAAATCGCTTACTTTGATTGTTGGTATGCATCAAGTAAATACGGGATGTGTACTTTTATTAGGAACATAAATTAAATTTTTACAAAAATCTTTATTTGAAATTTCCTGTATTCTCTATATATAACATTTATAAAATGCTATGGATGAAGCTAAAAATGTTAAATTTCTTAAATGGCATTTGTTTTGTGTAAATCAGAGCACTACAATTGTTTTTATTAATAAGAGTTCTTAATGAAAAACCCACTGCCAGAGTGCACATGGTGAAGTACGATAAATGCGATATTAAATAAAAAGGCGTTAACCCCTCCTCCCCCCCCTTCCCATACCCGCAAATATAACAAATAATTTGTTCAAGAAAATCCCTTCCCCTACATTAACTCAATCATTAAAAAAAAAAAAAAAAAATCTGATAATTAGAACATAACAAAGACACTAAGCTGAAATAGCCACCAGGTGGCTCCCCTTCCCTTCCTCAAATTCGAATCTATATCTTAATTAGTTATCTTAATTTTTGTTCATCATTAAAAATTGGCAATTATTTCCTTTCATTTTCACAAAGTAAATGGAGGGACCAGCCAATTATATTATCAAAATATTAAAATTCTGAGTCTCAGGTGCATCAGGAGATGCCTTGGACTACCTAAATCTAAATTTTCAGACTTCAAGGTTCTCTAGATTTTCTTAGCCATCGCAGACACACACAGACAGGCACACACAAAGAGCGAAGAGAGTCTTTGTAGTTCAGTTTTTAATGAAAGCCGATCCCTGTCTGGTACTTTCTTGGATATTTTTGACTGGCACTACCAAATTTTGGCAGTTTTTTTGCAAAAATTAAGAAAAATTATTGCCCGAATTTTACAAAAATTTCATTGTTGGTTGCAGAAAATTTTTCTACATATGCTCTAAAAGTTTCAAATTGATATCGTAATTAGTTTTCTTCAAATTCGCTAATTAGTAAATAAATTTCAAATTTGTTCATTTCTGTTTGCAAATAGAGAACAGGTATTCTTTACTTTAGCCTTTTGATACAAATGGTGGCCATTTCGTTGCGAATTTTAATGAGTTTTAATTAATATCTTGTATAATTATCAAAATATTAAAATTCTGAGTCTCAAGTGCATCAGAAGAGGCCTTGGACTACCTAAATCTAAATTTTCAGACTTCTAGGTTCTCTAGATTTTCCTAGCCATCGCAGACAGACACACACAAAGAGCGAAACTTTCTTTTATTAGTATAGAAAATTTGAAGCATGCTACAATAGTAATATATTCTTATGAATAATTTGTCATGTACTTTATTTATTTTTGGAAAATATGTTTCCTAGTAATTACTCTAATTAAATAAAAATTATTTTGTTATTAGATCATATGTTCAACCTCAGTGGGTGTATGACTCTATAAATGCTAGAGTACTACTTCCAATTGATAAATATCTACCTGGAGAAAAATTGCCTGCTCATCTCTCTCCGTTTGTTGAAGAAAAAGAAGATGATTACGTTCCTCCTGAGAAGCTGGCTCTTCTTGAATATCAAAAAGGCAATACTGAAGGTAAGGCTTTGAAAAATAAATTTTAAAAATCATGTGAAAAATCAGTTTGTTACTTAACCTTTTTGTGATTTAGATGGGTAGAATGGTCTTGGACAATTATATTTGGAAATTCTGATTTTCATTGAAAAAAAGTCTTTGTTACTTAAATTTTTCAAATTTTTATATTATTATTGTAAAAATATGTCTGCTTAATCATGATGACCATAGTAACTTAAAAAATAAATAAATAAATCTAATTTTTAAATAGAAATACAATATATTTACTTATTTAAATACTGTACTTAAATTTTAACTCTTCTATATTTTTACTTTATAAATACTGCACTTAAAATTTTATGTTTGAAAAGTAGTGAAATAACATCTTCAGGGGGTGATTCTGGTCCGAATTTTCCGAAAAATTAAGACAATGATTTCTGAAAATTAAAAAAAATATATCGATCTTAAATCCGAAAATTCCGACATAAAATGTATCGATCAAATGTATCGGCAAATGATCGTAGAAAAAAATCAATCTCGTCATTCGTTCGAAGAAATTTTCAAATTTCGAATTTTGTCAAAGGATCGCGGGAAAAACGTGACTTTCGTCAGAAAATCGCAAAAAATGGCAAATTTCGTCAAAAACATTGCAAAAAACGGCTAATTTCGTCAAAAGATCGCAAGAAAACGGCAAATTGCGGCAAAAACATTGCGAAAGGCGGCAAATTTCGTCAAAAAATCGCGAAAAAACAGCATATTTTGTCAAAAATATTGCGAAAAACATCAAATTTCGTCAAAAACATTACGAAAAACGGCAAATTTCGTAAAAAAAAATCGGCAAATTTTGTCAAAATATTGCAAAAAACGTCAAATTTCGTCAAAAACATTGCGAAAAACATCAAATTTCGTCAAAAAATCGTGAAAAAACGGCAAATTTCATCAAAAGATCGCGAAAAAACACAAATTTCGTCAAAGGGACGCAAAAAAAAAAAAAAAAAAAAAAAAAAGTGGCGGAAGTGGACCCCCCTCCCCCCTCTGTTGTAACTTTTCAGAAAATCTGCTGTGAATTTCAGAATTTTTTTTTTTACTCAGAATCACCCCTGCATCTTAAAAGAAAATTGAAATCTGTCTTTTCATTGACAAATTTCAGTTTAGTTCCAAAATTTTGTGGTTAATCTTCTGTAATTGAGCCGATAATTAAATGTGATTTGACGCAAGAAATTTTTAAAAATCTTTAGTGGTATTCACAAAAATTTTAAAAACATTGTAGCCATGTTGACAATGTTTGGAATCGGACCCAATTATGAAAGACTAACGTAAAAAAAAAGAGAGAGAGAGAGAATGTCCTTTAATTTTCTCTGAGCAATCAATTGTCAATTGTGGTAATTCTGTCACTATAATAGAAAAAACTCAAAAAGAATTTAAAGTGGAATGACACATTCACCGTGTAGTTAAAATAGATAAAATACTTATTGAAATTACTAAAAAGATGCAAATTTATTGAAAATAAAAGATGTTATTACATACTTTAACCCCGAGCTCTTTTGATCACACACATAATCATTTTCAAGGGGATACATTGACTGAACTGAATTGTCGCTTCTACTGTGCTGTAACATAATGGTTTTGAACAAGGGCCAGTCCATGAACCTCTATACCAGGACTTCTAACGCCGTGTGATAACATCGTGCCGAGACTTCGGCACAAAATGGCAGCTGCACAGCTACGCGCACCGTTCTGCGCAGCTGGCCAGAAACCGTGCTGCACTAGCGCCATGTCACTGTCAAAGGTATCAAACGGTGAAGCAGACGAATTTAGTGACGTAGGCAGAAACCATCCTCACATGCGCCACCTATTTGAGGCTTTTTTCGAGGAACGATTTCCTTCTTGGAAAGGCTATTTCGTTAGAAGTCCAGGTATATAGGTTCATGGGCCAGTCCATTAATCTGTAGGGGTTTATAAAACGTCTGTGCGTTCAGGCACTGGAGTCTTTGATACTTTCAAAATATTGAACTATATCTCGGGTATGTTGTAAGATAAACCATCATTACATGCTGTATTTCCTTTACTCAAAATTTCTAATGATTCTCTGGTTTAAGAAGTATAATAGTTTGTTGTAGGTATTGTAATTTTTGTGGTTTTGAAATTAATTTTTGTATTCTGCCATTGATGTAACCTTGATAATGCTGTAGACAGTCGGTTGAATTTGATGTCAGAAATATGTTCTTTCAATCTTTCTTTAAATTTACAAGTAGTCATGCCTATGTAGGATAAATCTTTTTGCATTTCCAGGCCTCCCAAATGATCCCCTTAGTCCCCTTTCAGTAACTGAAAAAAAAAAAAAAATTATAAAAATTTACTAATGTAAAAAAATTGTCGTAAAATGCAAAAAATTGCTAAAAGTTAAATTGTAGAGGACAAAATTTACTATAGTGGGATAAAGCATTGTAATCGGAATTATTTCACAAATATAAAAAAAAATTGTCCCAGAATGCAGAAAAATGTTAAATCTTAAATGCATTGAAAATTGTATTAAAAATCACTAAAAAAAATAAAAAAATTGCAGAGGACAAAATTTGCTACATTAAGCTTGAAACCGAATTGGAAAAAAAAGAAAAAAAAATCAAAATATTTGCAAAATATTCAAAAATTGCTCTACGAATTCCAAATAGATAGAAACTGGTTCCTTTTAAAAATGTCCAAAAATCACTGAAAAAAAAAAAACCCTTCTAAAACTTGCATATAAAATTAAAAAATCACTGTACGAATTCCAAATACTTCATGGAAAAGAGGACAATATTTACTATATTGGACTAAAAAATTGAAACCCTTTTCCTTTTAATGTGAAAAAATTACTGCAAAAAAGTATAAAAATTGCTAAAAATTAAAAAAAAAAAAATTCCAGAAGACAAAAGTTACTACAGTAACATTGTAACTGGAATTCTTTCACAAGTTTCAAAAAATCGCTGCAGAATGCAAAAATATACATATATAAAATCAGTAAAAATTCAAATCAGACGATGTAGTTTTTACGAAAGGACAAAATTTATTACATTAGGGCTAAAAGTTTGAAAACTAATTCTATTTAAAAGTCCAGACTCCTTTAAGGAGTAATATCAAGGTAACCATCGAATATTAAATACTTTCTATCTTCTTGCAGTAGGATATTTAACTGTGTTTAAATAAAGCTATGTACATTGTTTAATGACATCTTTAAAGATAATCAATTAACATATTTTCTGGGGTAATTTTAAAAAATTTGCATGCATATTTAGGAAAACTTTGTGCTTCATTTTCAGACACATGGTCCCTTTTTAGTCCCATCTTTTAATATAAATGGTTCCTTGAAGTTCCCTTTTTAAATAAAAATGGTCCCCTTTCCTCCTTTTGGAGGACTAAAATGTGTTGAGAGCCCTGCATTTCTGTACTAAATGGGATAGAATAGATTCCTGCAATTTCACTGTTGGATATCGAATCTATTTTTCTGTGAATTAAATTAGGGATGCACCAAATATTTGTTTAGGATAAATATCAAACTATTAATTTATTTACTGAATATTTGTTTAGGTCAAATATCTAGCTATTCGGTTTAGATGAATATTGCTCATATTTAATGGGATAGAATAGATTCCTGCAATTTCACTGTTGGATATCGAATCTATTTTTCTGTGAATTAAATTAGGGATGCACCAAGTATTTGTTTAGGATAAATATCAAACTATTAATTTATTTACTGAATATTTGTTTAGGTCAAATATCTAGCTATTCGGTTTAGATGAATATTGCTCATATTTAAATTACAGAGATATCTTGGTATTTGGCCAAACCAAATACTTAAAGAAAACTCTTTAAAAAATATTTTTAAAAACCTTAGATAACTTTTATTTTTAACTGTCAATAAATAAGGATATTAAGGAAAATTAAGAAATAGAATCATATTTAAATAACAGGGATTGCTTTTGCATTATTTATTTGCTGTTTGTTTGAAAAGTAACAATTAAGAAAATTAACTCTTAATGACGATATTCATAGGAACTAGTGATGCATAAATGCAAGTTCCTGAAGATTGTTTGCCTTTTCACAACTGGGGATTTCTAAATATAATAGAAGATAATATGCGGCTTTCAGAGGTTGTAATAAGTAACAAGACAAACAGTTTTTGTATGGGAAACCTGTATCGCAATTCGCTTATTCAAAAATACTGTGTATCTCACTTCAAGTTGAACTTGCATTTTTGTTTAACTTTAACAATAATAAAAATATTGTAATGATATATTTGGACATCAGACTTACTTTGCTTTCTGTAAAATCTGACAAGAAGTGCTAGAAATTGCCACTGGCCACCATTGTAGTGGAAACAACACTAAGCTAGACATTCCATTATTCAGAATAGAATGCAGCTGACAGTACATATATTCTGTCACTAAATTTCAGTCACTTCCAGTGATTTCATATAAAGCAAAATTAATATGATGAAAATCTCACTAATATATCTTCATTATTGTTAAAGTTATGAATGAAAATTCAGGTTCAGTTTGTAGTGAAACACTCTGTATTTTTGATTGAATAAATGGATTGCAATGCAATACTGATTTCCTAAACAGAAATTGTTTGTCTTGACTGTGTTATTTCCCTTGAAAGTTTGTTCTAAAATTTTAGGAACATCCTATACATTTCCAACCTTTGAAAGTAATCATTCACTTTAGACATTGTTTTACTTTAGACCCTCTGATACATTCAAAAACTTTCTTGCTCAGTTATCCCCATTTGAATAATTTTTTTTTTTTTTTTTTTTTTTTAACTTTCTTCCCAGCGAATAAACACTATATGACTGTAAAATATTCCTTCAAAATTTCTTTTTATTTAAAAATATTTGTTTTAGAATGTAAGAACATTTATTAATTTATTTTAGTTTACAGAAGAAGCCGTGGAGTAAAAAATTTTATTAGTTAAAAAAGCTTTAAGAGCATCCTTCTTAAATAATAATTCAAAGCATAGATTTTCGTTTTACTGTAAAGTTTAATTGTGAAAAGATTTTGTTCATCAAAATTGTCTTTGTGTTATATATAATGTAAAATTATTTTTAAATTTAACTTTTTAAAACTTTCAAACCCTGAAATATAGGAGTATTTGGCTAGCTGAATATTCGGTATTCAGCCAAATAGTTACTATTCAGCTGGCTGAATATTCAGTATTTGGCCTAAATCACTATTTGGTGCATTCCTTTTAACTTTGTTGGTGGTTTAGATATTAAGTCGATATTGAATTTCTTTAAAGAGTATCTTAGTCTTTCATATAATTTGGTACATAATCAAGTTGCATAATTTTAATTTAAGATCATTCATGTTTACCATTTTCTTCGAACTTTTCTGTTATATTTCATCTATTTTTAAGTGTTGAGAAGAGAAGTCGTTTTCTATTGCAATTGTCTAATTTTATTAAAATCATTTTGTAGGTGCTTTCCAGTGCAAATATCAAACGCTTGTTTTATATAAAATATATTGGCCACAATTTTATATTTAAATGGAGAGTTGTTGTGATAAGCGATAGTGTTATTCGATCTACACTATTTTCTGTATATTCTTCTCTCTATTTTCCCTTCATCTATGTTTTTTATTATTTCAACATCCAGATATGGTAAAATCCCCTCTTTCTCCAACTCTAATGTGAATTTAATGTTCTTGTTGATTTCATTAACTTTCTCCAAAAAATCATTTAAAGTTTGTATATCAGGGCCCCAAATCATGAACACATCGTCTACGTTTCAGATCCATAGTGTTGGTTTAAAATCCAACAAAAATCAATATAATTAATTAAATTAATTCATTTCTAAATCGATTTAAAAATCGATCTGCTTTTTCATATGAGTGAGTTTGTGATTTATTAGCTATAGCTTAGATATTGTCAGAGAGATCTAACAATTGATTAATCAACAGATTCTTGACTTCTCAGGTGTTTGTTGTTTTGATTTCTGTTTTCTATTTTGAGTCTTAACTATTAATAAAAAAAAATTGCTTTTATTACATTTTTAAACTCTGGAATTGTTTTTTTTCAGTTGTGCTTTTAGTTATAAATAAGGCAGTAGTTTAAATAATTGTCTTTTTGCTATTTTTTTTTTCCATGCTTACTTTTATTATAATTTGTGCATTCATTATTTAGTAATTTTCACTTTCTTATATGTATAGCTCTAAAGAAGAGTGGTGAAGTAGATTCTGAAGAGGAACACAATGACAATTTTGGAGGTAAATTTAAAAATAGTTTATATATATATATATATATAATTCTAATTTCTTTAAACAGGTTGTTTGATGACTGATAGCAGTTTTTTTTCCCAACTTTATTTCTTTTTCTAAATTGTATATTTTGCACTATTCAGTGATGATTTGTAATGATGTTAAGATTGTCAAATTAAAAATTATAAAGATTTATTAAAATAATAAATATTTAAAGTTCTCTTCTTCTCCCCCCCCCCTCACAAATCTTAAAAGCATCAAAGCATAGTAAAAGCAGTTAAGAGAGTTTTTACAGGAAGTATAATTTATTTTATGTTATATATTCTTATGTATGTTTATAAAAATAATGATACATAACAATTAACAAAGCATGAATATAATTAACTCCTTGTACTGCAATTTTAAATTATGACAAAGTACTGCTTGTAGCATTGATGATTGTTTGTTTCTATAAATTGTAAAAATTCTCAGAGATGGGTGTTTAAGAAATGACCATTTGATTAAAATTCAGGCTGCTTCTAATAAGAAAAACCTTCCTGAAAACAACATATTCTGGATGTGCAGTGTTTCAGTTTGATCTTTTCTATAAATGCATGTTAATAATTTTAATTATAAACATGAATATATACATGTTAAATAAATTATTTATACAGTAACCCCTTGATATAGCGCACTACTTGGAAGATAAGAAAAAGGCACAATATAATGAGGGGAAGGGGGAGAGAAGAGTGTTTATAAATGAAAAATAAAGAGCCCTAAATTAAGCTACGAGGTTTTCGATTTAATACTTATTCAAACAAGTCACAAATTCAACACAAAAGAGATGGTAAAACGTTATAAAAATATAAAAACGTACATATACATACAGTATACATTTTTACTTACATTTTATAGTGTTTTCTGAAAATAAGAATCCAGGGCTGTTTGTTTTTGATTTTCTTTGATTATCTGCTTGCCACTGGAAATTAAAGAACAAAAATGAACTTGTTGCATTTCAGTTATATGCTTAGATTTCGATGTTTCAAAAGTTTTATATGCTTTTTTGAGAAACTAAATTTATCAGGGGACAACTAAAAAAAAAGAACGAAATAGCCGAATGTGCGATATACCAAGGGGTTACTGTTGTTTGAATTTCTTGATAATTTTTCACTTCCAACCAAACTTTCCGACCAAACAACCGTTCTTAACTTCTTCAAGTACTGATTGTTGTTCTAGTAGTTGATCATTCATGTTTTAACTTGTTTTGAACAGCTGATGCTAGTGAAGAATCCAGTGAAGATGAATCTGTTTATAGTGATTCAGAAGAAGAGTCTGATAATGAAGTCTCTAGTAAGTGAATTTCTTAAATGTTTAAATATGTGTTTATTTATTTTTATTTATTTATTTTTAATTTTTTATAAATGAATAAAATAATTGATCTATAATTAATAGTTAAATCACTTTTTAGATATAACATGTTTTAATTATGAACTGCATTTTAATTAATTTCTACATTTTAACTTAAACCTTGATTTAACATTAACTTGCAGATGATTTAAGTATTAATCCCCTTATCACCAAGTCTTTGAAAGTGTCAAGGTAAAAAAAAAAATTAGGCCCTAAATTATTTTTAAAGGTCAGGGGTCGATCCAGGAAAAATTTGGGGCCTGTTTAGGGCCCCTTCACAAAAATCTATTTAATAAAATGGGCCCCTTCACAAAAATCAATTTGATAAAATGGGCCCCTTCACAAAAATCAATTTGATAAAATGGGTCCCTTCACAAAAATCAATTTGATAAAATGGGTCCCTTCACAAAATTCTATTCCATAAAAACTTACTATTTATTATTTATTTATTATTTTGTGATGTTTTAAAATGTGTAATTTGTAAACAAGCAAGTTCACCAGAGCGGAAAACTTCAGCAAAAGGATTTAAAAAAGTTTTTATTTATAAATGCTTGGTTCGAATTTGATTAACTGGATTTCAACTTTCGTTGTAAAATGTTATTTTTCACAAAAATATAATAAATTTCACAAAAATAACCTTTACTTTTCACAAAATGGGCCCCAAGAAAAAAACCCTGCATCGACCCCTGAAGGTTTAAAAAAGAAACCTTTGATTAATCTTACAGGGATTATGGGATTCAGGGGATAAATTTTGGGTCATAAAAATTATGGGATAATCCAACAATTCCCCAAACCTGGCGAAATACTCAGCTACTCTGGTAAATGAGGGCAAGCGCTGCTATTCATGTACTTTGTAATGTCAAAATGAAATCAAACTAACGGATGCCTTCTAATAGCATGAGATATAAAATTGGAAACTAGCCGCTTCTTCTCGCAGATTAAATATAACATGTTATATTTAATCTGTGCTCCTAACATCTGGTGACATCCATTCAGACACCGGACACACCTTCTAACATCTTGAGATTATGAAACAAATTTTGTGTCTCCTTCATTCCAAGCACAATACTGTTTTAAAAAAATTTCATTAATTGTTGACTTGGGAAAATTATTCATCACGGAAAATACATCAGAGGATTTTCTTTAGGTAAATGAGTATGAACCCTGTCTTAAAAAAATCTTTATAACTGATTGAAAAGCTTTCTTGATCAGAGATTAATTTGTGTGAAATAATTTTAATGCATACTAATTAACTGCCAACTTCTGAATTTGCCAAATTTTAACTCTGCTTTAATTTAATCTTCTGCTTTTCTACTCAAAAAAAAAAAAAAAAAAAAAAAAAAAATCTTCTGGCTTTTTTTTTTTTTTTTTCTTAATCGAAAAGGATTTTTTTAATTTTCAAGGATCATTTCTTTTTTTACTACTTTATATGTTGTCTCTCGATTATACCTGAAAAATAAACAAAAATTTGTAAAAAAATTCAAAATTCATAAAAATTTATCGTATTTTTGTCTTATATCAGAAATTTTTGAAAAAATAGCAGTTTTTTTTTTTTTTTTTTTTGATAATATATTCAAAATTAAATGGTGTTAAAGATAGGAAACTTCATAAATATCCTAACTTGATAGTTGTCTCGGAATTGTTTAAATTTTCAAAATTAACTGATTGTCCATTTGAAAACAATTCCAGCTATTATAAATAATGATGAACAAAGTGGTATCTTATCTATTAAGAGGACCAGAAAGGTTTGAAATGATGAAAATTGACTGAAGTTTGATTGTGGATTAGTAACTCTGTAATTAATTCAGGATAACACTTTTTGTATTAATTTATTTATGTTTTATTTAAATATATATATATATATATATATATGTGTGTGTGTGTGTTAAGCTGTGAAAATGAATAGCAAAAACTTTATAAAACTATGACATTTAATCATGCAAAACTAGTTTTGCCACGATATTAAAGTCCATGTTCCATATTTTGGAGTCGTCATTTCTTTTTTTACTACTTTATATGTTGTCTCTCGATTACACCTGAAAAACAAAAATTTGTAAAAAAAATTATAATAAAAAATTCAAAATTCATAAAAATGTATCGTATTTTTGTGTTATAGCTTGGAGGGGGCGGGGGGGGGGAGATGTTTTTGTTGTTTTTCAAGTATAATTTGTAAAGAATTTAATTAATTATTTTTTTTTTTTTTTAAGAAAGAAAGAAACATGTAAATCTGTTTACGTATTCAAAAGTTATTGTGGCAAAACTGCTGAAATGTGTTTTGTTTTTGTCTGGCATCTAATCTAATTCTAATTAAAATCAGAAACTTCTTCTTTTAATCAGAAACTTTTAATTTCTGGTAGTAATTGAATAAAAAAAAATTTTGAAGTTTGACAGATATGCTTCTGCGAATGCCCGAATTATTCATTCGAATAATCAAAATAATCGTTATGCTACTACGTAATACTAGAATTTTTCCTATCGGATCAACTATGTGACATTCTTTTCAAGCATAATAATAATAATAATAATAATAATAATTACATTCTTGCATCATTTCAAATCTTTCTAAACCCCTTAAAAGGAAAGCAGTTTATCAGTTGCTACTAGTGCTTTTCTTTTAAAAGACGGTGTCATGTAAAAAAATAAAATATTCCTTTAGTTTTCTGAAAAGAGAAGAAAAAATTTCTTTTCTTCAGATTTAAATAAAGCTTACTTTGCTTTCTTTTTTATAGGAGTATTGAATTAGAAAAAGCAGTTTCAATATACTTAGTTACTTTTACTTTTTTGAATTATAAAATAGTGTCTCATAAAATCTGATTTCTTCAGAAATGTTATGCATTTTCAGTAATAGAGGTTGGCGAATATGATATTATATAAAAATATTCTTTATCAGAGAAAATCTTAAAGAAATTTTTGTTTCTAGATAATGTTTCTAAACTGAAAAGAAAATTACAAAATGATGAATCAGAATCTCGAAAAATTGTTAAGAAAGATGAACTGAAAAAATCTGGTGAAATAATGTCAAAACCTCTTAAAATGAGTGTTACCCCTGGAAAAGTTGTCAATGAAGATGCTGCCAAAATTGCCCAGAGAGAAGTTGCTGAAGAAAAGCGACTTGCAATCATGATGATGCACAAAAAAGATAAACATTTGTATGATAAAATTGTGTATGGTCAAAAACGAAAGAAGAGAGAGGTATGTATGATTCTTTTTTCTTAGTTATTTCCACATTTTTTGGACAATGTTATTGACTATAAATTGTTTAACCAGTAAACAAAAAGAGTTGAATTAATAAGGTCTTATTTGCGACCATAGAAGAGGGATAGATATAAGTAGAGTGCAGGTTCCATTGTATCCTCAGAGACTGAAAGCTGAAGCATTCATCTTCCCCTTTCATTACCAAAAGGGTGCCATTTTTGGGCGGTAATACCTTTCTTTGCAACTTTCTGTTTCCGTTCTCACAATAAAAGAAACGTAGAAACGCTTATCTATGTTCTAGAAGTGCAACCTGCAAGAATCCCTCCCTGAGAAAAATGCCTGAATTCAATGCTCATTTCATGAATTATCGGAATATTAATTTCATATCTAACATTTTAAGGTGATAAATTTCATGGGATAACTGAATATTTTAGAAATATAGAATAAAATATTTTTGGAAAATGTAAAATAGGATGAAATACTTTCTTTTCTTTTAAGGTTATTCTTAGATCCAAAATGGATACTTACCAACACATTCCTGAAATAATTTGTATTATTTAATACATTAAATTCAGCAGGCATTCTTTTTAAATAAGAAATAGAAGAGTATTTCTCATTTTTTCAATAAAGGGAAGGAATTTTTGAAAAAATGGAGTCAAAGTTGGCAATTTGCAATGGTTATTTACACATGGTAAATAAGTGAAAGTTTGTTATCAGTGATGAATTCAGAGCACCCCCCCCCCCTTTCTCCTGAACAAAAATGTTAAAAATTAATACTCATAGAATTATTAGAACTGGAGCTTTAATACTTTTATAGAAAAAAAACTATTCCATCCCAAAGTTCCAATAATATTGAATAATTTTCATCGAACAGAGTTTCCTGAAACAGCAATTTCTTTGCATGGGAAAATGCAACAGGGTTTGCAGCATTTTAGTAGAATATTATCTGAAATATGCAATTTTAAAAAAATAAAAAGTTCTTAAAAGAACTGTTTAAAAGGCTATCAAAGTAAAGAAAATATTACGGTCAATGCAAACGCAGGTGAAATGAAAAGGGAACAGGTCTTGGTAGCAGTAAGAGCGCTGGAATTCAAATGACAGTTTGGAGGGAAAAAAAACAGTTTGTCATGCTATCTTCCCACGGTCATGTGAGTGTGGGAAGGGAGATGTTTGATTCAAGAAAAGGTTACTAGTCCGTGGTCTATTTATATTAGATGTCTATGTTTGCAACCCCCTGCTGTACAAAAAAAAATTCAGTCTATGATTACTTTTTTCCCTCAAGTCTTTTTAAGATTATTTAGAAAATTTTAGTACTTTTCAAGAAAAAATATTAATTGACTAGCTGATCCACCCGGCATTGCTCGGGCACGTGATAAAGCCTTAAATAAGCCCCAGATTTGTATTATTTTATATCTCTAACCCGATTTTGTATGAATTCATATATTTAATCACAAAATCATAAAAAAACATTTTCTTCTTTTTTCACATAGGATCATTTCATAGTTTTAAAAAATAGCTTTTGTTGTCCAAACCCTTTGAAATTTTTAATGGTCATAAATATAACGGTTTTACAGCCGATGTAAAAATTACGTCAGAAATATTGTTATCTGATTGTAAGATAAATATGTTTTTTTTTTTTTTTGCTTTCACGTCGGGTCTGTTAACATTAAAAAAAAAAAAAAAAAAAAAGTATTCGTTATCCAAGCTTTCTGAAATTTTAGTCGTTTATAAATATAACTATTTCCAAGTCCTCTATACAATTATGTGAAAATGTATGCTTATTAAATAGTGAAAACGTTACCTGAAGCAGAGCATGATTGCACAAAAACACCCTGTTATTATGGGTTTTTACTGAAAATTTCTTAGATTTTTTTAAAAATATATATTTCTTTTCATCCGAACGTTTTGAAATTATTGTAGGTGATATAAATCTGGTGTACCGAGATGGTTTAAAAAGATTGTGTTGAAATACGAATGTTTACTAACTTTTAGCACAGAAAAAAAAAAAAAATCTTGTGAGACGCGAAATGACCTGTGTTCGCTAGTGTTTTTAAAAGAGTTAAAATTCGTATTTTTTAAAACTAATTATACCATCTGTTAGAAGAATGTTTCGCCTTTAAGAGCATATGTTTGGGTTGTCTGTATCTCTAAAATTGCACTCTTGAGAGGCATTGCCATAAAGGGAAAAACATTCACCCGGGAAAATGTCTGTTTTTCAAAAAGAGTACATCAGTTTTTCTATTTTTCTTTCGTTTTTTTTTTTTTTCTTGTTTTTGATTGTTTCATTTGAGACGTAAGAGTGTGATCTTTCAGAATATGTTTTTCGTTTTTAAATAAATCAAGCGGTTTAGTCGATAGAAGTTAACACAGAATTGTAAAATAAACGCATTCTTCATTCTCGTTCGCTGCCGTAAATCAGGTTCTGGGCATGTGAGAGTGCTGAAAGCCAGCTTGCAAAGAAAGAGATGAGTTATTGATCAGTTTTTAATTAATATATTGGTCAATTCTGTTTCTAAAAATCATGTTAAAATGGCTGTAGACAAAAATATTTTTAATAGAATTCTGTTTTGAACTGTATACAGAATGAGGGGATATAATAGATATTATAGCATGAAACTGTGATTAAACAAGAATGAAAAATCATACGTCCAGCATAGATTATGAAACACTTTCCAACACATCCAGAAAACTGAAACGAAAATTCATTGTTAAGTAAGGTAAAAGAAGATATGTAAGTAAACAGCTTAGAAAACATATACCACATTGAAAAATACAGTTTTCGAAATTACCTTCCATTGCAAAAAAAGTAATCAAATTATTTTGCGCAGCCCTGTATATAATCTGTAGATTTGGATATATAAGACATAGCATAAAATTTAGTTCAGTTTGGAAACTCACATTTAGCAATTTTCACCAATCGATGGAAATGCACTCAAAATCTTTTGTACAGCCCTGTATATTATCTAAACACTTTTATTCACATCACATACTAAGCTAAAATTTAATTCAGGTAAAAAATGCATAAGACAACTTAAAACTCACTTCCAGCAATTACCAACCATAAACGACAATGTATTTTGTTCTTTGCATAGCCCTGTATATGAATTTATTTATATTCCACAAACTTATATTAGTCTACTAAATATAGTTCAGTATGAAAATGCGTAATACAATTAAAAACTACCCTTAAGAATTCACTCCCATAGTGCGTAATACTTATGAATTCCCTGTATATGATCAACCGATTATACACACCATGTAATATGAAAAAATTTAGCAAAACTTAAAATCACAAACCAAACTTCAAAACTCACTTATTACACATAGACTGTAATTATCGCACGTATATTGTAACCGAATTCTTTTGTGTGTCCCTGTAAATGAACGATAAACACAATGCACACCGTACTTTTAAGCAAGCAATTTATAGCACACCTCACTTATGCGTTTAATTTTTATTATCTTTAAAATAGTGAAACATCATTAAAAACTGCAGACGATTTTTCCCTGTAGAACAATGTGTAACAGAATTCTTTTTTTTTTTTTTTAACCCTGTAAATGAACGATAAACACAATGCACACCATACTTTTAAGGAAGCAATTTATAGTGCACCTCAGTAATTCATATAATTTTTATTATGTTTGAAATAGTGAAACATCATTAAATTACGCTGCTAACAATTCTTCCCCGTCAAACAATGTGTAACTGAATTCTTTTGTTTGACCCTGTAAATGAATAATAAATGTTTTGTACTCCATATTCTACAAAAAACATGTTTTAAAGTGTTTTATAAATATATATCAATTTCATCATTTTTCAAATGGCGTAGCATCATCAAAATGCACTTGAAACAATTATTTCCCATTGACTGTAATGGAATACTTTTGATTGTCCCTGTAAAAAAAAAAAAACTATAAGTGGTACACCCTTCATTTGAAGTAGGGAACATGCTGTAATAGACGACAATAACATAAAAAAATTTCAGAGTAATCCAAGCATATTTACACGAGTTAGAGCACGGACAGACGACAGACAAATCGAAGTCATAAACACTTTTCAGCTAGGTTGGAAAGTGTTAAAAATGTATATATCCTGGGATTTACAAGTATACTTATGAAAATGCAGGAAAACCCTCAGACAATAAAAGGGTTAAATTTCTATATTTTTCTCATTTAATTTACTTATACCCACCTTAAAATACTTTTTTTTTCCCTCCTAGCTCAAAATTCAATCGTTTTTACACCTGGTATCTTAGCTTTCCTGTATCAAAATTCATTTCATTTCAGAGTATTCTATTTATGCCTAGTTTTTTATTTCCTTGGAACGTGTTCAAAGATTTTCCGTACCAATTTCTGTACTGCATTACAGCATTTTTTTCTTTTTCCCCGCACCAACCAGCGGTTCTTAAAAGTGTGTCTACAGGAGGTCCTTGAAAAGTCATGTGTTCAATGAAAATATTTTCACTGATCTAGAGTCTCACAAACCTAGAAGTAAAATTAATGAGAAAACCAGAAATACTATTTAAAAAAAACAGCAATGCTTATTTTGGTAAATAACGGAGGAACCTAGGCACACATGCAATTTTTAAAAATTCCTACTAAAATTGTCATGGAGTAAAGCTGAAAATAAGAAATTTTAGTTAGGGGCCATTGTTTGAGATTTTTTTAGTTTCTGGTCAGAAATTACATTTATTTAGTAGTTATCTACTTGTCAGTGTAAATATTTCCATTTATAGGCCAAACATACATAAGTGACATTGAAAAGCTGAAAAATCAATACTGTATTACTCGTGTATAATGCACATTGTGTTTTTGGTAGGGTGAAATGAAAAAGAAAGAAAAATCATCAGATGTATAAACGCAGACTATGTTTTTTTAATGGTAGAAAATCCAGAAATTGGAAAAAATATCTGTAGAAAACTTTAATTACAACATTTTTTTTTCCCTTGCATATTTGTTACTGTATTCACTAACCTGAGATATGTCCAGACTTTTCTTACAGAGTCCTGTTTTGGTGAAATTGTGAAGAGTTTTTTTTATATTTGTGAAAAATCAAGTCATAGAGTTTTGTGAATTTGATATTATTATATTCAGATTCTTTTTTAATAAGATCCTTTATATATAAAATAGCTAGATAATAGATTCTTTGGAGACTTCAGCTGTTTTGTAACAGGTCAGATTTTGTTTTTAAATGATTAACCCCTTGGGGACGAGTGACACGTATATGTGCCGCATAAAATGCCCAGAATCCTCGATTATTCCCACCAGTTACTTTTTATTGTAACCTTTGCCTTATTTAATTTTAACATTTCTGCGATTCAATTAGGCGAAAATTTCTGTTTTGAAAACCTGGTGGTAAAAGATTAAAAATTCTGTAAAGGACACTCGTCGCGAAGGAGTTAAGGCTGTTCTCAAATCCAAACTGACTACTTCATAACATATTTTTTAATTCATTTTTGTTTGGAAGCACATTAAATTGGCAGGTGTTCTTATTCAGATACTTTGTAATCAAAACATGTTTTCCATTTTTTAGTACAGGCAGATAGATGGTCTTTTAGAAAATACTGTCAAAGTCGGCATTTTGAAGTGAATTTCCCATGCTGCAGCACGAGAAAGAAGAAAAACATGTTATGTGACACAAATCTCTTATAACTTTATAAGTAATTTATCAAAAAATGGAAAACTCATTTCAATTCAAAATCGCTTCAACAGTCAGGTTTGCTAATTTTATGTCTTTCTGTGTTTAAAAATGAGTCAGAAAATGTGTCAGAAAGTTTCACGTTATTTAGCAGGTCATTTGAGAACTACCTTAAGTTTGCGAGAGATTTAGTTTGGAGGGGGGGGGGGGAATTAAAGGTATATTTTTAAGACAAACAATTTTGTGAAGGGTCTTGTTTTAAAGTGAAATTTTTTTTAACTCAAATTTTTCCTAAACAGATCTTTGCTAACATATATTCCACCTCCTTATTAAAATAGGAGAAATTAATGTTTCTTCAATGTGTACTTTTTTCTCATTTTTATACTTTGTTTTTATCAATACTGGAAATCAATACTATATATTTACTCATACATGCAAAAGTGAAGTTACTTTATTTATTTTTATTTATTATATCTACATTTGTGCAATTTCATCACAATATATCTAAATAATTCAGTGACTTTGTTTCATGTAGTTGTCGGTTTTTCTTCACGTATAATGCACACCCCCATAAGTTTGGAGAAATAAAAAAGTGCAATATATCATGTGTAAATACAGTAAATGGAATTTGGTTAAAATTGTTTTCATTTAAATCTTAACAATAAAGGAAAACTATTTGACCTGTCTGGCAAAATTTTTAATCTCCATATTTCAAAGTTCAATTGTTTATTGGTTTCTATAGAGTAATTATTTTTCAAATTAATCATAAAGCCATAAGAATAATGACCTTTTTCAAAAAAAAAAAACATATTTTAAATTAATGTTCTCGTTTCAAAGTTATATATGAACAAAGAGCTTGTGTAAGTTAATAAATACATTTTAGTTGTTCTATATAGTAAAAGAAAAAAAAAAGGCATTAGTTGAAATTACTTAACAGGGATCTGTTTAGAAAGAAATTGGGTCCTTCAAAGGACCCTTCACAAAATTTTTCATTTCAAAGCAGGATCCTTCATAAAATTTTTTATCTTAAAACAGGACCCTTCACAAAATTATTTGTCTTAAAAATAAGCTTTTTACAAAATTTTCCATCTTTAAACTGAACTTTTTACAAATTTAATCATTTAAACGTAAAATCTGACCTGTCACTTTTACATATAATATAAAGAAAATATGTGTATTTTACATCCATATATTTTCTTTAAAATGTATAAACAAGAACCTGAATTTAATGATCATTTCAAAATCACAAAATTACGACTAGATTTGTCACAAATATGGAAAGCTATTCACAATTTCACAAAAACAGGACCCTGAGAAAAAAGTCTGGACAGACCCCTGCTTAATGCCAGTTACTGATAATATTCATAATTTGCTATCTCCTTTCTTAATTTGAATGTTTTTTCATTATGTGCATACATTTATTTATAGAATCTTGCTAATTTAATTGCATTTTTATGTATTTTCTAGGCTCTAAAAATGAAAGAAAAGAGAGAAATTCTGGATAAATCTAAAAGACTGAAAAATAAATAGAAACTTTTTGTAATTTTTTGTAACTTATTCGGATTTATGTAAATACAGATTCCATATTCCAGTTTTATCATGTTGCATCATACCAGAATTGCTATGTACATTGTGCAATTAAATAAACCATGATGCAAAAATTTTTAGAAAATTTCTTTAGATCCCAATATTTCTGAAATATGTATTAGCAAATAAAGATGCATTATAAATTTTAAAACATCTCTGCCAACCAACAGTCTATCCACTACAGAATGATGTGGGATTTTATATATTGATCATATTAAAGGCAGTGAAAAATCAAAAAGTGACATTTATATAAGAATATACAGGATGTTCCCTCTTATTGTTGATCAATAGCCAATTTTTAAGCCGTTATTTTAGAGGTATAGTTCCAATTTCAAAAATGTTTCAAATGTTGTTCATCATCATCCATTTAGATCAAATAAATATTTTTTAAAAGGTTATGAAATTAAAATTTTTATACAGTCCCTGGATCCTATAAGTTATATTTAAAAAAAAAAAATTCTTCATATTCTAACTAGTAAAAAAAAAAAAAAAAACATTTCTATGCAACCAAAAGTTACCAATTTATAATACTTTAAATTTTTATTAATTTTCATATACTAAAAATGTGCATTTTCATTTTTAGTGCCCTAAAGACCTAAAGTCACACATCAATATCCCTCTCCCTCCCTTCGAAAGTAAATTGTTTTCATTCAGTTACTTTTCTGTTATAACATAGTAAAATCGTTTTTTAAGCATTCAGGGTGAAGAAAAGCAAAATACAGTACAACCTCGTTAGTATGTCACTCTCGGGTCCACTTAAAAATGACTTCTGAAGTGAAATTTATATTAAATGTAAAATAAAATTCCAAATGTTTGTATAATAAATATAACTAAATTAAATTATAAATTAGTAGAATTAGAATTCGTAAAATGGATGACAAATTAAGGAAAGTATAGTAAGTATGTTACATAGTATTTAATTGTACAATTCAATAGATGCCTATTTGTTACTGCTTTACAAAAAGAAAACACTTATTTTTATTTGTTGTCAGTTTTCTGATTTTTTTTTTCCTTGCGAATATATCATATTATATTTGCTATGTGTAATGTCAGTCAAAGATAAATTTAGTTCCTTGGTTCATCAATGGCTGCTTTTTAAAATTCCTACTATTAGCTCACACTCTCTCTATATATATCTTGTTCAAATTTTCAATCGTTAATAAAATATTTTCTATTCATCCACTCAAGTTCAAATACATTTTTTTAAACTTGTAGTGGATGACACTTTATGTTAATACAGTTTTTTCAAATATTAATTCATTCATTAAATTTAATTAATTAATTTTAGTTTTAAATGGGAGAAAAAAATTCCTCCCATTGTTTTCATAAATGAAATGAAAGATTTATCTCAAATGAGTGATGCCACAGAAATAAAATACTGCAACGATGATTATAAAATAATGTTCAATAAAGATAAAGTGGGACATTAATGCTGCACAGGTTTATTTTATATATTTATGATTAAAAAGTAGGAATTGACTTTAAAAATTTTTTTGTATTACTTGTTTCTTTGCAACAATCGGTTTGGAAGGTTCCTCTTCATGATTGCTGTTGGATTGTACTGCTGTTCCATTCTTCGCTTCCAAACAATCAGCTACAATTTCAGTTATTGTTGCATTCAGAGAATTTGTTGATGTCAGACAATCTTTATAAGGAAAAGACTGCCATCTAGAATGTTGTTAAATTTGCAATCGTGCACAACAAAAACTGAGTGTTTTTGGAGATAAAAACTTGACAAAGAAATTCAACCGAGTTTGCCTATCCTCTTAAAAGCGACATCTTAAGCGAAGTGGCTGAAAAAATAGTGATTGAATAAGCAGAGTACAATATGAGAATGGGCGGGACTTCTGAAACATGACTCAATATGCGGAGTGGCGTTTTATCCTGGTGATTTACTAACAAGGTTTGAATGTATAAGAATTGAACTGGAGGCATATGAAGTTGACATGTTATCTATCACTTTAGTCAAAGATTGCTTGCCAACTTTCATGAGTCTGGAAAATTCAAACTTTGTAACAAATTTTAGCAGGATGTACTAAATAGTGTTCTTACATACAAGCTTGTATTATACAGTGCTCCCACTAGGTCCGTTTTTAAGGAATTGGTCCGTTTTTTTGCTTCAAGTCCGTTTTGGTCTGTTTTTTCATCATTAGGTCCCTTAAGTCCGTTTTTCGATACTGTTAAACGACCTTTATTTTAAATTTTATTGATATTCGGTATTTAGCCATGCCTCGCGGAAAAATCGCGTGTTTCGAGGATCGGGAAAACGTCATTAATTTCGTCAAAGAATCGCGAAAAAGCACGAATTTCGTCAAAGGATCGCGAAAAAACCACGAATTTCGTCAAAGGATCGCGAAAAAACCACGAATTTCGTCAAAAGAAAGTAAAAAAACACAAATTTTCTCAAAAGATCGCAAAAAAACACACTAATTTCTTCAAAAGATCGATAAAAAACCGCAAATTTCGGCAAAGGATTCAGAAAATAACACTGATTACGTCAAAAGATCGCGAAAAAACGCAAATTTCGTCAAAGAATCGCGAAAACAATGGGATTTTCGTTAACAACAGATCGCGAAAACCACAAATTCCGTCAAAAGATCGCGAAAAAATACTAATTTCGTCAAAAGATCGCTAAAAAACCATGAATTTTGTCAAAAGATCGCAAAAACCCCCGCGAATTTCGTCAAAAGATCGAGAAAATAACGCGAATTTTGTCAAAGGATTGAGAAAATAACACGGATTTCGTCAAAAGATCACGATAAAAATGCAAATTTCATCAAAGGATCGCGAAAATAACGCGAATTTCGTCAAAATATTGCGAAAAAACCCGCAAATTTCGTCAAAAGATCGCGAAAATAACGCGAATTACGTCAAAAGATCGCGAAAATAACTAATTACGTCAAAAGATCGCGAAAATAATGCGAATTATGTCAAAAGGTCACGAAAATAACTCTAATTACGTCAAAAGATCGCGAGAATAACACGAATTATGTCAAAAGATCACGAACATAATGTGAATTACGTCAAAAGATCGCGAGAATAACACGCATTACGTCAAAAGATCGCGAGAATAACGCGAATTACGTCAAAAGATCGCGAACATAACGCGAATTACGTCAAAAGATCGCGAGACTAACGCGAATTACGTCAAAAGATCGCGAGAATAACGCGCATTATGTCAAAAGATTGCGAGAATAACGCGAATTACGTCAAAAGATCGCGAAAATAATGCGAATTACGTCGAAAATATCACGAATTTCTTCAAAAAATCGCAAAAAAGAACACTAATTTCGTCAAAAGATTGTGAATTTCGTGACAAGATTGCGGAAACATTGTGAATTTTGTCAAAAGATCGTGAAGAAACCGCGAATTTTGTCAAAGGTTCATGAAAGCACCGTGAATTACGTCAAAAGATCGCGAAAACATCATAAATTTCGTCAAAGGATTGCAAAAAAAAAAAATGCAAATTTCGTCAAAGGATTGCAAAAGAAACATGAATTTCTTCAAATGATCATGGGAAAATTCGTGAAATTCAATCAGTCCTGCTAAAATCAGCACACAGACATCATCAGTAGGTTACAAAACTTTCAAATTTTTTGTTCCATCATAAGGATATGAAAATTGCCGTTTTTCATTTTGTGTAAATATGATTTTGGGCTTTCACACAGCAGTTTCAGTTTATCTGATAATCAGTTGTAAACATATCTCGGCAGCTGCAAGTGGCATCCAAATGGGAAATGAATGCAGTGATTCATTTTTTGTGGGCGAAAAGGTGTAACTGCATTGAAATTTATCATCAGTTTCATGAAGTGTATAGTGAAAATGCTGCCACATAAAGTTATCGCGAAGCAGTGCAACACATTTTAGAATGGACGTACAGATATTGACGACGCTGAGCGCAACGGAAGACCATCACCTGCATAAAATTATGAGATCGCTGCTCTCGTGAATGCATCTTTGCAAACAGACGCATAACAATAGACGAAATCTCAAATGAAATTAATATTTCTCATGTAAGTGTGCATAAAATTATTGCTGGATATTGGACAGGATTTCTTTGCAGAAGCCATTAAAAAACTTGTGTCATGTCTCGATAAATGTTTAAATAATGGATGTTGAAAAGTAGATTTTACATGAAACTTTAGGATACAAATAAAGTTATTGTAAAATTTCGATTATGTTTTCTTAAACAGTGCAACTAACTTACTGACTGACCATTGTAATTCAAATAAAGTTGTATTAATAATAGAAGTTTGTAATCTCTGTAATCTCTGATCTTTCAGATAATAAATTTCAGAATTAAGTGAATTTGAATCGGAGCAAATATAACAAATTATACTTTGAACATTTATAAATAAGTAACAAATAAGGGAGGGAGGAGGGTGTTGTGTGTTTATTTTATTTGTGATTTGCCGGAATAGGTCCCTTCTTAACAAATATGTGGTCCTTTTCGGTCCCTTTTTTGAAATAAAAAATGGTCCCTTTTGGTCCCCTTTTTTCCATTTTTAACTGCAAAAGTTGAGTGGGAGCCCTGATTATACTATATATAGGCTTGTCCCAAACTAAAATTCTTGGCTGTTTCCTCTCTTTGAGACAGAGCTATAGTCCTCCCACAATAATTTGAATAATGACTGTGAAAGAGTTCCTAACAAGCACAAATGGTGCAGGAAATACATCAGTATTTAAATAAAAACTAATTCTGCTAGTTACTAATACAGGGTTCATACTCATGTCCCCCCCCCCCCCAAAAAAAAAGTTATTTTCCAGGGTCAACAGTTTTCCCATGTCAACAATTAACGATATTTTTTAAAAACCAATATTTCTCTCTTCCCCCCCCCCCCTAAAAAAAAAAAGAATATATATATATATATATATATAAACAAGGTAATCTCAAAAGTAAAGTTATACATAATCATGTACGAAAAAAACGATATTTCATTTTCAATTTATCTATGTTTTATGAAAATGGAAAGTAGGGAAAAGTTGCTTTCAATAACTTCATTTTCAATCCATCTCATTTGACAAAGTTTTAAAGGAAACACATTACTTTGTGTAACATACATGAAGTCTGCATGCCTTGCAGACCTTAACATTTCAGTTAGATTGCTGCAAGAATTTCATTTAATTCCCACTTTGTGATTTTATTAGCTCTTTGAAAAGCATTATGAATTATATGCAGGCTATAAGTGCCAATATCAATTTTAAAATGTCCTTCATTTTCCTTAAGGCTGCTCTCAAATCCAAAGGAGCAACTTTGACACAATTCTGAATTAATTTTTGTTCGAAAATGCATGAAATTGGCAGAAACTTCTTATTGAGAAACTATGTAATTGAATGGCGTTTATTCTTTTTTTGGTAAAGGCACAAGATCCTTCAGAAAATAATGTCAAAGTGATTGTTTTGAACCAAATTCCCAAGGTGGCAGCGCAAGAAATGATTAAAACTTGTCATGTGACAAGAATCTCTTAAAACTCTATAAGTAATTTATTTATCAAAAAATTATTTCCAAATCGCTTCAATATTCAGGCTTCCCAATTTTATATGCCTTTACATTTAAAAATGTGTCAAGGAAGTTTTGCGTTGTTGAGCAGGGAATTTGAGAACCAATTTAAGTTCCTCTTGAACAGTTTTCCAATTAACATTAGGCCCATCAAGGCTACAGATTTGATAAATCCAGATCTGTAGAACCCTGAATAAATTTTTCATCCAAGTCTTGAGCTGTAAAATGGCCAAGAAGAACAGAATTTTAAAAATCTCACCTG
Source organism: Maratus michaelseni (assembly GCA_963931845.1). Taxonomy (NCBI): domain Eukaryota; kingdom Metazoa; phylum Arthropoda; class Arachnida; order Araneae; family Salticidae; genus Maratus; species Maratus michaelseni. Next base: position 150,557,628 of record OZ007592.1, read on the forward strand.
CACTTAACTGCAGCTGTCTGACCAATTTCTAATGATTAAATCTTTTTTTTATTTATTTATTGCTTCGTCCATATACAAGACATTCTTGTCAATATTATCCAATAATTCTTTGTAAAAAAAGGGGGAAATAATGCAAAAGCTATTAAATATGTAATTTTTGAAATGCTTAAAGTAACTTTTTTACAAATATTACCGTCAAGGAACTGAAGTTTGAAAAATTCTGCAGCATCTTTGAAACTATTATAAGACAAACAAAATAATTTCATAGTCCACACTTTTCTAGCCTTTAATACAGGGTGGCCAGAATTAAAACGCCCCTACTCTGACCTCTATATACACTGAACTACTCAGTGTATAAGCTTATTAGTCCTAAAATTTTGTAGACATACTATTGAAGACATGGGGAAACAGATTACTAAAAAAAATGGTTCCAGAACTCACTGATAGATGGAGCTGTATAACTGGACATATGCTGAAAAGACACAGCTTAAACACATTTTATTGAAACGTACCAAACATTCATGTGACAAGGACCTTATCAACTCAGGGATTGCTGCTCAATATGTTTCCCTTGAAAATATAAAATCTGCACTCGGTGGATAAATTGTTCAACTGCAGATTGTAACTGGTTGACTGAGATGCTTCTCACATGCAAGGTGACACTTTCTTTAAAGTCTGCCAAGGTTACCAGACATCCTCAATAAACGACTTTTTTGTGTGTCTACACAGCCAAAAATCACACTAATTAAGATCCAGAGAATGAGGTGGCCAGGTTGTCAGAAACGCATGACTGATTACTCTGTGATTAGTGAAAAATTGCTAAAGAAACTCTTGTACACAGTGTCTAATATGTGGAGGCATTCCATCTTGTGAAAGGATAATTTACTCAAGACATTGCCACTCTTATAATTAGGGTGTACAACAAAAGTGTCAAACATCTTTTTGTACTTATTGGCCATCACAGGGCCATGGTAAATACCCTGTTCAAAAAAGAAAGGACCAAGAATGAATATGGCTGTACATCTACAGCAGACTAACTTTCAGTGAGTGGAGAGGAATCTCTTGGAAAGTACTAAGACTTTCAGTTTCCCAAATGCTACAATTATGGGCAGGGCTTAAATTGCGCCGGACACAGGCTCCGGTACTTCTCTGCTTTTATTAAATATTGGTCAAAATTCACCAGAGCCCATAAATACTGGGCTCCGGAGCCCAGTGCAAAGCGCTTCCAAAAAACCGAAGCCTAATTTACTCTTTCCTTTTCTTCCCATCTCGAAGCTTTGGCATTCTTTTCTATCAAAACACTATGTGACATAATGTATTGCATGCGTAGGAAATTGAGATGAAATGGTCTCAATTTTTATATCACTCTTCGGGCTTGTGCGTGCTCGAACTCAATCTGTCTGTAAATTAAAAATTTTATTTATTCATCTCTCTTTATATATATTGTTGTGAGCTCGGGGTTCGAAAGGACTGATGCCAATATATAAGAACAATAAAAAGGCTTTATTCACTATAAACAGTGCAATACGATCACAAATATCTTCTGAAAATTACAAGATATTCAGTAATCTTCAAATCCAATAAAAGCACAGCAAAATTTCACACAGAAACAATGCGTTCAATACGACGTATCAATGACAAAATCGATCCGAGAAACACAGTTCTCAATGCAAAGCCTCTCGTATGAATTCAATCGCAGTTGACAGACAACTAACTAACTGAACTGATGGAGGTCCTTATATAGGTTTCAGAGATCTTTCCAGATTATTCCAGAGCCTTCAGATGCTAGAAATTACCAGAAAGTGCTTTAACTTTCGATAGAGAACCCAAGCAAGAAAGGATCCCAATGTATAGGTATAAGGGGGGTGTGGTTGCACAAAAAGTCGCCAACTTGGCGACATTTGGCGATATATCGCCAAATTTGGCGACAAAAATAAGTCGCCAAAACCATCGCCAACTTGGCGATAAACCCATTCCTTGGCGATTTTCCAATAGAACTCATTATAAAAACCGATGCTGTAAGGTTGTTTTCCTTGCAAACCACCTGAGGCCTTTAGCATTGAGTTACATGATGCTCAATAGGAAATACATTAATAATACTGCAATTTTCACAATAATCAAATAAAATAAATTTAAACAAATGGAATATTTACAGATATATACAAAATTCATAACATTGCCCCCCTCTCAAGGACTGCACGTCCCGGGCAGTTCAACCTTTGATCGGAAAGCAAACCCGTTGCCAACAAATGCTATACTATTCAAAACAGTTAAAGCAAATATGGAAAATAACAATTAAACACATTCATAATGCTGAATTATAAAGCATAGACACCATTACATACAAGTATTTAAATAATAATAACAATAATAATGATAATGCTAAGCAAAATAATTAATTACATTAATTTATATACAAGACCATGGTCATACTAATTTACATTATTTACATTGCACTATTTACAATCAATGAACTAAGTACTATGGGAACTATGTACTATGGCCATAGTATGGAGCTAGCCTGTCGTAATGAACGACTCTAGGCTTCGAATTTGGTGACTTTCGGATCCGAATTACGACATCGTTCAGTCTGTTTAGGACTGTATAAGGACCGTCCCAGTGCGATTGCAGTTTGGGAGAAAGTCCTTTACGTCGAGTCGGATTATAAAACCAAACCTTGTCACCTTCTTTGAATTGATGTCCCGTGGCTTTCGTGTTGTACCTGGTCTTCATCTTCTCCGTCTGTATATTGATCCGCTCTCGAGCCAAGTTGTGGACGTCTTCAAATCGTGCCTGGAGATTCTGCACGTATCCCTCTGGCGATGAAGGCGCATCTGGAGGGCGACCAAAAATCAGATCACAAGGTAGACGAAGATCACGACCGAAAAGCATCTGAGACGGGGAATAGCCGGTTGTTTCATGGACGGCGCTGCGATAGGCGAGAAGAAACAAGGGAAGTTTTTGGTCCCAGTCTTGTTGATTTCTTGAGACTAGCAGTGAGAGATTGTTGAGGATGGTACGATTAAATCTCTCAACCATGCCATCCGATTGTGGATGTAAAGGCGTCGTCCTAGTTTTGTCCATTCCGAGAAGTTGACAGAGACCCTCAATCACAGCAGAGATGAAATTTCTCCCCTGGTCAGAATGCATTTGAAGGGGGACTCCATACCTTGATATCCACTGGTGTACCAAGGCATCCGCAACCGTAGAAGCTTCTTGATCAGGGATGGCATAAAGTTCAGGCCATTTCGTGAAGTAGTCCATGACAACAAGGAGGTATTTGTTGCCATCAGCACTTCTTGGCAGAGGGCCTAGGATGTCAAGGGCGATGCGTTCGAAAGGTGCTCCTACATTGTAGAGATGTAGTCTTCCTCGGCTACGTTTCTTTGGTCCTTTTCGAGCTGCACATGCATCGCAAGATTTGCACCATCGTTCGACGTCAGCTCTCGCTTTTCCCCAGAAGAAGCGCTCTCGGACTCTGTGTAATGTTTTCATGACTCCAAAATGGCCACCAGTGGGACTGCCATGTAATTCTTCGAGGACCTCTGGGATTCGAGATTGAGGAAGTACCAACTGCCACCGAGATGTCTTCCCATCTTCCGATTCGAATTTTCGGAACAGGACACCATTCCTGACGTGGAGAGAGCCCAATATTGCTTCGTCGTAGGACTGTAAGTCGAGATGTCTTTCCAACTGGGCTTCGTGCTAGAAGATTCTAATAACTCCAAGATTGGTTTGATCTCAGAGTCTGCCATTTGATCTTCTCGAATCTTCTCATCACTCCAGGGATCTGGTGGCGTCAATAGTGAAGTCTTCGTCTGGCGTATGACATATTCGGGATTATACTTGCTCTCCGCTCTGGAACAATAGCGACAGCTCTCGGACACGGTCTTCTTGATAGGGCATCAGCGTTTCCATGCGATGAGCCTTTGCGATGCCTGATGTCAAAGTCGTATTCCTGGAGTCGTTGTATCCATCTGGCTACTTGGCCCTCTGGGTTCTTAAAATTCATCAGCCATGTTAGGGATGCGTGGTCAGTACGAAGGAGAAATTTCCTGCCATAGAGATAGTGATGGAAGTGTTCTATGGCTTTCACTATAGCTAATAACTCCTTACGAGTGACGCAATAATTCTGCTCTGGTTTCGATAAACATTTGCTCCAGTATGCTACGACTCGTTCTTGGCCATCTATATCTTGGGAAAGTACAGCACCGACACTTTCCTGACTGGCATCCGTGTCCACAATGAATTGTTTGTCGGGGTCTGGATAGGTAAGGACTGGAGAGGATGTGAGAGCTTCTTTCAGCTGCTGGAATGAATTGTCGCATTCTTGTGTCCATAGAAACTTCTGTTTGCTTTCAGTGAGCCTATGCAAGGGTCTTGCGATGTTGGAGAACCCCTGTACAAACTTTCTGTAATAAGTGCATAGTCCCAGAAAGCTTCGCAACTGATGGACATTTTCCGGACGTTTCCAGTGCTTTACTGCAGACACTTTTTCAGGATCTGTTCGAACACCTTCAGCTGAGATGATGTGTCCTAAATAGTTTACTTCTCGTTGGAAGAACTTGCATTTCAAAGGGTTCAGCTTTAAATTCGCCGCTCTTAGTTTTGTTAACACTTTTCAAATATTCTCTAGATGTTCTTCAAACGTGCGGCCACCAATGATGACGTCATCTAGGTAGATGAGACAAGCTTCAAAAGTCAGACCTTTTAACACTGTCTCCATGAGGCGCTCGAACGTTGCTGAAGCATTGCAGAGCCCGAACGGCATAACTTTAAATTGCCAAAGTCCTTGTCCAGTAGTAAATGCGGTCTTCTCTTTGTCATCAGGATGGATCTCTACCTGCCAATATCCACTCTTCAAATCCAGTGTGGAAAACCATTTATGTCCTGAAAGAGTATCTAGCGTGTCGTCTATTCTTGGTAGAGGATAGCTGTCCTTCTTTGTGATATCGTTAAGTTTACGATAATCCACAAAAAATCTTGTGGAGCCATCTTTCTTTCGGACCAACACGATGGGAGAGGCCCACGGACTTGATGACGGTTCGATGATGTCACTATCCTACATCTCTTGTAAGAGCTTAGACACCTCTTCTTGTTTAGCGAACGGCAAGCGTCTGGGATGCTGTTTAATCGGTGGATGGTTGGCAGTATCAATTCTATGACGTGTCAGAGAAGTGCGACCTATATCATTCTCGTTTTGTGAAAACACATCCTTAAATTCCTGGAACAGTCTTTCTGCGGCATGTCTCTGTTCAGGAGATAAATTTTCATTTCGTCCAATTACAGGTGTTAAACTTGTAGGCGGCTCCGATAACGTCAAGCTCGGGTCTTTGCAAACACAGGTGACTGGAGCACAGGTAGCAAGCACTTCACCCTTCTGGATAATTCTAGACTTTTCACTTACGTTAGCAATCCTCACGGGTATCACATCTCTCGACAGATCTACCAGCGCTGATGCTATTAGCACTCCTTTTGGGCTCTTCTCAGGATATCCAGTCAAGCCATACTGGAAAATTCTTTCGTTTCCAGTTAATCCAGGTATCATCATTTCGGTCCGTGGAGGGATGATAACATCTGCCTTGGCTGTGATCCGTTGAATAGACCCGGACTCATTTCCAAGTTTGAAAATAGTGACATCTTCTTGAGCAGAGCGTAACTCATTATTCTTAAAATCCAGGGTAAATCCATGCTCTTTTAAAAAGTCCAGTCCGAGTATGAAAGGGTCTGAAATATCGGCCACATAGACTGTATGGTGGTAAGCGGCGTTCCCAAACTTTATTTCCAGTGTCATTCTTCCAAATATGTCGATCTTATCTCCTGTCACAGTTTGAAGGATTACACGTGGCGGGGTCCAGGAGAGTTTTTCTTTCAGCCGCTGAGCTAGATCTTTCCGAATGATGGTCACATTGGCTCCTGTATCGATGATCATATTACAGGGCAAATCATTCACACTTCCGACTAGAAAAACTCCGTTCTCGCCGCAACTTCTTGCAGAAGTTTCACATACTTGAAAATGAGGCTTCTTAAGATCTGGAAACCTCCGCCCCGCAAGATGGTCAAAAATCAGTTTTCTTGCTCCTCCGTTAGCGGGTGAGCTATTACCTTCGGTGCTGGGTCGATTTGGATATGGCCTTCTCCACCGCATCTCCAGCACTTGATCTTCCTGTAAGGTTTGTTGGCCATTAAGGAGTTCATCTTTCTCATTATGTCATTCATCTGCTGCTGTAAGCACTCCACAGCTCTATCCGACGTCTCAGGCAGGTTGGCTGCTCGCACAAAGTGTCGATCTTTCCTAGTAGCTTGCTGGGCTGCCTCGAATTTCAGAGCGTAAACCAAAGCCCCTTTTAAATCATTGAGATCTGCAATCCGGAGTGCTGTCTGGATCTCAGGGTCACGCACACCATCAATAAAATGTTGCAGAGCTAAACTTTCTCTAATTTCAGTCGGACAGCCAGGATAAGCAAGGTGTGAAAGTCTCTCGACATCCGTAGCAAGCTCTTGCAAGGATTCAGTGGATTTCTGCTATATTCCTTCATGCATTTCTCGCCAAAGCGCAGTTCTAAGGCACTGACGAGCATTTCAAAATCCAGCGGTTCATTTGCAGGCAAAGTCTGCAGGACGTCGGCAGCATCAGCTCGTAGAGAAGCAGCTAACTGGCAAGCCTTTGTCTGGGAATCCCATCCATTGGCGTCCGCTACGATCCCAAATTGTGTCTTAAAAACTGGCCATGAGGATTTTCCGTCATAGGTCGAGAGTTTAATAGAGGCCCGAGGAAGCATACCTTGATACTTGACATCTTCGGGATAGTTTTCGGCAGTTATCTTTTGTTTCTTCACCTTTTCCAACTCCTTTTCTACACTCTCAATCCTTTCTTCGACGGTCTTGGCGATCTTTTGAACTTTTTCTTCTACTCTTTCTTCAACGGTCTCGGCGATCTTTTGAACTTTTTCTTCTACTCTTTCTTCTACGGTATTGGCTGTCCTTTGAATTTCTTCTACTTTTCGTTCTATTTGTTGAAATCTTCCTTCAACTTTGTTTTCCACGCCGTCAATTCTGTCATTTAAAGATGTTATTTTATCCTCTATTAAGTCTTTCAACTCTCCAAGGTTGGTTGACATATCCTTCTTCATTTCATTTTTTAAGTCGCCAAGGTTGGCAGTCATTTTCTCGTCTATCGCTGACATTTCCTTCTTCATTTCTTCCGACATTTCCTTCATTTCAGCCTGGTTTGCAGTCATTTTCTCATCCATCGCTGACATTTCCTTCTTCATTTCAGCCTGATTCGCAGTCATTTTCTCATCCATCTCTCCTAATTTCTCCAATAATTTAGTCAGTTGCGCCTCCATTGCTCTGGTAATCGGCATTCAATCCCACTTCTGACACCAAATGTTGTGAGCTCGGGGTTCAAAAGGACTGATGCCAATATATAAGAACAATAAAAAGGCTTTATTCACTATAAACAGTGCAATACGATCACAAATATCTTCTGAAAATTACAAGATATTCAGTAATCTTCAAATCCAATAAAAGCACAGCAAAATTTCACACAGAAACAATGCGTTCAATACGATGTATCAACGACAAAATCGATCCGAGAAACACAGTTCTCAATGCAAAGCCTCTCGTATGAATTCAATCGCAGTTGACAGACAACTAACTAGCTGAACTGATGGAGGTCCTTATATAGGTTTCAGAGATCTTTCCAGATTATTCCAGAGCCTTCAGATGCTAGAAATTACCAGAAAGTGCTTTAACTTTCGATAGAGAACCCAAGCAAGAAAGGATCCCAATGTATAGGTATAAGGGGGGTGTGGTTGCACAAAAAGTCGCCAACTTGGCGACAAAAATAAGTCGCCAAAACCATCGCCAACTTGGCGATAAACCCATTCCTTGGCGATTTTCCAATAGAACTCATTATAAAAACCGATGCTGTAAGGTTGTTTTCCTTGCAAACCACCTGAGGCCTTTAGCATTGAGTAACATGATGCTCAATAGGAAATACATTAATAATACTGCAATTTTCACAATAATCAAATAAAATAAATTTAAACAAATGGAATATTTACAGATATATACAAAATTCATAACAATATAAAAAACCAAACGATTTGGAAATGGACAAATGAAAATCTGCGTAGATATTCCGGGTTATTCTCATCGCTTTTTTACTAGGGACTTTTTGAGCGATTACTTTTTTTCTAGCCATCCTACGGATTCGAAAATCATACCACCAGATGCGAAATATAACAAGCTTTCAGAAATTCAAAAAATTATCATGGTCGGACAATAAAAACTCAAAAAATTTTGTAAATCGATTATAGTTTAAGATATCACCTTTTATAGGAAATTGAAAAATGTTCGATTCTTCAGCATATAAATATTAATTTTTGAAAATTTCATTCATTTTTTCATAAAAATGCATAGCTGCGAACTATTCTTTTTTTGCGTTAACACTATTTCTGAATCACAATCCTTACTTTATTTAATCGCAGAATTCTACGATTAATTAACATTAAAATTAGGCAAAGATTTCTATTCGGCCGGAGTGATAACTAAAGAGTGGAATAATTGACAGTAAATGCAGATAGATATATTTAAATTTTTATTTTGCTAAAGAAAAAAATTGCTTTAAATTTTGCAAATAAATACATATAATGTATGAAATGTAAATATGCAGATTGGAGTGATGAAGGAGGGGGGGGGGAGGGGGGACACACACGCTACGGTTATTAGTACTGCAGAATATTAGGGCTCCGGTACTTTTTTTGTTAGAAATTAAGCCCTGATTAGGGGTGTTTACTGTTGTGGAAATGGGCCTCATCGCTCCACAGAATCTACTATGGCCACGATGCATCCACTTCCATTCTTCAACATGTCTTTTTTCATATTTTCTCTTGTACAGTGCTTCAGGAACTAAACTTTTTTCATGTAGTTAGTTTCTCTATGTCTTGAATAGTACAGTGCAAAGTATAGAGACAGGCAATTTTTTGAAATAACAGTTCAAAAAATAAAGCAATAATCACAAAAAAAATAATAATAAATAAGCATAAGGAATCATAACATAAGTTTATTACAACAAAGAAATACAATGCAAGTTTTACAGAATTTTTGAAAAAAAATCAAAATCAGCTGTTCTAAAAATATATAGACTTTTCCAATATTTTGTATTTAAATTTTGGATCCATTCCTTTGAATTATCTTGAAAATCATATCAGGCGTGCTTAACACTTGTGTTTAAATAATGTATTGCTGTGAAGAGAACCAACTCTACTACTTGTAAGAGAACTACTTGTTGCTTTAATTCCTGAATAGTCTAAATCTGACAACCATGAGCATACACCCCCCCATGAAAGTACTCCCCAAAGGTTTTCAATTGAATTCAGGTCTGGGCTGATGGCTGGCCAGTCCATAACAATTCACTTAATTTTGCGTAAACCAAGCTGTGTCCTGTTGGAATTTCCAGTTTTTCCCTCCTAAGATGTTTACAATTGGAAGAAGACTGCTTTTGAGGAAATTTTGATAATCCTCAGAGCACTGTCGACCATTAAGAAAAGCGATATCTGTTGAAACAGAACACCGAAACTAGCCTTTTCGGCGCCCGGGGCAAACATGGATTTTGGCAGCAAAAGAATGGAGCGGCAAAACACGTAAAAATGAGAAAAATACTTTTTTTTTTTGCAAAGAGACGACTTTATTAGCCATGGCACCCTGTGCGAGGTTCTTTTCTGCGTCTCTACAAATGCTATATTCTTAAAAAAGAAAAAAGAGGAGGAAAGGTTACTATCTTATCTTGCATATGTTTCATCCCCTTAGTTTTTAGTGTCGTTAGCGATAGACAACCTCGCGCCCTAAAAGCCAGATCTGTATGCAGGGGTAGAAGTGACCAATCCATAAAATATAGGACATTTTTCGCGAAAAATATAGGACATATATAGGACATTTAGAAAATTACGTTATCGGAAATATTTTGCTATAAAAACTTTTTTTACACATGATCCATATTACTTTATAAATTTTCACTAATTAATGATATTAAATCAAGTTACAATCTTAAAAAACAAATATAAAACCAAACTTACCTCTACAATAGCAAGCCTCCAATTTGTGAAACATCAACGACTTTTTTTTTTTTTTTTTTAAGATTCTTGCTTAGTTTATAAAAAATTAATTAAGCAAAATACATTGGATTTTCTTTTTTCTAGATGAGCATGAATATTTACAGGTGATTATTAGTACGAATATTTACAGATTATGAATATTTACAAATTTATGAAATTGTTAATCCTTTTTATCAACCTGAGGTAATATCGGAAAGCAATGTTGACAAACTCACAGATGAGTGGAACATTTATGTAAATTATGATGATATCTGTGAAGAATGGGGCTTTAATGTGACATGGTAAACAATATATCACTACTGGTAAAATGTTCTTTCCATGACTGACAGTAAACAACTTCCTAAATACAAATATTTGGGGATATTAGTGAAAGCCATCTTAACTTTTTCACATGGGCAGGCGTCCATAGAAAGAGGATTTTCTCTAAATAAGAGAATGCTAACGTCTGAAAGATCCTCTTTAAGCCTTGACACAATAAGAGGTTTGAGACTAATAAAAGATGCTGTTGGTGAGAAAGCTGTAGAAGCTTGCATAACAAAAAAAAATGATCCAATTTTACAAAGATGCTTACCCTAAATATAAAATTTAAAAAGAATTTGAAAAATCTGTAAATAAAAGCAAAAATCAGAAAAAAAAGAAAATAATCCTACAACTTCAAAATACGATAAAATGGCAGAAATTAATGAGTATAGTGAGTAAAATGAGTATTTATTTTAAATTTTATTTTAGTTTTTATTTTAAATTTTATTTTATTTCAATGTGAAAAGGCATATTTATTGCATTAACGCGATGACTGAACGTGAACATAGACTGACGAAGTTCCGTGAAGTTTGGACAGATAAGATTGATGTTCATGGGAAAAAAGTCGGCGAATAGCTTGTAAAGGGTAAAGATGATTATAACGCTTATTGTCTCTTTTGTCAATGTCCGGTTCCCATAACATAAGCAACAGTGGCTATTTGCAAGTAACAAAGCATAAAGAAAATTCTGAAAAACAAAGCGACAAGTCTCAATCTCGCTTTGTAGATTCTACTGGCGGAAAAAACTTGGTATCGCAGCTGAATACACTATAAAAGAAGCTAAAATAATCGCAATAAAAGAAAGCACCACGTTGAATGCTAGAAATAACTCAGCGAGCAAGCATGCAAAGCAACACATGTGAAAACCAAAACATCAAGTCATTCAGAAAGATTTCTTTCCTGATGCCATATCCAAAAGAGAAATAAACGGACAACAAAGGCAAGGAGATTAAGCAGTCTCCACAGACATCGACGTTTCATCTCCTGCTTCGAAGGCGTGTTTAAAAATCCAGCGATCCACGCCACACCCTCCTTCTCGTTTGTAATTGGCTGAAAGCGGGAGCGTCATGTGCAGGATTGAGCTATTGCTCTTGTATTGAAATACGACAAAAAACAAACAGCAGAAACGATCGCAAATGCTAGCGGGCGGCGATATTAATACCAAATATAAGAGAAAGTAGAGAAATATAGGAAATATAGGACAGTCAGGGAAATATAGGACAATATAGGACATTTTTTAAGGTTATTTTATAAATATAGGAAATATAGGACAACTGCGACCCCCGTGTATGTAAAACAGTAATTGTAACAAATGGTATGCCAGCATTTTTCATTTATCTGGAAATAGCCAAAGGACGAGAAAATAATTTGAAAGGATAAAGGCAGGGGCGGCTGCAGTTTTATTAGTCATAGCAACTTGGGTATGGTTTTCTCCCTGCACCCCTACAAATTACATTTTTTTTTTCAAAAAAAAAACAGAGTTTTATTTTGCGTATTTTTCAAATTATCCTTTCAAATATTATTTGTTTTTAGTATCCCAGGCAGTCCCCCAACCTCGCCTTGAAAAATGTTAGTGATTCTCCTAAACCACAGGAAGAGATTTAAATGATAGACGGCATAGACATAATACATTTGGAATGGGAGAAAGAAAATAGCCTAAGAGAACAGTTCGTTTTTTATTCATTGGCTATCTTGTACTGTAGACGAATCTTTTTGTCTATTTTAATGCATTTGGTTCAGTTTTTCTTTTGGATTTTCCGGCTGTGAGACTTTTTATACAAATTTCATATATATATACATTTCTATATCAAACAACAAACAAAACCTGCATTTGGCGCCCCCTTCACCTTCTGTTCTGCTGGCACCCGGGGCACCTGCCCCGCCTTAGTTTCGGCCCTGCATCTGCCCAATGCCGAAAGTACACATGCCTTTGTATGGTGCAATTTCAGCATATAGACCGGGAGGCGGCAGCACAGATGATCACCTCATCGAGTTCAAGACTGAAATTCCAGAATTAGTTAAAACTCGATTCGCATATTAAAACGCAATCGGTCTGCCAAGTCATATCTTGGTGGAAAACACGTGAAAACCTGATTTTAGCGCTTGACTCGTAGGTTTACCATTGTGTTTTCCTGCACCCAAAAGTAGGAAAACATGGCGAACTGGGTGCAGGAAAACACAATGGTAAACCTACGAGTCAAGCGCTAAAATCAGGTTTTCACGTGTTTTCCACCAAGATATGACTTGGCAGACCGATTGAGTTTTAATATGCGAATCGAGTTTTAACTAATTCTGGAATTTCAGCCGTGAACTCGATGAGGTGATTGTGTGTGCTGCCGCCTCCCGGTCTAATAGGTATTCAACACATTCTGCAATATTTATAAAATTTGCTTGCCTGTCATACAATGGTGAACAGTAGATCTCGAAATAGGAAATGCTAAAATCTTCTCAATTTGACGAACAGACTTCTTTTGGGTTGAAATTGCTCGTAAAATCTCTATCTTGTTGCTGAGATATTTTTCTTGGTCAACCTGAATGATTTTTTGCTATCGCATTGTCACCTTTCGATAAAATTTCATAAATTCCAGATCTGCTACGCTTAATTTGTTTAGCAATATCAGAAAACTTTAGCATTTTGAGCCTTTAAATGCCAAATTTGAGCTATAGCACTTGCAGAGAACTGAAGAACGATAAGTGATTTTATATTTCAAAGTGCTTACGTCACATATGCAGAATATGCATTTTTTTTTTATATAGTGGTAATTAAAGCGATTTTTTTTCATTGTCCATATATTTTTGGGACAGCTTATTTTTAATTTTATCTTTTTACAAACAATCTGTGATATAAGCATATTTCTGTATTATAATCAACTTATATTACGATTCCATATGCTAATTATTTTTTTGTGATTATTGCTTCATTTTTGAACAGTTATTTTAAAAAAATCACCTGTCCATATACTTTTGAGATGCATTGTATGTGTACAAAATTTGAAACCTTTACACAGAGTAGTTCAATATATAGTGAGGCCAGAATAGGGGTGTTTTAATTCTGGCCACCTGGTACATCATTTTTTGCAACAATTTTCAAAATCTAAACATTTTTTATTTCAGGGACTTTTTTTTTTCAGTATTGTTTGCATTGAATATGTTTGTTTTATTCACATCATCCTTCATTTCGTTCATGAAGTTGAATTTGAGCTGATTTTTTTCTATAATTCACTGCTAATTTTTTAAGCTTTTCGTATTTTGCATGGCTGTTGAAAACCTGTCATCCCATGTTGCTCAACGAAAATGTTTTCCATAAACGACACCGAAACCCAGTATGGATCATATTCAACACATTCTACCCAAAATAAGAATTCATGATTCAATTTTTTACCTGTCCAGTTCAAATTAAAAATAGTTTAAAACTAGCTCATTTTAATAATAAATATAATTTTCTCAAAGATATTTTTCACATTTTCAAACAAATTGAAATGCAATCACCCGATGTTACTGGCAAGAATTCATAAACAATGTGCATCTTCTGCTCAACAAGAAAGTTTCAATTTCAAAACAAATATGAAGCTATTGTCAAATGCGGACTTCATGAGTTAAAAATAGTTACCGTGGAGAAAAAAAAAATTACAAAGATCTCTTGAAGGAAGGAGAGACCTTTAGTTTCATGGCCTCACAATGTTAGGAGACATGTCTGGTATCTGAATGGATGTCATATGACATTAGGTGTGGTTAGTTTCCAATTGATGCCTCACGACATTAGAAGGCATGTCTTAGTTTGATTTCATTATGACATCATAAAACATGCGGTTTCCCATAGTAGCCAATCGTTTCCCCGGATTTTGGATTATTCCCAGAGATTTTATGACTGAAATTTATCTCCTGAGGCATACAAACCCTGTAATAGTGATTGTTGCTTTGATTACCAAGTAATTAATCTCCATTGCTCATTTGCCAAACTATTAGGGAAGGTTATAGTCTGTTTTGTACGAAAGAATAATTGGCTACATAAGAAATTTCTGGAAGTGAAATAATTCCTTTCAAGAAATACACTAGAACCTTGTTTATACATTTTTCTTATATAAAAATAAAAATAATAATGAGCTGATTTTTTTTATAATTCAATACTAATTTTTTAAGCTTTTCGTATTTTGCATGGCTGTTGAGAACCTGTCATCCCATGTTGCTCAACGAAAATGTTTTCCATAAACGACACCTAAACCCAGTATGGATCATATTCAACACATTCTACCCAATATAGGAATTCATGATTAAATTTTTTACTTACCTTTTACAGTTCAAATTAAAAATAGTTTTAAACCAGCTCATTCATAGACATAGGTGCAAGAAGTCAATCCAAGCCAAGACTGAAAATTTTCCTGAGTATTAGAAATAGCCAAATGAAAATGGACTAGAATATTTCTATGTCTTGCATTATGGCTAAAAATGGATCTCTTACAATAAAAGCTAGTATTTAAAAGTTCTTGATAGTAAAACTGCTATTATTTAAGTATATAAAATAGAATTTACTATCAGTCAAAAATTTCTCCAAGACTGAAATCAGTCCTGAGACTGAAGTCTTGCACCCATGTTTATAGAGCTCATTTTGAGACAATAAAAATGAGATTTCTACTGTGGTTCTCTTTTATCTAAAATAACATCATCAGAATATTTTTGAGCAGGGAGAGGATAACCAAGGAATGGACAAGCTAAGCCAAATCATAAGCAGTGATTTAATATAGCCTAACAGCTTTATAATTTTCCATTAAAGACTTTATTTGCTAGATGAAATATTGAAAGCAAGGCTTTAAAAATTAGTTTTCCCCTATCCCTAATAAAGATTTGTAAGGTAAAAAATTATTTTAATGAAATAACTAATTTAAAAAGCTGTAGATAAAAATTATTTATTATATATACAGGGTGACAATTATTGAACTATATGAAATAAAACGTAAATTATTTAAAAACTACTGAGTGCACAAACTTTATTCAACATGTAAACGTCACTACAGATATTCGGATTTAGGTTATGACATGTTCGATATGGCTGCCATCATTGGCTATGATGTGGCGCAGACGAATAGCAAAATTCTGCATGACCCGTTGAAGTGCCGGAATATCGATGACCTCCTGAATGGCAGTTTTCAGCTCAGCATTGGTTTTGGGGTGATTTCTGTACACATTGTCTTTAATGTAGTCCCACAAAAATGAGTCACATGTGTTCAGATCCAGATAATATGGCGGACAAGCAAGTTCCATTCCAATTGGCTGCTGGGTACCCCAGAGCCAAAATGCAGTTCCCAAAGTGCTCTTCTAGGATATCAAACACTTTCTTAGTGCCATGGGGTCGATCTCCATCTTGCATGAACCACATCTTGTCGAAATCTTTACTTACAATACTTTACTTTCTTTACTTTACTTTACTTTTATCTTTACTTTACTTACTTTTTTTACAATATCCCCACTTTGGATAATGGGGATGAAATCATTTTCCAAAACCTTCACGTATCGTCCAGTAGGGACCGTGCCGTCAACAAATATCGGACCGATTATTCCGTGACTGGACATTGCACACTACACAGTCACCCGTTGAGGGTGGAGAGACTTCTCGATAGCGAAATGCACTCAGGCACGCTGTACCGTGACACTTTCACTTGCAAATGGCCGACAATAACAAGTTGCGTGCGCATGCGCATACTAATTCCCATCATACCCTGTGGCCAACCACGAAGTTTGAACTTCATCACGCAAACCGTTCAGAAGTTATGACGGTTTAATTTCATATAGTTCAATAATTGTCACCCTGTATAATCATGAATTACTTATACTGCAACATTCCCTCCTTTTTTTTTACCATCTTGAATTGTAATCACAAATCATAACAGAATAAATGTACTTCCTGAAAAAAAAAAAAAAAAAAAACTTAATACCTTTTTGGTTGCAACCACTTATTACTTACCCATCATACGTAGTATAGGGTAAGTCTTGTAATCGTTTTGAAAATTTAAAAAAAAAAAAAAAAAAAAAAAAAAAAAATTTGACAGATTTACACGTTTCAGACACTGGAGATTTCGAAAAAAAATTTTTTTGTCCGTCTGTGTGTCTGTAAACGCTCTATCTCCCGAACAAATTGAGATAGAGACTCGAAATTATGTACAGTGCGTCTCAAAAGTATATGGACAGGCGATTTTTTTAAATAACAGTTCAAATAATGAAGCAATAATCACGAAAAAAATAACATGCATATAGTATCATAACATAAATTTATTACAGCAAAAAAATAAAGTATAAGTCTTACAAATTTTTTGTAAAAAAATAAAAATAGGCTGTCCCAAAAATATATGGACATTTCGAATATTTTGCATTTAAATTCAAATTTTGTATCCATTCCTTTTAATTATCTTGAAAACCCTATCAGGCATGCCTCCAACTAGTGTTTGGAGTATGTGCGGCAGTAAAGAGAACCAACTCTGCTCTACTTGTTGCTGTAATTCCTGAATAGTAGAAAACTGCCGACCATGGGCTTACACATCTTGTGCAAGTACTCCCCAAAGGTTTTCAATTTGATTCAAGTCTGGGCTGATGGCTGGCCAGTCTATAACAGTCACTTGAATCTGTTTAAACCAAGCTGCTGTTGAGTGGGACGTGTGAATCGACACATTGTCCTGTTGGAATTTCCATTTTTCCCACCTAAGATGTTTTCGATTGGAAGTAGATTGCTTTTAAGGACATTTTAATGATCCTCAGAGCACTGTGGACTATTAAGAAAAGCAATATCCGTTGTTCCGTTGAAACAAAATGCGCCCCACACCATTTGTGAACTCCTCCTTTTTGTCGACTAAAGAACTCGCGAGGTTCTTTTCGTAAGTCATGTCAATAGTATGCCCAGCCATTAAGGCCATCCAAATGGAATTTTTTTTCGTCACTTATTGAAACCACTTAACCATTCATCCGTCCAATGCATGTGTTTTTTAGCCCAAAGAACTCGAGCCTTTCTATGATGCACTTTCAGCATAGATGCCCGACGTATTCTGCGATATTTATGATTTTCGCTTACCTGTATGTGATGGTGAACAGTAGATCTGGAAATAGGAAATGCCAAAGTCCTCGCAATTTCACGAACAGACGTCTTTTGGGTTGAAACTGCTCGCGAAAAATTCTCTATCTTGTCTTACAGATGTTTTTCTTGGTCAACCTGAACCCTTTTTTGCAATCGTGTTGTCACTTTTTGATAAAATTGCATAAATTCCAGATCTGCTACGCTTAATTTATTTTGCAATATTAGAAACTTTAACATTTTGAGCCTTTAAATGCCAAATTTTAGCAATATCACCAGCAGAGAATTCAACGTTGCGAGGCATTTTCCAACTATTCGACAGTTGAAGAAAGAGCAGTGATTTGTATTTCGAAGTGGTTATGTCACAAGTACAGAACGCGGAAAATGCAAATTTTTCTGATATGGTTGTAATAAAAGCAATTCGTTTCATTGTCCATATATTTTTGAGACAGCTTATTTTGAATTTTATTTTTTTACAAACAATCTGTGATATAAACATAACATTTCTGTATCGTAATAAACTTATGTTATGATTCCATATGCTAGTTATTTTTTTCGTGATTATTGCTTTATTTTCTTAGTTATTTCGAAAAATCGCCTGTCCATATAATTTTGAGACACACCTTAATAATGGGAAGAAGCTTATTGAATTTCAGTAATCTCGATTACCCGGAACTATTTTTTTTGGACTCTCGAAATTTTTGTTCTGATAAAAGGTATATAAAATTTTTCGAAATTGTTTATTTTAAGGAAAGAATATAAAAGACAATAAAAAAAACAAATTTTGCATAAAGAATGAAGTTGATCGGATAATGAGTTGCCGAGATATTTGTAATCCTATTTTCCACACTCTTTGATTTTTCATGACCCAGTATTTCATCCAAATGTCAATTCAAAGATATATTTTAATTGGAAATGAGACGCTTAATCCGACACAATAAACCGTTAGTTAATAGGATTATAATTTTTGGAGTTATAAGGATGCTTCTTTTACGCAATTCAGTAATAGAGCATTTAAAGTTTATGACGTCATCAAGCCACGATTTTATTCGAGCAATGCATTTTATAAGTAGTTCACACCCCAGTGGCAGAAAGTTCTGTAGCTGTCTGCGACAAACTTTTAAAATTTCATAATCTGTCTGCAAATTTTGTGTGTAATTTTAATGAATGAATAATACACTAAACTAGAAATTTTTCATCTTTTTATTTAAAACAGGGTAAGCTTGATGCCTACTCATTAATTTTGCTTATAACTTTTGATGTTAGATATCGTTTCATCATCTCACTTTTTGTGGGATTTCTAAAAGGGGAAGGATACGCTTAGGGGGGGGGGAGAAATTTACTTCCCCTGATGCAGCTACAGAAATTCCTTCTGGAGAAAATATCTTAAAGTCCTGCATTAGCTGCAGATCAGGTTAACATTGTTTTCAGTTCAAGCTGAGTTTAGATTCCTGCAGGTTGGATTCCGGTTAACTCATTTTTTTAAAAGCTGGTTCTGTATATTGTTTCAGATTAAAAAAATTATGTATTAAATATGGATGTTTGTCTGTGTGTGATGTTTTCCGAAGAGACCGCTAAGTGCAGAGCTGCAAGATTTGGCAGGAAGAGTCTGAAGTTATGCACCTCAAAGCCCATTTTTGGACTAGTTTTCTTAATTTTTTTTTTTTTTTTTTTTTTTTTTTTTTGCAGCGAATTTTCTACATTAGTAAAAGGAATTAGGAATTCCTCTATCTATTTTTGAATTTTTTATGCAATTTTTAGCATTTCTTCTCGTTTTGCGACGATCTTTAGACATTAAGTAAAAGGAACTGGGTTTCAATATTTTAGCAGTCTTTTTATGCAGTAAATTTTGACGATACTCACGATTTTTTTTTCCAAAATCGTTTGATGAAAATCACGTTTTTTTTTTTTTTTTTTTTTTTTACCGCGATCCTTTGCCGAAATTCGTGTGTTTTTACCGCGATCCTTTGACGAAAATCGCGTGTTTTTAACGCGATCTTTTGACGAAAAGCGCGTGTTTTTACCGCGATCTTTCGACGAAAAGCGCGCTTTTTTACCGCAATCCTTTGCCGAAATTCGCGTGTTTTTACCGCAATCCTTTACCGAAATTCGTGTGTTTTTACCGCGGTCCTTTGACGAAAATCGCGTGTTTTTAACGCGATCTTTTGACGAAAAGCGCGTGTTTTTACCGCGATCTTTCGACGAAAAGCGCGCGTTTTTACCGCGATCCTTTGCCGAAATTCGCGTGTTTTTACCGCGATCCTTTACCGAAATTCGTGTGTTTTTACCGCAATCCTTTGACGAAAATTGCGTGTTTTTACCGCAATCCTTTACCGAAATTCGTGTGTTTTTACCGCGATCCTTTGACGAAAATCGCGCGTTTTTAACGCGATCTTTTGACGAAAAGCACGTGTTTTACCGCAATCTTTCGACGAAAAGCGCACGTTTTTACCGCAATCCTTTGCCGAAATTCGCGTGTTTTTACCGCAATCCTTTGCCGAAATTCGTGTGTTTTTACCGCGATCCTTTGACGAAAATCGCGTGTTTTTAACGCGATCTTTTGACGAAATTCGCGTGTTTTTACCGCGATCCTTTGCCGAAATTCGTGTGTTTTACCGCGATCCTTTGACGTAATTCGTGTGTTTTTACAGCGATCTTTTGACGTAATTCGTGTGTTTTTACAGCGATCTTTTGACGTAATTCGCGTGTTTTTACCGCGATCTGACGAAATTACGTGTTTTTACCGCGTTCCTTTGCCGAAATTTGTGTGTTTTTACCGCGATCCTTTGCCGAAAATCGCGTGTTTTAACGCGAACTTTTGACGAAATTCGCCTGTTTTGGCCGCGATCTTTTGAAGAAATTCCGTGTTTTTACCGCGATCCTTTGCCGAAATCCACAAGTTGCAGACAGTTTTTAAAATTAATTTCATTAGTGCAGACAAAAATTGTCTGCAAGAGATTTTCTTTGTCCGCGACTACGTCGCTGTGTCGCGGTGTTTCTGCCACTGGGGTTCACACATGTTTCATTTTCATATTTTATATTATACATATCTATGATGGGTAAGTATTACGGTGGCCCCCAACGACTAGTTTTAAATGCAATCAGTTTTTTTTTATCTTGTTGTTCCTCTTAGCTGTACAGGAATTTCTATAATAAGCAATTTCTTTATACTTTCTTCATCCAGCAAAATTTATGTCCCTAACCTCACACAAATATTATTAAAAAAAATTTAAAAAAGTGTCAAACTATTTTTTTTAATAATCTGTACTATTTTTTTGTTCTTTTTAAGCTGGCTTATTTCAGAATTGTCCATGATCAAGATTACCATCAAAATGACTTCTTGTTCATTGATAGACACTGTGATGCAGTACTTATCTATTTTCACTTTAAAATTGTTTATTTGAAAGCTGTGTAAAATTATCACATAAGCCACACTATAAAAATTTCTAACATAAATGTTGCATGTATGTTTTTGTCCTATTTTATTAGTTGGCATAATAATCATATTTCTGTTGTCAACATCCTTTTTTCTATGCATTTACATAATGCACGGCATCGTTTGAAAGTTTTTTCAAATAGCCACCGACACAGTACACTCACATTTCGTTAAAACATGTTTTTTGATTCAAAATTGCAGTAAATTAAACCAGTGTTTTCATAAATGAAATGAAAGGTTTTTTTAAATCATTGTTGCCACAAAAATAATACCGCATTATATGATGCTCAACAATGATTATAAAAAAGTATTTCTCCACACAGGTTTATTTTATATTTATAGTTAAAAAGCAAAATTGAAATGTTTATAAGAAAAAGACACCACTAATCAATCGAAGCAAAAATATTTCACATGTAGAATAAAAGGTATGATGTTATATTACATTAAATTGTATTTTAAAGGTATTCAATTTATTTTTCTTTGTTTCATGCTTTTCAAGAAGAGGATGACATCTTCCAATGTAGTTAAAATAAGATTTTTTTTCCCCACACGCATGCCTTATTCTGTCTGCCATCATTTTTTACTGTAACTTTGATGGAATAAATGAGACGATATTCTGACTTGACTAATGTTGTTGCAGATGTTTCTATCTTTACTTTTTCTTTAGAAGTGTAAACCTGCATCTAAAAAATATTAGATATTGTTAAAAAATATTGAACTCCAGTGCGAAAGACACATACAAGTCCACTGGTGAAAGAATAATTTTACTGAAGATAAAACTTGAACGAAAATGAAATTCAATATTGCAGAAAGTTAATGGCCTATTCATACTATCAACAATCAGTTATTCCTAAATTTAAACTAAACTCAAAAGAGAGGAGAAAAGAAGTTTTTTTTTTCCTCTGCACCTTAGAAAGACCAATTTTTGAAAACTAAAGTGAGCAGTACAATAGTGTGTTATAATAATTACTACAAAAAATTAAGTAACCCCTCTTCTGATTTCAGAATTGAATTTGATAAAAAATAAAATAGGTCATTGAAGAATTAATATACTGAAAAGATTATTTTGTTTAAAAGTTGCAAAATTATTTGTACTGTACTTGAAGTATTTTGCATTATGATCAGAATTCTTATTTATTTTAAATTTTTAGAAGGTGTACAAGACTGCACAAGCTTATTTTCCCATATATGTGGCAAATTTTAAAAAATATATTTCTAGCCTCTACTTTAATATTATTATGGAATTTGAGATACAAAGCATCAACAAAATTTAAAAGAAAGCAGAAAAAATGAATATAAAAAAATCTTTTATTATACACCAAGCACAAATAATATTATGTTTAAGTCTTCATAGGTTCTCCACTGCCATTTACTTTATGACCACACTTCTCTAATTCAGCCCTAAAGAAGAAATGTTTTAACTTTAATTATAACAAAAATGACAATAGGAACAAGTTATATAGTTTAATAAATATTTATCACAATACAAAATAATTCAAATTTACTAAATAAGAAGAAAAACTAGGTCATTCTATTCTAAAGCAAAATGAAATTCTAAACTAGGATAGGGTGAACATGCATGCCTATTGTGACATCTGAAGCTTTAACCCACTCAGCAGCTGCCACACCTCCCACCAAACATTTCTAAGAGAGTTTCCCATGTAAAATTCTCGCCTTGTTTTGTTATTTCAAAAGTGCCTGCAATGTAAAAATCCTGAACTTTATTTCCCCTCTGCCTAATGATCTGTTGATGGGAGCTTTGACCCTTTCAAACCAAGGCTGCCAGAGGTTACCCAAAAACTTCTATTAAATATTATAAAATAGTAGTCTTCCACCCCAATAAATAAAATTATAATATAATAATTAATATAATATTAGTAAATAAAATGTAATGAGTCTTTATAACTACTAGAAGGTAACATGTCTAAAAGAAAAATATCTACACTTTGAAGAGAATGCATTAAATTGTGTAAGACTGCTTTGAAACTATATTACATAGCTCTACATATACATTTTCAATAGTATTATATTTAATTAAACAATTGATAAATCATCACACTTTAAAAAAGAAAAATTCTTACATACTGCCATTTACTTTTAAAATTGATTAAAACCAAGTAATTTATATGTATTTAATAAATGAAATTATCTGATATAATACTTGAGAACATTCATATTTAATTAGTAATCAGCCCAGCTCAGTAGCAGAAACAGTGCAGCACAGCAGTGGGTGCTGTAGATTTTTTTATACCTTGCAGATCAATCAGCTTTAAAGAAATTCTGGGCTAAGAAAAATTGCTAAAATTTAATTTTTATCACTAGATTTATTGTATTTTCTTTGTAAATACAAATTTTGCTTATTTTGTGGGCTATTACAATTTCTTATGATGATAGTAAGCTTGGTCCAGCATTCTTAGATCGCAGATAAATTTTGGTTTGTTGCAGATTAACATAGAAAATTCTACTAATGGGTTAGTCAATGGATTCTGATGACTTATAAAAATGATATATTTTTTACAGTTTTCTGCCTTTCCCGCTACTAAGTGATTTCATAGCTTTTTTTCCAGATAAGTCCATATGAAGAGATTAAATCATAGAATGATGACCAATGTTGAATAAGGAATTAGGAATGAGCAGCAGTGTCTCGTGTCCTAAATTGTAGCAACAGTAATAATAATAAAAAAGTTTTCAAAATAAAACTCAACATAAAGTATGGAAATAGTTGCTGCTATTCAAAACAGGTCTTCATGAATACCTTTATCCCTAATACCAGTTTTCTATAGTGAGGAATAGTGGCTTTTATTAAATGACCTTCTTTATAAAGGATTTTAAATAATTGAAAAAAAAAATAATGATATTACATATTAATAACACTTAAAATAGTTCATGAAATATATAACTAAGCAACTACTGTTCTAAAAAAAATATTTGATTATTTAAAGCAGTATTTTTTTTTTTTTAAAGTGATAAACGCCAGTGTAAACCAAATAAAGCAATTGGAATGCTTCTTTAAAATTTAACGGATATTATTTACAATTCTGACTACAAATCACTAGCAGCTCCATGCATATGCTATTCCAATATTAATGTCATCATTATTGCGAAATTATGTTATAATATTAAATTCTAACTCAATAAAATGTCTTTAAAATTAGTTAACACTTAAATATGTGCAGTTTATAATTAAAATGCTTCACTGTTTAAAAGCCAATTTTGCCCTTCCACCCCAAAAAAGCTTGTTAAAACCAATAAAAATCGCCAGCGTAGCTTTTTTAAATTTTAGCCAGCTTTTTGCAAACCTGTTTCAATCTCACCATTTCTGAGAATTCTTTCAGCAAGTTGCCCTTACAGAACGTGAAAAGGAAATGCATGATTTTATTTGAAGCTTTGGAAACAAGAAATTTTATTTACTGTGATTTTAAAGTGCTTTTAATGTTTCTTTTAAAAATTTAAATTATGATTGTTAATTGAGGTTATAGATATAATATTGTGAATATTAATATTGCATATTTTTGTCTTTTATATAGTTAGAAGATTCCACTAAAATACCCTTTACAGAAAATTTTCAAATTTATAACTGCAAATAAGGTTTTTTCTTTTCTTACTGTTTTTACCCTTTTTCTTTCATTTTTTGCAACAGCATTTAATAAAGAAAAGAAGTCTATAAAAGAAATTTAGTACTATAAGATATTTAAAAAAAGTGAAATTCTATCAAGAAAGAGTTAAACTGAAGAAACAAAAAAAATATTTGTTAGAGAAATTTATATCAGCTTTAATTAAAAGAAAATTTTATTTAAGTATAATTTACCATAAAGTAAGATAAAATGGAGTTTTTGCTCTTTAAATGTTATAAGAAGTTTAAAACAATTATAAATTTTCTATATCATTAAATAATTTTTTTTTTTTTTTTTTTTTTTTTTACTTGCTAGTAAAGCAATCCTGGTATAGATAAACCAAAATTTCAGTATTTAGGGTTGTTTTTTAATGAAAATCTGTATTGAAATAAATATATACATATTGTAATTAAAAATATTTTTAATAAAATTATAAAATAAAGCAGTTGTTTGTATTGAAGGCAATCCTAACATATTACTTTACAACCCATTCAGGGGTCGATCCAGGAAAAATTTGGGGCCTATTCACAAGAATCCTTTTAATAAAACACGCCTCTTCACAAAATTCTTCTTGATAAAATAGACCACTTCACAAAATTCCATTAATTATTTTTATTTTGTTAGGTTTTAAAATGTGTAATTTGCAAAGAAAGCAAGTTCACCAGAAAAGGAAACTTTAGCAGAAGGACTTTCTTTCGTAACAAATGTTATTTTTCACAAAAAATAATAAATTTCACAAAAATATGATAAATTTCACAAATATAACTTATTTTTTACAAAATGGGCCCCAAGAAAAAAAAAAAAAATGCATCGACCCCTGCCATTCAAATGCTCAGTGGTAAAAGGCAAAATTAGTGCCAGCTGCCAGCCATTGGCCACTAAATAAAAAAAGTGGCTAAGTGTCTACTTATAAAACTGCTACTACAGGACGGGCCACTAATGAAATGTCCCACTTATGCCTTTTCATGGTTCATACCATGGAGATAGAAATAAGAAGGAGAACAGTGAAGATAGGCTTTCAAGATCAGAACATTGACCGAAAATTAGTACCCAGTTCGTGGCGCTGGTGCTCCCAAAGGCCGGTCATGTGACCTGTCAAACATGACAAATTGTCATCTGCTCTTCCTGCATTTTGGTTTCGAGCATGGTAAAAAGTTGGCAGTCGAAACCGGAAATAGAGGGCGCTACACTCCCCAAAGGCCCAAAAGACCGGAAACGCCGCCATATTAGGTACCGCTTTTAGTTCCATAAGTAGAAACATTATCGTTGTTCTCCTTCTCTCTATCTCCCTGGTTCATACACTCAGGGCCGTAGCGAAAGAAAATTTTTGGGGGGGCAAAAGGCAAGATTGGCCGACTCAAAAATGTTTCAAATCCGACTAATGTAAAATAGTCAATCTGTCGCATTATTTCTTAATTAATAGTTTTTACAATTAATTTTAACTGATTAATTATAATTGATAGTTAAAAATAAAATATATGATTTTGTATTACTAAAATGTTTCTTTGATATAACTCAGTAATTATTTAAAAGATTTACCAAGAACTTTACTGGAAAAAAAAAGAATATGTATTGATAAGAAAAAATCCTACAGTTATATTTGTGAAAAACACATTTGTTTAGAATGATAGAATGAAGTGATAGTTTAGTAAATAGAACGTAGTGATTTTCAACATAAAAGCTAAATAAAAATGTGATCTCTTAGTTCTAAAAATTATGATAATGTAATGAATGGGAAGTACTTTCAATATTTTATTAGCATGCGATAGAAAATAATTTGAACTTTATATTCCAATTAGAGATAATATCGTATGGAATTAACAATATACACTTTCAGTAATTCTAATTGTAAAACTAAAAAATGCACACTAGGGGTACTGAAAATATTCGGAGGGCCTCAAAATTTAATTGCGCCTGGGGCCTCTTGAGTGCTTCAACCACCACTGATTGTGTTTTATAGGAATGTCAAGGGACCGACAGAAACATTTGAATTATCCACGATTTCGAATTATACACGTTCGAATTATTCAAGTTTGACTGTACTATTTTTACATGAATTACACATCACACTGAATAAAGCAAACCATTCATACCTTTCTTATCACCAGTCCCTGTCGAGTGGTTTCCACTGTGCAGCCATGTTGATAACTTCTTCGAACTTTTTGCAGCCTCACAGTTTCTTCAATTTAGAATCTGTCTTTTTTTATTTCCACTTGGCGTTTCATAATATAAACTATTATCTCAACACAAGCAAAGTAAGATTAACCCCTTGGGGACGAGCGACACGTTTGCGTGACGCATAAGATGCTCAGAATTCTCGATTATTCCCACCAGTTAATTTTTATTGTAAGCTTTGCCTTATATAATGACAGCATTTCTGCGATTCAATTAGGGGAAAATTTCTGTTTTGAAAAACCGGTGGTAAAAGAGGAAAAATTCCGTAAAAGACTCTCGTCACGAAGGGGTTAAGTTATAAACTATCGTACTATCACTACTATGCGACTCTCAACTGCTCTGACAGTCCGATATTGATAAGCAGTTAGTAAACGAATGACTCATCATGAATAGCACTAGCTCACTGCACGTCCTAGCTTGCACTTGACTCATCACTCGGCAGGCACCAGGCGCGACATGACACATTTGACTCGACATTCTGCTGTCTGCTCTAGAGATGCTTTTGCATGCGAAGCGTATGGAGTATTTGAACGGATACGCAAAAACATTTACTCTAGCACTTTGATGAATTTTTTTTATTATTAACTTTTAGCTAGGTGCTGGGTATTTTATAGGAAGTTAGATTAGATATTAAAATACAATAATTTTTTAACCATTAGTTTGGGGCCCCGGGGCAGTGCCCCGGCGGTAGTTACAGGCCTGAAACGCTGAACTATTTATATTGTTTTAAGTGCAAATGTGTTAATGTTCCGCAATCGCTTCAAGTTTTTTTTTACCATAAAACTACTTTTAATAATTTATTTTTTCCTGAAATCCTCTACTTTCTGAATTCTTTATTAAAAAAATAATTCATCTTACGTATGATTTAGTTTTTAAAAAAAGTAATCGCTAACATGTACCATATTTCCGGCCTATAATCCGCGGATCAAACAATTATGTTTAGACCCAGAAATTTTATTTAATAATTGAAGTAAAATATTTACAGCGATCTAGTATGTTCCATTACATAAAATAAAATTTCTGGGTCGAAACATAATTGTTTGATCCGCGGATTATACGCCGGAAATTACGGTAATCAGGGTATACAATAAATATTAAGTAATTAATAAAGGCTCCAATTCTAATTTTTATAATAACAAGTGAAAAATCAGTGAAAATTATGTAATTATGTTATGTTGGCACAAGTATATAAATTTAGTTTTAGATTTATCAAAAAAAAAAAAAAAAAAAAAAAAAGTAAGAAGATTTTAGGTATTAAATGTTAAATGCGCGGATATTTTTTTAATTTATTCATCTTCTTTTTTTAAATAGTTTTAAAAATTCTTCGTTTTTATTTTCCAAACGTTCCTAAAACAGTTCCAAAGGCCGTAAATATCATATCGCTGCTAGAACCTACTATTTAACAAGTATAAAATTTCTTGAATTTTCTTAAGCGACTTTCGCATTCGCTCGACCTAGTTTATACACTGGCCTCCAAAAGTTAAAGTACAAGATGTTTTTCGAAGCTCACCAGACAAAAAATGGCAGTCAGATTAATCTTCATAGTTTATATGAATGACAATAAGCTTTAAAAAAACTTATGCAAAAATTACCGCTACCACTTTTATTTTATAGAAAAGAATAGCTACTTCTGAATGAGAGAAAAATATGCAATTATGAAGCTTTCGTAATTTCGCGTGTAAGTTTTGTTGCATTCGAACTATTGTTGTCAGTTTTGTTCAACACAGCCACTAGTCTAGAAATGTCTAGAAGAAGTCGTTTGCCCGATTCATTAAGGTGGCGGACGGTAGGATGGATGGAAATGGGGTTGTCACAGGCCGCTACTGCTAGACGGCTCAATGTGTCTCGCAGTGTAGTCCAACGACTCTGGGATCAGTATGAATCCGAAGATTCTGTGTCCAGAAGACATGTTCCATGCACCCCACGTGTTACAACACCTGCAGAAGACCGGTTTCTAGCTCTTTCGGCCCGAAGGAGAAGACGCACTACTGTGCCGCAACTCATTGCAGACCACTTTGCAGCATCAGGGAGAAGAATCTCCCCTACTACGGTGCGAAGACGTCTTCACAATGCAGGTCTCTATACAAGGTGACCAGTTGTGTGTTTCCCCCTCAACAGACGACAGAGAAGGGCCCGCTTATGTTGGGCAAGAGAACATGTTTCCTGAACCAGACAAAAGCGGGCTTCTGTACTCTTCATAGACAAGTCCAGATTCACACTGGAGAGCGATTCAGGGTGTCTTCTGATCTGGAGAGAACAATGCACTCGATACCATCAATCAAACACTGTCGAAACACACAGGTACAGAAACGGTGGAATCATGGTTTGGGCTGGGATCTCACTCGGAGGCCACACTGACCTGCATGTGTTCCATGGAGGAACTGTGACTGGTGCGAGATATCGGGATGAGATCCTTGATTCATATGTGCGCCCATATGCCGGTACTATTGGCAATGGTTTCATTCTAATGCATGATAATGCGAGACCACGCTGTGGTTGTTGAGGATTATCTTGAGGATCACGGTTTGGAGAGAATGGAATGGCCAGCTCACTCTCCAGACTTGAATCCGATAGAACATCTTTGGGACTATCTTGGAAGACAGGTTGCGGCTTTAAGTCCTCCTCCAAGGTCATTAAATGAGCTTAGAGTTTAATCTAGGAAAAAAAGATTTGTAGCTTTTTGGCTAATTGCAGCCAATAACTGTTAGCCAAATAAAAATAGCTTTAGCCAAGAAAAAAACTTTTATTTATACAAAATTCCTATATAAATGAGTATTATTTGTAATTATACAATATACAAACAGTACACCACTCTGTAAAATTGACCCTCTCGAGATTTGGCCATACATCACAGATCACACATCAAATGCTTTTTTAAATGGAAATTCTTTGCAAACTCCCCCTTCCAAATTAATCACCATTAAGTTACTTAAATTTTTGATTGTCAGTCTATTTCTCAAGTCAGTTTTTCTTATATTCACGAGACTCAATCCCCTTTCACAATCTGCTGTAGACAACAGAATTGTTGCTACAAATTCATACAAAGAAGTCACATTGGGAAACATGTCAGTAATTTTTCAGTAATTCTGTAATTAATCATGTCAGCCATTTTTATGGAAAAAGAATACAATAAGCTGGTTTCATTTCTTTACCCCTTGTAGCCAGAACCTGCCTGAATAACTTCCATTCATAAACCATTTTGGTTTCATTTCCTAAGTTTGGATCATCAACAAAAAATAACCAAAGTTTTTTAATTTTCTCAATACATGTTTAATGCAAATGACGTCATACTATTTGTAAGAGGCTTGCACGTAGAGGACGAGACAAATTTTGAAGTGAGTTGCCGGGACAGAGGCGGTTTGAGATTTTTTTTACACGTGGCAGTTGCAGGTTTACGAAAAGCAGGAACAACAAAATGGAAATGATATATATTTTTTGGCTGTTGCTATTTGGCTAATCCACAAAATGCTTTGGGGGCAAAAGGTGCTTTCAGTTAGCTTTTTGGCTATTTGGCTAGCTCTAGATTAAACCCTAGAGCTGGAACAAGGCTTACTCCAAGTCTGGTCAGCGTTACCTATTTCGGTGTCCGACAATTTAATTGAGAGCATGGAAAGTCGATGCCGCCAATGCATTCAAGTCCGAGGTGGGCATATTCCGTATTAGAACCAGTTTTTTAATGTTTCTGTCACATTTTACTGCATAATACTGCGATGTACTGATTTCTCCAAGAATGGAATTTTCCACCATGAGGGCTTTTTTGTTGTAGTTTCATTTATACGTTTAACTTAAGTAAATTTCTATGTCGCATTTAATAAATAACGGTTTAGCGCACATTTCCTCCAAATTTGTTGTTTATATATTCATTCATTTGCAAATTAGACGCAAAAAACCGGTTGTACCTTAACTTTTGGAGGCCAGTGTATATTGATAGTTTTTATCTATGTAAGTTGCGAGTGTTACTGTAGGACAAATTTCTGATATTTTCAATCAATAGATCAGATTCATTTTTTTCCCCTATTGGCCCATGTATCGACGGCCGACTTAGATTTTCCATGTGTGGGTAAGGTATAGTATATGTATAACATTTCCGGCTCTGCAGACAAAATTTATACATAATTTTTTTTCAGTGGGTAGACCGACTAGCTATTTATGTGATTCGAAAATGTGACAGAACACGTGACTTTCATACCGGCTGACCAGATAGATCTATTGAAATCATTACTTTTTTTACTCATAACCTAGATAGGTTGACTGACCGACTAGCTTTTGCCATATGATTGTAAGGGTGTAGTGAAATGCATTCTGAAGACTTAAAGTCCTGCCAACCAGAATTTTTCCGAATTGCTTTTATTAATCGGCCTACTGACATACCACAGAGACACTAATTAAATCTGCTGATAAGCCGACTGAATCCTTTTACCAAACATTGGGGGGGCAGCTGCCCCCCCTGCCCCCCCGCTCGCTACGCCCCTGCATACACTTGAGAACAAATAAAATTAAAGCACTTTTTAAGGACAATTTTAGATACACACAATATTACATGCATTAAAATGACTCAAAACACATAGGATATAGTCATCGCATTGCCTGTCTATTTCAAAGAAATCTTATCGGATTTTTAAAAATGTTTATAAAAGGCATTTTTAAGACAGCATATTATTAGAGAATTTTAAAAAAATAAAGTATAACTTAGTAAGGTAGCATTTAAAGAAATTGTTATACATAATAAAAAGTTGAGAAAACAGAGCTTGGTCTTTTTTCTTTAAGTAAGTGTAAAAAAATATGTACTATCACTACAAGAGTAGAAGTCTCTTTCCATGATATTGCATTGTTATCAGTATTTAAAGATTTGCTTGTAAAGAACATTACTTCAAAATGAAGATTGAAATTTCTTCTTAAACAATACTGTTACTTACCATACCACATACTTTTTCAAACATTTTTTTTAACTATCAATTCCTGTATATTTTCAGAAATTTCTTTTCTTGGATGGTGACAATTTTTGATCTTGTAAGTAACTTATATACTTTTGTCTAGCATTAGAAACGTTAGTACGCATTGTATTTGTTATTTTAATATCATGTATATTGGCACATGAATTTATATAATCCCATATAAGTAAGTCTCTGAGAAATATAGGACTGTTCCTTCATGTTTTCAACTTCAATCTTTTTATTGATGCTGAACCCTCATTCAACAGTAAGCTTGTCAACTGCTGAGAAGCAAAAGCATTTCAATAACTTTCCACAATTTTTTTATATTTACTTATATATATTCATTGTTTTGAGAAAAAAATTTATATCAATTCTTGAGTTCTTTGGTGAGAATTCAGCAAAAGCAGAGTGTTTTAAAATGACAGCATAATCTAAATTACATTAAAATATTGACATATATTTTCTTCATCAAGTCAGATTTTAAAATATGTCTGATCTGATCTTACTTAGCAATTCTTTTTGTTAGTGGTCATGTTTCTTGGATCTAAGCAAGATAAGCTTCATATGCTATAATCCAGTAGGTAATTTTTTGAGCAGCTTTGAAGTGCATTATATTACGAGTGAAACACATTAGATACAAAAGTAAAACTGATGAGAAAAGTAGTATATTGTAAAACCACAACACGGATCAATTAACAGCTAAAAAAAGCACATGTTTGAAACCAGAAAATAATCTGATAGACAGTAAAGATGCAAAAGTGAGGGTAATCATATAATATTCAAACCTTACAGCATTTGCACTTATCCGTACAAGCTTAATTGAAATAAAGGCTACATAATTTACTTTTATTGTTTTTAAAAACAGGAATAAAATTTTGTTATCTATCAGTACTAGGGATGCAACGGATATCCGGTAAATATCAGATATCCGGCTGATTTTTCAATATCCGAAATATCATCGGATATCCGAATCACAATCACCGGATATCCGACTTCTCTGCCGGATATCCGGTTCTCTATTACATAAGTTCTATCAATAATATGCATAGGACATGATGGCAAATTATATTCAAACATCCTTGATAAAAGTGACGTTTGTTTATAATGCAAAATATGAAATATAATAGTAAGTTCCTTATCCCCGAGTAAAAGGTTCCAACTCTCAAAAGTTTAAAGTCAGCTTTCCTAATATAGACATTTGAACTCTTTATAATAAATTTAAGAATTTACGTTTACATCTTTTAGAAAATTGTTCCTTTACTGTCAGATTGTAAAATAAAATATGAAGTTGTTTATTAAAGTATGACTTTATTAATTTTCTTTCTTACTTTTAAGTTAAACAATTAAACAGACCTATTTTTATTTTTTGTTTTTTAACTTGTATGTTAAAAAAACTTTATACTTATTATCTACTAATAAAAGAAAGTTTTGCTCTGTGTGTATGTGATGGCTACCAAAATCACATAGGAGTCTGAAAATTTGGGTGAGGATAGTCTACGGCAGGTCCTGATGCACCTGAGGATCAGACTTAATTTTTTGTGACCTGAGTCCCTTTACGTTTTTGTGCCTTTAATTGTTAATAGCTTGCCCCCTTTTTATCTGATCTTTTTCGTTTTTGGGGTCCTCATTTAGTTATTCCCCCATTTCTACATTCTAGTTAAGACCCTGGCCTGCTGGAGCCCGGTATGCCCCCCTTGAAGTTTTTGTTCCCTAAATTGTTAATAACTTGCCTCCTTTGAATTCGATCTTCTTTGTTTTGGGGGCCTTTTCTCATTAAGTTATTCCCCATTTCTACATTCCAGTTAGAACTCGGGCCTCTTGAACTTATTGTGTGCCATGCGTTTTTACCCCCCCCCCCCCCCACCCAATTGTGTTACCCTCTCAATGCATACTGTATATACTCGCATATAAGCCAACCCCCAAATTCGAGATAAAAACAGGTTTAATACCAATATTTTGCAGTAGTTTTCTTCGCGCCTTAAATTATTTAGAATTAAATGGGGTGAAATAAGACGTAGAAAACCATTCTGAATTAAACATGTTTTCATCTTGAATATGAGGGTCGGCTTATACGCGAGTATGTACGGTAACTTTAAAGGCGAGTCTTGGACACTTCTCTCAAGGCCACTACCCTCATAATTTTATTGGTTCTTAGGGCCCAATTTTTGAAGCATTTCTTTAAAATTTTATTCTAATGATATACCTTATGCTTAATTTCGACTAATTGAAGATCTAAAGTGCTAAATACTAGGAAATTTTAAAAATGTTTTCTTCTTGCGGCCCTGCTCAAAACTATCAGTTGGCTCCTTTTAGGTCCTCTACGATAGCTTCTTAAAAATCATCCGATTCACTAGCTGTTTAGGTGTGTTCGTAATTATATAAATACGTAACACCTATAGTCATCTGCTGGTCTGTCCGCATATAACAATGCAAAAACTACCCAACCGAATGGTTTGAAATTTTATATATATATATAATCAATGCAGAATTTTGTCAAGTCATTTTAAGTTTTATGAAAATTGAATCAAAACTTAAAAAGATATTAATAAAAATATTTAGTAAGTAATTTGAATCTTTTAAAAATCGGTACTTCTTTGTTATAGCAGCTTCCGAGGATTACTCGTCAAGTGACTGAGATGTATCACCAAGTTATCTGACATGTATGACGTTTATAGTCATATATAACCAAGTTATAGTCACATTCTTCATTCTATTAAATCCTATCATACGTAATTAATTCAATGATATCCCACGATAGGTAATGTTTCTTGGTTGCCCTGGTGATTACATCATATTTAAGATGGAGTCATATTATTTCCTTTTTACTGAATTTAAAAACCGAATTTTCATACTAAAATTGTTTAATTATAGCAATTATATAATCTACCAACAGTTTTTTGGATAGATGTTTCCGGAGAAATAGATATTAAATGGAAAAAGAGTGTAAATGTGTAAATAGGGATTTTAAGTTCTGAAATTTTCAAAGCTAGGCTTAAGTTTCCCATTGGAATTCTCAGTAAATATCAACAAAAGATAAAATGTTGCCAACTTAAAATGCACATTTTATTACGGAAATTAATCCTATCATAATAATACACGGTATAATTTATTTCACTGAAACTAGTTATAGTACGGACACACCTAATTTGTCATGTTTGACGTATGATTTCCAACTTTTTAGGACTTCCAGCTACTACATGAACAACAAAAAAATTTCTCAGACAAGACCCAGGCACCGTTTAAATTTTTGTGCCGTAAATTGTTAATAAGTTGCCCCTTGCTTTTTTCCGATATTCTTTATTTTTAGGGTCCATTTCTCCATTTAATTATTTGCCCATTTCTACATAACAGTTAAGACCCTAGCTCCCTGGGCCCAGTACAAGGCCCCTTGAAGTTTTTATTTCTAAGTTGCTAATAACATGCCCCTTTTTAATCCGATCTTCTTCATTTTGGGGGCCTTTTCTTTATTTAGTTATTCCCTCATTTCTACATTCCACTTAGAACCCTGCTTCCCGGTCTGGGGCGCTTGACTTTTTGTGCCTTGAAAGACAAAAAAAATTTCTCGGACCTCAGCTACAACCAATTTTGAATATTAATCTCCTTCTTGGGGCCCTTGGTGCAGCTTCTTTTTTTTAAAAATCATTCAAACTTCAGTTCTGTTAAGGTTATCATGGGCCCGGGCAACGCTGGGTGGGTCAGCTAGTTTTTAATAAAGGAATTTTAATGCATAACCTGAAATTCTGCTTCATAACTGTATAAAACTACAAGGGAAAATATAACTTCATTATAAATATTTTAAATTAAAAGTAATTTTCTTTTTACTTATAAATCTCTAAAAGTAATTTAACTTAAAATAAAACTAAATGTGACTTGAAGTAAACCAGTATTAAATAATTAAAACAGAAAAAAAAGCATCAACTGAACCTGTATTTGAAGAAAATAACTCTTCAACCATATTAGTAGATATTTTATGCTTAAATTTAAAAAAAAAAAAAAAAAAGTATATATTTTTTTGTGAAAATACTCTACAATTATAGGTATATTAATAAATGTGTTATGGTTAAAATTTGTTTACTTCTGACAGCATTGTACAAACAAATAAATAGAATATTTTAACGTTTAAATTACATTTTTTAAGCAACATTATTAATATACATATATTTAAAGATATATAGTTTTTGTAAATTATATTTCAATATATTTAAAATGTTTTAATGATGTGTGAAACATGTTTGTAATTTATTATTCTGAGATGGCATTATATAAAGAAATAAGTAAGCATACACCATAACTAAAAACAGCATATCTAGTACCGGATATCCAATATCCGGAAGGCATAGAGCTTCGGATATCCGAAATCCGACAAAATCCATATCCGGTTCATCCCTAATCAGTACAGAGTGAAAAATTCTTGAATTAATATATCGTATGAAGTGTTTACTGATTGATAAAATTCACGATTTTTATCAAGGACCGATTAATGAATTTTGGATGATTTTTCTGCAGCTGATTAACAAAATTTACCATGTTTTTCAAGGATTGATAGGTGAATTTAGAGGGGGGGGGGGGGGGGGGGTTTCTGCGAACAACTGACAAAATTAGAGATTTCTTTCTGCGACTGATTGACGAAGTTCTCGATTTTTCTTCTGCACCAAATGGAGAAA
The DNA here is from genome assembly GCA_963931845.1 of Maratus michaelseni. Classification (NCBI taxonomy): domain Eukaryota; kingdom Metazoa; phylum Arthropoda; class Arachnida; order Araneae; family Salticidae; genus Maratus; species Maratus michaelseni. Next base: position 150,593,928 of record OZ007592.1, read on the forward strand.
ATTTGCGATTTCCCCCCCCCCCCCCCCCCCCACGGCAAATTGATGAAATTTGCAATTTTTATCATTGACAAATGAACAAATTTCATGACATTTTTTCACATTTTATTGACAAAATGTACATGTTTTTTTTCAACGACAGATAGAAGAAATTTGCGATTTTTCCCTCATATAACTTTGTGATTTCTTTTATGCTAGCAAGAGACAAAATTAGCATTTTTATTCTACAAACGATTGACGATGTGTCCTCCCCCCCCCCCCCTGCAGTTAACTGACAAAATTCAGGATTTTTTTTTCGTATGAGTGTAGAAATTTGCAATTTTTATCAATGACTGATTGTTGAATTTTACGGTATTTTACTGCAACTGATTTAAAAAATTTGCAATTATATTCAATGAGAGACTGATAAAATTCATGATTATTCCTACATGTAATTGACAGAATACATAATTTTTTTTCCCCTCCGTTAGTGATAGATTAATTCTGAAATTATTTTTTTCCAACCGATTGACAAAGTTTCTTTCTGTTTTCTTTTTTTACATACAATTAATGAAATTCAGTATTTTTTTTTCCATGAGCAATTGTCGAATTTTTTCCTTGACCAATTGATGAAATTTTTTTTTTTCTAAATGATCAGCAGATATGTTTCTGAGAAATGTAAAAACTGTTTCGAATCAATTATTTGGCTAGTAATTTTTTTCCCCCCTTTGCACCTATGAATTCCAAAATACTGATATTTCAGAATCCTACAAAAAAGAAATGATGTGCAGAATTCAGAAAAATATAAAAATATATATATATTCATGGAAAAAAAAAAATCACATAATGTATCCGGACTAAAGAACTTCGCAGCTTAGAGAAAATTTTAAATAATACTTCGATGGGTTTTTTCTTGTAAGCACAGATTTCCATATTTTATACTTTATTACTATACTACTGTATTTTATCTTACATTTCTGGAGAAAATTCAGAATTTCCAGAGATGTTGGCATCTATGTGGCAGTTCTCACGTCATCAGATTTTTACATCAAAGGAAAGGTACTAAACTTTGTCACTGGACCGTAGCAGCTGGGAAATTCATCCCGTGAGTAACCAATAAGAGTCTGCTAATAGTAAAATTGTGTCATGCTTTTGCTTTTCGTCATGATAGCGAATCTTCTGTAATCACTCACTGTGATTGGTTGATTTTGAGCTGAGCTTCCCAGATACCAACGTCTAGTACATGGTTGCTTGAAAGAGAAAATGTAATCTTTGGCAACATGCAATACCATTTTTTTTAGAGGGAAAGAATTTTTTTTTTTTTTTTGCTTGTTCGAAATTTTAAAATTCAAGCGCTATTATTACATTTTTCCAGCACTTTTTATCTCTTGAAAATGAACCTTTTTTTTTTCCCAAGTACTTTTTATATTTTTTCCAAAACGTACGAACCATACCTTTACTCAGTGGGTTAAGTTTTGACTCTACTTGAACTGAGACAAATAACTTGAAAATTCTAAATAATAAATATAATTAATAAATTTTTAAAATAGTATAAATATTTAAAATTTTTCACCTGAGCTGGTTACTGAATTCATCCTCCACATTATCATCATCCCAGTTATCTTCCCATACATTAATATCTTGTTCATCTTCCTCTTTTGCAGTCCAATCTGCAAAGTGAAATAATACAGTTTTTATTAACACAATTTGCATTTGATACTGTTAATATTTCAGCTAAATACTAACAATTAGAATGTTTATATTTGAACACCATGCATTTTCTACGACATATTATGCAACACACACATACACATTGATTGGTGTGAACATAATATTACTATAAACAAATTTATTAAACACATGAATTCTTTGTCTGCACAATGCTCTATCGAAAATAAACATAGCCAAATAAAAACAAAAATCACTTTGTCGTTACAATACGGGGTTCAAAGAGATCCTTGAACCCCATATCATACGACACCGCAATTATTAACAAATAAATCATAAGATAAATATATTAAACAAATATATCAACCTTCTGTGGGAAATTCTTCGAATTCATCATCTTCTTCAAGAAGACCTAAATCGGTTTTTTTTGTTGGTTCATTCATTTCCCCTTGAGGCTTAACAACCATGACCATCCAAACTCAATATATATTTGTAGCAGTTTAAAATAAACTACAATTAATACACAAGTTTAATAAAAAACAAATCCAAATGCAATACAACTTTGTACACAACTTTCAAAAGTGGTTACAGTTTACAAACAGTTAAATGACATGCAATTTTTATGCATTCCACGGGGATAAAGCAACAGTTTTTCATATCTTAAAGAAGTTTGATAGTGGAACGATATTGACCAATCAGAAGCCTGCACTTTTGTGCAAATATTTCCCTCTTTTCGAAAATCTCACAAAATGCAAACGATTGGCTAATCCCGTTTTCATGGGCATGTGACGTCATGCTTCAGCTGCTGGGTTGTTTGGGTGGCAGTCATTCATTATGATGACGTCACAAAAGGTGGCTGACTAGGAGGAAAGACATACAGCGATTGGCACAAAACGATGGGCGCGTTGCTTTGGACCAATCGCTGGTCGCGGCCAGCCACCATTTGTGACGTTTTGAGAGTGAATGAACAAGCCCGGTATCGTACGTAGGGCTCCTATAATACAAGCTGAATCATCAAGCGCATTTTAATGCCCACTTACCATTTGTTGTCCATTCTTGCCTATGAGGCGAGAGATGTTTAAATGATTATCGAGTTACAAAATCGCTTAAAATGGACGATTGTTGCGCATAAAATTGCTCTAATCTGTCAAGGAGTGGATTTAGAATATTTAAAATCCATATAAATGAAGAAAGGCGGAATAATTTGTCTATAAATGAAAGAAGAATAGATCAGGATTGAAGAATTTCGCCAAATGCTACGCCAACCAGATCACTAGTATACAATAAACCGGTTCTTCGAGTCCGATATGGCAGAACGGGTGAGAAAAGCCTAATTGCTAAAGAGAGAGAAAAAATCTTATTAACCCCCCATGTCTAGAAAGTCCACCTTACTTACTTTTCGGATAGGTAGAAGGTGTGTGTGTGTGGGGGGGGGGGGTTAGTTAGATAGTTAAATTAATTTACTGTTGTTAAAAAGTGTAGAAAAGGGACTTTCTTTAATCAAAATGTAACGATTTTACACTTTACACTTTGAATTTTGCGCTAGGGGGGAGGGGGTGAAAAGGAAATAACTGAAAGTTGAGAGTAGGGTAGGGGGTGGGGGGAGCGTGATTGAACAAACACATAAGAAAAATAATTAGAGATTTTTAATTTCATCAGCTGCAGAAAGAAGGGGGGGAGGGTGCAGATTTTTTATTATTTTTTTGGCGGGAAGGGGAAATTTTGACGATTCCTTATTTATTTACTGTTATTGTAAAATTACAAATAGGGCAGAAATTTTTTTAAATGAAAGAGTTTTGAAAAAACACAATGCAAACACATTGATAAAAATTTATTTGTTATGTAAAGAATTTGAGCTTCGACATCCAGCTGCACTATGTGTCATTCTAGCATTTCCTGTGAGTACACTTAACTGCATACCTTCCCTCGCTATTCTTGCCTTGAAGACTAGCAGACGCCGAATTCTATTGTACTGTGAGCGGAAAGTTCGGACAGTGATGAAGTGGTAAGGCGTTACCCAAAAAGGGGTCTTATGCTTTGATCCTTGCCGAGTTCGTGGGAAAGAGTTCATCTGCGAGAGAAGCGATCTCTGCACACGATTTTTAGGTTTGCGCCCGAAACTTTGCCCTTTGTCTTAGAACGTCCAATGACGGACTTAGTGAAAACGAAACAGAGGGATCTCAAGGCTGCTAAGAGGCTGGAGAGTTTCGAGGGGCCCGCCTCGTCAAAGCCCCCGCCCCCAGAAGAAGTTCTCCTGCGAGAATGAAAAAGTGAGAGAGGACAGTTTTTGGAGAGATCGAAAAGGAGAGTGTTGACTCTCTGGAGAAGGGAAAAGGAAACGTCAGTTTCTAACTCAGCGTGGTGTAAGCGCTAGTGAGGTCCGACCTCTAGAATTGATACAGCAGGTATCCGGTGAAAATCCCAGCGAAGTGAAAAAGCACACCAAGTGCGAGAGTGAGAGTTCTTAGACTCAGAATTAACGAGTATTAGTAGATCTTCCGAAGAGAAGGAACGGACGAGCCTTGGTCCGAATGAACTTTGTTTTGTAGTCACGACTGTCTGTAATGTTTAGAGACTTTTGTTTGTTTCAGTTACACTTGGAGTCAAGAGGTCATTAACTTATAAGCGATTGACTCACGAAAAATAATTAAATGCTGTATTGACATCTTGTATATATTTTTCATTAGAATTAACATTGTTATACAATAAAATTCTATTTTCTAATTTATGCGAGAAATTCTCTGTGCCAACGATCCGATCTCGCTACCACTCACCATCTTTTATCGGGTCGGTATAGAGGAGTTACTACAACTGGTGGCTTGCGGTGATGGATTAATTAGCAAAAATTAATGACAATCTTCAAAGACAAAGAGTGGACTCTGAAATTTAAATCATCAAAGTGCTCCAAGAGAGAGTCTCCTTGTGACTTGTGACCTGAGTCTCCTTAGACACCCCTGTGGATCAACACAGCATCAGAAAGAGTAATCTACCAAGAATTCTGGAGAGTGTTCCCCCATCAGAAAGAGAAATCTACCAAGAATTCTGGAGAGTGTTCCCCCATCTGAAAAGTGTGACAGAGAACCCCGTCTGTGCTCCTGAGAATCTCTGAAGTCTGTGCTTCTGACGCCCTGAAAGACTCTTAGTAATGGAGGTAAGCTCTTTTTATACTCAGAGTGGCTTTAATTGTTATTAGTGTTTGTATAGGTGTTGTAGGCTTCAAAAAAAAAAAAAAAAAAGTTGTATGTTAATTTTTGTGAGAGTAAATATTTTGAGAAATTTTTCCGGTAGAAAAAAAAAAAGTATGATGAGATATTTTCGATATAACTGTAACTTATTTAATAGACAAATTTTGTAGTTAAAATTAAATTATTGTTGAATTAATTTAATGCAAACTGAGAGTTGTGCAGTGTTACAAAATTTTAGCTGAATCTATAAATGAGAGTTCATTGAAAAAAAAAAGTATTGAACGCATTTCATATTTTACGATAACAGAGTTGATTTTATATGTTTTTTGTGAATTATTCTAAATTTTTTAAGAGTGGATGCAGAGATTAAGACCACCATTGATTTAAAAAAAAAAAAAGGAATTGAATGAGACTTTTGCAATTTAAAATATTTTTACTGTACTTTTTGAATTTGAAAT